>OW240914.1:289204835-289228252 GCA_933207985.1 Pelobates cultripes
CTGCTATTCAATCTATAACAGTGAAAAAAGTTTTTTGTTTTTAAATCCAAGCTATTGTGACACCAGATCTAAGTGGTGGCACTGACTGGGGAAATGGGCACAGTATGCACTGTGAGCCTGATACAGAAGCTGGCAGCAGTGGCAAACAACTAAGTGCAATTACATTACATAGAAAAAAAAAATTTAAAAAAAGCATACCCTTATCCCTAACCTAGCTATGCTTTTCCCTATCTTATGAACAGCAGCTACACTTTCTCTCCTCTTACTAAGCATGCAGCTTGAGAATGAATCTAAAATGGATGCCTTCCAGGAGGTGGGAGGGTCTGCTTGGGAGGGTGTGCTGCTAATTGGCTGGAATGTGTCTGCTGACTGTGAGGTACAGGGTCAAAGTTTACTCAATGATGACGAATAGGGGGCGGGTCGAACCGCGCATATGTTCGCCCGCCATGGCGAACGCGAACATGCTATGTTCGCCAGGAACCGTTCGCCAGCGAACCGTTCGGTACATCACTAAATATAATATAACACTGTTTAAAACAACGGTTAGCCTACTCAGTTTACTTATGACGCACTCTGCACATAATGCACCATGCCTGCCTCCCCTCATACTTGCTTTAAGATAAGAGCAGTCAGAGTAATCTCTCACTTTAGCACTCAACAGTTAAGTTTAGCCTGTGTAAATATGTTTAATCGTTGTGAAACTATGGCAGCCTCTCGTTACTCTAACCTGATCACTTAATCTGTTTCGCTGCAAGCTTGAAATGCCATGCTCAAAAGAACTGAAACAGAACCGGAGTTGTTTAATATATAGCATGATTACTTGGTTATATTGTACACATGAAAACTACCATATGAGCAACCATTAATTAACCCTTGCACTCATTTCCTAAACATATGCTTGTGTTATTATGTTACGCTTAATTAATATAAAATGAGGCTGTCACTCACAGCAGATGTTGCATTGTGTTATCGTGATCCCAATCTGTATTAAAAATGTACATCCCCTCTTCTTTATTCTGTACCCCATTTAAACAAATGCCTCAATAAAAGAAAGATTGACAAAAATGGTGTTCTGCTTAATAATGTGAATACCCTCCTTTAATAGTTTTTACTTAAATAGGGCTCACCTGGCAATCTAATTATCACAGGTGTCCGAGATTGTTTTCAGTGATCAAAAGAGCCCTGAAACACAATGCCATCCATGAGTTAAACTGAAAAACAAAATATTTAATTTTTGTGACACTTAAATAGAATTTGCATAATAATCTGGAACATGGTGTACACTGCCTGGCAAAATAAAAAAGTCGCCACCTGGATTTAACTAAGCAAATAGGTAAGAGCCTCCTATTGGATAGTTACTGCATGGGCGATTATCTTTCAGCTGGCAACAAGTTATTTAACCCCAACTGATGCAATGTGTAGCTTCTCATTTCTTAAACAACCATGTCGGAAGACACATCCCATGGTCGTGGAAAAAAGATGTAAGTCTGTCATGCATCAAGCAGAGAAAACATCTAAGGAAATTGCAGAAACTACTAAAATTGGGTTAAGAACTGTCCAACGCATTATTAAAAACTGGAAGGATAGTGGGGAACCATTGTCAGGGTAAGAAGAGAAGCAGATGAAGTGATACACCCATCATGCCTAGTGCCCAGGGCCGCCATCAGAAATTGTGGGGCCCCTAACAACCCAGGTCCCAGGGTGCCCACCTCTAAGCCCCGCCTCCAAATCCCGCCCACAGGAATACACACAAACAGACACAAAAGCACACACAGAAAGAAACACACATACTAACAGACACAGACACTGAAACAGACATACACACATATAGAAACACAAAGAGTAGGATAAGTGACACTAAACCAAAATAAATAAACAAATCCCAGTGTGTCTAAAACCAAACCAGTGTTTTAGTCACCTTAAAACACTTACATTAATACAAATGGATACAAGGAAAGGTGGTTTTGTGCACACAATGGATGCTTGATGAGATAATCTTGTAAGTGTCAGAACTGTTTATTGATTGATCATCATTGTCTTGGGCGAGAAATTAATGTTGTATTGAAAAGCAAGAGAATCTCCTGCAAGAAAGGGCAGAGACTTGAAACACTGCTGCAGGTCCAGGCTGAAACAAAAGGAAACTCAATTTACACACATACACACACACACACCTCATTTTTTAGCCACCCTCCTCTACCTTACCTTTTTGTTGCAGGGGGGTGGCTGGGGATGATGGGAGTAGATGCCTCTCTTCTCCTCAGCTGTCTCTCCCCCCGCACGAAGTAAGCTTGGAGGAAGTGACCGGCCGTCACTTCCTCCCTGCAGCACTTGTGGTGCAGCCGCAATTTTTTTTAAAGGGGCCTGGTCGCGCTATTACACTGCCACAGCGCTGACCGGGCCTCTAAAGATATAGGGCTCATCAGATGGCCCTAAATGCTTGGGCCACCTGATGGGCCCCATCAGCATGTGGGCTCCGGTGCAGATGCACCTGCGGCAGTTTCGCCGCTCCACGTGGGGCCCGGGCGGCTGGGCCCCCGGCCCATGATAACCGTCATGGTTGTCACCCCCTGATGGTGGCCCTGCTAGTGCCTACTGTACAAGCTTGTGGGGGGAGTGCTATGATCTGGGGTTGTTGCCCTTGGTCAGGTCTAGGTTCAGCAACATTATGTGCCCAAAGAATGAGGTCAGCTGAATATACTGAATGACAAGGTTATTCCATCAATGGATGTTGTCTTACCTGATGGCACGGGCATATTATAAGATGACAATGCCAGCATTCATCGGGCATAAATTGTGAAAGAGTGGTTAAGGGAGCATGAGACATCATTTCACATATGGATGGGCCACCACAGAGTCCAGACCTTAACCCCATTGAAAATCTTTGGGATGTGCTGAAGAAGGCTTAGTGCAATGGTCCGACTCTCCCATCATCAATACAAGATCTTGGTGAAAAATGAATGCAACACCGGACAGAAATAAATCTTGTGACATTGCAGTAGCTTATCGAAACAATGCCACAGCCAATTTGTGCCACAATCAAAGTTAAAGGCGATCCAATGAAATATTAGAGTGTGTGACCTTTTTTTTTTTTTTTTTTTTGTGGTGACTTTTTTTTGTCCAGGCACTGTACAATATAACAGCCCACATACACACAAATACCATGCTATAAAGCAACTGCAGCACCCATAAATAACACAAGCACAATACAGCAACATGCATTCTTTAATTTAAAAATTTAGGACTGGCACACAATGGGACTCCAAGATCTATAAGATCTTGTTCTGGCACAGTACTGCTAAAAGGTTGCCTAAAACTCAAACTATGCAGGCAGTACATGAAATGCTGCAACAAATTATCTGCATAAACTCAGAATGACAGATATATAAGGGGAGAGAGCTCACAAGTAAGTTCCTCTCTCGTCTTCATAGATGTAGATGTGCAAATAAAGATCATCAAAGATAATGTATTGGCCCTAACTTCAGTCTCATTAACTTTTAAATCAGAGATCATATTACAGGAATGCTTTTGTTTGCGCTGCTACCTTACCCTGGCATTTAGATTGCACTCACAGGACTTTCCAGAGGAATTTAAACAGTCTCCTACATGCACAATGCAGAAGGAAAAAGATGCTGGATTTGAGATTTCTGGTGGAAGCAAAGGCGACATCACGTTGGCCATGAGTGTACCCTCTCACACTCTTACGGCTGCATCTGCATCCCGCCACTGCCAAATTCTTAAAGGCCACATCCCACAAAGGCCCTAAGGTAGTCCGGCCCTGCACCCTATTACAAACAGGAGTCTTTACTGGTGTCACTACATTTTTTTTTTTTTTTATAGCTAACATACTTTGGTTGTGACTGATTAACTCAGGCTGTCTGAGTATACTGGGGACTGCATATGATGTATTTGGGTGTCAAGGTGTAATGGGAACTGCGTGTTTTGCTGTCTTAGTGTAATGACTACATTTTGTGTGTGATATCTTTGGCTGTCTGGCTGTAATGGGGACTGCATGTGACGTATTATATTGTTTGTGTGTGATAGGAATAGTTTGTGTGTGATGGTATTGAGCTGTGTACATGTAATGGAAACTGTGTATTAGCATTGGGCTGGCTGTGTGTGATGAGAATGTGTGTTATTTTGAGCTATCAATGTGTGATGGGGACTGCTTGTGTTTGTGATGGTTTTGAATAACAGTGATAACCATTGATAAGTAGATAGCATCATGTAACTGGTCATCTTTGACCTACATAAAAGTTGGTGAATCCTAGAGCCATCCTCCCCCCTTTCAGCCATATCTCTCTCCCTTTGCCAACCTCCCCCCTTTCACATATATCTCTCCCCCTTGCCAACCTCCCCCCTTTCATCCATATCTCCATCCCCCCTTTGAAACCTACCTCCTCCTATCCATATCTGTTCCCCTTTGCCAACCTCCCCCTTCCTGAATATCTCCCCCCTTGCCAACACTCCCTTCCTCAATACCCCCTAATGCCAGCCTCCCCCTTCCTCAATATCTCATCCCCTTTGCCAACCTCCCTCTTGCTGAAATCTACCTAACTACCTATGCAATGCTTTTCCCACGCAGTACTCACAGAGCCGGCGGTCCAGTGGAAGGCTCTCCTTTCTTGCCTTCCTCTCTGGTGTTTTGTCTGTCATGGCAGGGGAGGGGTGCACCTGATGCACGGTGCGCTGTGTCTCAGTCATGCTGAGCAATGGCGAGTCACATGACAACTGGTGTTCCTACGCAGACCTCGAGGGGGAGGTGTTACACTTGTGCACTGTGGATGTTGTTCCTTGATGAAGCTGCACGCTACCTGGGGGCGCAGGGAGCACAAAAATCACATCTCATCCTTACAACTGATTTTTGCACCCCCGGCCTGTGCTCCCGGCAGGCACCTGTCTTGCCAACCCCATGATACACCCCTGCTTCCTTATGATCAGGCACTTAAGAGAGTGATGCCATTTGAAATAACAAGGGAAAACAAACGCTGCCTCTTGACTCGATATGTAGATTCACTTGGCACTTTTTCATTAGGTGATAAATTTCCTTGGAAAAAAATATGTCTTTCCCTTTGATGGGCAATAGCTTGCACTAGTTACAGAGCTCAGAAAAGACCCAATTAGAGACATTATAAATAGTGCTATGCAAATCCACTTATGTAGCAGTCCAAATGCTGGCTAATGCTCCTGGCTAGAGACAAATGAAACGAATGAAACATGCAGCTTTAAATCTTGCCTGTGTGTGAATCAGCGTTCTTCATACTGCATGAATATTTGAGAGCAGAATCTGTTCTGAATTGTATGATATATTACTGTATCTTATCCATTGCAAACAGATTGCACATTGAAGTATTAAAAAGAAAAAAAAAATAACGACTCTACTTGATTTGAAAGCTAAAATAGTGTTTACATTTTAATTTATCAAAACAAATACGACGATTGCAATAACACATCAATACTGCAAAGAAAATATCATATGTTACTAAAAATATAAAATTATCAATTTCTTACAGAACAAAAATCAACAGAATAGTAACCTAATATTCACATTTACACCATCTGGCATCACTTTGTCTGAGTGCTACTGCACAGAAATGAAAAGGGATTGGAAAGCACAATCCGTAAAGACATGGTCCATGCAGTTCCGCAATACCATTCCCTTCAAGATGGTGTCCCTGACCAATATAACATCAAGATCAATTTACTTAGAAGTATGTTTACTTAGAAATATGTTTTCATATATTTCACAGTTATACTTGACTTGCAATTGTCCATTTAAAGAATGAGGCTGAAGAGGCTTAAGTCTTAAAAAAAAAAAATAAAACATTAGTTAAACAAAAAAATATTATTGATGGAATTGCAAACACATGATTTAAAATCTTAGGCACTGTAATTGATTTGGAAGCAGTTAAATGCAGATGGTAAACTTGTCCTCTAATCTATAACACAATGAATTAAGGATCAGTGATGTTAAGTGGTGTAACATCAGTTAAATGCAAAACCTTCCTAATGCCTAATGTCTTGGAGTGATCTCCTTGTTGCAAATGCTGCATAACATTGCTTTCTATTTCTTTTTTTGATTGTAGAGCTTTAAAAAAAATGTTATATTATATTTTTCGCCTGACAGTTTTCTAAATGTTCTTCATGTTACAAAATGAGATACAACAAATACTCTTCACGTAGGAAGTTTAAATCTAACTAATATTCTCCCTAATACCCAGTGCATTCCTCATGTGCCTTTATTGAAAGAGAATGCTCATTCAGTTAGGCCAAGCGAAGTTGCTTCAATTGCCTAGATGCATTTGGTGTCTGAATTAAAACTGGTAGTTTAGCATTAGGATCCTGTACAAAGTAAGGGATTCAGATGATCAAAAAGCACTGGGTTTACAAAAATTCAGAACCAAATGCATTCAGCAGTATGCACATTAACAAATTATAATTCACTAGCTTTATGCTAGTGAATTATAATTTGTAAAACTATTTGCCCACTGACAATTCTGGCATCTACTAGTAGGCAAATAGTTAAAAAATAAAAAAAGCTCAGCCGCGCAAGCGTTAATTATGTGGCATCTGGACAGTTCTTGCTAGCCACCAGACACATTGAAAAAGTAAATACATAAAACTTTATAAGGTCAATAAGTTTAAAACCTCTATATGCCATATATTCTAAATATTAAAAATGAGACATTGATGCCCAGTAACTGGAAAGGCAGCATCCAATGAGGATCTAGCTTGGGTCCCGTCTGGTTTGGTAGACTCCAACATCTAGGACTATGGTGCTGTGTGCATGTTCCTTTGCTAGTAAGAGTAGTGTCTTCTTGCTGTCTTCTTAAAACCCTGCATTTTCCAACCACCAGTAGGATTCTGTAATTTGAAACACACCAACTATCGATCAGTGGTACATTTCATGGAGAGGTTTGTCTTGCCATGGAACCTGTTGTCAGGCATTTCCTTGGCAGGCCACCTTTGGGAGCCATCATCATGATGTACTTGTGGATGTTGTGTGTTTCATCCAGGACTGTACCATTGACACTCAATAGGTCTGATTTCCTTCCTTCCTGCAAGTGCACAGTCCTCCTTCCTTTTTTTGTGACTAGCTTCTGTGTCTTGATATCCATTGTGCCGAGCTCATATCTTGTCCAGGTTATTATGCCAGCTGGACAAGTGAATACATTGATGAATTGTAATGCGTATGTATTGATGGTGTAGCTCTTGTTTTTGCCAGACATGTTTGACTGTCTTGGGGTACTTTTCTGTCCTTCTTGTCTCTTGCTCCTAGTTCTAATGTATTTTTGGTATCCTCAAGTACTTGTAGCTGTTATCTATGTCTCCTATTTGACTTTCTGGAACATCAAGTCATTCAGTTCTGAAGTCCCCTCTTTATTCTATCATTCACACACACTTATATAGTGCAAGCAATGTTCCAATGTCCTTGTTGTATATCCCAGTTAAGTGTATTGGTAAGCCAGTGTGCCGCACATTCTTGGCATGCAGCTTTATTTTGTTCAAGTAGAGAAGTGAATTATTGTAGCTCTAGTCTTGAACCTGTATAACTATCCATTCTTCATGATCACATGGATGAGCGGTTGAGTCCTATGCAGAACTACAATGGAGATAGCACATTGCCATCATAAATACTTGTGCAAATGTCCTGGATTTTTCTATGAGTGTTGTTCTCCACTTGTCAATTGAGTTATTGATGAATGATCATAGTGTCATATTGTTGGTCTTGTATAGAGCCAAGCATTCCACTATTCATGTGTGTAGCATTGTGCCATAGGCAGGTGATTGCTTAGTAGTAGTTGGTGTTGTTCCCTTGTGAGGTACTTTATGACTTGTATTGTTCTGCCTTGTGAGTAGAAGTTTGTTTCACACCAGGCTGTCCTGCCAGTAATGTTGGCATATTCACCACCTTTCTGGGTGGATTTGCCCTCTTTTCATGCAGAGCTGTCTCCTTTTGGGCAGAGCAGATCATACCCCACCCACATTACCCCCTCCCACCAACACTTCTGCTACTGGGAGGTATGTGCAATGGTTTGCTTTGAGGTCTGGTAGCCACTGAGCCTTGGTGTTATGTGATACTTTTTTCTCCCAGATGTTCTTCACATACTATCCAGTCTCAGTTTGGGTGGGTATTGGATATTTCAGCTGTGAGTACATCTTGCATGGATCTTTGATAAACAGAACATTTATTGCTTTAGCCTCTGCTTCTTAGGTGTATCTGAAATATACTTGGCCCACACTGACATGAGAATTTTCCCATGATTTGGTTCACATAACAAATAGAATAGAAAAAGTAAGCAATAGAAAGAAAAACCGAAGGAGCTGTAAACAAATCTACATTTATATATTTACATATTATATATTTAATAAACATATAAATATAGATTTTTTTATTTTTTTTTACTGCCCCTCATTTTTTCTATTTGTCACTTCTCACTTAATATGTGAATAACATTAACATTTGAAGACTACACCTAGCCATCAATCATCTTTTTCCCCATTAATCATATCTTTTTTTGGTGCCACAGCTGGAATAAAGAATCAAAAATCAATACGCGTGGCAATCAACATGCTTGGCCCTTGCACATTTCAATTGGTTTATGATTTTGTCTTCATTTAGGCTCTGAGATTTTGAATTTGAACAATCATCAAAAAGGGGACAAAACTTTTTTTAGATACATAAATGAGAAAATTAAAGTGAAACAAGGATTAGTTAGATTAAAAACAAAAGGAGGGTATATAGGAGAAAGAGAAGAGAAAGGTCTAGCTGACTGCCTCAATGAATATTTTTGTTCAGTATTTACAGATGAAAATGAATGAAAGGGGCCTCAGTTAGGAAAAAGGACAAATGAGTAATTTATTACATGTGAGTTTACAGAGGAAGAGGTTATATTTCAACTGTCAAAAGTAAAGACAAATAAGTCAATGGGACCTGATAGAAAACATCCAAAATTATTAAAAGAGCTTAGTGGTGTACTAGCAAAAACGTTAACAGATTTATTTAACCAATCATTGTTAACAGGAGTAGTCCCAGAAGATTGTAAGTTAGCGAATGTTGTGCCCATTCACAAGAAAGGTAGTAGGGAGGAGTCTGGCAACTATAGGCCAGTAAACCTTACTTCAGTAGTGGGGAAAGTAAAGGAAACCATGTTAAAGGATAGGATTGTTGAACATCTAAAACCACGTGGATTTCAAGATCAGAGGCAACATGGGTTTACTTCAGGGAGATCATGTCAAACTAATCTAATTGATTTTTTTGATTGGGTAACTAAAATAATAGACTGGGGTGGTGTAGTAGACATTGCTTACCTAGATTTCAGTAAGGCTTTTGACACTGTTCCACATAGAAGGCTCATAAATAAACTGCAATCTTTAAGTCTGGATTCCAATATTGTTGAATGGGTTAGGCAGTGGCTAAATGACAGGCAACAGAGGGTTGTGGTCAACGGAGTATATTCGAAGCAAGGTCTAGTTACCAGTGGGGTACCTCAGGGATCTGTACTTGGACCCATTCTCTTTAATATTTTTATTAGTGATATTGCAGAAGGTATTGATGGTAAGGCATGTCTTTTTGCTGATGATACAAAAATATGTAACAGGGTTGATGTTCCAGGAGGGATAAGCCAAATGGCAAATGACTTAGGTAAACTAGAAAAATGGTCAGAGTTGTGGCAACTGACATTTAATGTGGATAAGTGCAAGATAATGCATCTTGGACGTAAAAACCCAAGGGCCGAGTACAGAATATTTGATAGTCCTACCCTCAACATCTGAGTAAAAGGATTTAGGGGTGATTATTTCTGAGGACTTAAAGGGAGGAACACAATGTAACAGAGCAGCAGGAAATGCTAGCAGAATGCTTTGTTTTGTAGGGAGAGATATTAGCAGTAGAAAGAGGGAAGTGCCCATGCCATTGTACAGAACACTGGTGAGACCTCACTTTGAGTATTGAACACAGTACTGGAGACCATATCTTTAGAAGGATATGGATACTTTAGAGAGAGTTCAGAGAAGGGCTACTAAACTGGTTCATGGATTGCAGGATAAAACTTACAAGGAAAGGTTAAATGAACTTAACATGTACAGCTTGGAGGAAAGAAAAGACAGGGGTGATATGATGGAAACATTTAAATACATAAAAGGAATCAACGCAGTAAAGGAGGAAAAACTACCACAACATGAGGACATAGTCTTAAATTAGAGGGCAAAAATAATATCAGGAACTATTACTTTACTTAGAGAGTAGTGGACGCATGGAATAGCCTTCCAGCTGAAGTGGTAAAGGTTAACACAGAAAAGGAGTTTAAGCATGGGATAGGCACGGAGGGGCTGCAGGGGAGGGGGTAGAGAGGAATGAAGGGGAGAGGGGAGAGAAAATTTGAGGGGCTGCAGCGGAGGAGACAGAGGAGCTGCAGGGGAAGGAGGAGAGAGAAATGCCTGGGGACGCGAGGGGTGAGATAGAAATGGAGGGCTGCAGGGAAAGGGAGAGGGGGGAGAGAATTGGAGGGACTTCAGGGGAAGAGGGAGAAATTGAGGGGCTGCAGGGGGGAGAGAGAAATGGAATTGCTGCAGGGGAGGATGTGAGAAATTGAGGATCTGCAAGCGGGGGGTGGGGAGGGGCTGCATTGAGGGAAAATGTTAACACCGGGGCCCCATGGTTTCTAGTTACACCTCTGAATATACTTATTGCAGTTTATCACAAACGCCAATAATTACCATTGCAGGGTTAAAGGGACAGGGGTACCACTTCATCTTATCGACCTATAGTAGAGAGGCAAATATAAATAGAAGTATGCTAGATTTAAGCCATTATAGTGGATAGCAATCAAATCTGAATTCCATCCATTAAGGTTATGTGTGAACCGACTGGCTTTCTAGGGCTAGCCTACGTTTGAGGCGAGTTTAAACCCTTAGCATTGACTGAAAGAATTTTGAGATTCGCCATTACTAGTAAGAATTAAGCAGGACGCGCTCTCTTTACCCACACTCTCCATAGCATAGCTGCATCTCTACCATTAACAAATAAGTATACCACAAATTTACTTCTGTACAATCCTGTATCCATCGATCCCACAGTCCCTCCCTTCTCCCTCCCACCCTCCTCTCCGATCTGTAATCAACGTAGGGTAGGGATAAGGACACAGACAAACTTCCCCATGTTGTGGGTGCCCCCCGGGGTAACTCTAGTTGAAAAGTAGGAACACAGAATCATAACATTTTATGAATCTGAAGATCTGAAGAAGCCGATCCCTCTGCGAAATGCGTCATCTGACGCACCTATCACTAATCCCACTGGTCTAGATATAGAATAAATAATACGAGAAAGTATATCTACATCACTGATTAGATTTCTAGTCGGGTGTGCTGAGAAATCGATACGCACACTCAAAAAACCTCTTGATGTAAAAGGTAAATTTAGAGATGATGAGAACTCAATAGCATGATCGCAAGTCAAAGTACTTCACCCTCGGTCATAGGGGAAGTACAGTATAACGCCCTGACGCGCGCGTTTCGCCCGACCTGGCTTAGATTTGCACACTTATTTTTGGGTATTTATTGTAGCACTCATTTATGGCTTTCACCTATGTACACTAGCACGTTTTGGTTTTAATATTATCCAATAAAATTTGTTTATTATTTTTCCTTGGATTTTATATCAGTGGTATACTTTGTTTAATAGTATATCCTTTGAGCATATCTGTCTGAGACTGGTATACTCACTATCGAACTGATTGTGTTCTTTATTTAATATTCATCATATGCAGGTACACTTCTTGTTTTTTTTGTTATGTTACATTTGGGGTTACCCCCCATTCTTTAAAGTGTACCTTTCATTCGGCTCTATCTCTACTCTCTTTAGTTTTTTGCATTATTTTCACTTTATTATACTATGAGAAAATTTGCACTTTAAAAAAATTGTTTTAGTGCACTTATTTTTTCTGTTTGGATTCTAGTTTGTGTTTCATGAGCTAATACACATATAGGTGCTGCTTTGTGTAATAAGGTCACCATTATTATAATTTAAGCGCCTTTTTCACTTGTTTATTGGTATTCTATTATTGAGGTAACTCAGAGGGACTAATATTTTCAGAGATACCCTATATTCTAATGTTGTGTTTGCGCTCGCAATCCTCATGATCCACCACCTTTTCTTCTAAGGCTTGGAGGTTGTGTTCCATGGTGGTGTGAACGTCCACCAGCATCTTGTGTGCCTCAATGAGCTCTTCCGCTTTGTCCTCCAAGTGCGAGGTGCATTCTCCGATTGCCTGGACGTCTTCCCTGATATCCCTCCCCTTGTTGCTGGTGTCAGGAGTAACATGGATATTGAGGTATCATCACTCACTTCTGAGCCCGCCATCGGGGAAGAGGAACTGCGGTTGCCATATTGGGACCTCTGTACCGTTTTTGAGATAGAGGAAACCATTCATCCCTTTAGACTTAATTTTTTTATTGTATTTAGATGCCACCCAGACAAGAGACACCCACCCGAAGGCCAATGAGGGGGTTAATTGCTGTAGTAACACGTTTTAAGCACTCTGTTAGCTTGGGAGCCACAAAAGAACACAATCTTTCACATCTAGGCTCACGCCATGCCCCCAACTGACTGGCTTTCTTAAATATTACACTTGACTATGAATAACAATAGGAATATGAGAACAGAAGTAGCCAGGTGCTTTCAAATGGTAGTTTGAATTGGATGTTTTCTTCATTTTAATGGTGTTTTTTATCTTAACTGATCAAAAGAAGTGGAAAAAATGATGGCAAGCTTGAGGCAAAAGAACCACAAACATTAGAGTTGTTAATGTAGAAAGTCATACTTGGATATTGTAAATATATAGTGTTTTTTATTATTATTGATTTTTTCCCCATTGTTTTTTAAATCAGTTGATCCTTACCTCATTCTGGAGGTAGAAAAATAGAAGAAATCCAATAATTGAAAAGGCAAAAAAGGAAATATGTCCCACGTAAAATATTGTTTCACTTGGAGAAAGAAACCTTAAACTGTCTTGTTTGTGTGTAGCGCATGGAATTGTTTATAGTTAGAACTCCAGAACTCCAGAGATAATTTAAATGATCTTTGTGTATATGTCACTCAGAACTGGACTTATTACATAAGGGTGATATTTGGACTCCTCTTTCTCAGCATTAGAAAATGTTGTTCTGACCAAGGTGCTTTATATTTTAACTCACAAACAGTGTTAAGCTTGTTTTTACTTATTTATGTTTTATTATTTTCACCTCCTATATATACTCTGGCTGTAATGTAATATAGTAATACAAAATCAAAATTTAGAAAATTATGAATTACTGCATTAATTTGGTTTGTTACATACATCTTTCTATATAAAAAATATAAGTAATATGAAATAAAAAATATTAACATAATAAGAGTGTTGCATGTTTCTTAAAGTGGAGCATTTTTTTGGAAGGGGAGGGAGGAAGACGAACCCACTTTAATATTAGGTCCCTCTCAACCTTCCCAGCTATTACTCGAATCAGATTATTTTGGACTTTTAGGCAGAAATGTTAATAACTTCTGGATTATATTGTGAATATACTTCAAAAGTGCAAGAACAGAGACTCTAAAGTTAACTGGTATTTTCTCCTACATCGACACAAACCAAAAAGACAAGTCTACAACAGACAATTAGCTATAGTATACTGTCTAGGAAAACATAAGACCCTTAAGTGTAAACTTAAAATCTTCAATCCACTTTCATCCATAATACAAAAAGACAAAAAGGTGGCATGCTTTCTACTGCTGTTATCATAGGTGACAGAGCATAATGTACATATTGCACAACAGTACAGAGCATTCAATGTGCAAAAACATTTCACATTCCTATGTTTAATGTCTTTCTTAAAGGACCACTATGGGCACCCAGACCACTTCAGCTTAATGAAGTGGTCTGGGTGCCAGGTCCAGCTAGGTTTAACCCTTTTTGTGGCTGGATTAAACTGCTATGTTTACATATGGGTTAATCCAGCCTCTAGTGGCTGTCTCATTGACAGCCGCTAGAGGCGCTTCGGCGCTTCTCACTGTGATTTTCACAGTGAGAAGACGCCAGCATCCATAGGAAAGCATTGAGAATTGAGAATGCTTTCCTATGAGACTGGCTGAATGCGCGCGCGGCTCTTGCCACGCATGCACATTCAGGCAGGGACGTCAGAAGAGGGAGGAGAGTCCCAGTGCCGAGGGAGCCTGGCGCTGGAAAAAAGGGTAAGGGATTAACCACTTCCTCCCCCTTCAGCGCCACAGGAGTGGGACCCTGAGGGTGGGGGCACCCTCAGGGCACTATAATGCCAGGAAAACGAGTATGTTTTCCTGGCACTATAGTGGTCCTTTAAGCAATACCTTTTTAACATGTTTAACATGTAATGGGTTTGTTTAGGTGAGTCAAAGCTGATTAGAACCTCTGTTATCACATATGTGAATCACCGGTTTGTTAAAGACTCCACCTGCCTGAGTAATTATTTTAATTTTATTTTGTTGGTGGCTTTCTCATGTGTCGGTTTCAGAATAGTTCCATCATAGGAAATATATAAAATAACATATACGTTTTTGATTGGTACCTAATTTCTCAATGTGTCTTTGACTTATAGCTATATAGATGTAGTTCCATTTATATGTATATGTTTATAAATGTATATTATTGTCTGTTTATGCTATATATTACATATGGAGACATAAGCCCTTTACGTATGAAGACATAAGCCCTTTATTTTATTTGCTATACATTTTAGCTTGTTAAAATGTGCTATTTTAAGTACAATAAAATCTTATTTCATAATTTATCTGAAGTATGGGAGGTTGTTATGTCATTCTTGTAAACCAGATTATTAATGGTTTTCTCATCGGACGTTGTTGTGCATGGGGAATGAATGTTCATTCCTATAGTGTTGCATGGAAAATTGCTGTCAACACCTCCTAAACTGTATAGCAATGTTAACAGATTAAATTGCCCTTACACTACACAGTGTGTATGCTGTATTAAATTAAACACATCAAACCTTACACATGATTAGCTCATGATAATGATTCGGCAAGTTACTCTCACGCTATATCAGGAATAAATAGAGGCTATCTTCTCAGCATTCTTTAGCTATATACGGATAACAAAGTCCTCAAATTAAAATTGTTGGATAAGATTTACAAATGATTTAATATTTTTGGATAAGCTTTTAAAGTTCTTTTTTAACAAATTAAAATATTAACAAATATATTTAAAAAAAACCTATAACAAAAAATTTCAAAGTATTAAAAAAAAAAATATATATATATATATATATATATATAAATAATTAGGTTCCTTGCACTCACGCTGAATATTCATAGTAAAATGTTAAATTTACTTGCCGTGTGCCAGTCCTCTGGGGATGTTGATATTCACCTAAATAATAGAAGCATGGGCTGCACTCATTTGACCTTTGTCCTTAGGAAGGTCCCTGTGTGGACCAAAACGTCGATTTTTTTTTTTGATGAGATGAAATAAAGAATTATTGTATCAGAAGATCGTGAGTGCAGCCCATGCTTCTATTATTTAGGTATGTGTATATATATATATATATATATATATCTCATAATATTAAAATATTTTAAAAGTTTATCCAAAAATATGAAATCATGTGAAAAGCTTAAACAATAATATTAAATCAAGACCATAATTTGTTGACGCTGTAACATCTGAATCCCTTCTTTACTTTGCCTTTACGTTTTCAACTCAAGTGCTCACATTTTATGCAAGTAAGATTCTAAAAAAAAAAAAAAGAGCGAGAAAAGCTGTTCATATGTTAGTGGAAATATAGTAGAAATTATCAGTGGATGGAATGTAGATGTCAACGAGGAAGCATTTCACTCATGTGTACTAAAGCTATGAATATGTACCATATCAGTTGCAGTTGGATGAATGAGCTGCTGCTGGGTGGTAAGAATTGACCAAACGTTACATTCTTAAATGTCTTTTTAGACCATTGGATAGATCAGTCATCTCAAAATAACATATTAATGAAATATTGCAAAACCATATTTTATTTAATATTTTAGCAGATATCTTCATGTCTTCTTCGTGCTATTATGATCTTCTCAACCATTTACAGTGCATTGCAAAAGTATTCACCCCCTTGACGTTTTACCTATTTTGTTACATTACAGCCTTAAGTTCAACATTTTATTAATCTGAATTTTATGTGATGGATCAGAACACAATAGTCTAAGTTGGTGAAGTGAAATGAGAAAAATATATACATAAACATTTAGTTAGAAATAGAAAACAGAAAATTGGCATGTGCATATGTATTCACCCCCCTTTGTTATAAAGCCCATAAAAAGCTCTGGTGCAACCAATTACATTCAGAAGTCACATAATTAGTGAAATGATGTCCACCTGTATGCAATCTAAGTGTCACATGATTTATCATTACATATACATACCTTTTTGGAAAGGTTACAGAGGCTGCAACACCTAAGCAAGAGACACCACTAACCAAACAATGCCATCAAAGCTATCATAACCAAATGGAAAGAACATGGCACAACAGCAAACCTCCCAAGAGACGGCCGCCCACCAAAACTCACGGTCCGGGCAAGGAGGGCATTAATCAGAGAGAAAGCACAGAGACCTAAGGTAACCCTGGAGGAGCTGCAGAGGTCCACAGCAGAGACTGGAGTATCTTTACAGAGGACGACAATAAGCCGTACGCTCCATAGAGTTGGGCTTTATTGCAGATTGGCCAGAATAAAGCCATTACTTTCAGCAAAAAACAAAATGGCACGTTTTTAGTTTGCGAAAAGGCATGTGGGAGACTCCCAAAATGTATGGAGGAAGGCGTTCTGGTCTGATGAGACTAAAGTTGAACTTTTCGGCCATCAAAGAAAACGATATGTCTGGCGCAAACCCAGCACATCACATCACCCAAAGAACACCATCCCCACAATGAAACATGGTGGTGGCAGCATCATACTGTGTGGATGTTTTTCAGCAGCTAAGACTGGGAAACCGGTCAGAGTTCAAGGAAAGATGGATGGTTCTAAATACAGGAATATTCTTTAGCAAAACCTATACCACTCTGTGCATGATTTGAGGCTAGGATGGAGGTTCACCTTCCAGCAGGACAATGACCCCAAACACACTGCTAAAGCAACACTTGAGTGGTTTAAGGGGAAACATGTAAATGTGTTGGAATGGCCTAGTCAAAGCCCAGACCTCAATCCAATAGAAAATCTGTGGTAATACTTAAAGATTGCTGTTCACAACCAACTTGAAGGAGCTGGAGAAGTTTTGCAAGGAGGAATGGGCAAAAGTCCCAGCGGTAAGATGTGGCAAGCTCATAGAGACTTATCCACAGCGACTTGGAGCTGTGATTGCCGCAAAAGGTGGCTCTACAAAGTATTGACTTTAGGGGGGTGAATAGTTATGCACATTGACTTTTTCTGTTATTTTGTCTTATTTGTTGTTTGCTTCACAATAATAATAAAAAAAAACCTTCAAAATGTGGGCATGTAATGTAAATTAAATGATGCAAATCCTCAAACAATCCAAGTTAATTACAGGTTGTGAGGCAACAAAACACGAAAAATGCCAAGGGGGGTGAATACCTTTGCAAGGCACTGTATATGTTCTCCCTATACACCTGTGTTTTAATTCTCAATTCAGCTTGCTTTGTGAACATTAAGTCTTTATAAATTGTTTTATAATTGGCTTTATCAACATAAAACAATCTCATTCTAAAAGAAAAATTTATTAGGCTGGTGAAAATGTGACACAGAAACCATCACCTCACAGGATTCTTATTTATATATAATTTTTTTTGTTAACTTACTTACTGCATTTCTTAAATAGATATTGATAGGGTCTGAATAATGACATTAAACGTAGAAATTCACACTGCTGTATTCACCTCTGTCCTGCAAAGCTCTACCTTTTTGTCAACTTTTTTTCCATATTTTGTCTTATGGCATATTTAATTGCACTGAAACTTTTGAGTATTTTGTAAGTTCCATAAGTATTATTTGTATGTAAAACTCATTAGTTTTCTTGTTAGACAGGTGATTTTCAGCAGCCATTTGTGGTAATGTCTTTTTTATAAAGATTGATAAAGGCTCCTAAACACCATCTATTGCCCATTTTCACTGAGCAGTTCAGTTCGGGTCGGTACAGTCTGGTACGCTATTTTGAGTGTTCCATTATGAAAGTGGCCAACCAAAACAAACCACACCATTCCCTGGCCTTTTTCAGATGTAGGTCCATAGGAAATGGTACAGTACGGTTAGGGTGGAGCGACTGGCGTCACACTATACAATCCATTGATTGGCGGACAGGAAAACATCAATGCTCACGACAAATTCACCGACAGACACTCAAAAAATTTTATAATTTAATTTTTTGTTAATTTAAATCAACCCAACCTCCCTATCTTTGGGAGAGCCGAAGTGGATCCTGTCCCTGGGGTCCAGTGTGGCTGCTGGGCGCCTGAGTTGCTTTGCTGCTTTCTGGGCTTGCCGGGGACGTGTCTGGGTTTGCTGATGTCCTGTCTGGCTGAACTTGCTTGTGCCCTAGCTGGCTGAGTTGCTGGCTGGGCTTGCTGGGGTGCTGTCTGGCTGAGCTTGCTAGTGTCCTAGTTGGCAGGTCCGGCTGTTGAGCTGTATGGGGGGGCGGGTGGCCAATGTTGGCGACAAGTGAGCTCTGCTCTGCTCCCTCACATGCTGCTTAGTGATGCAAGGGCCAGAGTGACAGCATATTCTAGCTCCTAGCTTCACAGCAGGACACGCCGGGGGAGCAGTGCAAGAAAAGTTCAGAGGACAGTGCTCCCTTGCCACCCGCCTGGAATGTGCATGGCCGCCAGCCTAGGGGGGCCCTCTTGGGCTCCCCAGAACACAAGGCTAACAAGGCATCTACAATACGAAAAACAGTCACCTCATGCACTATAAACACAAAGGTGAGGAACACTTATCTTAATAGACAGTGGTTACAGCTTCCTCCAGGGATATCCCAGCAATAATCCCTCCAAAATAGAACAGATATGTACAAAAAAATGAGGATAAAGCTATGGATCCACAAAAAGAATATAAAACAAATGATAGTGTAACACTGTATAATAAACAATATGTGCGCTATGTAGAATATAACTCACAGGATGGACAAATAAATGGCGCCAAAGGGTGCCTCCCCTGATGTTGATGGGGGGCGATAGCACTTCCTCTATTCCCAGGAAGATGAAATTGGACTCACAATATGGAGTAGAAAAATGTTTTTGTCTTTATTAAAAAAGTATATAAAATGTAATATATATATATATATATATATATATATATATATATATATATATATATATATATATATATATACAAAAGCTGTTATGGTACCAGGTCCTACGCGTTTCGTCCAGATGGACTTTCTCAGGGACCTCCTGGTATTCAAGTAGTAACAGCAGTAAAAACAAATACAATTGTACAATCAGAGTAAGCATAAATTACCCTCCCCCTGAGTCCTTTCTTTTATACTAGTGGTTTATCATCTTCATTGGTGCTTCACTGGGCTTCAGTAACTTGTTGCAGCTGTGGGTGATCAAATTTCCAGGTTTTTTTTCGCGATGTCACTTCCGGTTTTCGGCACTTGCGCGACATCACTTCCAGTTCGACGGTTCATTCTAATTGGCTTCCTGGGCATGTGCGTTCCACTGTAAGGAGTGTGAGTTCCACCTATAACTTGATGTTACAAATAGATTACCAATGGGAGCCTGTAGGGCTCAAACAAAAATGAAATCAAAGAAAACATAATATAGAAAATTGGAGCAATAATTATGGGAAATAAAATCTTCCAAGAGGGAAATAAAGAGATCCCCCTTCTTAAATGTAGATTCATATATGGAAGGAATGGATGTTTAGCATAAACAGACTAACTTACTGACAGTTTTAATTTTACTGATGGTTTTAATTTAAAGGCACCTTGGAAGTATCAGTTATAAACACTATGTGTTGAATGTTAATCACTTCCATAAAGAGATATTTGGTGATCTCTAAATTTTTACCCCTGTATACATAACATAATTTGAATATGGGAATGCCAAATCTAGACATTATATTCCATATGTATTTGAATATTGATTAGAAAGAACTTGACTTTTTTTAAAGCTTTCAATTAATTAAATTTTATTTAAATGCAGCATTGCATATGAATTCGAGTGATTTTAAATTGCTAGTATCAATAAAGAGAGACATATCTCTTTTAGAACTTCTAATTTAATCCCATTCATTTCAATTTAAATATTCAAGTATTTGATTATATCTAATTATAAAAAATAGAAAAAACAAAAAAAAACACAAACAAAAACATTTGTATTGTTCTATTTCACATAGATATTCATGTATAGTGTATGGTAATCACATTTACATTTAAAGAAAACAGATAATGTCTATGTCAGCGTTGAGACCTCCGGGTTCCAAGGTGCCCAACTGATGGATCCAGAAGGTCTACCACTGTGTTAACCTTTTCTCCCTATTACCCCACTCCAGTGGGGTTTTATATGTTCAAAACCAAAACACAAAAAGATCTGCCAGCTAAACATGGGACAATTATTGCAATGAACCGGAACTGTGTGTTTAATGTCCTTTTTCCATATATTATTCTGATGTTCCACGAGTCTGATTTTTAATTTCCTCTTGGTTTTGCCCACATATTGTTTGCCACACTGACACTGGAGTATATACACCACATGGTCCGTGTGGCATCCAATGTGGCCCCTTATCCGGTATCCTTTGCCAGTTACGGTACTGGTAAAATCTTTTTTGATTCCCATTTTATTTCCTAACGTATTTAGATTTAGAGCTCAGACATCCTTTAAAGCCTGCCTGCTCAGAAAATTCTCGTTGGCTATTGTCTGTTTTTATACTGTAGCTGGGTGCTAGAGTGTTCTTAAGATTTTTAGATTTTTTGAAAATTACAGGTGGATGGTCAGGGAGTAATGGCCCTAATATGTGATCTTCCTGTAGTATGGACCAATGTTTCGATAATGCCGTTTTTATCTTAAAATGCTCCATGTTATATTTGGTGATAAACGCATGATCGCATTTCGTAACTTTTCTATTGTTTGTGTGATTTATTTCCATTGGTTTGTTCTCTAATAGACAACTTCTATTTGTTCTCAAAACCCTTTTAAATTACTTCTCTGGGTGGTTTTTATTATATCCGTTATTGATTAATTTATTCTTTACAACCATGGCTTGGGTGTGAAAATCATTTAATTGGGAGCAATTTCGACGTACCCTAGTAAATTGGCTCTTGGCGATTCCCCTGAGCCAGGGGTTATGGTGGCTGCTTTACCTATGGACAAAGCTGTTACCACCCGTTTTTTTGAAAAAACATTTGGAAGTGATGTCTGCTCCATTGTTTGAAAGAGTCACATCCAGAAAATTAATTTCATTTCTGTTCCATTCTGCTGTGAATTTTAAGTTGTAAGAGTTTTGATTAAGAAAATCAACGAATCTAGTGAAAGAATTTTCTGTGCCCCGCCAAATTATTAAAATATCATCTATAAATCTTTGTCAGAGGACCAGGTCTTTCCCCCAGTCATGCCAGGACCACACAGTCAACTCCTCCCATATCCTCATGTAGATGTTGGCATAAGTGGGGGCAAACCTGGTCCCCATGGCTGTCCCGGTGATTTGTAAAAAAAAAACAAACAAAAAAAAACTTATCATCAAACATAAAATAATTGTGTTTCAAAATAAAAGTGATCGCTTGTAAAATGAAATCTCTCAGTGAATCTGAGATTGTGGCATCATCACAAAAGTAATGCTCTACTGCCTCTATGCCTAATTGATGTTTAATGATAGTGTAGAGGGAAGTGACATCTAGGGTGGTCCAGCTATAATGATCTTCCCATTCAATATTTTCTAATTCCTGTAAGATAGCTTTGGTGTCTTTGATATATGATGTGGCATGTTGTGCATAAGTTTGTAGTAGTGAGTCTATGAAAGCTGATAATCCTTAAGTGATGGAATTTATTCTGCTTCCGGGCGTCCGGGTGGGGAAGTGAGTGACTTGTGTATTTTGGGTAAAAAATTCAAAATAGGAATAACTGGATATTTGTTAAATAAGAATTGATAATTTTTGGGGGTGATAACATTTTCTAAAACAGCTGCTTGTAGAATAACCTCTAATATTTAATTAAATTTATTTGTTGGGTTATTTTCTAACTCTACGTATGTGTTTGTATCTCCCAAGATATTGTATGCCTCATTCATGTGTGCCTCGAAGGTCAGGGCCACAATCACTCCCCCTTTATCTGCCTCCTTTATGATGAGGTCGTCCCTTTTTCCCAGATTTCTTAGGCATGTAAGTTCTTCCTTTGTCATGTATTTTTTTTTTTTTGTGGGTGGAGTTTTTTGCCACCCTCCTGAAAGTGCTGCCCAAGGCAAATGTCTTGTCAGCTTTGCGCTAATTACAGCACTGCATATAGCCAGTGCTTCCCTAGTTAGATTTCCAGATTATTCCAAATAATACAGCCTCCTATCCATATTTCAAGCCTCCCGTTTCAAAGTTTCCCTGTATATATGTATATATTTTCATTTTATAGAAAAAGACTGCAAAATGTGTTGCCTTGCATGTTCTATAGGTAGATTGGTTCTCTTTCTGTATATAGACAGAACATCCTCACCTGAAGTCTAAGGGAAATTGTTATTCAGTAAGTAGAGTAAACTCTGCCAAGAGAATCCAGTCCTTATCTTTAAGCATTTAGTGTCAACTGAAATTAACAAAACATAAATCATGTTACAATGGGAAAGGGAATTACATACTGATTTGCTGTCAAAGATTTAACATAGACTTCTTAAAAAGGATTACACTAATCATATAGTAATGCATAGACCATGTCCCTGCAGTTTCACTGCTCAATTCAATGTCATTTAGGAGTTAAATTACTTTGTTTATGCAGCCCTAGTCACACTTCCCTGCATTTGTCTTGCATAGCCTTCCTAAGCACTTCTGGTAATGAGTCATCTAATGTTTACACTTCCTTTATTACAAATGATGTTTAATTTAGAATTTATTATCTCCTGCTCTATTTATAGCTTGCTAGACCATACAGGACCCTCCTGCATTTAATTAAAGTTCAAATTACAGGAGATAAAACATTTTAAAGTAAGTTACTGAAAATGAAACAATTTTGTTTTCATGCAGGCTGTATCAGTCACAGCTCGCTAGCTAGGGCTGCATAAACAAAAACAAAAGTGATTTAACTCCTAAATGGCAGTAAATTTCAGAGGAATGATCTAATAACACAAAAACTATTTCATTAAGTTAAAGTTGTTTTAGTGACTATGTATCTCTTTAATTTACTCCACAGATGGCCTTATTTAAATCATTTCTAGGGTTGAATAAAATCGGTTTCAGATCCTTTTTTATAACACAAAACAAAAA
>OW240914.1:289228352-289239475 GCA_933207985.1 Pelobates cultripes
CAGAACCTACATATTATTAATCAAATAATAGCCATCTAATCAAGCTTAATTAAGCTCATTTTGGTTAGGCTGGTAGGGAGGGGGAATAGCCTTGAACAGACATTTAAAGGGACTCTCCAGTGCCAGGAAAACAAACTGTTTCCCTGGCATTGCAGGTCCCCTTTCCCTCCCACCCCCTATAACAAGTTGCTTAAGGGGTTAAAACCCCTTCAGTGACTTACCTCTATCCAGTGCCGATGTCCCTCAGCGCTGGTTCAGGGTCCGCCCACGCTCCTCCGCCGATGTCAACCAGCGGGGGAGACCCATTGCGCATGCTCGGCCGCCGGCAGGGGAGACCTAATGCGCATGCGTGGCAATGCTGCATACGCGCATTAGACCTCCCCATAGGAAAGCATAGCGTAAGGACGTCCAGCGACGCTATAGCACACTTTTCGTGTGCTATAAACAAGGAAGTGCCCTCTAGTGGCTGTCTAGTAGACAGCCACTAGAGGAGGAGGTATCCCTGCAAGGTAAATATTGCAGTTTATGAAAACTGCAATAATCACACTTGCAGGGTTAAGGGTAGTGGGAGATGGCACCCAGACCACTCCAATGGGCAGAAGTGGTCCAGGTGCCTGGAGTGTCCCTTTAAGTCTATAGAAATATAACATTGTTTTTTCCAGGAGAGATTGGTTCCCCCTCCCTTCTACAGAAAGTAAAATCTTGTTTACAGAAGATAGAGGTCTGGAATTATATTACATTTCATATAACATCCATGGTAGATTAACTGGTTTATTGGATTAATATTTTCTATGGAAAGTAAAATCTTGTTTACAGAAGACAGAGGTGTGGAATTATGTTACAATTCATATAGCATCTGTCGGAGATTAAATGGTTAATGGGGTTTATATATGAAAGTACTTTTTTATATTATTTATTCTTATATTTATAATGTATGTTTATTACTTATTGTTTATCTGATTTGTCTATAATAGCATAGTATTCAGACCAACAATATAGCTAAATGCAGCCAGACTTTCTGAAATACTGTATTTACTATGTTTGCTCAAATCCCTAATTATGGAGTTTGTAATTTGAGCAAAAAAAAAAACCAATATAAACTATTTAAAAAACAACACAAGATCTTTTATTTTCAATAAAAGTAAAACAATTGGTAAAATGTTCCTTTAAATGAAATAAATACAATTTTGGAAAGGTTACATTTTTTGGGGGGTTGTTTAGCTTGAAGAAAGACTGATTGGCTCGATAGCAGCTACATACTGTGTAAGTTCTTTTTTTAGATCACTCTGAAACAACCACGTAATCTCAGTCATTATTATGACGTCACAGCACAACACAGTGCAAAAGCGATTGTGTGACGTGTGAGCATCCATTTAGTGGCTCTGTGCTTCAATTTGTTTTATCACTCCTGTGCTTGTACTTGATTTATCACTTTGCTGAAACATACAGGAATTAAATATGAGTTTATTGCACACTGTATAATGTATTTATTTAACATACAGTAACCGACAATACCCCCCCTACTGGTTTACTGTAAGGATTTTTCATGAAATTCCCAAGTATATTAGCATTTTTTTACATTTTGTCATTTTGTAGTCTAGTATAGAAAAATGTGGTGTTATTAAAAGTATCTAATGTCCTTGAACCTGGCATTGCTGATTGTCAAATCATACTTGACTTCAATCCCTCTTGGATTTCTCAGTATGCTATTTCATGGCAGTGTTGAGTAAGTAATAGTTTTCATTTCCCTCTTGTCAGATGGCACTCATAAAGAATTAAAGAAGACCCATCATTCTGTGGAATTAAAGAGACACTATCAAATTACATCACTATAGCATTATATGCTTCCTGGATAGGTTATGGCACGTCGAGCTCTTGTCCCTATCTACCTATATTCTGTCACTTTACAAATATATAGCTAAACATCTACTCTGTACATCCCATACATCAAATTAATGTGCTCTACTAAATCCTGGATGCACCTGTTCTTGCATTAGTTTGGGTCTGAATTTTATAACATGACAGGAGGCTTCGTATTTGCTTTAGTCTCTCTTTACTAGAACTCCACAGCAGCACAGAAAAACAACCAATCAGAAAAAAGTTAGGTACTATAAAACCCCCTTCCCATTGCATCATTTCCTCTTTCTTTGCTGCTCTGCAGTCAGTACAGGTCAGAGTACCACTGCTTCCTGCTTATAGTGGGTGGCTTTGGGATTTAGTGTGTTTTATTTATGATTGTTATTATTTATGCTTGGTTGTGAGATTTATGTGCCTTTCTGGCTCTTCTTTTCTTTGGGGAATGTTTCCTTTACATTACTGATAGTTTTTCCATGTGTTTATTTGTACAGATTACTGGTAGTTTTCCATGTGTTTATTTACACAGATTACTGATAGTTTTCCATGTGTTTATTTATGCAGATTACTGTTAGCTTTCCATGTGTTTATTTATACAGATTACTGGTAGTTTGCCATGTGTTTATTTATACAGATTTCTGTTAGCTTTCCATGTGTATATGTCACAGATTTCTGTGAGTTTCCATATGTAGATATATCACAGATTGCTGTGAATTTCCAGGTCTTATATCACAGACTACTGTGAGTTTCCATGAGTATATATTCCACAAATTACTGTGAGTGTCCATGTCTATATATCACATATTACTGTGAATTTCCATGTAGATATGTCACAGACTACGGTGAGTTTCCACCTAGATATATCACAGATTTCTCTGATTACTGTGAGTTTCCATGTGTATATATATCGCGGATTTCTGTGAGTCCTTGGGCAGTATATACTTATATCACGGATTCTGTGAGTTATAGGACAGTGTATACATAAATCACAGATTTCTGTGAGTTCTATGTCAGTGTATATAGCACGGCTTGCTGTGAGTCTTAGTGCTATAGATATCACGGATTGCTGTGAGTTTCACTGACGGTAGATGTCAGTCCTGTCTGTGCCGATACTATTCTATCTTATCAGGCTTCTTGGGAAGATTCATTGAGTTGCTAATTATTTTTGCCCGACTCCTGAAGAGACCATGAGTACAATACCCTTCAGGCGGTACGATGATGATGATGACCTACAATAAAGATAAGATATCTCATACGGATCTGTATGTACATGTGCATTACAATTTGCACTTTAAAGAAGGTATTGCTCAGTAGAGCTTGATTTTATGGACACTCGCTGGAACATATCCAGCTTAAATACAACTGGTTTTACCTCTATGTTGCCTGCTGGGCACTTAGGGACCGCCAGTCCCGGTTTTGGTTTATTCACACAGTAGTATGCTGTCTAAGATTAGTGTCTAAGGGTACTAGGTCACAGGATACCCGGAGGATTTACAGATATTTAGGGGACTCTGCCAAACTCAGAGGTCCCCATTACTCATTTAATATGAAACCCAGGATTGGCCTGCTATGTCTCTGCCCCATTAATTGGCCTGCTATGTCTGTGCCCATAAGATTGGCCTGCTTTGTCTGTGCCCATAAGATTAGCCTGCTCTACATGTGCCCGAACCCCCCTTTGGACCACAAACCGGGGGAACATCACTGAAGTAAGCTCAGTACCCTCTAGGTGGGTGTCCGGACTGGCACTGCTGCCATATTATCCAAGAGGACACCAGGATATGGACATCTAACTGTGATTGGAGGGGTGAAGACCCTACACCTCATGCCCTGAAGGGCAAAGTTTTTATGAGAATTCCCGGGCACGCAATTACAGGTTATACCCAACGACGACACATCCCCAAGGGGAATTTCGCACAAGCAGGGAACAGTGCTCAGACGCCATATTAGGTATTGGTAGTGTTTTTTCTATGTCATGTTTAGCTCCTGACCTTTTCAACTGGATTCACTTGATTAGTTTTTTCCAGTCTGCTATCCGACCTGCTTTCCGAGGTACGTATTTTCCATATTCTACTTCATTGGTCGTTTCTTTGTTTTCGTGCCTTCTATTGTCCTATCTCTCGGGTTGTCGAGAGGCCTGACTTGACCTCCTCCGACCTCCCGGGCACTTGTGGATTGCGGAGAACGTCTCCAGCTTTCCTCAGACTACCGACGGTCATCCTGGAGCCCGCGCGCAGGCACGGGATCCGGGCGGTCCGTTGATATTTACCATCTTCAGCTCCGAAACGTACTTTTTCTCATCACCCCTTTCTCTTAAGGTTGGACACGGCCCGAGGTTGTATACTTTGCTTATATTATTTAAGGGTGTAACCCCACGTTTGGTCACCCGGAGTCTCTACTGGACTCTGGCTTGGATTACAGAGGGTGCAGCCCTCCTTCACCTCGGCCCAAGACTGATATTTTTATTTTCAAGAATAGAGGGCAAACCCCTCTCATTTACCGAACCGGACACTGATTCATTATTAGAGGGAGCGGTCCTCCCTCAACCTTGGCCCGATACTGAGCTGGATATAGAGGACATGCTCCGAGTGACTCATTCTCATAGAAGGAACCGGACACAGAGGTAGACTCTCAGTTTGACTTCTAATGGGTGCGGCCCGCTCATACCGCCAACCGTGCGCGGACTCCGAGTGCGATCACATTTTACAGAGTGCGACTCTCTGATACACTCAACGCACTATGGTGCCGTCCATTTGTTCCTCACACAGGCTTGTACCTGTACAGGTCAACTATGAGGGGCGTCCCTCCTACATCCAATTTAAATATGATGACCGCGCTACTGATTTCGTTCTAGAGGGCTACCTGATCGGGCAAGGTATACATAGTTTGACTGGATCCATCTTGTAATCCACATGAGAAATACTCTCAGAGGTATTAGTGGGGGAGGTTTCCCACTTATGTACACACATTCCGGGAGACAGTACGGCTAAGGAGGAGCCTCAGTTTTTACAAGAGTACAGGTTTTGGTATAACCTGTGCTATATCAAACAGACATTGCACTCTGTTTCAGATATTCATTGTGTACAAACTGTACAGACTACTCTCCCGTGTCAGGGTGACTTGAGATCCTGAGACCTGCATAGGGCAAATGGGCACTGCCTTGCTTGAGTAACAAGACTGGAAAAATTCACATAAACGGTCTTCAGGTGCACCGTAGGCATGGATCGCATGGAGAAACCGAAATTCTCAGAATTTGGCTTCCCTGGTCCTTACAATCTTGAGATAAAGTTGGCAGGACTGCTCCTACAACTCTGAACACATCTTGAGAACAGTGTTCGGACTCTATATCCATCACGGGAACCATCTTGGTTTGAGTTCTCACTAGCCTTCCTATTCAACTACCATCAAGGAAACCTACACTGGGAGATACATGCTTGGACAGTCTATGAGACAGGAACCTAGGGGTCTCACTATATTATTCCCTATCTTGTAGGTGGCGTGTAGGCCAGGAATATTGACAGGTCGGGCATGGAACAGGATTGTACAAATGGTAATCAGAGTATTTCACACTCTCACTGCAACACATAAGGGCTCTTCTGTGTTATACGGGTCCTAAACTCTATTGGATCCAACCATCTTGGCACTCTTAGAGGATGTATTTGGATGGAAATCTCAACCCCGGTTTCCGGTCCCATCCTTTTGAACTTTCCAGGATCCACAATTCCCAGAATAGTTGACCACCGTTTACCACACGAGTTCAGTTTGAGACCTTGATTGAACGCCCTTTGGCTGTCTTCTAGACCGCAGCTGTGGATTACGCAGTCCAGTTGGTAGACTGGAGTCTCTTAGGATACGACTAGTATTGTCCACACTATTATCTGCATATAACTTTATTTTCGGAGGAGACAATTCACCAGGTAGGTCATAAAGGAACGAATAGACACTATTCGGTTCTATTCGATTATTGACGGTGGACTTAGGCGCGGGCCTGAGGTTGGAGTTTGTCTGCAAGGCCACATTGCCTGGTGAACCTGACATGATCGGAGGAATCACCTCCCACATCAAGAGTCGAGACACGGTGGAAGTCTCTTCTCGCGACCCCTCGGCACTTTACACCTACAGGAATATGGCTAATAGGTCAACTTGGCAGCTCATGGACCGACTTCTAGGGAACAGGTCGTAACCCCACGTACAATGGATCCATCAACGGAGGTCACTTCTCGCAGTTGGATGGTCCATTTAGGATTGCTCTATTATTCTCGGAATGGGTACCAGCGAAACAAGCAGTGTTGGATTTGTTGGCTGAGCGTTAAAACAGCAAATACGAAGCCTCCTGTCATGTTATAAAATTGTAGATTATGCTAGCTTTAGTGTACCTATAATCTTAATTTTATTAATGACAGGAGGCGAGTATTTCCCACCCATTCTTATCCCTCCCTTGTTTAATTTTATAGTTTGGATTTATCAGGTACGTATACAACTCTGCTTGTTGTTTCTGCTACCTGTCACCTGTCCTATGTCTGTTTTTCATAAGTAGGGTTGGGATATCTACATATTAAGGTAATTTTGTTTGCTACATTGGGTATCTACAAGTTTATTCAAAATACATTTCATTGGATAATCAACCTGTTCGATTCGGTTTTTCTCTCGTTTCAGTTTCCAGTCCTTCAGCACTATCTGGTGTGGCGCTTCTTCGTGGATGGTGGACATTGACTTATTTATTTTCAGTCCATCAACGCTATCCGGTTGACAGTTCTTCTCAGACGCTGGACATTGCTGTATTGATCGTATCAGGACTTCTTTGCTTCCCATTATTTTTTCTGCCTTTGTTCTGTTTTGTCGCAGCTTGAAAGAGGAAATGATGCAATGGGAAGGGGGTTTTATAGTACCTAACTTTTTTCTGATTAGTTGTTTTTCTGTGCTGCTGTGGAGTTCTAGTAAAGAGAGACTAAAGCAAATACGAAGCCTCCTAAATATCCTGTTTATTTATGCAGATTACTGTTAGCTTTCCATGTGTTTATTTATACAGATTACTGGTAGTTTGCCATGTGTTTATTTATACAGATTTCTGTTAGCTTTCCATGTGTATATGTCACAGATTTCTGTGAGTTTCCATATGTAGATATATCACAGATTGCTGTGAATTTCCAGGTCTTATATCACAGACTACTGTGAGTTTCCATGAGTATATATTCCACAAATTACTGTGAGTGTCCATGTCTATATATCACATATTACTGTGAATTTCCATGTAGATATGTCACAGACTACGGTGAGTTTCCACCTAGATATATCACAGATTTCTCTGATTACTGTGAGTTTCCATGTGTATATATATCGCGGATTTCTGTGAGTCCTTGGGCAGTATATACTTATATCACGGATTCTGTGAGTTATAGGACAGTGTATACATAAATCACAGATTTCTGTGAGTTCTATGTCAGTGTATATAGCACGGCTTGCTGTGAGTCTTAGTGCTATAGATATCACGGATTGCTGTGAGTTTCACTGATGGTAGATGTCAGTCCTGTCTGTGCCGATACTATTCTATCTTATCAGGCTTCTTGGGAAGATTCATTGAGTTGCTAATTATTTTTGCCCGACTCCTGAAGAGACCATGAGTACAATACCCTTCAGGCGGTACGATGATGATGATGACCTACAATAAAGATAAGATATCTCATACGGATCTGTATGTACATGTGCATTACAATTTGCACTTTAAAGAAGGTATTGCTCAGCAGAGCTTGATTTTATGGACACTCACTGGAACATGTCCAGCTTAAACCCAATACAACTGGTTTTACCTCTATGTTGCCTGCTGGGCACTTAGGGACCGCCAGTCCCGGTTTTGGTTTATTCACACAGTAGTATGCTGTCTAAGATTAGTGTCTAAGGGTACTAGGTCACAGGATACCCGGAGGATTTACAGATATTTAGGGGACTCTGCCAAACTCAGAGGTCCCCATTACTCATTTAATATGAAACCCAGGATTGGCCTGCTATGTCTCTGCCCCATTAATTGGCCTGCTATGTCTGTGCCCATAAGATTGGCCTGCTTTGTCTGTGCCCATAAGATTAGCCTGCTCTACATGTGCCCGAACCCCCCTTTGGACCACAAACCGGGGGAACATCACTGAAGTAAGCTCAGTACCCTCTAGGTGGGTGTCCGGACTGGCACTGCTGCCATATTATCCAAGAGGACACCAGGATATGGACATCTAACTGTGATTGGAGGGGTGAAGACCCTACACCTCATGCCCTGAAGGGCAAAGTTTTTATGAGAATTCCCGGGCACGCAATTACAGGTTATACCCAACGACGACACATCCCCAAGGGGAATTTCGCACAAGCAGGGAACAGTGCTCAGACGCCATATTAGGTATTGGTAGTGTTTTTTCTATGTCATGTTTAGCTCCTGACCTTTTCAACTGGATTCACTTGATTAGTTTTTTCCAGTCTGCTATCCGACCTGCTTTCCGAGGTACGTATTTTCCATATTCTACTTCATTGGTCGTTTCTTTGTTTTCGTGCCTTCTATTGTCCTATCTCTCGGGTTGTCGAGAGGCCTGACTTGACCTCCTCCGACCTCCCGGGCACTTGTGGATTGCGGAGAACGTCTCCAGCTTTCCTCAGACTACCGACGGTCATCCTGGAGCCCGCGCGCAGGCACGGGATCCGGGCGGTCCGTTGATATTTACCATCTTCAGCTCCGAAACGTACTTTTTCTCATCACCCCTTTCTCTTAAGGTTGGACACGGCCCGAGGTTGTATACTTTGCTTATATTATTTAAGGGTGTAACCCCACGTTTGGTCACCCGGAGTCTCTACTGGACTCTGGCTTGGATTACAGAGGGTGCAGCCCTCCTTCACCTCGGCCCAAGACTGATATTTTTATTTTCAAGAATAGAGGGCAAACCCCTCTCATTTACCGAACCGGACACTGATTCATTATTAGAGGGAGCGGTCCTCCCTCAACCTTGGCCCGATACTGAGCTGGATATAGAGGACATGCTCCGAGTGACTCATTCTCATAGAAGGAACCGGACACAGAGGTAGACTCTCAGTTTGACTTCTAATGGGTGCGGCCCGCTCATACCGCCAACCGTGCGCGGACTCCGAGTGCGATCACATTTTACAGAGTGCGACTCTCTGATACACTCAACGCACTATGGTGCCGTCCATTTGTTCCTCACACAGGCTTGTACCTGTACAGGTCAACTATGAGGGGCGTCCCTCCTACATCCAATTTAAATATGATGACCGCGCTACTGATTTCGTTCTAGAGGGCTACCTGATCGGGCAAGGTATACATAGTTTGACTGGATCCATCTTGTAATCCACATGAGAAATACTCTCAGAGGTATTAGTGGGGGAGGTTTCCCACTTATGTACACACATTCCGGGAGACAGTACGGCTAAGGAGGAGCCTCAGTTTTTACAAGAGTACAGGTTTTGGTATAACCTGTGCTATATCAAACAGACATTGCACTCTGTTTCAGATATTCATTGTGTACAAACTGTACAGACTACTCTCCCGTGTCAGGGTGACTTGAGATCCTGAGACCTGCATAGGGCAAATGGGCACTGCCTTGCTTGAGTAACAAGACTGGAAAAATTCACATAAACGGTCTTCAGGTGCACCGTAGGCATGGATCGCATGGAGAAACCGAAATTCTCAGAATTTGGCTTCCCTGGTCCTTACAATCTTGAGATAAAGTTGGCAGGACTGCTCCTACAACTCTGAACACATCTTGAGAACAGTGTTCGGACTCTATATCCATCACGGGAACCATCTTGGTTTGAGTTCTCACTAGCCTTCCTATTCAACTACCATCAAGGAAACCTACACTGGGAGATACATGCTTGGACAGTCTATGAGACAGGAACCTAGGGGTCTCACTATATTATTCCCTATCTTGTAGGTGGCGTGTAGGCCAGGAATATTGACAGGTCGGGCATGGAACAGGATTGTACAAATGGTAATCAGAGTATTTCACACTCTCACTGCAACACATAAGGGCTCTTCTGTGTTATACGGGTCCTAAACTCTATTGGATCCAACCATCTTGGCACTCTTAGAGGATGTATTTGGATGGAAATCTCAACCCCGGTTTCCGGTCCCATCCTTTTGAACTTTCCAGGATCCACAATTCCCAGAATAGTTGACCACCGTTTACCACACGAGTTCAGTTTGAGACCTTGATTGAACGCCCTTTGGCTGTCTTCTAGACCGCAGCTGTGGATTACGCAGTCCAGTTGGTAGACTGGAGTCTCTTAGGATACGACTAGTATTGTCCACACTATTATCTGCATATAACTTTATTTTCGGAGGAGACAATTCACCAGGTAGGTCATAAAGGAACGAATAGACACTATTCGGTTCTATTCGATTATTGACGGTGGACTTAGGCGCGGGCCTGAGGTTGGAGTTTGTCTGCAAGGCCACATTGCCTGGTGAACCTGACATGATCGGAGGAATCACCTCCCACATCAAGAGTCGAGACACGGTGGAAGTCTCTTCTCGCGACCCCTCGGCACTTTACACCTACAGGAATATGGCTAATAGGTCAACTTGGCAGCTCATGGACCGACTTCTAGGGAACAGGTCGTAACCCCACGTACAATGGATCCATCAACGGAGGTCACTTCTCGCAGTTGGATGGTCCATTTAGGATTGCTCTATTATTCTCGGAATGGGTACCAGCGAAACAAGCAGTGTTGGATTTGTTGGCTGAGCGTTAAAACAGCAAATACGAAGCCTCCTGTCATGTTATAAAATTGTAGATTATGTTAGCTTTAGTGTACCTATAATCTTAATTTTATTAATGACAGGAGGCGAGTATTTCCCACCCATTCTTATCCCTCCCTTGTTTAATTTTATAGTTTGGATTTATCAGGTACGTATACAACTCTGCTTGTTGTTTCTGCTACCTGTCACCTGTCCTATGTCTGTTTTTCATAAGTAGGGTTGGGATATCTACATATTAAGGTAATTTTGTTTGCTACATTGGGTATCTACAAGTTTATTCAAAATACATTTCATTGGATAATCAACCTGTTCGATTCGGTTTTTCTCTCGTTTCAGTTTCCAGTCCTTCAGCACTATCTGGTGTGGCGCTTCTTCGTGGATGGTGGACATTGACTTATTTATTTTCAGTCCATCAACGCTATCCGGTTGACAGTTCTTCTCAGACGCTGGACATTGCTGTATTGATCGTATCAGGACTTCTTTGCTTCCCATTATTTTTTCTGCCTTTGTTCTGTTTTGT
>OW240914.1:289239575-289282059 GCA_933207985.1 Pelobates cultripes
TCTAGTTGGTGCTTGTACCAGTTGTGACATAAAGGTGCTTACGAATACATCTTTAAACCTGATTCCCTACAAGTACAGTCCTTCTTTCCCAATTCCTATGTCTATAATTAAATCTCCAATAATTAACGCCAAGCATTCCCCATTTGCAGCTTTCTCAATTTGCTCTAACAGCTGTTCTTCCTCATTAATATTTACATTAGGTGGTTTATAACATATCCCAACCAATAAATGATTTCCCTTTGTTTGCCCCAAGCAGATATCTACCCATAAAGCCTCCACCTTTTCCTCGTCACACTCCACATGCCTAAGATTTGACTTTAACTCACGGTTGACATATAAACATACCCCACCACTTTCTTGTTTTTCCTATTCTTCCTAAATAACGTGTACCCATTTAAATTAACTGCCCAGTCATGTGTCTCATCCCACCATGTTTCTGTTATGCCTATTATATCATATTGTTTAGTGCATGCTATTGCCTCTAGTTCCCCCATTTTGTTATATAGGCTCCTTGCATTAGTAAGCATACATTTAATATTATCATGAGTCTTTTGTACTTTTTGTGAATTATCAATATTACATACCTCCTCTGTTCTGAGTTTTCCCCTCCCCCCATCTCCACCCCCTTTGTTCTGAGCTAAAGCCCATCTCTTTTCCATCATATCTCCATTTTCTAGATTGCTTTGACCCTCCCCCCCTACCACTAGTTTAAAATCTCCTCCAACCTTCTAGCCATCCTATCCCCCAGCACAGCAGACCCTCTTCCGTTTAGGTGCAATCCATCATGACTATACAGGTTGTACCCAAGCGCAAAATCGGCCCAGTGCTCTAAAAACCCAAAACCCTCTTTCCTGCACCAAGACTTTACCACGCATTGACCTCTCTAATCTCCCGCTGCCTTTCTGCTGTAGCGCGCGGCACAGGTAATATTTCTGAAAAATTACCTTGGAGGTCCTTTTCTTAAGCTTACTTCCTAGTTCCCTGAACTCATTCTTTAGGACCTTCCATTTTCCTCTGACTTTGTCATTGGTACCAATATGGACCATGACAGCTGGGTCATCTCCAGCCCCTCCCAATAATCCCTCCACTCTGTCGGCAACATGCCGGACCCGAGCACCCGGGAGACAGCAAACTGTCCGGTTGAGTCGATCAGAGTGGCAGATTACCCTATCTACTCTCTTAATAATAGAGTCCCCTACCACCACAACCTGTCTAGCCTTCCTTACCCTCTCAACCCCACCCGTACTAGAGGGGCTGTTTCCACGGCTGTTAGCAGGAACAGCTTCCTGCAGTACAGCTACTCCTGAGCTGATGCTCCCAACATCTTCACTCAAACGGGCAAATCTGTTAGGCTGCATGAGATCAGGACTAGCTAAACCTTTTCTCTTCCCTCCCCCCCTGCTTCCTCTCCCCACTGTCACCCAGCTACGTGCCTGTTCCCCATCTGTCTTATCTCCTCCCTCTCCACTACCTGTCCCCACTAAACTCTGCTCAGTGAGCAGCAGACTCCTCTCAAGATTGTCAATCTCCCTCAGTGTTACAATTTGCCTCTCCAGATCTCTAATCTGAGCTTCCAGAAATGCCACTCGCTCACACCCACCACAGAGGTATGGACCCTGGACAGAACCATCCAGGCATGCATACATGCGGCATGATGTGCACTGAGTTAAATTTGCAATCTTGCTAGCACTCATCCCCAGTAACAAAAAACACAAGTGAGCAAAAAAAAAAAAAAATGTTAACCCTCTTGGTTTAAACTCCCTTGTAGTTTCAACTCCTGTTGTTTTAACTCCTACTTAAAAGAGACTACTTTAAATAGCCTACTTTCAAGCAAACTCCAGTGAGCAAGCTCTGTGAGTCAGTAGTGGGTTTATATTTGCAATACAAATCCCACACAGGTGGAAATTAAGGGGCACTCCCCCTAATTAGCTCAGCAGCAGCAGCACCCACAAGGAGGGGAATAGAAACAACAAGAGAGGGGGGGAAAAAAAAAAGGAGGGAAAATGTTTTAAATAATACCAGCAAGGTGAAAATATAGAGAGAAAAAAAAAGGAACAAAGTTTAAATATATCCAAAGAGAAAAAATATATATGAAAAGGGGAAAAAAGTTACAAAATATTAAAATAAATCAAAACAGTAAGGAGAAATAATTTGGTTTTTTTAAAAAGGGTAAAAGTAAAAAAAAAAAAAACAAAAAAAAAACACAAAATACAAACAAAACAAAACCCAAAAAGAGAGAAAAAAAAAAAAAAAACCAAACAAATACTAAAATTTAAACCTGCTTTTCTTTTCCACTTGGTATTAACTAATACCAACCACAGTCCACCAGTTCACCAACAAACTCCTGTTGTTTTAACTCCTACTTAAAAGAGACTACTTTAAATAGCCTACTTTAAAGCAAACTCCAGTGAGCAAGCTCTGTGAGTCAGTAGTGGGTTTATATTTGCAATACAAATCCCACACAGGTGGAAATTAAGGGGCACTCCCCCTAATTAGCTCAGCAGCAGCAGCACCCACAAGGAGGGGAATAGAAACAACAAGAGAGGGGGGGAAAAAAAAAAGAGGGAAAAAGTTTTAAATAATACCAGCAAGGTGAAAATATATAAGAGAAAAAAAAAAGGAACAAAGTTTAAATATATCCAAAGAGAAAAAATATATATGAAAAGGGGAAAAAAGTTACAAAATATTAAAATAAATCAAAACAGTAAGGAGAAATAATTTGGTTTTTTTAAAAAGGGTAAAGTAAAAACAAAACAAAAACAAAAAAAAACACAAAATACAAACAAAACAAAACCCAAAAAGAGAGGGAAAAAAAAAAAAATACTAAAATTTAAACCTGCTTTTCTTTTCCACTTGGTATTAACTAATACCAACCACAGTCCACCAGTTCACCAACAAACTCCTGTTGTTTTAACTCCTACTTAAAAGAGACTACTTTAAATAGCCTACTTTCAAGCAATTATTTTTTTTTTTTTTAACTTTTATTAAGTTTAATTTTTTTTTCACCAGCAAAGGGATTGCCAGTCTTTTAGAGCGGTCACATGGCCCCTGGGGGTCCTACAGAGCAGACTGACCGTGGAGGGGGGGGTAATTTATTTTAATTTTTTTTTGAAATTTTTATTATTTATTTTACTGAGCCTAGAGGCACTCAGTACAGGCGGAGCATCGGAAGCCTGCCTGAAGGCTTCCAATGCTCTGCTCCACACTGCTGGGTGCCACATGCGGCAACCCGGAAGTGATTGCTCCAGGGAGAGCGATCACTCAGGTGCCCGGCAGTGTGGGGGGGGTATTCCACGATGCCTTGGTATAGTGGCATTGTGTAATACCCATAGAGCAACTGGAAGTAATCACGATCGCTTCCAGCACTCAAATTTACCATGGACGTATGAGGTACGTCCGCGGTCCTTAAGGACCGTTTTTTGTCAGACGTACCTCATACTTCATCGGTCGGGAAGGGGTTTGTAATGACTACCCCAGTGGAGAGGGGGTATCAGCCGTTGGAGACGTACTTTTTCCTGGCAAGATGCTATTTCCATCAGCTGGATCCAAGCAGAGAGGGAGAGGTAGAGCTCTTAAAAAAGCTAGTGATTAGCTGAGAAGGTTCCCTTTCAATGACGAGACAAAGCTACGTTTTGAAGGGTGAAGTAGAACTGAGGTTTAATGGCAGATACTCTCCTTTTATGCAGTGCTCCCATGCAAGGGAGACACCCACAGACAATTATACATTAGCCAATCAAACAATGGTTACAACCCACATATTCCCTCCCATCTGCTTGGGAGATAATTGAGTTACTTACTGTATCTACTCAATTATCTCCAAGCTAAAAACTTATCCTTTTTATACATTTTTATAACTTTCTCATTTTACATCGTACATGAATAAAACTATATTTTTATGAACAGCACAATTTGGGGACAAACATATCCAAAATTTGCGTAAATCGGTTCGGTAGTTCAGAAGATAGTAAAAAGTCTCTTTGGACTGACCGCACATCTGTGTGTATGCCCAAAACAGTTCCACAGATCCAGACTGTGTGGTCGGTCTATTTTTCATTCGACAAACATCCCACTTTGCACAAACTGATTGATTCGTGCTTAGTCTCTCTAGATACAACTAGTTTGTGAGTTTGTTTTGTTGAAGAGCGCTCTGTTCGGATGAATTTAGCCGAACGCACGGAGGGTGGAAGTTTCAGCGGTGTTCGTGGAAAAGTCTAGCCGAAAATAGTTCCACACGGTCGACAACCAAACACTGCTGAGTGCGTTCGACTAAGCAAAATGGCCACTGCCACGTGTTCATGCAAAAGAACGCCGACCACCCTGTATAACAATTAAACCCATGGAGTGTTCACGGTTCACTGTGATATTAGAGTCAGGGAGGTAAATGAGTGCCACACTTCTGTTCTGGGTGGTCGGGCGTTTGGTGAAAAATTCAGTATACGAACGGTCTTTTATTATACATCCATTAGACGAAAGCAATTACAGGAGCAGTCTTTGTTCTTAGGTAAAAGGCAAGGTTGATGGTGGTATGAAAAGGTTGAGGTCTCCAGGTAATATGGTAGGGGTTGTTACAGAGTTAATAAAGCAGTTTTTGTTTATAGATCATGCCCCAGTCTCACTGCTCAATTTCCTGCAATTTAGGAGTTAAATTACTTCTGTTTCTGTGTATGCAGCCTAACCACACCTCCCCTGGCAGTGACTGACACAACCTGGATGAAAACAAAATTGTTTAATTTTGCAATTATTATTATTTTTATTTATTTATTTATTTATTTTTTCAGTGCAAAGATATATAACAGCATGCGTGTGGTGCCCCAATGGCAATCCCCACGCTGAGTTTCAACACTTATAACATCGGGGTGTTTAGGAGTATGCACATTTTTTAATTAAGAACAAAGAAAGGAAAAGAAAGAATTAAGCTTGTTTAAATCACACAGATTGCTCTCTATGGAAAACAGGCATATCTAGGCAGGCATGTCGTCTAAGCAGGTGGAGTAAGTAAAGTTTAACGGTGCCTGATTGACCAAGGTAGGGTAACTGTGATATGTGAACATGTTATACAGTATTTTTTTAAAGTAGGCAGGATGTGAGACATGTCGTTTGGTAGGCATTAAATAGGCTTAGTACAGGCTAGCTCAGTTTGTCTATTATAGTAAGTCACAGTAAGATCGTCGGGCTGGAGATAGACATATATTGGTGCTCACAGTGCTTATATCAATTAAACATTGCCTATCTAGTCGAGAGCAGGCTTAATAAGTCATGTCATAAGGTTAACATCATGCAGTATGAACTTCAGTATGTTATATTTACAGACATGTAGCGGCTCATGGTTAACATGCTAAGTTAGACTGACCATGTTCATGTGACATCAGTTTTTCTGCTTGAGCTTATGGTATGATATGTAGCTTAGATGCTTAGAAATAATAAAAGTAAAAATATAACAGTTGTCTAACAGATAACTTTACAGTATGCTTGAAAGTCTCTGTGGCCCGGGGCTGCGTGTGTTTTTGCCCTCTGCTCTCCATGGATGTCAGTCCTGGTCATGGAGTATATCAGATTAAGCTGATGGATGGTGGGCCCGGCGCTGACCTTCTGGAGGCTTATGTAGTGAGTCTCTATCATCCGATGCCGTTTCTTTGAAAGCAGCTAGCATTTGGTGGTGAGGTATTGGAGGCCGCTGGAGCAGTAGACAGTGTGGTGGCATCCCTCCAGCCCCAGGCTGCTGCATGGGCCTGCATCTCTGTGCCACGAACTCTGCAGCTTCTGGAGCCCAAGTTTCCTCCCCTTTCGGGGGTAGTGGAGGGCCTGATGGACTTTGGCCGCTTGCAGTGCTGGAGCTTCCGTGGGTGTGGGCGATGCATCCAGGTCTTCACCCTTTTGGCCTCCAGCCCGGGTAGGCTCTGTGGTTTGGAGTTGCGTGGGTCGTCCGTCGCTATGCCCAAGGGTATGCCCCCCTGTCCCCGCTGCCAGCTGTCTCGCTTACCCGCTGTTCATGCAGGTCCCTGCGCAGTCTGTGTTGTTTTCAGGCGGTCTCTTAATTTTGCCCAGAAGCGTCTGAATATTTTGTTCAGGCGCTGTGTGGTGTCATGGTAGATTGTTGCTTGTGGGAGCAGGTTCAGCGTGAGCGATTCGCTACCAGCCACCATCTTAGGAATGCCTCGTGGGGGATCACACTGCCTTGTCGTCGTGCAGAGATCAGCGTGGCACACACCGTGTGGACCGGGATAACCCCCGCCGGTTGGGGGGGGGGTAGGAGGTGAGTAGTTTGGAGGTTCCCACTGCGGTGTCGTCCGCGAGGAGAGCGGCCGCCTCTCCCCGGCAGGGTCTCGAGTAGGCCTCTTGGTACGGGTGCCGGTTCCCGATTAATGTCGGGTTAACGATTGGTACCTGTCGATGCGCCCGGGTGTCCCCGGCTGTGCTATCACCCTCCAGGTGCTGTACGTGCACGTTTTTCGGGGTTTTTCCCCCAAATTGTGCAGATTTAGTCTGGAGCTCAGTCTCAGCATGTCCATGCAGCCTGGAAACCAGGCTCCACCCCCTTGCAATTATTATTATTATTATTCATAAAGCGCCAACAAGTTCCGTAGCACTGTAAATTGAGCTTTAATCACATAAAGTAGGCTCCTGTAGGGTCTAGCAAGCCATTAACAGAGCAGGAGATCCTTAATTAAGCAGAATTTGTAATAAAAGTAGTGTAAACATTATATGGCATAATGTATATGTAACGGCACCTCCAGGCATAAAAGGGTTAAACCGCCGTTTAGAAGATCTTCCCCTTCCAAAGACACAGGCAGCTACTGTAGACACCAATCCACCGAACTGGAGAAGCAAATTAATGCTGTAAACAGCCGAACCGAAACCATACGAATGCTGTAAACAGCCGAATAGGAAAAACCATTCGAATAGGTTTACACTCCTAGCAGTCAAACTGGAACAGCATACAATAAATCCCCCCAAGAACAAGACAAGGCTCCGTTTTGAGGGTCAAGCAGGAACAGTCAGAGCTGTGGGTTTATTGTGCTTATGTACACATTCTTAAAAAATTAGTACCACCCACAGGGTTTTGGAACACAACCAATAAACACATACACTCAGACACTCCCACACAAATTCCTCCCCTCTGCCTGTGATTCAATTACCTTACACAATAGGTAATGTAATTAGCACAAGCAGAGAAATACAATTTTTCCACATTATTCATAACTTGAAAAGTATGCATCACATTCACATAAAATTTACATTTTCAGCATACTCCAAATACAAACATATGTCAAATTCATACAAATTGGTCCAATGGTTCAAAAGATAGATCGTAGTCCTTTGTGACCAAAGGAAGCATGGCTTTTCTGCCCAAAACCAGTTCCACAGAGTCTTCTATCCTGGAGATAATTGGGAAGTAATCCAATTATCTCCAAGGACAGAGGCAAAACTCCATTGAACACATGGCGGCAAAAGACAATAAAACACATAAAAACATATAACTGTGCAGCCATTGCACAAAACAGGTACATTCAACATATCCCCAGATAGCTCAGATCTGAGCGCACATTATTACTGAATGGCGCTCAGAGCACACACATATAGTTCAATTGCCATGGAGCCAAAGTCTTTCCCATAGTCTTTCATTATACGAATGGGCTCCATGGCATAGCTATCTGGGGTATCACCGCTCAAACAGGGCAAGCACTAAATGACCCCAGAAATTACATGTTTTGCTTATCGATTAAGCTATTTAAATGAAACTGAGCTTTGTCAGACATGATTAATAAATTGTTTCTAATTCATGAAATTATACATGATGAATCTCCCAAGACTCCGTTATAATATGTCCACGCAACAAAAAAAGTAAGCTACTAACAAAAAGTTGCTTGCCTGTCAAATCCTTCTCTGAGTTTTTGCCCACCATGAATTATCAATAATATATATTTCTTAGTTTATGTATTGTCTTCATAATCACAGGTTTACATGACATGTTTATTCTCTAACCATACTCATCAATCAATTTAAATTTGCTGAAGACATTTATTTGTTTATTCATGTTATTCAATCAGACAAAGTAAAGGATGCACAATGCTGTTTAAAATGCAAATGTTGCGACAATTTTGTTTAGTCACATTGTTGGCTAAATATATACAGACTGCCCTTTTAAAAATGCTTGTATTCAACCTATGATTCTCATAAATATAAATGGAGAGTTTCTTCTATCTTTATCACTTATCGAGGACATCTTTAGCAACTGCCAACCTTATTGTTGTACAGATGGTGAATTTGCATAGCATGTTCCTTTCAAAAAGCTTCTGTTCATGCAGAATGGTCTGAATTGTTTAGACTATTTTATAACAAGCATCTTAATTAGCTATGGACAGTAGAAAGTGACTTGATCTTTCTTCAATCATTCAGCATTGCGATCAAGACTAACTTTTGTAGCAATATCAGTTTTACTGATAAAATCAAAGTATTTCAACATCTTTTATGTGTTCATTCTAGTTTAAATTTCAAACAACTTTATTTTAGTTTTTTTTTTCTGTTTTTGCTTGAATTCATTCCAATGCTGGTGAATAGAGTGAAACTTGAACAATTAACCATTGGAGGACCAATGATGGTTTGTTCCATCTCTTTTTTTTTTTCCTTTCTTTTTTTTATTTATATTTCAGACTGTACCCGCCTCTTTATAGTTTTGAATATATGATCATATATGGCTAGGTATTAGTTATCATAAATACTTGGTGGCTCATCTCTAGCCTCTCTGTCTTTCCTTTACTTAAAACTATTAATTATTATTACCCTTTGTAAATTATATTATTCTATTGCCTATTAAAATGCTTAGAGTGGTAACAACTTATTGAACGAACAATAGAGGGAGGATGAAAGAAATAAAAAAGAAAAGAAAACAGCCTAACAACAGTCATACTAACATTCACACCATACCTTACAGCTATGTGACTCAACTTATTTACTTTCAAGAGGAAATATCTACTATAGTAATCTATTTATATCTGTCCTTCTAGGGAATCGATTCACTCTCTTGTTTCTCCAATTTTATTAGCCAATTTTCCCACTTGCCGTACTCTTTATATTGGTTTTTAATTTTATTCAGCTCTAATTCCATTTGAATCTGATATTTTAATTGTTGAATAAGCTGTTTCTTCGAGAATGATTGCGTCTTTTTCCAGTTTCTGGCAATAATAAATTTTGATGCAATGTGTTGTCAAAATTTGGTTCATTCTGCTTAGGGTAGGCCACCTTATATGTAGCAACATCATATCTGGTGTAATTTTTATTCATATTCCATTTAGCCTATATAATAGTGAGTTAGCCATGGACCATAAGGGGATTACTCTCTTGCAGCTCCACCATATGTGGAGATAATCTCCTTTCTCTTCTCCCCATCTCCAGCACAGATCATTATTATCATTAAACATTCTCGATATTTTTGAGGGGACTAAGTACCAGTTGTTAATCACTTTAAAGTGAGTTTCGATCAGGGAGAGACTATGCACATATTTATTTGTTTTGTTTATAGCAGCATACCATTCTTCTAAATCTATGGAGCACTTCAGAACGTTTTCCCAACTTTTTATTGCCATTGGGCGGTTCTCTGTTTTTATTATGTCAAATAGTTTTGTACATTTAGCAAAAAGATTTTTTGAATCTTTTTTAGAGATTATTTTTAACGCATTATATGTTTCTCCATTATTTATAAAGATTTTGTGCTTCAAATAATTCCTAACTCTTAAATAAGAGAAAGCCTCTCTATTTGGGAGGGAAAATGTCCTTGTCAGTATATCGAAAGTCTTTAACTCACCATTTAGCATTAGATCTTCAACCTTTCTGATATTTACCTCTCTCCATGCTTTTAATGAAATATTTGTTATGTCTATTTCCAGACTTTCTATATTTTGAAAACCCAAAAGCTTATTCTTGATATATACTTTCTTCTTTATTTTTCCCCATATGGGGATTATTTGATTCAATACAAATGATAGTGAATAATCATAAATGTTGTTGTTCCATATAATATTAGATACATTTTTTAATTGGCATAGATCTGTTTCTATCCTCCCCCATGCCTCTTTTTGATATATATCCCTTTATAACATTGCGATATGATAAGTTATTCCAGCTTCGTAAAAAATCTTTCTATATCTGGGAGACCTAGTCCCCCTTTATCTATATTACAGCACATGGTGTTCATTTTAATTCTAGGCTTTTTCCCCCTCCACACAAAATTGGCAAAAGAAGATTGAATCATTTTCAACCAGGGTATAGGGATAATCAATGGTAACATCCTAAATAAATAAATCCACTTAGGGAGCACATAATATCTCAAAGTGTTAACTCTGCCCCACCACAATATTTCTGTCTGTCGCCATTCCTTTAAATCTTTGTTTGTATTTTTCAAAAGATTCATAAAATCAGATTCCATAATTCTTTCTAGCTTTTTGTTTATTCTTATCCCTAAATAGACAAATTCCTCTGGTTGAGAAAAGTAAAATTTGTTTTGTAATTTGATTATTTTATCCGAAGATATATTCCTATACATTGCAATAGATTTAGAAAGATTCAATTTATAATTAGATATCTTACTGTATTGTTCTATTTCTGTTATCACAAATGGCAGAGATTTTTCTGGATCTGCAACATATAAAAGAGTATCATCTGCATACAGAGAGATCTTTAAATCTCCTTTAGAAATTGGTAGACCCTTAATTAATGTGTTTTGTCTAATTTTTGAGGCGAAAATTTCTACCGTAATAACGTACAGAATTGGCGACAAGGGGCACCCTTGTCTAGTGCCATTTTCCAAACTGAACCAGTTTGAACATATATTTTGGCCTATAGACCTTGCCACTGGTTTCTTATATAGCGTGCCTATCGCATCCAGCACCCATCCCTTGATATTGAAGGCCTCTAAAGCTTTAAACATGAATCCCCAGCTGACCCTGTCAAACGCTTTCTCTGTGTCTAATGACAGGATCAGCAGGGGACTACATGTCTTGTCTGACAGATCCATTGAATCTAGTAACCTTCTGATATTATTTCCTGAATTTCTTCAAATCCGACCTGATCTGATTTGATAATTCCAGGCAAGACTATTTTTAATCTTTTTGCAATAACTGAAGCAAAAATCTTGACATCCACATTTATCAAAGAGATCGGTCTGTAGCTTTTAACATCTGTTGCTATTTTGCCTGCTTTCAGAATTGGAAGAATGTTAGCTCTTAGCATTTCTTGTGGAAATGCTCCTCTATTTACAGCCTCATTGAAGGATCTTGTTAATGGTTCAACAATTATAGAAACATAGAAACATAGAAACATAGAATGTGACGGCAGATAAGAACCATTCGGCCCATCTAGTCTGCCCAATTTTCTAAATACTTTCATTACTCCCTAGTCTTATCTTATAGTTAGGATAGCCTTATGCCTATCCCACGCATGCTTAAACTCCTTTACTGTGTTAACCTCTACCACTTCAGCTGGAAGGCTATTCCATGCATCCACTACCCTCTCAGTAAAGTAATACTTCCTGATATTATTTTTAAACCTTTGTCCCTCTAATTTAAGACTATATCCTCTTGTTGTGGTAGTTTTTCTTCTTTTAAATATAGTCTCCTCCTTTACTGTGTTGATTCCCTTTATATATTTAAATGTTTCTATCATATCCCCCCTGTCTCGTCTTTCCTCCAAGCTATACATGTTAAGATCCTTTAACCTTTCCTGGTAAGTTTTATCCCGCAATCCATGAACCAGTTTAGTAGCCCTTCTCTGAACCCTCTCTAAGGTATCAATATCCTTCTGAAGATACGGTCTCCAGTATTGTGTACAATACTCCAAGTGAGGTCTCACCAGTGTTCTGTACAATGGCATGAGCACTTCCCTCTTTCTACTGCTAATACCTCTCCCTATACAACCAAGCATTCTGCTAGCATTTCCTGCTGCTCTATTACATTGTCTTCCTACCTTTAAGTCATCAGAAATAATCACCCCTAAATCCCTTTCCTCATATGTTGAGGTTAGGACTCTATCAAATATTCTGTACTCTGCCCTTGGGTTTTTACGTCCAAGATGCATTATCTTGCACTTATCCACATTAAATGTCAGTTGCCACAATTCTGACCATTTTTCTAGTTTACCTAAATCATTTGCCATTTGGCTTATCCCTCCTGGAACATCAACCCTGTTACATATCTTAGTATCATCAGCAAAAAGACATACCTTACCATCAAGACCTTCTGCAATATCACTAATAAAAATATTAAAGAGAATGGGTCCAAGTACAGATCCCTGAGGTACCCCACTGGTGACAAGTCCAAGCTTCGAATATATTCCATTAACTACAACCCTCTGTTGCCTGTCACTCAGCCACTGCCTTACCCATTCAACAATATTGGAATCCAAACTTAAAGATTGCAGTTTATTGATAAGCCTTCTATGTGCAACAGTGTCAAAAGCCTTACTGAAATCTAGGTAAGCAATGTCTACTGCACCACCCTGATCTATAATTTTAGTTACCCAATCAAAAAATCAATAAGATTAGTTTGGCATGATCTCCCTGAAGTAAACCCATGTTGTCTCTGATCTTGAAATCCATGTGTTTTTAGATGTTCAACAATCCTATCCTTTAACATGGTTTCCATCACTTTCCCCACTACTGAAGTAAGGCTTACTGGCCTATAGTTGCCCGACTCCTCCCTATTACCTTTCTTGTAAATGGGCACAACATTCGCTAACTTCCAATCTTCTGGGACTACTCCTGTTAACAATGATTGGTTAAATAAATCTGTTAATGGTTTTGCTAGTACACCACTAAGCTCTTTTAATAGCTTTGGGTGTATTCCATCAGGTCCCATTGACTTATTTGTCTTTACTTTTGACAGTTGAAATAGAACCTCTTCCTCTGTAAACTCACGTGTAATAAATGACTCATTTATCCTTTTTCTCAACTGAGGTCCCTTTCCTTCATTTTCTTCTGTAAATACAGAACAAAAATATTCATTGAGGCAGTCAGCCTGACCTTTATCCTCTTCTACATACCTTCCTTCTTTTGTTTTTAATCTAACTAATCCTTGTTTTACTTTTCTTTTCTCATTTATGTATCTAAAAAATGTTTTATCCCCCTTTTTTACTGACTGTGCTATTTTCTCTTCTGTGTGTGATTTGGAAGCTCTTATAACTTGCTTAGCCTCTTTCTGCCTAATCTTATAGATCATTTTGTCTTCCTCACTCTGGGTTTTTTTATAATTCCTAAATGCTAACTTTTTGTTTTTAACTATTTTGGCCACATCTGCGGAGTACCACAGTGGTTTCTTGAATTTTTGCTTTTACTGACAAGCCTAATGCAATTTTCTGTTGCCTTCAATAGTGCAACTTTTAAATAATCCCATTTCTCTTGGACTCCATTTAAATTGCTCCAGTCTGATAATGACTCCTCTACCCATATTCTAATTTTAGAAAAGTCTGTTTTTCTAAAGTCTAAAACTTTTGTTTTTGTGTGGTGTGACTCAGTCACTGTTCTTATATTAAACCACACTGACTGATGATCACTGGATCCTAAACTTTCACCTACAGTAATATCTGATACCAAATCTCCATTTGTTAACACTAAATCTAGTATGGCCTCTTTACGAGTTGGCTCCTCAACAACTTGTTTTAGAGACAATCCCAGTAGGGAGTTTAGAATATGTGTGCTCCTGGCACAAGTAGCTAATTTTGTTTTCCAATTTACATCAGGAAGATTAAAGTCACCCATGATGATAACTTCCCCCTTCATTGTCATTTTAGCTATTTCCTCAACTAGTAGATTATCTAACTCTTCAATTTGTCCTGGGGGCCTATAAATCACACCTACACGAGTTACTGTGTGATTACCAAATTCTAACGTAGCCCAAACGGACTCTATGTTTGCCTCACTAACTTTTATTAGGCTAGATTTTATGCTATCCTTCACATACAAGGCCACCCCTCCCCCTTTCTTGCCTTCCCTATCTTTCCTATATAAAGAGTACCCTGGTATTGCTATGTCCCAGTCATTTTTCTCATTGTACCATGTCTCAGTAACAGCGACTAAATCTACACTATCAGTTGCCATTATTGCCACAAGTTCATGGATCTTATTCCCTAAAATGCGAGCATTTGTAGACATGACTCTAAGCTTATCATTTTTTAACACACTTATTTCTTTCATTACCTTGAAAAACCTATTGCTAAAGCCATCAGGTCCAGGCGTTTTATAATTAGCTAAGTTATTTATTGCATCTATTACTTCTTCTTTAGAGATGTCCTTATTTAATAATTCTAACTGATCTGGAGATGTTTTTGGTATCTCAAGATCTTTTATATAGTTCTCTATAGATTCGTCTGTAGATCTGTCTGGCAAGTTGTAAAGGGACTTATAGAATTGATTAAAGATCTCCCCTATTTCATTTGGAGCTCTGTATGTATTACCCTCATGGACAATTTTATCTCTGCTAATTTCTTTTTCAATTGATTTGATAAAATTTTGTCTGCTTTGTTTTGTCGATAATAATATCTGATTTTTAATTTAGTCATTTTCTTTTCTATATTTTCTAATATTTTTTTCTTAATACTTTGTTTGATATTAGCTATTTTTATTTGTCCTTCTTTATCTGGGTTTGATTTATATTCTTTGGAGACTTTAAACAGTTGAATATATAACTCTGATAAACCTAATCCTTCTTTTTTCCTAGCTCTACTCTTGATATTTATACAGTGTCCTCTGATGGTAGCTTTATATGAACACCAGGTGTTTAATTCTGAAGTATCCTCTGGTCTGTTTTCCTCAAAAAAATGTTGTGACCATTTTCTTTAATGAATTCAAGTTTTCGATACTATGTAATATTGAATCGTCTAGTTTCCAAGTAGTTCTAGGATAGGGATATTTCCCGTCCTTTATGTCCATTATAATAATATTGTGATCTGACCAGATCATTATATTTATCATTATATTTGATACTTTATCTATTATTTTAGGATCTCCTAGAAAGAAATCGATTCTTGAGTGTGTATTCTGTGGCCAAGAGTAGAATGTATATTCTTTTACGAGGGGATTCCGAACCCTCCAGATATCATATAAATTATTTTTCTGAATTATATTCTGGAAAGTACTAACATTTCTCAAACCGTTTTTATCCACAGAAATCTTATTAACGTTAGATTTATCCAGTTCCATATCCAAAACACAATTAAAGTCTCCTCCTATTACCACATATCCCATAGATACTTTTTCAACTCTTTCTAGAATTTGAGAGAACAATCTCATCGGGTTGTTATTTGGTAAATATACGTTCACTGATGTATACAATTCCCCGTTGATTTCACAAATCAGTATTATAAATCTCCCCTCCGTATCAATATCCTCATGCTTAATTTCTACTTGTAGTGATTTAGAAAAGCCTATAGCCACCCCAGCTTTCTTTTCATCTTTCTTAGAGGAAGTCATTATTAAAGGGAAGTTGTTACCGAACCATCTAGTACTGTCTCCTAAAATCCAATGGGTCTCTTGTATCAAAATTACTTGGATTTTCTCTGTCATTAAATAATCCCTAAAAGCCAATCTCTTGTGTGGGAGATTTAAACCCTGAATATTAATTGTGGCAAATTTGACCATACCCTATCCTAAGTCTCTGAAGCCTGACATTTCCTCAAAACTAATCTATATACCCACACCACTGTACCTTCCATACTCATTAGCCATTTACACACAATCATACAATCTTTTTTACCTTGGTCTCTAGTCTTAAGGGACCTTCTTCTAGACTTAATTGGTTGCCTTACTAAGGCAATCACTAAGTTCTACTTAGAACTTATAGGCGGACTACGCTGGTCTATTGAGGTGGCGGGGAAAGAAAGAGAAGAGGAGAGAAAAAAAAAAATTCCCCACATATATAACCAAAATACTTAGGTAAATAACTAAATTCCATTTTGATATATTTTACAGAATGTAGTGAGACCCTTACAGTAATAAATTATATGTTGCTCCATTTTGGTGACCATAGTTTAGTATAAACCACATCGTCTCTATTCCTAAACCTTAAATATAACTTGTGCAATATTAATAATGGTATTTTATTCTATATTCATCTCTGCTTGTGTGAATTTCTTACTTGACTTCATTAATGTGCCCTACCTCCTTTTATTTATACTCTTCTATAAGAAAAAAATAAAATAAAAACTATTCGTAAATTTACGGTGACATGTTACTCATTTTTGATGAATATAAGTTAATATTGTGCAGACCACGTAATCTCTGTTCCTAATCCTTATTTGTAATTTATGGATTATTTAATAGGTATATCTACATGATAGAATTCAATTCCCAATATTTCTGTATATTAAATCTATTCTCGTGCTTTAGTAGTGTTTTATTCTATACTCATTTTTACTCATGTGAATTTCTTACTTAGCTTCTTAATGTGCCCTACATCTTTTATCTCAGCAGAAAAAAAAACCAAAAAAAAAAACCTATCTTAATACAGATTCAACCCCTCCTTCCCTTCTTAGCAGCTTTTATCCTGTTACATCAGCTTCTTATCTTTTAGCCAAGTTATAGCTTTATCTACTGAGTCTAGAACTTCAAGATGATCATTTATGAATATTCTTATTGCAGTAGGGAATCCCCATGTATATTTAATCTTCTGGGTTCTCAGAATTTCTGTGACAGGAGCGAATGCTTTCCTTTGCATTCTGGTGGAGTAAGATAAATCTGGGAATACGATTATATCCTTAAATTCTTCTCCTTGGGGTTTCCTGACTCTGCTTGCTTTTAAAATTTCCTCTTTAAATTGGAATAATTGAAAGCAGCAGATTATATCTCTTGCCTTAGTTTCTGTAATATTTTTAACTCTGTATAGTCTATGAAACCTTTCTGGGGTATGATTGAATTTCTCTATCTCTATCCTCCAGGCTTTCCATAGGTTGACTAGAAATTCTGAGATCTTATCCTGGGTGATTTTTTCTGAGATATTTCTTAATCGCAAATTATTGCGTCTTGAACGATCCTCCAGATCACTTATTTTTATTTCCAAATCTTTAATTTTTTTCGCCATTTGGGTATGTTGATCTTTCATTAATTTTTCCTGAAATTCCAAACAATTAATTTTTTCTTCAACCGCAGTTATTTTCTCAGTTAGGAGTTTCATTTGATTTAAAATCACCTCTGAGTTCTGATTTATTTGCTTCATTAGTGTATCTGACTGGGAGTTTAGACATCTCTCCAAAAACTCTGCAGTAATATGGTTGCTCACAGAATTTTCAGAACTATTTAAAGTCTGATCTAATCTTGAAGTTGTTAAAACATCTTCTTCTGTCTTTTTTTTTATTATCTGGTGAAAAAAAATGTATTGCTTCTCTTCCTATTTTGGGATTTTTCTTATCTCTTTTTAGGGTTGATCTCTCCTGTATTTTAGATGCCATATCTTCCTAAGGCTTCCAAAGCTTCCTAAGGCTTCCAATATCTGACTCTAGTGTTTATCTATTTAACAGAAAGAAAAGGCAAACAGTTTGGAATAAGGGAGAGGAGATAAATAACTTGAGGTCTCTGTATAGCTTATAGGGGTATTAACGTCGATCCACCCCTTGAATAAAGTAAAGTTGTAGCTCCAATTGACTAGTGCATTCAGCCTTGTATCATTATAGAATATATTTCAGTACTATAATAACTCCTTCCATACACCGTGAGTTACATAGCATATGATGAAATGCACTTATCTGCTGGGGTGGTATCGTCGTTTGTCTCCCCCTTTCCGCTGCTGTGTGTGTTCTCCGGGCTCCGTCTCCCCAGATACTCAGTGTCAACCAATACCCAGTGTCTCAGTATCCTCTGCGATAAGTCACAACTCCCAGCTCATAGCTCGGGCATTACTTGAGCATAGGTCCTCTCCACGCTTCCCGCCACGCTCATCCTCCTTCGACCATCGTGACTCCGCCCTATCGTACGTGCGTACACGAACGTAACTACGTCATCCCACTTTTCAAAAATCGGTTTGTTCCATCTCAGCAACCTTTTTTTTTTCTTTTCTCAAATAAACTTGTAATTTACAGGAATGAATCACTAAATAAAGCAAAGTACAATTCCCTGAACTGAGGAATAAATACACGAAACACCGAAATGATATAATTAGAATGTGTAAATAGGTCATAACTAGTGATGTCCCAAACGGTTCGCCGAACAGTTCGCCACAGATGGCGAACATATGTGCTGTTCGGTCCGCCCCATTCGTCGTCATTGAGTAAACTTTGACCCTGTACCTCACAGTCAGCAGACACATTCCAGCCAATCAGCAGCAGACCCTCCCTCCCAGACCCTCCCACCTTCTGGACAGCTCACTAAGAATGCAGCTTCACAATGGATGCTGTCCAGGAGGTGGGAGGGTCTGGGAGGGAGGGTCTGCTGCTGATTGGCTGGAATGTGTCTGCTGACTGTGAGGTACAGGGTCAAAGTTTACTCAATGATGACATAGGGGGCGGACCAAACAGCGCATATGTTCGCCGTCCATGGCGAACTGTTCGGCGAACCGTTTGGGACATCACTAGTCATGACAGATATCACTTATTGAGTCAATAAATAAGGTGAGTTAGAAGGCCACCAAATCTTGACAACATAGATTCTAGCAGCATTGATTATATGCAAAATATATCATTGACAATTTTACAAATGGTGAACATAACATAAAAGTAGAAGAAATTCATTAAAATAAAAAGAGGAAATACGAAGCAAGCACATGAGATTTGTGTGGAAATTGCTCAGACACATAAACGGACAGTTGGGGGCATTGCAGCAATTATCCTAGATCCTTGTCATGTCTTGGGTAAAAGTCAGACCAGGTTTTTCAAACGAAGATTCCCCCTGCAGAGCAGATTTAAGAAATTGAAACCATGGGGTACACACATTAAACTAGATATAGTAATCACAGCACTAAACTCAGTGTACTTCCTCCATAGTACCAATATGCTCCACTATCTCAAGCCAATACCTAATGGAAGGAATTTCATCAGTTTTCCAATTTATCAGGATTAGCATCTTGGCTGCATCAATCAAATATGGGAGCAGTGACTGTTTAGATTTTTATATGAAATAAGAAAGAGAGGGTGTGAAGTGAATATCAGAAGCTTTAATGGTTTGGATCATAATATGTATCCTCACACATTATCATCTCATTCTAGAGCACCAGATATGGACATAGGTACCGGGCTCAATTCCACACCTCACACATAAGAAGAAATTACTGTGAGATACCTGATGTAATACCTAGGGTGTCAAGTGCCATCTGTTAATTAATTTATAATTTACCATTTGCATAGTTGAGTCAATAGAGGAAGAAGTGAGAAATGCAAACAGCCTTCTCCAGTTCCCTTGCAAGAGCAAAATGCCTAGTTCCCTCAATCAAGCTTTGGCAAAAATTGGCAATTTTCTGGGTGCTCACATCTTGTATCAACCCACAAAACACTGAGAGGTGATGACAGATCAGCTTGAGGCAATACAGCGAGTTTAAATTTTCATCACTTTATGTGGAGGCATAGGATAAAGAATAATTGATCTGCGAAAGTGAGTAATTTGGAAATAATGAAATTGTGTTGACAAAGATTTTGATGCGGAAGGAACTATCAAGACTATGGAGACTGATGGATGTTTTACAATGTATGTCAGCTTCAGATAGTCATAGAATGAATATATAAATTAAGAAAGACTAGCAAGGATAGGAGAAATTAGGATGTTATGGAATATGGAAATAAGAGGGAGAAAGAGACATCATGGTGGGGTCAGTTGAAGACTACAAGGATGCAATTAGGCTCTCTGTGGCAAGGCAATGTGGATTATGGGACCTAAGATAAGGTTTGTTCAATATGTTCTAGTGGGAGGACTACTGTTTGGAAATGTCAGGCCTGGTCCAGGCATAAACTCTAGATAATTGATTGTCAGGTAATAATGATAAATATCAGGTAGATTCTACCTCTGGGATGCGCTAGGATATAACAGAATCCCATTCTGAAATGGATAATTTAGGTAGGTCAAGTGCCTTAGTAATATTTGAAATATCTCCAACCAATGTTATAGTGTATGTAGTATTCTTGCAAATCACTGACAGATAAAAGGGATAACCCCAATGATATTTGATGCCATTCTCACAAAGAGTATTTGTGATAGGCTTAAGAGCTCTGTGAGCTTGTAGGGTATCTAAGGAAAGGTCTTTAAAGAGTTTTTGTGTCATTGTTGGTAAGGGATTTAATATCTATTAATTTAGAGGATCTGACAATATCTTCCGTGTTTGAGCAATAATGTAGGCAACAAATTAAATCATTGGCTTGTGATGAAGAAAGGCCATTCGGTTTGAAAGCTCTATATATTCTGTCAAAATGAATTACATTATTCATCGGTTCATGAAGGATTATGGTAAATAGACATGTGCAATTCGTTTTGTTCCGAATGCAAATTCGGATGAATTTCTGAAATTCGGAATGCTTCCGAATGTCCGAAGTGCCGAAGTTCGGAATGTCGAACTGAACTGAAGTGCCAAAGTGACGAAATGCTTCGGATTTCTGAAAAGTGGAAAAATAGGAGAGGGTTGGGGTTAGGGGTTGGGGTAGGGTTAAGGTTTGGGGTAGGGTTAGGGTAGGGTTAGTGGTTGGGGTAGAGGTACGGTTAGGGGTAGGGTTAAAGGTTGGGGTAGGGTTAGGGTTAGTGGTTAGAGTAGGGTTAGGGTTAGGGTTAAGGGTTGGGGTACGGTAACCCTAACCCTATTACTACCCCTACCCCTAACCCTACCCTAACCCTAACCATACTCTTACCCCTAACCCTACCCTAACCCTCCCCCTAACCCTACTCCTAAGCTTACCCCTATTTTAAACCTACCCCTAACCCTATTCCTAAACCAACCCTAACCCTACCCATAACCCTACCTCTAATCCTATCCCTACCCTTAACCCTTACCTTAACCTTAACCCTACCCTATCCCTAACCCTACCCCTAACCCTACCCCTAACCCTAAACCAACCCTAACCCTACCCTACCCAAAGTGCCGAAGTGCCGAACTGAACAGAAGTGCTGAAGTCCCGAAGTTCTGAATTTTGGAATGCCAAACCAAACCGAATATTTTTCCCCTAATGGTAAAGAACTTATTTATAAGAGTAGACTCTACCTCTATTTCTGTGAAACCTCAAATCCTCAGGTTGTTGCTGTCAATATTTTCCAGATATATGTGGCAGTATGAGATCTGGCTAGACAAGGTGCTCATTTGCACTGTTCAGCGCCAGACTGGCCCATCAGGATACATACACACACATAAACTGCATGACTAATGGGGCTGGCATACATTTTTTTCCAGGGCTGCTTTGTATCCCTAGTCTGGCCTTGGTATTGTCAGAGAGGTAAGCTGTGTATAGACTTGTTCTTTGTCCTCCCAGCGTACAATCCATAAGGAGTTCAAGACGGTGGATGTCAGAGTTGAGTGTTAAACTTTGCTTGGATTAATTAACTCTCAAGCTGCTGAGACTTTTACATGATTTGCCCGCTTCCTGCTAATGCTGCCAGTGGGCAAGTAGTTCTTCAAATGGGCAATTCACTTGCAAAAATCAAGTAAATGATCATTTGTAAATGACCATATTGCCTAATGCGTAGGTTTATTAATGGTAATCATGCAGACGTTTATAAATCTCAGATTTGGGTGCTGTAGATTGGGTCAGATGTGAAAATCACTGATTTTCCAAGCTCAGTTGAACAAATGTTACAGAATTGGTATTGGTCAGACTGACTGAATAATTATCACATTTGGCTTTAGTGAAATAGATAGGCATAGATAAAAAGTAATTGAGGGGCAAAGGGATTTAGAGACTTAATTCAGTAGTGGAGTAGAGATAAATACACAGAAATAAAAGACTGTGTGAGGGGATATGGGGTGAAAGGAAGGACATGAGTCTGTTGGGCATGGAGGGAGACGTAAAACTCAGATGGGATGGATAAAGAGAGTGACACAGATCAGTGGGACTAGAGAGGGAGACTCCAATAAGGGGTGAGATAGGGAAAAACACAGGTAGGGAGAGACAGGTATTGGAGAAGATAAAAGTGGGTGATGGAGAAAGATTTTTAAAAAAATGAGAGGGTGGAGAGACCAGGAACACATCACAAGAAAATAAAAAAAAAATACATAAAAAAATTCAAACACAAGGTTGACCCTCCTTTTGTTTTATTTAATAGCCCCAACTCACTGTACGAGGGAGGGGGCTTGGGGTGATTAGTGATCTTTTACCTCCTCATTACTTAAATAAAAGATGACACCTGATAATCATGTATGTGAGCCTATCCCCACAAGCATCCATAACATGAGGGCATAATAATGAGGGGGGCTATAAATAATGATCAAAAATCCCCTGATATTTTACAGTCTTATCCCCGTGAACATTTCTATTGGCCTTTCTGTGACTGGCTGCTTATTTGCTAGTTTGTAAATTAGTAGTGTGTGGGCACAAGGGAGTTACAAACCTCCCTTAGGCTTCATTTTTAATTTACTCAGTTTTTGAATGTGGTGTTTTAGATCAAAGAAAACTTTGATTATTTGTCTATCTACTCCTTTCTAAATTGATAGTGCGCATGCCTTCTGGAAGTAAATCCTTCAGGACACATTGCAGGTTTATGAAGAACTCCAGAGTGGCCTTTATTCCAGGGGGTGCAATTCCCTTTTAAAGCAGAAATACGTCATGTACAGAGTCACAGTTAACATACAGTATACATTCATCAATTGGTTAACAGTCTAAGGGGTCTTGTCTAAACCCACCCTACTGGGCGTGACCCCAGCATCATCACATGACATTTCTTTGTATCCCAGCCCCATTTTACTACACGTGGCATGTTTCTATAGAGCTTTAGTTGCACAAAGGAAGTGGGGGAAGAGTTAGTTAAAGGAAGCTGTTCCTTTAACACAGGAATTTGTTACACGAGGCTTGCTCGATGGGAAGGGGGGAGTCTAGCAGGATGGGAGGAATTTGCAGAGAAAATAGTGACTGAACACATTGTAGGGGGGAAGGGAATATTTACTCTAGCAGCCAGTTTTAACATAGTGAACACAGAATAAATAGACATTAGTAAATAGCCATTTTATTTTAATTCTTCTGTCCATAACAGTGGCAACTGAAGAGCAGGTGGGGGCTGCCACATGTTTGAACCTCACACCACCAGGGAAAATTGTTCTGTGGGAAAATTGTTCTGATTTTTTAAATCTGAGACCGCATTTTAAGTCTGTATCTGGATTTCAGCTAACCGAAACCTTTTTATCTGGCTCATTTGAAGCCTGCCCTGCAAAATCCAGATATTGTTAAATAGTGTGAACAATGTCTGGATTTGCAATCTGAATGACCGCTTATGCAGCTTTCCTCCTATCCCGAAGGATGTTTTGCCCCATTTGTACAGAACCATTTGGACTGTAGTGAAGAACAACGACCCTGAGTTGTATTCACTTAATCAGGAATTGTGGAGTTCTAGTCATGGAAATGCTCATTGTAAACAGAAATAGTACTATTAGAAAAAGCTATTTTTACAAGACAGAAACTTGCTATTCTGTGGCCAGGTCACCAAAATGTATAGGTTTATGAGAAAATCAGCTGTGTATATGTATACCTAATATTAGATTTTATTGTTAGTTTTGCACCCCTCCCTGTTACAGGTGCCTCATCTCAGGACCCTATTTAAGCCTTGTACTGCAGAGAACTCGAGATGGAAGGATTTACCCAAGTGAGTAGCTCATTTAGCAGACAAAGTAGGACCTGTTAAAGATGGGGTACATTGGCGTTGTGGCAGGCTTATGCAATGTATGATCATATAATGTAACTAAACCCCCATTATTTTTTGCCTAGATTAGGTGTTTTTAATAAAACTAATAAAATTGTTCAGCACTAAAATAACTGTTTAGTAGATAAGTGAGTGTGCTTGATTTTCATTTTTACTGTACTTCTTGGCTCCCAGCAGCACCCCATTTAAGTATGTTTAGGTGAGTGCAGCCAAACCCTTGTTTTCTCCTATATGATTTTATTGCTGAAAGGAAAAGGGCTCCTGTTTGAAAAAAATAAATATTTCTGGTAATACAGATATGGCATCTTCTTGACTGGATTCTTGAATTTAACTATGTCCTGGTTCATTTTATTGCCTTATTGGTTTTGTCGATCAGACATAAATATAATTAATGTCAGATTTGATTAGTAATGTGTAAAGCCAAGTCAATCAACGCACTTTGATATGTAACAAAAGCTAATATAGCCAAAGCATTAATTAGTTTAATAGGCCCTGTTAGGATACTTTCATGATATGATCTCTTATAGCTGCACACATACAGATAATGACTGTATACATGTCAGGTGTGTTGTATGTCTGTATATATTGTTTGTTGGCCCTAGGTCTCTCAGGTCTCCCAGTGTCCCCTAGTGTCTCCCAGTGTCCCCGTGTCTCCATGCAGCCTTTCCCCCCATCCCTGATTTACCTGAGCTATAGGCTGTGTGTGAAGGCTGGGAGCTGCTGTCTGGACTCTCTGTGCTGTGTAGCTGCCCCCCAGTGGATTAGTGAGTAGAGCGAGGCGGGGATATGCTGTAACTTCCTATGCTTGTCGCTCTCCACACACAGCAACCCATACTGGACGGCGCTGTCTTGTAGAGTAATCTTCTTTATACTGAGAAAAATACCAGCATTTGTATCGTATGTATGCCGTTGGGTTCCCACCTTTCTTGGTAAAAAATATGGGCCATACTAATTTGGATAATTATGCATACATGGCATCACAAGATGTAAATCACAAGGAGTGACATAACAATACATTCTTTAAAATCACCCAAAAACTACATACAGTTTAATTCTGCTGTTTAGAGTGATTACTCCCACTGTCTCCCTGTCTCACAGGACAGTGCCTTCTTGTCCCCTAGTGTCTCAGTGTCCGCATGTCTCCCAGTGTCCCCATGTCTCCCAGTGTCCCCTAGTGCCTCAGTATCCCCCAGTGTCCCCTAGTGTCTGTGTCCCTATGTCTCAGTGTCACCTAGTGTCCCTAGATCTGTGTCCCCTAGTGTCTCAGTGGTGTCCCCATGTCTCTCAGTATCTCCTAGTGTCTCAGTGTCCCCATCTCTCCCAGTGTCCCCATGTCTCCAAGTGTCCCTATGTTTTACAGTGTTTCAGTGTCTCCATTTCTCCTAGTGTCTCCCCTAGTGTGTCAGTGTCCCCTGGTGTCCTCATGTCTCCCCATGTGTCTGTGTCTCTGTGTCTCCCAGGATCCCCAGTGTCCCTATGTATCTGTGTGCTCCAGTGTCCCCATGTCTCCCCTAGTGTCTCAGTTTCCTTTAGTGACCCCATGTTTCCCAGTGTCTCAGTGTCTCCATGTATCTGTGTCCACCAGTGGCCCCTAGTGTCCCCTAGTGTCTCAATGTCACCTAGTGTCTCCCAGTGTCCCCTAGGGTCACCTAGTGTCTGTGTCCCCATGTCTCCCAAGATCCCCCAGTGTCCCCATGTCTCCCCTAGAGTATGTGTCCTCTAGAGTCTCCATGTATCCCAGTGTACCCTAGTGCCTCAGTGTCCCCATGTCTCCCAGTGTTCCCTAGTGTCTCAGTATCCCCATGTCTCCCAGTGCCTACTAGTGTCTCAGTGTTCCCATGTCTGTGTCCCCATGTCTCCCAGTGTCCCCTAGTGTCTGTGTCCCCATGTATCCCTGTGTCCACTAGTGTCTGTGTCCCCATGTATCCCTGTGTCCACTAGTGTCTGTGTCCCCATGTCTCCCAAGATCCCCCAGTGTCCCCATGTCGCCCCTAGAGTATGTGTCCTCTAGAGTCTCCATGTATCCCAGTGTACCATAGTGCCTCAGTGTCCCCATGTCTCCCAGTGTCCCCATGTCTCCCAGTGTCCCCTAGTGCCTCAGTATCCCCCAGTGTCCCCTAGTGTCTGTGTCCCTATGTCTCAGTGTCACCTAGTGTCCCTAGATCTGTGTCCGCTAGTATCTCAGTGGTGTCCCCATGTCTCTCAGTATCTCCTAGTGTCTCAGTGTCCCCATCTCTCCCAGTGTCCCCATGTCTCCAAGTGTCCCTATGTTTTACAGTTTTTCAGTGTCTCCATTTCTCCTAGTGTCTCCCCTAGTGTGTAAGTGTCCCCTGGTGTCCTCATGTCTCCCCATGTGTCTGTGTCTCTGTGTCTCCCAGGATCCCCAGTGTCCCTATGTATCTGTGTGCTCCAGTGTCCCCATGTCTCCCCTAGTGTCTCAGTTTCCTTTAGTGACCCCATGTTTCCCAGTGTCTCAGTGTCTCCATGTATCTGTGTCCACCAGTGGCCCCTAGTGTCCCCTAGTGTCTCAATGTCCCCTAGTGTCTCCCAGTGTCCCCTAGGGTCACCTAGTGTCTGTGTCCCCATGTATCCCAGTGTACCCTAGTGCCTCAGTGTCCCCATGTCTCCCAGTGTTCCCTAGTGTCTCAGTATCCCCATGTCTCCCAGTGCCTACTAGTGTCTCAGTGTTCCCATGTCTGTGTCCCCATGTCTCCCAGTGTCCCCTAGTGTCTGTGTCCCCATGTATCCCTGTGTCCACTAGTGTCTGTGTCCCCATGTATCCCTGTGTCCCCTAGTGTCTAGGTATCCCCATTTGTCTCAGTGTCCCTATGTCACTGTGTCCCCATGTCTCCCAGTGTCCCCATGTCTCCCAGTGTCCCCTAGTAACTCAGTGTCCCCATGTCTCCCAGTTTCCATGCTTCACAGCGTCTCAGTGGTCCCAGGTCTCCCAGGATCCCCCAGTGTCCCTATGTCTCTGTGTGCCCCAGAGTCCCCATGTCTCCCTTGGTGTTAAAGTGTCCCCATGTCTCGCAGTGTCTCAGTGTCACCATGTTTCCCAGTTTCCATGCCTCACAGCATCCCAGTGTCCCCATGTCTCCCAGGATCCCCCAGTGTCCCCATGTCTCCCTTAGTGTCAAAGTGTCCCCATGTCTCCCAGGATCCCCCAGTGTCTCTGTCTCTGGCAGAGTATGTGTCCTCTAGAGTACCCATGTCTCCCAGTGTACCCTAGTGCCTCAGTGTCCCCATGTCTCCCAGTGTTCCCTAGTGTCTCAGTATCCCCATGTCTCCCAGTGTTCCCTAGTGTCTCAGTGTTCCCATGTCTGTGTCCCCAAGTCCCCATGTCCCCATATGCCTTATTGTGCCATTTTATTTGTGAGTGTTTTGAATCTGTCATTCTTTGAATGTTTTGAATCTAATAAATATTGCACTATGATATATATATATATATTTTTTACTTGCAATCTACTTCTTACTGAGTGGTATATATATCAACACACTAGTAATTGTGGCGCCCTATACTGTGTGTCTTTTTGCCATACAGATTGTTCGATTCAGATTTGTTTGGGATTTAGAGAGTGATCCTATTTAGTGGCTTGCCTGCACTTTGATTTATTTTGCACTTTAGTCCCACTTACCCTGTTTTATATTTTTTTTTTGTGTGTATACATTGTGTATATGCCTGCAACCTCCACATTGCATTTTTTAATACAGATATAATCATATAATTATGACAATTCACCATTGGCATTGAAAAAATGCTTGATTTCACCTAGCCGTTAGACTAGGCAAGATTGTAGCATTTTTGCAATACAGTATTGCAACTGCAAGTACAAGTTTTTGTTCCAAATCAAAACACCACATAGATAAATCTAGGTTTAGCCAAACCAAAACAATTTTGCAGAAGAATCGATTCAGAGGAACCAATTTGTTTTGCCCAGTACAAGTCTAGTACAAATAATTGAGATTTAGTTACTATATATGATTGTACATTGCATTCCTCTGCCACAATGCCAATGTACCCCAATTTTTTGCATTTTCTAATCAGACTTACCTGATGACTGCTTTTATGCACTTGGGTGGTACATCCTCCTGGGACTTTTCATCCCAAACCACACATTTTTAATGAGTCTGTAATGACATACCTGTTCAGTCCTATAAAAACACTGAACTGCTGAGAGTTCAAATAAGGAGGATGTCCCAGGTAAGTAAGTTAGTTTCATAAGAGCAGTCATTAGTTTGGGACTTTCCAAAAATCAGGTATATTGGTAATGTGTCAGGATTATGTAATGTATGGTCATAAGCTTTAACTAAATTCACATTATTTTAAGTAAGGTGTATTTAAACACTTTGTGGATTTCAAGGTTATTTTAAAGTGTAGTGCACTGATTTTTTCCTGTTACTATACTATGAGATATATATATATATATATATATATATATATATATATAATTTTTTTTAAATTATAATTTTTTAAGTAAAAAAAACACTAAAATCTTAAGCATAATATTTGAACTTTCCATCCATTCTCCAACTATTCTATATTCACAGGCAAGGCTTTCCTTGAGTCTAAAATTATATATTTTTTATTTCAGAACAATTAAGTGTTTAGTGAATAAAACCTTTTTTCTTTTGTGATTGAGTGCTACCATTTCTCTATTCATCTAAATATCAGCATGATTACTGAACTATGTACAAACTACTGACGCATGTGACACGTCTGTGTAATAAAAATGTGCTGTCAAATAAGAAATATTTTGACATGGCATTTGACATTGTAAAGCATAGTGATTTGTGAAGTCTAATAACATTCTTTCACTGATCCCTTAGTTCAGCCATTTTTTTAAACTATATGTATTTTTCCTGTTCACCTATCTGAAATAACAGAGAACAGGGACTCATCCAAGCTATTAAAAAGAAGATGGTTTTTGGAGCATACACAACAACTTCTTCCTGAGAGGTCAAGGAAGAGTAACAGGCTAAAACAATAAGGCCCCAGTACATCTGAAAATATCAGAATAACACAGAAACAGCAGGCTACGTCCAAAGACACCACACTTCATGTGGCATTTACTGCTTTTTAACTGGGTTAGAAGCAATCTCTTTCCAACAGCTTTACTGAAGCAGTTTTAAGATTACTGAAAGTGTATCTGTATAGTTCCATTCTGCAAAGGAACATACAGTGATACATTGTTGCCTGTCTTGCACCATATTTGGTTCAGTTAAATCTAACATAAGATACTGTTAACGTAAATAAAGATAAAGAAATTCAGAGAAAATATCAGTATATCTTTTTTTTTGGTAAATTTTTATTTTGGAATAGAGTGTATCAAGCATTAAAGTAAAATACAAGATAAGACTCAGGGGGGTCTCAGAACTAACATATAAAATAACAGCCTACAGCAGGAACTTTATGATGTGTACCCCAGTATAGAAGGAATTCTCCTGATTGCACTCATGAAGGGTTCAAGGGAAAGGACAAAGAGTAGCAGTGCCATTCTGAATTGGGAAAGGGACAGTAAAAGTTCCATTATTATAAACATGTTAAGTGAAAACCTTGGATAGTGCATGTATCCATGTGTACATCTTAGATTCCATGTGTGTCGATGTTGCAAAAAGAAATTCCAAGTTTACTTGATCGATGGCCTTCTCCACTTCAGTAGACAACAGGAGAAGGCACTCTGAGGCCAATCGATCATGATGTAAAAGGGTTAAATTCAGTATTGTACTATCTCTAATATTGAATGGGGTTGTCATCCGGTGCAAGACTTTTGTCTGCTTTTATAAGTTTGACTGCAAGAGACGACTCCTTCTCCAATATTGGCTCCTCAAGGCTGTCGGCATTTCCCTCCTCCAACCACTGGTGTATGTGTTTCGATAATTAGCCATGTATCCCGAAGCCAAGTGACTCCGACCCCAACCAAGAACCTATCTAAGTGGAGACATTGCAAGACATTTATTGTAGGCAATGAAATTCCAAATGGCAATATTGAGGCTAAAGAGACAATTTGCAACTATAAAAGGACTAGAGATTTTTTTTAGATCAGGTATTTTGGACTAAATTGTGCCATTTGTAGGCATGGGAAAAATGTTCGGTTCGGCACTCCAAAATTCGGGACTTTCGCAATTCGGTACTTCAGCAATTCGGCATTTTAACACTTCGCAACTTCGGCACTTCGGAAATTCGGCACTTTAGCACTTCGCAACTTCGGCACTTTAGCACTTCCCAACTTTGGCACTTCGGAAATTCGGAACTTCGGCATTTTGGAATTTACAGGATTTCGGCTCTCCGGGAATTCTCTTGTAGCCGCTTAGTTGATAACTCCCTAATTCCCACGGTATTAGGGAGTTATCTACCAAAAGGCTGAAAGACCTAAATTGGTCTTTCAGTCAAATGTACTAGTACTAAGTAAAAATTACTTAGTATTACTAAATTTTGCCCCTGCTCGCTATACCACAAGTAGGGGCATGTCTAGTAAACAGTGAGCAGCCTGTGACCTATTGTCCTCCCCCCTGGCACCCACCCCTGAGTGGTGGGTGGGGGCCCTAAATAATAATAAGGGGGGGGACCTAATGTCCTCTCTTCTGGCCCCCACCCCTGAGCGGTGGGTGGGGGCTCTACGGTAAAATAAGGAGGGGACCTAATGTCCTCCCCCCTGACTCCCACCCCTGAGCGGTGGGTGGGGGCCCTAAATACTAATGGGGGGACCTAATGTCTTCCCCCCTGGCCCCCACCCCTAAGCGGCGGGTGGGGGCCCTAAATTGGAATAAGGGGGGACCTAATATCCTCCCCCCTGGCCCCCACCCCTGCGCGGCGGGTGGGGGCCCTAAATACTAATAAGAGGGGGGACCTAATGTCCTCCCCCCTTGCTCCCACCCCTGAGCGGTGGGTGGGGGCCCTAAATACTAATAGGGGACCTACCAAAACTTTTCCTCGGCCCCCACCCCTGAGCTGCAGGTGGGGCCCCAAATACTAATAAGGGATCTTAGGACTAGGGTTTGGGACTCTGTTTGTACATTTTATTTAGGGCCCCCACCTGCCGCTCAGGGGTGGGGGCCCTAAATAAAAATGTTACCCCCCCAGGCGACTAGGGGTCCCCAAACCCCTAGTCACCCCCCAAAAAAATATTAACCCCCTACCCTCCCCCTCACCCTAAAAATAATGAGGGGGACCATTTAACTAAGTACCTGTAAAAAATAAAAAAATAAAACTTACCATTCAATGTTTTCTTTCTTCTAAAATCTTCTTTTTTCAGCCCCTAAAAAGGCCAAATAAAAAATCCAGAATAAAACGAGCACAAAAAAAAAGAATTCATCTTCACCCAACAAGGGCTCTGTGCAGACTGAGCTCTGCAGGGCGGAGGAAGGCTTATAAAGAGTGCTCTGTGTCATTTTACACAGCGTGGGAAAGTTCACTGTTTAATAGACATGCCCCTACTCGCAGTATAGCGAGTAGGGGCATAATTTACTAATACTAAGTAATCTTAGTATTAGTAAATTTGGCTGAAAGACCAAATTGGGTCTTTCAGCCTTTTAGTAGATAGCTCCCTAATACCATGGGAATTAGGGAGTTATCTACTTATTCATTCCTGGCTAAGTAACTTACATTTTATATGAATGTATGTTACTTCATTGTTGTAAGTGTTGCAAATGCTTACAGCTGAATCCTGGCTATGTTTGTATACTTTTTATTTAAAATTGTATACAGTGTAACATTCTTCACTCTTTCACTGGGTAAGTATATTAGTTCTTAGGGAATACTGTTCTTCGACACTTCAGAACTTCGACAACTTCGGAACTTTGGCACTTCGGAAATTCAGTAATTTCGGAACTTTGGTACCTCGGCAATTCGGCACTTCGGCTATTCGGACATTCGGAAGTACTTGGAAGAATTCATATTCGGACTAAAACGAATTACACATGTCTAGCCATTTGGATTTTCATTCACTACAATTTGGAGTTTACCATCTAACTTGTCCCTTCCTGTGTAATCTATGAAATAACATAAGCTAGTTTAACAGGTTTTTAGATTGAATAAATGAAACAAAAGAGACTCCACACTCCACCTTTTCAGTGAAAACATTATTCAACCAGCATCAAGCAATTAGACTTTCTAAAGCCATGGTATAGAAAGTGTACAGATTTATCTTGTTGCTTGTTGAGATATAGTTCTGGAGTGGTCTCAATAGTGTTAATCACAGTAGTATGAATAAAGCCCCTTGTCTCCCCCCTGCAGCATGGAGTTGAATAAGTACAATACACATGTGTGACATTGTTCCTCCATCACTACATATACTATCCAGTATTCTACCCTTCAACATGCAGCAGGCAACAGCTTATGGGCCCTGGAGAGATGCAGAAATCTGATGGAGCTGACTTTACTAAGATGAAAGAACTATATGGGAGAAGAAGTCCTTGGTATATCTAAGGTTGATAAATCTCAAAGAAACCGTGCTGAGTGAGCAAATGGATGCTGAAGATAAGGATGAAGATAAATACAAGAATGAGGAAGGATATGCTGAATTGATTTATTTCTTAGATGATATAAGTTTGTCTTTGATTAAGAGCAGATGGTAAAAAAGCCCTTCAAATACTGAGAGATTCTTATGCAGGCAAGGGGAAGTCCTGAATAATTAGTTTTAACACTGAGCTAATGACTTTTTAGAAAGTTGCAAATGAAAATGTGACGGACTTTATTATATTATAAATACAGATACAGCACTGACAATTTTGGGAGAAATGTTGACTGAAGGATTGCTGATTGCAATGACTCTGAAAGGTTTGCCTGAACCATATAAAGAGTTTACCATCTATATTACACAGGGTGACAGGAACATAATTTTATAGAGTTCAGAACACAGGTGAGAAGTTTTAAAGATACTTAAAATACTGTGCTAGTCTAAATGACTAGCACAGTATTTTTCAGTATCTTTAAAGTGTCGAAAATGACTCCTAGGTTAAGAATAAAATGACTAATATTCTTTGTTACAATTAATATTTAGCAAGGAAGCCCACGCTAATAACTATAGGAGTGAGAAAGGAAAGGCATACTACAAATCCATAGATTAACGTGCATTAGTGCCCCATGAAGTTTCCATATTGTACAGCCCAGTGGCAAAAAAATCAGGCACATCACTGACAGCCTGTAAACTTAATGAGCAACCTGGCCAAGAACTCCGAGACTCGAAAGTTACCATCATCTTGGAAAAAGTCAATGGAGTGCCAGAGAAGCAAAGGACAAGTCAAAACATTGGAATCAAAGTGATTGAAGTGGCAGTACACTACATACAAGATATACCTAAACATATAAACAGAGAAAGAAAAACTCAAAGGGTAATAATGTTAATGAACAATAAATCCCTAATCAAATTGCAGGAATATTCAGGCTCATCAATAATGTTTGGACTCTCACAGGTTCACCATCGCTCAGATATCCAGTGATGCATGTAAAAAATATAAATAAACACAATACAGCGCTGATATAAAGTAAAATCACATGCTTTAATAAATACACTTACAATATACAAGGAGTTTAAAAGCCCATCAATACAACTTTGCGTACCCCAGTCTTAGTGGTGTGGAGAAGGAGGTTCTTCACAAGTGTAATAGGCAGAAAAGATCATATATATAAAACAAAATTTATAAAATAAACTCTACGTGTTTCGTCTAGTATGCTAGACTTCATCAGGAGTAAAAACTTAAATAGTACACAGATAAGGTGAAGACCAAGGCTGTATTTAAAAGTCCCTCTTACAAGTGTCAGAATCTGGTGAAGATTGAGAGGAATCCTTTGTTATACCAAATCAAAAAGGAAGTAATTATCTATTTGTATTTATTGTATACATACTGCACCTGGGTGATCTATAGTTGTGTTTTTTGAATAGTACACCACATACCAATGGCCTTGGTAACATTGGATTAGGGTGCTGGTGAATGGAATGTTGAATTTGAGTTTATGAAGAATTTACAAATAGATGTGCTTCTGGATGATGATCTGGGTTACCTCACATCCACGTTTGGACTGATTTCATCCTAAAATTGTTTATAGGAAACCACCTTACAGCACAAGGCAGCAGATGCAGAGGAGACCCACGTAAGGCCTATGGTCCACAGATCCCGTCTCGTAGATAACTTGATGGTAGATTGGGCAATGACTACAGGGTTCTGGCAGGAACTTTTTTATGACTCCACCTTGGACCAATATCAGTCTAGAGCTAGCGCAGACCCAGCAGAGTCATGATGTGAATTTGGTACTTTGATCAGTTAAGATTTCACTTAGAAACCCTACCCTCTGGTGAGTCTGTGGGAAACAGCGTGTACAACATACCCCATATCATCTGCAGGCTAACAGTCTAGCATTTCAATGAGACCCTTACACAGATGGGGATCTGCCTTAACGGGGTGGCCATGGATAGTGAATGTTTACTTCAATAGAGTCTAGCTTTACAACCCTTAACTTCACAATACAATACTAGCCGGGGAAAGACAATGAGTGGCTATCCCACTCATCTGAAATTTTATAAAATAGTCATAGAATAGCCGGACAGCCGTACCTTCGACCTTTAGAATGTCAACGTCAGCATGCCAGTCTTTTGGAAGAAGGGAATTGTGGCGAAAGTAACCTCGCCACTGTTTTTTGGAGGGGGCCAGCCTCTTTGCCAGCCTCTTGCCAAAAGACTACCGGCCAAGTCAATGACTGTAAAGACCCATATTTTATTCCCTCTTGTTTCCCTTGTTCGGCACTTTCCATAGCTCCCTGGTGGCCGTTCGCATGGACCAAAACCACGAATAGACTTCAGGGGAACTTAGCGGCAAATGTCCTGGAACTATTTTCGTCATGATGACTTCGCGGTTCCCGGTCGGTCCCCCAGCGACACTTAGCTGCGATTCTATGGAACTATTTTCGGCATGAAGACTTTGCGATTCCCGGTTGGTCGACCCTGTCGGTAGCCAGCGGCACTTCTATGGAACCGTTTTGGGCATGGGACCATGCGTGCGATCGGTAAAAACTATGACTTCCATAAGATTCCTGAACCCCAGAACTGATCTGGGTGATTTTTGGATATGTTGGTCAGATCAGGGCTATTAAGGAATGTATCTTTTGTGGGGATATTATGTGTTTTTAGGGTACTTCGGGGGATTTGTGTTTTTTCTGCCTTGAGATAATTAGGGACTTGCATAAAAGGCCAGTGTGGCTACCATTAGTCCAGTCCACTTCACACTTAACAGCTATACTCTCTTGGAGGAGAGAGAGGCCTTCCCACTGAGAGCTGGATCCAGGAGTTTGTTCCAGGGTGGGAAGGGACGGTTTGACCCCAGCCAAACTGCAGCAGCTAGGGGGGGGCTACAGTACTTATGGTGTCCAGTGCTGTGTTTATGGTCCTCAGCATCAGCTAAGAAGCATCAATTGGCAGAGGCACCCAGTCAGGGTGCCAGGCGGTACCATCAAAAGGATGAACTGTGATGAAAGCACAACCACCCAGAGGGACATTGTGTGGCACAGAACCAATTATTAATTGAACACTGTAATGGAACCACAATCATGTACAGAGACATTGTGTGTCATTGCCTCTATTGGTTGAATGTTCCAATTTATTTGCATATATCTTACATAAAAAAAATTTGAGTTCTTATGGTACATGTTCCCCAGATCCACTTATAACCAGAGTATTTTGTTGTTGCTGTTATGTTTACTATTTGATTATATTATATTTTGAGTGTGTCACCACAAGTTAAGATTAAAGTCGTAAAGGCTAGCTCTGCCTGCAATAAAGATTAAAGGACCACTCTAGGCACCCAGGCCACTTCAGCTTAATGAAGTGGTGTGGGTGCCAGGTCCAGCTAGGGTTAACCAATTTTTTCATAAACATAGCAGTTTCAGAGAAACTGCTATGTTTATCAATGGTTTAAGCCTTCCCCTGTTTCCTCTAGTGGCTGTCTCATTGACAGCCGCTAGAGGCGCTTGCGTGATTCTCACTGTGAAAATCACAGTGAGAGCACGCAATCGTCCATTGTAAATGCTTTCCTATGCGACCGGCTGAATGCACGCACAGCTCTTGCCGCGCGTGCGCATTCAGCTGATGGGGAGGAGAAGAGGAGGATCGGAGGAGGAGAGCTCTCCGCCCAGTGCTGGAAAAAGGTAAGTTTTAACCCCTTTCCCCCTTCCAGAGCCGGGCGGGAGGGGGTCCCTGAGGGTGGGGGCACCCTCAGGGCACTATAGTGCCAGGAAAACGAGTATGTTTTCCTGGCACTATAGTGGTCCTTTAAGTGGTAATTTCTTTAAGAATAGAGTACTTTGTCTGGTCCTTTCAGGTACTCCAATAGCAGAGTTTTATTATCTGTTTTCTGAATGTACTATGGAACCTGTTGGTATGTGCTGGCATGAGAACCAAAAGTGCTTTTATTAAATTGTTACTATAGGCACCCAGACAACTTACTCTCACTGAAGTGGTCTGGGTGCTCTGTCTCTGTCATTTGAGCCCAGCAGTTGCAAACATTGCTGTTTTAGAGAAACTGCAAAGTTTACAGTATAGGGTTAAGCCTGACTTTAGTGGCTGTCTACCAGACCAGCAGACCAGAGGTGCTTTCTGGTCTTTCACGACCTTTGACTCAAATACTCAACCAGTATATCTCTGCCGGAACAACTTCCCTAGTCCCGCAAAGTCATTGGTGATTAATAGTAGCCCACCCAAAATCAGTCAAGGCTTGATGAACGGTAAAAACAAGAACATTTTATCTCACACTCCCTAAACCTACTGAACTAACGGAAACATGGCCCTCTGATACTGCTACCCTTGCTTCACTATGCTTTGGTTGTCTTCATTTTACCCAGAACCAAAGACAGGCTGAGAGTAAAGGTGGTAGTGTAGGATTTCTGATTTCACCCCACTGCTCCTTTAAAACTCTGGCAACCTCCTTCCCTATATTTCTCCAGCTTTTAAATCCACTCAATTCATCTGTTCAAACCCATCTTTGCTAACATAGCTGTTATCTATAACCCCCCTGGCTCCCCTTGTCTGTTCCTTGACCATTTTTCTGCTTGGCTTCCCTACTTCCTTTCAACTAATATCCCTTCCCTAATTGTCTGGGATTTCCGCATTCTCATTAACCCACCTCTGACCTCAGTAGCTTCCAAACTTCTTTCTATTACCTCCTCCCTTGGCCTATAACAGTGGTATATCTCCTCATATAATGCTACCCTCACCTCTGCCCTGAACGCTGCATCCCCACTCCAAAGATGCACCTCAAGGAAGACGCGCCTCGACACTAAATTGACTCGCTACCTGCAGAGATGCTCCCGTTCAGCTGAACTCTGCTGGAAGTAGTCCAGCACCTTGTCAGACTTCCTCCATTATAAATTAATTTTGTGTTCATATAGCTCAACCCTCTCCCTTGCTAAACAATCCTACTTGTCTTCACTTGTTAATTTATGCTCACACAATCCCAGGCGTAATATCTTCAAATCTCTCCTTCGCCCACCTCAAGCCACCCCTCAAACTGACCCTTCAGCAGATAGCCTTGCATGATACTTTACCGACAAGATTGAACGGTTAAGGAAATAATTTTCCCCCCTTTGCTCCTCCCTCTCGCAACCACACATGGACCATACCTTCCCTACCTTACAGGCCTTCTCCCCAACTACAGAACAGGAGGTGGCTTTGCTTCTCCTCTCCTCTCGTCCCACCACCTGTCCGCTTGATCATGGCACATGGCACAAAAGCTCATGGCAAACTCTCTTAAAGGGTTGAGCTTGCTACAAGGGTCCATAATACATGTTTGTGTTCCTGACCCTATAGTGCTCCTTTAAAAACAATCAATGTAAGATTCATCCGTACAAGGAACCAATTCAATTGGTACAAAAGTTACTCCTTACCAAAATACCAAAGCTAAAGAAACAAGAAAACATAGACAATAACAATAAATGCAAAGAAAGACTCATCCTGTCATATTTAGAAGCACAACTGACTGCAAATAAACTGAAACTCATGGAGAAAGCACAGCTTAGGGAATAGGGCCCTGACAGGGCTAGGAGGGGGGCTAGGGGATAGGAGCTGTAGGGGATTGGTGGAGCAGGGCTGATATAAATGGTCAGCTATTTTGTTATCCCTCACTCTAATTTCTCACTTAGCAGAGTTGGTCCCTCCCTCCCTTTGTAGCCTTTTTTCCCCTCTTGGTCACAGAGGCAGGGTGGGGTAAGGAACTTTAATGATAACGGCCCTTAGTTAAGAGAGGAGTAAGGGGAGTTAGTTGATTGGTTAGTTGATTTGGTTAAAAGGGTACACTGTTTATAATTATTGTTATCTTTATTACCATTAAAGCTGTTGACAATTTGACCCATAACCCTCAGTGTCAGTGTCTTATTGGGTGGGTTGGGTTCAAGTCATATATCCCCCCCCCCTGCCCATATGGCGACTATGCACCTGTCATGTTTTTGCAACATGAAATATATAGTTATAGATACTTTAAAGTAAGTTACCATGCACATAATGCCACATAATTGCCATTATTGATAATTGAAAAAAAGGCTCCTGTGTAGCAGAAAATGGAAAGTAGTGACATGTCCCATGCAGGTATGGTAATCTAAAAAAGGAAAAATGCAAGGATTAGAAAATAATTTAAAAAATGTGTACAAAACTTAAATATTAATTATAAAAATAGGAAAAACATAAAAATCACAATTAAATCTTTTTGGTTCCCGACAGTCAAAAGTATCTACATACATACAGCTTGACACACAGATACACATACTGACACATACCCATACACTTACACATACAGTGACACACAGATACACTCACTGACAATTAGCACACACAGACTGACAAACTCATAGATAGATCTATACATGCATGTCATCATTTTTATATTTGTAGCCACCCTCACATGTGACGGAGGGTAGCTTATTTGGGGTCCTGATTCTGATGGCTGAGACTGATGGGAGTGTGGGAGTGTGGGGTGTGGGGTGGAGCTGAAGGTGGTGCCTTCTTTTCCTCCCGCGTGACTCCTTCTGTATGTGAGATATACAGTATATATTTTGCTTGTTCGGATCTCTTTTTAGTTTTTTTTTTCAAATTTATGTGTGGTAGCAAGTGAGCTAGGATACATTTACCCTAATTCACTGCAATTTCATCAGCCAGTATACATACTGTTACCATACAATAGAAAACGTGTGATAAAATAAAAGTTCTGTACACTTTAAATGAGAATTGAAATAGCACCTAAAACGTTTTCAAATACTATATTTTGAACTTTAGTATTGATAATTAAGCCATTTTCGAAGGCTAATAACATAAATTATATGAATGTCTTAGTCAACTATCTTATTTGTAAGACAGCACTAACTGCTATTTTTGTCTGTACAAGTTGTTAGCAGTAAGGCGATTTACATGTATCCCAGGTGTTCCTATTTAGTCCCTCTGCATATCCTTTTTTCAATCTGTTATTGTCCTCTCCCTGGCTTCCTCCTTTCAGGTAGATATCATCCACTGACTCTGCCTGTCCTCTGCCTTCCAGGATAGTATTGACTCCTCTACCTGTGCTGCCTCTAAATACTACCTTGACAAAGGCACTTGCAGTTCATAGGTTTAGCTTTTGCCAATGTCTTAAAGGAATACAATATTGTCAGGAATGTAAAACTTTATTCCTAACACTATAGTGTCCATCTGCCAACCCCCACCCGTAGCAAATAAAGGCTTGAGTCAGCACTGCTGAGTTTCAAAAAGCGGGAGGACATCCAATCAGAGATTGAAGAAAGGCAAGCAGTGACACATTGCAGGACTGCGGGGGAGAGATCAGGGGAGGAGATTTATATCTGGGTGTCGTCGTCATACGTAGTGGAATCCAAAATAATTAATAAGCTTGCCAAGAGAGGCAATAGAAAGAGACAACAGAAGGGGACCAAGAACAGATCCTCGGGGGACTCCAACCGAGACAGGGCACAAGGAGGAGTTGTCATTGCAAAAGGAGACACTGAACGAATGGTTGTCCTTTGGATCTAGCTGTAATTAGGTAATTTGTAACTTTAATAAGAGCAGTCTCAGTGGAGTGTAGGGGGCGAAAGTCAGATTAAAGAGGATCAAGATGGGAGTTGGAATTTAGGAAGGGAGTCATATGAGTAAAGACAAGTCTTTCTAGAAGTTAATAGGAAAAAAGGAGCAGGGATATGGGACGACAATTGGAAGGGGAAGACGGGTCAAGGGATGGCTTTTTTAGGATGGGTACGACAGTAGCATGCTTAAGGGGAGCAGGGACAACACTACATGAAAGAGAGCAGTTTAGGATTAGTGATGTCGCGAACCCGAAATTTTCGGTTCGCGAACGGCGAACGCGAACTTCCGCAAATGTTCGCGAACCGGCGAACCGCCCGAAACGCCATTGACTTCAATGGGAGGCGAATTTTAAAACACACAGGGACTCTTTCTGGCCACAATAGGGATGGAGAAGTTGTTTCAAGGGGACTAACACCTGGACTGTGGCATGCCGGAGGGGGATCCATGGCAAAACTCCCATGGAAAATTACACAGTTGATACAGAGTCTGGTTTTAATCCATAAAGGGCAGAAATCACCTAACATTCCTAAATCACAATCAATATGGATTGACACCTGACATATGACATATTGACACCTTGACATATGGATTGACACCTGTCCTCAGAGCCCCTGATACACACTGACACAGAGCAGAATAGGGACTGTTCCCCCCCTACATAGGGTCACTTAGCAGATATGGATTGACACCTTGTTACAAATCCGCTATTTGTAACGCCCCTTTAAATGGCAAATTGCCCTTGCTTCCTGCTGTGGAGAAGCTCTTTTGCCAGCCTCCTCCCGCATGACTATGGCCCCGGAGATTGCAGGTGGGAAAATGCAGCACTTTTATTTGCGTGTGCGGCCCCTTTTTAAGACTGTCGGTAAGGCTATTAGCTTATGGACTCTTTATGTGACTGGTGCTGGCCCTTTAAACACCTTTTTTGGGACATCAGGAAGATTGGGACATCAGGAAGATTGGGACACTGCCCCTTTAAGGCCGTGTCCCCAGACTTGTTGGGGACACGGCCCCTTTAAGACGGTGTCCCCTGTGTCCCCAGACCTGGTGCAAACCCTTTGTGCCTGCCTTGCTATTTCCCACCTGGTTCAGTAAATGGGAAATTATTTCAGCTGCAGAGACTAAGTCCCATTCGGCGATGGGACTTAGTCTTTTTTTCAGCCGTTTTTTTCAGCCTTATTTCAGCTGCAGAGACTAAGTCCCATTCGGCGATGGGACTTAGTCTTTTTTTCAGCCGTTTTTTTCAGCCTTATTTCAGCTGCAGAGACTAAGTCCCATTCGGCGATGGGACTTAGTCTTTTTTTCAGCCGTTTTTTTCAGCCTTATTTCAGCTGCAGAGACTAAGTCCCATTCGGCGATGGGACTTAGTCGTTTTTTCAGCCTGAAATAGACCGACCTCACAGCCCAAATCTATGGAACTGTTTTGGGCAGGAAAATGTGCTTGCGGTCGGTCATAAAGGGACCTCCAGCTAACTTTTTAACCCCTGGATGGATTTGGCTGATTTTTGGTTATGTTTATGTTTTAAGTGTGCTGATTCCAAATATGTAATTATGAAGATGGGATGTGTAGTTTTAAAGTTACAGGGTATGGCTAAAAACTGTATTTTTACTGCCTGTGTTTAATTATGTTAATCTCTTCCCAAACGTCATTTCGTTCAAAGTGGAGAGAATGTTAAAAAAATATATTTTTGTTCGGAGTGTGAGAAATGCTTTTCAGCCGCTTCTAATCTTAAGCATCATTTGAGGAGCCATACAGGAGAGAAACCTTATTTGTGGTGTGTTTAGTATTGTTCTGATCAGTTTAATACCTTCCGCGTCTCCTATCAGTGGACGTGTATATGGCAGCCATTTTAGGAACCGTACACCTGGGACCCGAGCAAGGTCACCTCGTTCAACAGGCGACAACATTTGTCCCTGGAAAACTATCCTGGACATTCTGTACAATTTGTAAGGATATGGCAGTGATTTCTGTAACAGGGAGATGGAAGAAGATGCTTGGTCGGTCCTCTTAATTCAAATTTGGGGTACTGCGCGGTCAAGCTAATGTGCCACCAGATAGGAGTGGTGTGTTTAGTATTGTTCTGATCAGTTTAATACCTTCCGCGTCTCCTATCAGTGGACGTGTACACGGCATTGATTTTTGTAACAGGGAGATGGAAGAAGAGGCTTGGTCGGTCCTCTTACTGCAAATTTGGGGCACTGCGCCGTCAAGCTAATGTGCCGTTCGTAGGAGTGGTGTGTTTAGTATTATTCCCGATCAGTTTCAATACCTTCCATCGCTCGGCAAGTGGTCGTGGTACACGTATTGATTTTTTGTAACAGGAGATGGGAAGAAGAGGCTTGGTCGTCCTCCTTTACTGCAAATTTGGGGCACCGCGCCGTCAAGCCAATGTGACACCGTAGATAGGAGTGGAGTGTTTAGTACTATTTTATCAGTTTAATACCTGTGTGAGAAATGCTTTTCAGCCGCTTCTAATCTTAAGCATCATTTGAGGAGCCATACATGAGAGAAACCTTATTAGTGGTGTGTTTAGTATTGTTCTGATCAGTTTAATACCTTCCGCGTCTCCTATCAGTGGACGTGTATATGGCAGCCATTTTAGGAACCGTACACCTGGGACCCGAGCAAGGTCACCTCGTTCACCAG
>OW240914.1:289290848-289319959 GCA_933207985.1 Pelobates cultripes
GTCATGATTGAGCATATTCAATTTTTCCCCCCAATCTTAAGACCATAAAGTGCCAAGACAAGTAAAACAAAAATTCCCAAATCACCATAAAAACAGAGTACTGTATATACTCAAGTATAAGCCGAGTTTTTCGGCACATTTTTTGTGCTGAAAAACCCCAACTCGGCTTATACTCGAGTCAGTCTGTATTGTGGCAACTTACATTGCCATAATACAGACCAGGACCGCCGGGCTCATTACAAGCCCGGCGGTCCTGTTGGGGGCTGACAGTGAGCTGTTACTTACCTTCCTGCAGCTCCTGTCAGCTTCCTTCTCCTCCATGCAGCTCCTCTGACAGCTCTGTTATGCTCCCAGTGTAAATCTCGTGAGACCCGCGGGTCTCGTGAGACTTACACTGTAAACAGAATGGAGCTTACCGGGGAGCTGCACGGAGGAGAAGGGAGCTGACAGGAGCTGCAGGAAGGTAACAGCTCACTGCCAGCCCCCCCACTGAACAACCAATGCCACTGGACCACCAGGGATTTAATATTATTTTATTTTAATAATAATACAATAATATTAAAATAATATTATTTTATTATTATATTATTATTATTTTAATATTTGTATTATTTTTTTTAAATGTTTTTTGTCCCCCCTCCCTGCTTGTTGCCTGGCCAGGGTGGGGGGACAAAAAAAATATTTTTAAAAAAAAATAATGCAAATATTAAAATAATAATATAATAATAAAATAATATTATTATTTTAATATTATTTTAATAATATTATGTTATTATTATATTATTATTATTTTAATATTTGCATTATTTAAAAAAAAAAAACAGGGGGCGTGGCCTGGCAGCGAGACTGAGCGGCCGCATGTGCTGAGCGCTCCGCTCCGACGAACCCACTAAGGAGTAATAGGCATCGACACCTGGACAGACAAGGGGCAACATACCTCCCTACCCACCATGTCCCAAGCCAAGAATAAAAGATTGGCCGAAAAGGCCGAAAAAAACGCGTTCTTTACCTCCCGAGCGCCGCAAAGGGAAACACACTGCACTGCAGGAAGATGCACAAGATGGCGCCGAAGAGCTGGAAGATAGACACAGCCAGCGCCAGGATAGTGAACCCCTCCTCACGAAAGACATGCTACAAGAAATGCTGGAAGGTATGTCAGCACGAATTGAGAACAGCCTCAAGGCTGCCATCGGTGCACTGCACAAAGAAGTTAAAGAGCTAGACGTGAGGACAGGGGGGAATGAAACAAAAATAGCGGAACTAGCAGGGGCCCAAAGAGATATGAGGGAAGAGATTGCAGAACTTCACAACAGACTGCATGAGCACGAAATAAAACTCGCAGACATGGAGGACAGGGCCCGCCGCAACAATCTGCGCATCCGGGGAGTAAGAGAAGAAATAGGACCGGCGGAGCTGGCTGCTCATTTATATGGCCTACTTAAAGTTCTGGCGCCAGATATCCCACAGGACCAACTGCTGATGGACCGTTACCATAGAACGGCACGGCCTAGATTTCTACCGCAAGACACCCCTAAAGACGTGCTCATAAAAATGCATTACTACCATGTGAAAGAGGCAGTACTACAGACAAGCCGCACAAAGAAAACCCTCCCGGAGCCGTATGTTGGTGTGTTAGTGTATGCTGACATCTCGACGTACACACTAAAAAGAAGACGAGAATTCAAGACAGTAACGGAACTGCTGCGGACACATAAAATCCCATACCGCTGGGGATATCCGGTGAAAGTATTGGTATCCAGAGGAGGTAAAGTGACAACCGTCAACTCGCCAGAAGAGGGCACCTGCCTACTACAAAGATGGGGACTAACCGAGCAAGATCGCCGCCGCAACCCGAACAGACCGACCAACACCCGCGGAAGAGTGAACACATAGACACCCCACAGGAAGCCTGATACAAAAGAGACTGCGTCTTACCGACTATAAGGACTTTCCCAAAGAATTGGCTGTCAGGAAGGCCAGAGGACCCGGCCTAAGAACACTCACCGAGGGTATCGTATATATCATGCAAGAGTATTTAGTTAATGTAAGACTATATGATACACCCCAATCTACAACAACTACACTATGCAAGAAAAAAAAAGTTAATAAGATGTAAGTGAATGTATCTTTGTAAGTTTATATGGATATGTATAGAGATTACACACTCTAGCAGGGGACGCCCTGTCGCCAAATGCCAAGAACACGCATAACATGCATAGAGTGGGTTCACTCGGGGAGCACAACCCACCAGGAGGAAGCTACAGCTTCCACCCCCACAGGTACCGAGCAGTACCTTAGCCGAGCAAGGCACACCAAATGTATATACAAATGTTTAAAATGTTTACCTGTTTTTATATGTTACCCATGTTTTTGCCCTTTTACCCCACCCCCTTAGGTCTGGACGGGGATAACCAAAATAGACCATGCCCTAAGGGCACACACGACCTCCCTAAGATAGCCCACATACAAAGGACAATTACCTGGGAGTTGAAGCCCCCAAGGACCTATCACCCCCATACCACCCAAGCGAGACATGCCCATAACCTACCCTCTATTAGGGGAAGGTCGCTCGACTCGATGCTGCTGGGGCGAGCGCACCCCCCGTGTTGGAACTTTACACTGATTAAACCCAACACAAAACAGATAGAGTATAGACCACCATGAGAATCTACTCTCTCAACGTTAGAGGGTTAAATCTGCCGGTCAAACGACACCAACTCCATAGGGAACTCCAGAAGCTAGATGCAGACATCATTTGTCTCCAGGAGACGCATTACAAAACTGATAATTTCATCCCACCGTCCAAAATGACATACCCGCATCAATTCCACGCGACGTCCTCCACCAAATCCAAGGGGACGTCCATACTGATATCGGGGAAAGTAGCGTTTACTCTGACCTCTACAGAGGTGGACGAAAATGGGAGGTATATAATTGTGAAATGCACTATCAACAGCATGAAATACACACTAACGAGTATTACTCCCCTAATACGAAACAAAGTCAATTCCTGAAGCATGTACTCCAAAAACTGCAACCTATACAGGAGGGGATATCCATTATATGTGGGGACTTCAACCATGTTTGGGATCCGAAACTAGATACTAACATCTCAAGACATAGCCCAAGATACAGAATATTGTCTAGGCAGTGCAAACAGATACAAAAACTCCTTAGTTTACACCACTACTATGATACGTGGAGGATATCCAATACCTCAGAGAAAGCATATACACACTTTTCACAGATCCATAATACATACTCGAGAATAGACGGAATCCTCATTCAGGGTCAGGGACTGAACCAAATAACAGGATGTGACATAGGACAGATTACCTGGACAGATCATGCCCCAGTCACACTGACAATTAGGGACCAATACGACTACAAACAGCGGAGACCTTGGAGGCTGAACGCTTCCCTGATCACGGACCCCGTATTCAAAAGGGAAGTAGACGAAGCTCTAAATAAATACTTTGAGGAAAATACCACCGTAGGGATGTCCCAGAGCACAATATGGGCTGCCCACAAAGCAGTGGTTCGGGGGATATTTATAAAACGAGCGGCATACCTGCGCAAACAGACCATGGCCCAAACCACCCGATGGAGAAATGAACTCCACCTGTTGAACACCCGCAACCAAATAACACCGTCCCCTGACTTAAAACGACAAATTTCCACCATCACACACAAGCTACACCAACAAGCAATAGAACAAACGGCCTACATGCTCCAGAGACTAAAAGCGAGACAATACACACAGGGGAACAAGGCTAGCAAACTTTTGGCTAAGAGACTGCAGGAACAAAGGGCGAACCAAAAAATAGCCTACCTAATGACCCCATCAGGAGAAAAAAAAATGATCCCTAGGGACATATGCAATGAATTTGCAAAATACTATGCCACCCTATACAATTTGAACATAGACAAAGCCACCTTTCAACCCACACGAGAACATATCAACTCGTATTTAGATAAGATAGACTTACCGTCACTCACACCCCAACAAGCTGAGGACCTCATTAAACCCATAACCAGTGAGGAACTCCACATAATAATCAAAAACCTGCCGAGAGGCAAAGCGCCAGGCCCGGATGGGCTGGACAACAGCTACTACAAACAATTTCAACACATCCTGGCACCCCACCTCGCACTCACATACACGGAAGCGACAAGGGAGCAAGTGTTACCACGAGATACACTATTAGCCCATATCATCACAATTCCGAAACCAGGTAAACCACCAATACACCCACAAAACTTCAGACCCATCTCCCTGCTCAATACAGACGCGAAAATATTCGCCAAAGTATTCGCAACCAGACTGAGCTCAATTCTCCCGAAATTAATTCATAACGACCAGGTCGGGTTTGTGTCAGGGAGGCAAGGAGCGGAAAACACAAGAAAAGTAATTGACATACTGCATAGCCTGCCCAAACTACACAAAGGGGGGGGTTTGATCATGGCCCTAGACGCAGAGAAAGCCTTTGACCGCCTGCACTGGACATTCCTGGAAATGGTCATGATCAAATTTGGCATGCCGGAAGGGTTCAGGTCAGCGGTCAAGGCGATGTATAGTGAACCAACCGCCCAAGTTCTTAATGCAGGCTTCCTATCTGAGCCCTTCACCATCTCAAATGGGACGAGACAAGGGTGCCCTTTATCGCCCCTGCTGTACGTTATGGCGTTAGAACCATTAGCAGCCAGGATCAGACAACACAAATCTATTCACGGTGTGAGCATAGGGAAGAGAGAATATAAGGCCAACTTGTTTGCAGACGATGTGCTGCTGACCCTGACCCAACCGCTGATCTCCATGCCAAACCTCCTAAAGGTAATAAAAGAATACGGGGACAGCTCGTATTACAAATTAAACGTATCAAAAACTCAAGCCCTAGGAATAGGGATCCCAAACACTATAATGCAAGTGCTGCAGGGACAGTTTGAGCTTGACTGGAGGACAGACGATGTCACGTTCCTGGGAATTAAATTGACGAAGTCAATGGGTAACATGTTTAAAACAAACTACGAGACCCTATACAGGGAACTAACCACCAGATTGAACGGATGGGGAGATAAAGATCTATCCTGGCTGGGGAGGATGGCGGCGGTTAAAATGTCTCTCCTCCCCAGGCTACAATATCTCTTTCGGACACTACAGATAGAAGTACCGAATTCCTACCTACACAAAACTCAGACACTGCTTTCACGATTCATCTGGGCCAATAAAAGGGTGAGAGTAGCGGCAAAATTCCTCTACAGGTCAACCCAAGAAGGGGGTCTGTCGCTCCCGAATGTTAGGTCCTACTACCAGGCGACAATACTGGCGCCAATGGTGGAAATGCAAACAAGAGACTCCACACCGCAGTGGTTAGACATAGAGGACTACTGGATTAAGGGAACCACACTTAGACAGCTCCTTTGGGTGCCCAAACAGATGAGGCCAAATCAACCCGACATGTTGCCAACTACAAAAACCCTGTTGAGAGCATGGGACAGGACTAGAGACGTACTGACATCCCTGTCCCCATGGTCGCCAGCAGCACCGCTATCTAGCCTATCTATAACCAACGACACATTGGCGCATAGAGAATGGTCCCAGAGGGGATGTACACACATAAAGCACATAGTGGAAGCACACAAAATACTGCCATTCCCTGCGCTCCAGGACGAGTATCAGCTACCCCCTAGACTAATATTCTCTTATCTACAACTTAAATCCATGCTTGAAAACCAGTCAGTCACTAAAGGAGGCCCGAGCACACTTACAAAGTTTGAGCACACATGTCTGAACCCCAGACCCAAGAAAGGTACAATCTCAATGTGTTACTCACTCCTTATGGAAAACACTACGGCCCAACCGGATAGGTTTAGAGTAGCCTGGCAGACAGACCTGGGAAATGAGTTTGATGCAAAACAATGGTCACAAGCTCTCACAGCATACAGAGGGAGATCTACCTGCACCTCGCATTTAGAACTGATGAGGAAGGTGTACTATAGGTGGTACATGGTACCGACCAGGCTAGCGAAAATATATCCGGGAACACCATCCCAATGTTGGCGTTGCGGGGAGGAGGTGGGAACAATGTATCATATATGTTGGACATGTAGAGAGATTAGACCTTACTGGGGAGAGGTAGGAGACATTATCAAAACGACAGTAGACAACAACACCAAGATCACCCCAGAACTATGTCTCCTATTTATAAACATGGGATCCCGACGTAACAGTGAGACAATCCTGACATACCACATCCTCATAGCGGCACTGACACTCCTAGCTAGAGAATGGAAGTCGACAAAGGCCCCGACAATACACACCCTGAAGAGTCAAATCGCCACTAACTTGAGGTATGAAGTGGCGACCAGACAATCACAAGGTAACAACCAGAGATTCAGAGAAGCAATAACTAGATGGGACACTCACCATAATGAGGAGCAGTAGAGAGGATGCTCCAAGCGGACTTCTCACGATAGGTTCGAATCATACGACAGACGTGGCCACAGGAAAACACAGGGGTACGACACCCATAAGAAGGATAGGTGACCCAGACTAGTGGGATGCAACTAGAAGTCAAATAGGAAGACCTCCTGATAAAATACAGCCATGCAGCCTCAAGGAAATACCAAAGGTGGCAAAACTTGAGCGGCAGATAGACAGGACATGGGGAACTCGCTTTCCTCCCCTCACCCAGTTTACACACACTGCATTATATACACACACACAACACACAAACACACACACACTGCATTCATTATATATACACACACAAACACACACTCTGCATTCATTCTATACACACACTGTAAATAAATATTCAATTAATGTAATTTTATTGGGATCTAATTTAATTTAGAAATTTACCAGTAGCTGCTGCATTTCCCACCCTAGGCTTATACTCGAGTCAATACGTTTTCCCAGTTTTTTGTGGTAAAATTAGGGGCCTCGGCTTATATTCGGGTCAGCTTATACTCGAGTATATACGATATGTGCTTTTTTTTTTTTAAATAAATAATAGTAATCCAAGCATTGCCTTTCAAGACAATTTCTATGAAGGTTCTATCAAGCTTCTATCAAAGCTCTAAAACAGTCTGTAAAATATCTTGTTAACCATTGTGTTTTTCTGTATTCATATACCAAGACAATTCAATATATAGTCTTTTTCATAGGGTTTTGCAGAGGATGTGGACCATTTTCTTAACATTATGCTTGGATTTCAGGGGAATTGAACCTGGAACTTACTGACTTGGCCACCAATAACATTGGAAATCAAGGCATTATAAATGTAAAAAGGAACCGTCACTTATCAGAATGTTTATTATTATTTTTATTTTTTCTATTCCCTATATCAAGGGTTAGTAACCTTCGGCACTCCAGATGTTGTGAATATCTCGCTTTAATGCTCTTGCTGCCATAATGCTGGCAAATCATTATAGAAGATTTAATCCACATCTGTGCTGAAGGTTGCCTATCCCTGCCCTATATTTAACCAATATGTGTTTGTGAGAGTCTGTAAAATAAAGATCTAGAAATCCACACTCTCCTGGAACTGAATGTCTCCATTTTGGCTCCCAGTCTGCCTTTTCAAACTGTCAGCCAGCAAAGAGAGCACAGAGAGAGGAGAAAGCCAAACCATGTTTCTGTTTCTTCTCTACCAGAATTTGTGCCATTGCTGTGCCAGAATAGAAAAAGGATTTTGATGTCAATTTCTAAATCTTTAATATACATTTTACACAAAAGAGAGAATCCCATATAAAAGGTTAACACATGTGATAGTCAATTTTCAATGTTTTATTCAGTTTAATGAAGAGAGATAATTCCTATTTAATCCAGATCTCTTGTGAGACCATATGTGCTGCCACCTACAGGTTATTAGCCTTGCTAATTCAATATTTATACTTGCCTCTCCATCGCGCCATTCCTAGAACATTGCTGCTTAATTAATTTTGTTTTTTTCAATGTAATATTTGACAGTATGATAACTGATGCCGATGAGTTTGAATAGTCGCCACATGGATACTAGAACTTTATTTTGGCTAGACTCAGAGTCAGGTTATCCTTTTGAAATACTTACCTGTTACTGTACTTTCACCTCTGATTTATTCTGACTACGTGTTTACATTTCTTTCAAACAATGTACCATGTCTTTCCAACCCACCAGTCTACTCGAAGGTTTCCTATAAGTTTACAAATAAAACAGGTCTTAGCAACAGCTGTGGTGAGTCGAAATCCGCTCCTGTCTTATATCCACAAAGCTATTTTTATTCCACTTCATTGAAGGAGCACAAAATGACTTTATTCTGTGACACTATGACTTGCTACGACAAATGCCACCAGTGGCCATATGTCCAGTTATGGTTGACTAATTACATTCAGTGCAAGTCAAGCTCTGCTAGCATCCATACAAACTAAAACACCTCTGCAATTAAAAATATATAGGAATTTGTAAGATAAATGATTCTGGGTTAAAATCTAAGGTTATGTTAGTGAACTTTTGTATCAATGACTGAACTTGACACCAGTACTGTGTAATGGCTGGGCAATACCAAAAGATATGGGAGGTTGTTCCTGTGTGAAGGTTACAAAGCATGAGAAGATGTGGGCGCCGTGGGAGGCAGTGCAGGCAGCTCTGAGCTCCCTTGGTGCATAATGAAACTTTGTCAACCACAAGTACTTGTTTACATTGTTCAAATTGTTTGACGATGTATTTCCTTTTGTGTTTTTATCTCTAAATGCATCATTAACTGTGTAAACTGGACGTGTGAGAGGATTGTTGTGATCCTCAATGTTGTGTTGATGCACTTTCTATTATTGTTATCATGTCTGAAAACCATTAAAATTTTAGACATGAAAAAAAAAAATATATATAGGAATTTATCCACTAAAGAACAAACTGAAGTGAGATGACAGCTGTCTAAAAATACAGACTTTACATGTTAGAATTTAAGTCATTGATTCTACACAACTCACACTATAAAAGAACATCGTAGGCACTTTAACAACACTGTAGGCACTTTGACAACAAAGTAGTTCAAAGATGTAATAAAGGATAATAGGGCAGATAACAAGAGAACAGTGATTGGCTGTGGGGCAGATCATGTCAGCAGCCCAACTCACACTGATTTTTCATTGGCGATGCAGAGTACGAACTCAGAGTACGAGAATCTAAGAGGTTGCTTTGTAGTAAAAAAGAAGTATACACTTCAGCAAACATTAGTTTTTTGTTTTTCTTTATCAAAACCTGTCAAATGCACTTTGCTCCCTGCAGTGTCCTTTTAACGGCATTTCTTAGTCGGTTATATCTCTGATTCCAGCATTCAAGCTGATGATGATATAATTTACTAAAATTATTATATTATTTATATAGTATCAACATATTGCATAGCGCTTTACAATGGGTGGACTAACAAACAGGTAATTGTAACCAAACAAGTCTGATGCACAGAAACAGAAGGGTTGAGGGCCCTACTCAATGAGCTTACATGCTAGAGGGAGTGGTGTATAGCGACACAAGAGGTAAGGGAAGTATCAGTGAAGTAGATTGGTAGAATAGTATTAAATGAAGACTTAGTGTGTGTTTTTTTGTGGGTTTTTTTGAGTCATTAACAGCTTAATTGATATGCTTTTGTGAAAAAGGGAGTTTTTAAAGATTTTTTTGAAGGAGTGGAGACTGGTTGAGCATCTAACAGAAATGGGAAGGGAGTTTCACAGGAACGGTGCAGCCCTAGAGAAGTCTTGAATGCGAGCATCAGAGGTGGGAGTACGAACTGAGGATAGACACAGGTCTGCGGCAGAGCGTAGGGGCCTAGACAGGACATACTTGTTGTGGCGAAACCAACCTCACCACTGGGCATTGGAGAAGCCTGTTTGCCTGCCTCCTGCCTGCTGACTATGGGCCCTGGGAGATTTGGTCCTTTGAATACAGTATTTGGGCATATTGTATTTTATTATGTTGCTGCTGGCCCTTTAAGAACCATCTGGGGACATACTGTGGCGTTACTGTGCGGCCATCATTTCATGTATCAGAGGCACATGGTGAGAACAATGGATGAAGCACATGGTGAGAACAATGGATGGCGGCCATTTTAACTCACAGACACTGTTTGGACTTTTCTACACGGTGCCATCTCGCCAGTAATTGGTGCAGACATCGTTCAGTAGTTTTTTTGAATTTGAAGTTTATTGACTTTTTCACGTTCAGTAGTTTTAAACTATACAACAGGGGACACATTATACAGTAATTATTTTTCATATAGCCTGTATATGTTCTGCGGAATCTGCATTAAACTGCATCTTCCAAACTACTGAACGGATTTATGGGGTTATTGCATATTTTGGAGTCCCTGTGATGTGTTTTATGATACTGTATTTCTCTGCCTGTGATAATTAGATTAACCATTGTGTTCAGTAATCATATCACAGGCAGAGGGGAGGATTTTGTGTGGGAGTGTCTGTGTGTATTGTACGGATTGATTGGTTGGTTTCAAAACCCTGTGGGCAGTACTATGTTTGTGGATTGTGAATAAAAGAGGCTGTATGTGCCAGTACAATCAGTTCTGCTTGACCTCAAAACGAAGTGTCGTCTCATTATTGGGGGAATTGGATTGTATGCTGATTGCCAGGAGTGTAAGCTGATTGTATACTTTTCCTGTTCAGCTGCTTACAGCATTCATATGCTTGAGAGCATTCGTATGCTTCTCTGGTTCAGTGGTTGTGGTGTCTGCTGCAGTGCTTAGAGTCCTCAGGAAGCGCTAGGAGCATCCTTCAACGGAGGTACCCAGTCGGGGTGCCAGGTGATCCGTTACACTTGTGTATTAGGGAGGATAGATAGGTGGGAATAGCATTATGTAGAGATTTGAAAGCAAGAAACAGAATTTTATATTGAGCCCTATATCTTACGGGAAGCCAATGCAGGGACTGACAGAGGGGTGAGGCGTGGAAGGTTCGGGCGGACAGGAAGATGAGCCTTACCGCAATATTTATTATAGACTGCAATAGGGCAAGTTGGGAGCACGTAAGACTACTGAGAAGCGGATCTTGGACGCAAAGGAGTGAGAAAGGACGGTAGTTGGATGGGGAGTTAGGGTCAAGGTTGGGCTTTTTTAGAATTGGGGTTACAGTTTCATGTTTGATGGGTAATGGAAATATGCCAGAGAAGAGGGAGAGATTGGGAATTTTAGAGGGAGGAAAAGCAAGAGAAGGAGACAGAGTACGCATGAGATGCGAGGGAATAGGATCAAGAGAGGAGGTAGTGGGGCGGGAGGACCGGAGCAGATCAGAAACCTCTTCCGCTGTAGCGGGTGTGAATGAACATAGAACAGCAGAGGGAGTGAGGTTGGAAGAAGTATTGTAAGAGGAAGGAGAGAGATGAGAGATCTCTTCCCTAATTGTAGAGATCAGTGAAGTAAATTGCAAAGTTTGTGGCGGTTAAGTCGGTAGGAGGAGGAGAAGCAAAAGGGCGAAAGAAGAGAGTTAAAAGTGTGAAATAGTTGTTTGTGTGTGCAGGAGAGTGTGGTTATGAGGATATTAAAGTAATTTACTGTTGCAGAGGAAAGAGCCAAGCTGTAAGAACGCAGCATAAATTTATAGTGGACAAAGTCATATGCAGAGTAAAACAAGTGCCCAAGGGATGCAAGGAACAAACCAGAACTAACCATCAACCCATTAAGCACTGGGACCAAACCCTTCCTCTACCTGGCGCAGCGCACCCCACACCTAAACGCAAGAAAACTCACCCAAGCGGTCAGCAGCATGAAATCCCATGGACCTGTTGAAACACCACCAGTAAGGCCTACAGAGCTTCCTTTGTCAAAGATGCAACAGTCACTTAATTTATTATACTACTAACTCTTACTCCTCTTAATCCTTACTTTTTGTTAAGGGAGGGAGGTTATAGTGCAAATTATCCTCAGAGGACAGAACAGAGAAAAACAGGACAGAGGTAAGTCAACTACACTGTTCTCTGACTGACTGAAAAAACCCTGTCCCTACTTGCTCTTATATGCCATCTATGGGCAACAAAGTATCCATTTAGCCCAGTCTCACAACCTATGGGCAGCTGTCATGCTCCCACTTCTTCACAGTCCAGTGGGAAACCTGACCTTACACATCATGCAAAGATTATTTTCCCTCATGTATTTTCTTAGTGAAACCTCCATTCAAGAAAAGTGATTTATCATTCTAAAAGTAATTTTCCAGATATAGATATGACTTATCACTGTGTGTATCGGTTTCTCAGTAGAGTCAGAATATTATACATCCCATGTTCAGTCTTGTCCCATGCTCTTTCTAAACTTGCACAGTACTCATTGTTTTCTGCAGCAAATTTTCCCAGGCAAAATAATCTTCAACTGTTATTATCTAAATGTACTGAATTAAAATATAATTTAACATAGGGTTATTGCTAACTAGCATTTTTATTAGGATCGTGAGATTCTTTAAAATAAAGGTACCAAATTCAGCTGTTAAAATTTACTCCACAAATTGTCACTTTAATTCCAAAGCAAGTTTGTTAGTTTCTGATGAATAATTATGCTGAAAGCAAAGTTCCTGGGGCTGTTTTGATGAGTACATAATCTATTTGGGTATAATTGCATATTTGTTTTTAGTGCTTCTTTACTATATAAAATGTAAGTCCTTTCACTGTATGAGAGTGTAATAGTTTCACCCTCTCTGACTCTGAAAGTGTTAATCTTTACATGGACCCATAAGGCCTCACTCTATTTCACTGACATGAAACATAAACCAGATATATTACAATATGCTTAGCAAACATGAAAGAAAAAAGCAACAGTACTATGAACTTAACCAAAGAGCTCTGTTCTAAAAAGGGGTAACAAAATGCACAGCCACCATGACAAGGAGGGGACGGTCCGCCCCGGGTGCCACCAGGGTGGGGGGTGCCATGACCAGGAGCGCCAGCCCCCCCATGCTGCAGCCGCCTGAGCGCTCTGTAGAGAGCCTCAGGCGGCTGCAGCTTTCCCGGGCTGGTGCGTCCATGAGGGCGGACCGCATTGCCCGGGCGCAGCCTGAGGAGAGGGTCTGACAGGAGGGAAACGCTCAGCGCTCCCTCCTGCCACTCCCTCACTGTAGCGTGGCCGAGCCCAGTATAGTCCGCAGGTACAGGGAGCATCTGTCTCCTGTACCCGGCCGGACTAACAGGAAGTACACACTCAGTGTGCACTTCTTTTTAGTCCGGCCGGGTACAGGAAACAAAAGCTCCCTGTACCTCAAGCGACCATATTAGGCTCACACGCCTACAACAGTGGAGAATGAGGTAAAGAAACAGGAGTGAGTGGGGGGAAATTAGAGAGTAAAGAAATTAGGAGGAGAGGGAAGAAAGACAACTTAGGAGTGGGGGAGAAACAACTAGGGAGGGGGGGGGAAGAAAGACAAATTAGAGGGGGGGAAGAAAGACAAATTAGAAGGAGGGGGGAAGAAAGACAAAATTAGGATGAGGGGGGAAGAAATACAAATTGGGAGGAGGGGGGGAAGAAAGACAAATTGGGAGGAGGGGGGGAAGAAAGACAAATTGGGAGGGGGGAAGAAAGACAAATTGGGAGGAGGAGAAGGAAATTGGGAGGGGGGAGTGTCACGGTTCTCACCTGATAGACAGACGGCAAGACGTGGTCGCTCTTGGAGTTCCCAACAGGGGACTTGAACCGGGGATCTTCTCAGTCCTGGTCCTGTTTTCTACCTCTGAGCCACAGCAGCTATTTACAGTGAAGACTGATTCCAGTCCTGTTCATCCTGACATGGCTACTACTCTGGGGGCTGCACCTTGACTTGGCTGTGTTTCACCTGACTCTGATCAGTCATCAGCAGGGTATATAAACCCAGCCTCGCCCTGTGCTCAGGGTCAAATCTTTGATCCTGTTTGTTCCAGTGTTCCTGTTTCATCGCTTCGCATTATTGACCCCGGCTTCCTGACTCGTTTATTCTGACTTCTGGCATCCCTTGACTTCGGCTACTCCTCGTTGTTCCTGTCCTCTGGCATCCTTTGACCTCGGCTATCCCTCAACCATCCTGCTGGTTCAGTCCTTGCCTGTCCTGCGTATTGGTACTGCATCCTGCACAGCCCCCGTGCACAGACCCACAGGCCAGGTGAATTCTTACCTGACCACCTCGGCCTGTGGCTATCTGCAAGGGTGAGCATCATATCTGCGTTACAGACTCCCAACTCAGCTAAGACCCTGACATAAGACTTGACCATTATGGAGTCCGCAGAGATGTGCTCACCCTCGACCCAGCGTGTGTCCAGCCTGGCCCAGACTGTTTCGGAGCTGCAGCAAGAAATTTTATTCCTTAAAGGCGCAGTACATCCAGCCCCGAACCAGCTTTTCCTGAACCGTTTGTCATCATGCCCGACCGATTTGATGGTAGCCGCACATCCTATCAGTCTTTCAAGATGGATTGTGAGGTGTTGTTTTCTTTAAAGCCTCGAACATATGCCACAGAATTCATCAGGGTCAGAGCGGCTATCAACCTGTTGTCTGGACGCATCAAAGTTTGGGCTCACCAAATGTTGCAGACGAAGAGTCCTGTCCTGGTCAGCTGGGAATCCTTTAGTACTGCTATGGACTCACAATGTAAGACCACTGTGGCCAAGTCAGCTCCACGTACTAAAAAATCTCAGACTCTTCCCAACCAAGAAACTGAGTACCACCACTACGCCCCAGAAATGCCTCCTTATGTTCCAGCTCCCAGGAAAACTCCAGAGGTATCCGGTGTTCCACTTGACCCTGTGGAACCTATGCAATTAGGACTCGTCCACTGCAAAGTGACACCTAAGGAAAGAGACCGAAGGAGAAGCTATGGCCTATGTTACTACTGTGGAGAAAAAGGGCATTTCATCACGCTTTGTCCTGTTCGCCCTCCTAGACCTCCAGCTCTCCGACTTGGTACTAGTTTCCTTCGCCCTGTGTACACCGCATACCAGCCTAAAAAGCCAAATAGAAGCCGTTGTGCTTGCACATGCTTGGCTTCCGCGAGAAAACCTCCATCCCCTGCTCCAGAGCCTCCTGCATCTACTCCCGAAGTTGCTTCCTGTGATACCACCACTACTTCCTGCCCGCCCGAAGAGGTTTTACCTGTGGATTGTGCCGTTGCTTCTAATGGCACTATAGTCCGTAAAGAAGACCTTGAAATGTTCGAAAAAGCATTGTTAGCTGCGAACACTGCTCCTGCCAAAGTTTTGGAAGTGCTTGCCACCTGTACCCGGAACCTAAAAGACCTGGACAATTCTCCAGCCGTACCAGAAGCTGGTACTGTGGACTCCCAAGCTGTAAAGGGAATCCTTGCTGGGGAGTTTGACTATGGGGACTCACTGGATTCAGATAGTGACCCTGGAGAGGTGTACTATGCTGACAATGAACCCATTTACGCCCGGAGGTCGTTTTTAAAGGGGGGGGTACTGTCACGGTTCTCACCTGATAGACAGACGGCAAGACGTGGTCGCTCTTGGAGTTCCCAACAGGGGACTTGAACCGGGGATCTTCTCAGTCCTGGTCCTGCTTTCTACCTCTGAGCCTCAGCAGCTATTTACAATGAAGACTGATTCCAGTCCTGTTCATCCTGACATGGCTACTACTCTGGGGGCTGCACCTTGACTTGGCTGTGTTTCACCTGACTCTGATCAGTCATCAGCAGGGTATTTAAACCCAGCCTCGCCCTGTGCTCAGTGTCAAGTCTTTGATCCTGTTTGTTCTAGTGTTCCTGTTTCATCGCTTCGCATTATTGACCCCGGCTTCCTGACTCGTTTATTCTGACTTCTGGCATCCCTTGACTTCGGCTACTCCTCGTTGTTCCTGTCCTCTGGCATCCTTTGACCTCGGCTATCCCTCGACCATCCTGCTGGTTCAGTCCTTGCCTGTCCTGCGTATTGGTACTGCATCCTGCACAGCCCCCGTGCACAGACCCACAGGCCAGGTGAATTCTTACCTGACCACCTCGGCCTGTGGCTATCTGCAAGGGTGAGCATCATATCTGCGCTACAGACTCCCAACCCAGGTAAGACCCTGACACTGACAAGCCGTCCTAGCCTTTGAAGTGATAAAAGGATTAAGCTTCATGCCATAGAGGATTACTGGAGAACGGATACTTTACCATTTAACAAGTGGACTCTAACTCTGATCTCTTGGAGGACAACTCACATTAACCTTAAGTATAACTTTCAACTATTGTCTGCAATCTCAGTTATTGATGAACTAATTTCTGCTTGCTCAAATCATCCCTGCTCCAAGTTACCTATATGGAGGACAACTCCCATCAAGCTTAATCACTATGAACTGTTTCTTGCTTTTGCAAATACTCTCTGCTACCTGCTTAATGTTTCTATTGAAGATTATTCCTATCAACCTAAAGAATCTTATTTAATACATTCTAAGAGGAAATACTTGTAATGAACTTTTGTATTGTTTGCTGTTGCACTTTTCTTAATGGATTATTGCCTTATACAATTCATTTAAGGACCACTATAGTGCCAGGAAAAACATACTCGTTTTCCTGGCACTATAGTGCCTGAGTGCCCCCACCCTCAGGGACCCCCCTCCCGCCCGGCTCTGGAAGGGGAAAGGGGTAATAACACCTTTTTCCAGCGCTGGGGAGAGCTCTCCTCCTCCTCTCCGCCTCTCGATCCCAATACTGCTGAATGCCGTGTACAGCAAGTGCCACGCATTCAGCTGAATCTCATAAAGCATTTACAATGCTTTCCTATGGACGCTGGCGTGCTCTCACTGTGATTTTCACAGTGAGAAGCACGCAAGCGCCTCTAGTGGCTGTCAATGAGACAGCCACTAGAGGATTAGGGGGAAGGCTTAACCCATTCATAATTATAGCAGTTTCTCTAAAACTGCTATAATTATGAAAAAAATGGGTTAACCCTAGCTGGACCTGGCACCCAGACCACTTCGTTAAGCTGAAGTGGTCTGAGTGCCTAGAGTGGTCCTTTAAGTTTATCAATCATTAAAACTTTGTTTGATTCTCAAATTGCCAGCAATCCTCTCTTTTCTTAAAGCTACAGTATTGATACTTTAAAGATTCTCCGTTTCTTAACTATTGTAATTAAGGAGTTCTACAAGCTGCAGTTGAGTTCCAATCCAAATAACCCAAGTAGCATAACAGTTATACGTGGACGAAGTTGATTTGTATGTCTCCGTGTGTAACATCCATCAGAGGTTAATACTTTATAGTGTGCTGGCCCCAGAACTTCCTTTATCACTGCTTCTTTCCAACAATTCTCCTGATGATATACACGCATCCAAACAGAATCCCCTGTCTGGTAACAACGGCCTGTTTTTCTGACTTGCATCTTCGATTGTTGCTGGATGACCCTTTGTTGAATCTCTGGTTTTAGCAGATCCAACTTTGTCCTGAGTTCACAGCCTAACATAAGGCATGCTGGAGGTTGTCCAGTGGTTGGATGAGGTGTATTTCGATACTGTAGAAGGAACTTAGACAAATGATGTTCAGGTCTCTTTACTTCTGCTTTCAGACTTCTCAGAAAACCCTTTAACGTTTGGACAAAACATTCTGCTTGACCATTAGTAGCAGCATAATACGGTGCTGTATGATGATGCCGAATACCGTTTTTCTTGAGAAAAGCCTGAAATTGTCCAGAAACAAACTGTGGTCCATTATATGAAACAAGCACTCTGGGCAAGCCAAATGTTGCAAATAGTTTCTGTAATGCTTCAACAGTAGCTTCTGCAGTGGTCTCCGGCATACTTGCAAGAACAGAATATTCAAGGATATAATCTTTCAATGTAGGGTAATAACTGCTTGATCCAAGGATAAATCTGACTGCCATTCTGGGGTCAAGAAGGAATTTTTTTCCTAGCTTGTTGCAAAATTGTGCTTTAAACTGGGTTTTTTGCCTTCTTTTGGATCAACAGCAAAAAACAAATGTGAGGTAGGCTGAACTTGATGGACGCAAGTCTCTTTTCAGCTATGTAACTATGTAACTATGTAACTTCTGGCCATTTAGAATGTGCATCTACCACAATCAGATACATTTTATTTTCCACTGGTCCAGTAAAGTCTATGTGAATTCTCTGCCATGGTTATAGAGGCCAGGTCCAAGGTTGTACGGCACCATGTGGCAAGTCACGCTGTGCTTGTGCACAACCAGTGCAACCTGAAACATAACCAGCAATATCCTCATCAATGGTTGTCCACCATACATGACCTCTTGCCTTCTGCTTCATGCGGACTATGCCAGGATGACCTGCATGTAAAATTTGAAGAATCTGTTGTTGTAACACAAAAGGAATAACCACCCTTTCTCCCCAGATTAAGCAGCCATCTCGAATTGATAACTCCTGAGCCCTTGTTTGGAATGACTGGAGTTTTTAGCCAACCCTTGAGTACAAAAACAAATATTTCCCTCAGCAAAGAGTCCTTAGCTGTCTCCTGTGCAATTTCGCTGGCTGTTATCACCTCACTAAAATATATTGTAGATCTTTCTGTGGTAGTTAATTGTGAATCCATTTTTAATGGAAGTCTAGAAAATGCATCTGCATTAGAATGCAGAGCATTTGGACGATATTGTATCTGATACTGATAAGCCCCCAGAGTTAAGGCATACCTCTGAAGTCTTGCTGCTGTCATGATTGAAATACCTTTCCGTGGGTTAAAAATTGTCCACAAAGGTTTATGGTCCGTAAGCAGTGTGAAGGGTTGACCATATATAAAGATGGAATTTCTTTACTGCCCATACTATTGCCAGAGCCTCTTTATCTATTTGAGAATAGTTTTTTTCTGCAGCTATGAGTGATCTAGAGGCAAAAGCCACTGGCCTGTCTGTCCCATCAGCCATGGAATGAAACAGGACTGCTCGCAGTCCGTAAGGTGATGCATCACAAGCAATGGAAATAGGCTTTTCCAAGTCGTAGTGTACTAAAAGACGTGAACTATGAACTAGTTCTTTTCACTTATGGAAAGCTGAAGCACATTCTACTGTCTAGCGCCATTGTCGTTTACTCTCTAGAAGACGATGTAAAGCGTACAGGACATGAGCTAAATTTGGCAAAAAACGGTTGTAATAATTTAACAGACCAAGATAGGACCTTAGTTGTGTCACATTTTGTGGAGTTGGAGCATCCTGTAATGCCTTGACCTTCTCATCTGTTGTATGCAGCCCATGTTTGTCAATTACATGAGCACAAAATTCAAGACGATCAACCTGGATGTACAGATAACTGTAGGTATGCATTTTTCAAGTCAATTTTGGTGAATTGCTGGCAACCTGCCAATGGTGCAAAAATATCATCTACCTTAGGAAGGGGATACTTATCTATTTTAAGCTGTGTGTTAAGAGCCATGCGGAAATCCCCACTAATCCGTATCTTCCCATTTCGTTTTCTCACAGGAACAATGGGCAAAGCCCACTCACTATTGTGAACCCTGGAGATGATATTCAGATCCTCTAATCTCCTCTATTCTCCCTCTACTCCAGCTCTTAAAGCAAAAGGCACACTTCTTTCTTCAAAAGATTTCAGTGTTGCTCCTTCCTTTAATTCTAAGGAAACTTGTTGTCCCTTTACAGTTCCCAATTGGCCATCAAACACTGCTGCATATTTTCCTGTAATTCCCTAATCCAGTCAAGTCTGGTCTGATTTTTATTCAACACATTACATGGATACTTATGCACTTGAGGCATCCCTAGAGCCTTTATCCACTCCCTACCAAAAAGTGGAGGTCCTCCATTCTCTAAGATATAGAGAGGTAGTTTCTTCTTACACTTGTTGAATGTAACTGTGACTGTCACACAACCCACTGGTATTAACAGCTCTATAGAATATGTTTGCAGTCTCGCTGTTGTCTGAATTATTGGTCTATGTATTTTAAGGCATTTCCAGTCTGTCAAAGAAATCACTGATACAGTTGCACCTGCGTCCAAATCCATAGTCAGTTCCTTTCCATTTACAACAACCTGAAGTGTGAATGCAGCCAAATTATTATCTATTTTATATATTTTTAAATTTCGTACAGGAAATTGTTCATCCGAATCCTCAGAAGACTCCTGCATTTGTACTCTATAGGCATTCTTTGCTCTGTCTCTCAAGCGATTACTGCCTCTCTCTGCTGTGGATTTACACACTCTTTGTAGGTGGCAAATTTTACCACAAGCATGACACTTGGCATCCTTGAATCTGCATGTAGTTGTAACATGTGTAGTAGCTCTGCAGCGATAACATTTGTAACGTGAATGTTCCTGTTTTGAATGTCTCTTTCCCTGTGGTACACTCTGTGCTCTAGCATCTAATTTTAAAACTTCTAGCTCTGCCTCCTGTGTGTTGTCCAGTCTGCTGTGTAATAGATTAGCATCCTTAGAGGCTTGTTCTATAATGCTTGCCATGTTCATTGCCTTTTTAAATGTTAAATCTTCTTCTGTAAGCAGTCTCCTTAGCACTGTATTACTTGCAATGCCCATTACAAACTGGTCTCGCAGAGCAGTGGGCAGGTAGTCCCCAAAACAGCAGGTGCTGGCGAGTTTCTGTAATGCAATTGCATATGCTGAAATTGATTCATCAGGCTCTTGTCTTCTTTTATAGAATTTAAATCTCTCTGCTATCTCTAGTGGTTTTGGTTGGAAATGGCTTGCTGGCAGGTTTCTCTGGGTGTAAGAGGCTCCTTAGCGTATCATACGTTCTGGCTTCTATAACTGTTAGGAAAACAGCGACCTGTTTATTGTCGGGAATTTCATTAGCTGCGAAATATTGTTCAAGCCTTTCAACCCAAGAGGCCCATAAATCCGAGTCAGGATCAAAGTCCTTTATAGTGCCAATGGCTGCCATGTCAGTTAGGGTTCTACAGCCTCATCGCCACTGTGATGTTTTGTATAAATCAGTCAATAATTCCTGTATAACGAAGTTTATTAATACATATATAACAGCATCTTCATATTGCAGCCTTGTTACACAGGGTTTCTGCAGCCGTCATTTCAAATCCCTCGAACATACCACCAACTGCCAACAGGAACAGAAAGTAAAGAACCAAAAGAAAGGAAGTGCATCATTCACAGCCAACAACAGCCCAACTGGCCATACATCACAATACATACACTCATACACTCACACACTCATACACAGCCCAACCACCCGTACATCACAGTGTGTGTATGTGTGTCAGTAAGTGAGTGTATGTCTGTCTGTAAGTGAGTGTGCATGTGTGTGTTTGTCAGTGAGTGAGTGTATGTCTGCCTTGAGTGTGTGTCTGTCAGTGAGTGAGTGCATGTCTGTCTGTCAGTGAGTGTGTGTGTGTGTGAGGGTGTATGTCTATCAGTAAGTGAGTGTATGTCTGTCTATCAGTAAGTGAGTGTATGTCTGTCTGTCAGTGAGTGTGCGTGTGTGTGTCTGTCAGTGAGTGAGTGTATGCCTGTCTTCAGTGAGTGTGTGTGTGTGTCTGTCAGTGAGTGAGGTCAGTGAGTGTATGTGTGTGTGTGTCTGTCTGTCAATGAGTGAGTGTATGTGTGTCAGTGAGTGTGTGTGTGTCTGTCAGTGAGTGAGTGTATATCTGTCAGTGAATCAGTGTATGTCTGTCTGTCAGTGAGCGTGTGTGTGTGCTGTCAGTGAGTTAGTGTGTGTTTGTGTGCCTGTCAGTGAGTCAGTGTATGTCTGTCTGTCAGTGAGCGTGTTTGTGTGCTGTCAGTGAGTTAGTGTGTGTTTGTGTGTCTGTCTGTGAGTGAGTGTATGTCTGTCAGTGAGTTTGTGTGTCTGTCTGTCAGTGAGTGAGTGTATGTCTGTCAGTGAGTGTATGTATGTCAGTGTGTGTGTCTGTCAGTGAGTGAGTTTATGTCTGTTTGTCAGTGAGTGTGTGTGTGTCTGTCAGTGAGTGAGTGTATGTCTGTCAGTGAGTTTGTGTGCCTGTCTGTCAGTGAGTGAGTGTATGTCTGTCAGTGAGAGTGTGTGTCTGTTAGTGAGTGTTTGTGTGTCTGTCTGAGTGAGTGTATGTCTGTCTGTCAGTGAGTGTGTGTGTGTGTGTCTGTCAGTGAAAGAGTGTATGTCTGTCTGTCAGTGAAAGGGTGTATGTCTGTCGGTCAATGAGTGTGTGTGTCTGACAGTGAGTGAGTGAATGTCTGTCAGTGAGTGTATGTGTGTCTGACAGTGAGTGAGGTGAGTTAGTGTCTGTGTCTGTCTGTCAATAAGTGAGTGAGTGTATGTATTTCAGTGAGTCAGTGTGTGTGTGCTGTCAGTGAGCATGTGTGTGTGCTGTCAGTGAGTTAGTGTGTGTTTGTGTGTCTGTCTGTGAGTGAGTGTATGTCTGTCAGTGAGTTTGTGTGTCTGTCTGTCAGTGAGTGAGTGTATGTCTGTCTGTGAGTGTATGTATGTCAGTGTGTGTCTGTCAGTGAGTGTGTGTGTCTGTCAGTGAGTGAGTTTATGTCTGTTTGTCAGTGAGTGTGTGTGTGTCTGTCTGTCTGTCAGTGAGTGAGTGTATGTCTGTCAGTGAGTGAGTGTATGTCTGTCAGTGAGTTTGTGTGTCTGTCTGTCAGTGAGTGAGTGTATGTCTGTCAGTGAGTGTGTGTGTGTCTGTCTGAGTGAGTGTATGTGTGTCAGTGAGTGTGTGTCTGTCTGTCAGTGAAAGAGTGTATGTCTGTCGGTCAATGAGTGTGTGTGTCTGACAGTGAGTGAGTGAATGTCTGTCTGTCAGTGAGTGTATGTGTGTCTGTCAGTGAGTGTATGTGTGTCTGACAGTGAGTGAGGTGAGTTAGTGTCTGTGTCTGTCTGTCAATAAGTGAGTGAGTGTATGTATGTCAGTGAGTGTGTGTGTGTGTCTGTCTGAGTGAGTGTCTGTGTGAGTGTATATCTGTCTATCAGTAAGTGTATGTGTGTGTGTCTGTCAGTGAGAGAGTTTATGTCTGTCAGTAAGTATCTGTGTGTGTGTGTCTGTCAGTAAGTGTCTGCGTGTCTGTGTGTCTGTCAGTGAGAGAGTTTGTCTGTCAGTAAGTGTCTGTGTGTGTGTCTGTCAGTAAGTGTCTGCGTGTGTGTGTCTGTCAGTGAGTAAGTGTATGTCTGTCAGTGAGTTTCTGTGAGTGTGTGTGTGTCTGTCAGTGAGTGTGTGTGTGTCTGTCAGTGAGTGTGTGTGTCTGCCAATGTGTGTCTGTCAGTGAGTAATTGACAAAATGGATCTTTGCCTAGGGCGGCAGAAATCCTTGCAACGGCCGTAGTTGGGATCAGACTGTGTATGCCGGCTTGTGGTTAAGGGTGGGGTGGGGGGGTGTTTGGCAGACTCTGTACTATTCCCTTCGGTTGCCCGTACCTATCTCCATATTTCCTGCATTGATCCATACCCCCTTGTTTGTGGACTTGTTCGTGGACTGCCCTTTGAACACCGACCACCCCTGGCTCGTTTGCCTCAAAGGAATAAATAAGTAAAGTGCTTTCCCTGGGTGGCGCCATTCGTATACCCGGACACGTGCTCTAGTGAATAGTGGCAATTTTGACTCCCGAACGCAGGCAGCGATACATGGTTGAGTGTCATGGTCGAGTGTCTGGAACTCTGGGATGGTTATGCAAGCCCGCGATTCCAGGAGAAACCTGTAGCGCTGCTCATTCCTCTCTCAGACAAGTTAGGAGATAGGAGATAGGAGCTACAGAACAGGGGAAGCATTCGCTCCCTAAAAGTCATGGCAGCGTTCATCGTGTCCGTGCAAGAACCCCTAAAAATAGGGCTGTAGTCTTGTGACCGGCTGATCTGAGTACTATTTGGACAACTTGGGCGCTCAGATCCAGGCTATTCGGGGATGCAAGATTTGCGTGGTTCCTGTAATATTTGATATGGTTTTGGGGTATTTTGTGTTATTTTGTTTTGTATTAGTTCCTGCAACTGAGAGATAATTGAGTTAACCTTCTTTTGACTCAATTATCTCCCAGACACATTATTTCCAATGGAGACCCCATGCTGTGGGCATATGGAGCGGGCATATGGAGCGATTTGCCAATCCAGTGCTTCTCATAGCGAAGCATTTGGTACTAAGCCAGCACTGTTAGCCCACACATGCTTCCAGACACAAAGATACACATTCAATCACACATACATTCCAGACACACTCATGGGGATAAACGCACATACCCAGATACAAACTGCCAGACAGACATACACTTTGGTTCTTTGATTCTCAATGCCAGAGACACTGAAAAACAGAGCCATGCAAATGAAAACATACACACACCCACTGCCAGGCACACACACACTTAACAGATTCAGACATACACACACTGACAGACGCACACTGGTAGAAACACATATAAAAGCACTGACACATGCAAATGCAAATATTTATATTTAAGATGTTTTTGTCAGAGTGGACTCCATGTGGTCCAGTGGGGATTCAGCACCAATTGCAGAATGCACTCAAGGGTCTGTGAAGGGCAGATTCGTGGCACTCGAAAAGCACTTGTGCATATGGAGAGGCTGTATCTTGTAATTTGCAATGTGGTCCAGTGCCCAACCAGACTGCATAGCATTACAGGGCCCCTTGTAAACCCCAAAGCATGGCCTGTGTCAATAACAGATTATGGGCTGTACCATTTTCTATAATGCTCTAAAGAACTCAAGCCCCTTACATTTTTTTACTTATAGGTACACCCCCTACTTGGTCTCTCCACTCTGCCAGTGACCTTAATGTAGTTGATAATATTACTGCTAACTTGCTCTTGCAGAACTTCTTGCCTGTATTTCTATTCTTATGGAACAACCTACCTATCCGCATTAGACTCTCCCCTAGTATTCAATCATTTAAGAAGTTCCTCCGCTCACATTAGGACTACTCCATAGGAAAGCATTGCTCAATTCTTTCCTGTGGGGTTTTAGATGATGCTGGATGTCCTCATGAAGAGCATGAGGATGTCTAGTGTCATTTAATGGACCAAAAGTCCCCTGAGGGCCCACAAGAGCCTATAGTGACTGTCTGGTAGACAGCCACTAAAGTTGGAGTTATCCCTGCAAGGTAATTATTGCAGTTTATCAACATCTGCAATAATTACAATTGCATGGCTAAGATGACTTTGTACCTAGACCACTTCAATGAGCTGAAGTGGTCTGGATGCCTATAGTGTCCCATTTAAGACACACATTTCTCTTTCACCTTTCAGTTCTGCTACTTTACCACTTTGTCTCTTGGTTGCTATTCCCCACTTTTATACTGCACCTCCTCTAGACTGTACTGTAAGATTGATTGAGCAGGGTCCTCATCAACCTATTGTTCATATGACATTTTCTATCAAATTTTATGTTAAATTTCCCCCTTTATAATATTGTAAAGCGCTGTTTTTATTAAATGTTAATAATAATAATAATAATAATAATAATAATACCTTCCTGATGGTGGCACCCCTGCCTTGCCCTGGAAGCCTTTCCTTACCAGATGTGCCCACCCACCCTTCTCAGCTCCATCTCCCTCTCTCCTCCCAGCTATATCTCCTTCTTTTCCCCAGCTCCATCCCCCTCTCAACACTCATCTCCACCTCTCTCTCCCACCCAGCTCCATCTTCCCCTCTCCAACACAGCTGCATCTGATTCTCCCCTCTCCAGTTCCATCACCCTCTCTACCCTCCATCCCGCTCTCACCCCTTAGCTCCATTTACCATCTCCCAATATGTAAGAAATTTGTATATTTAAGGCCATCACAATATTCTGCAGACATGACAAAAGCAGACAAAGAAAAATGCAGAAAAGAAAAGAGAAATGGGCTATTTAAGAAAAAGTAACATCCTCTTATCCAAGTCTATTTATAACCAAAGATACATTATAAGCATAAGCAACAAGTTAATTAATCTACACGTTATTAATCTATCACAAGATTTGCATGACTTTCCAATCACCCCCTTAATATTTCAGAAGAGCTTCATTTTACAGCTTATGTTAATGTCTCCAGGCAAAATATTTATATCCAAAGTGTTGTCTTCACATATAAAATTAATGTTATATTTTAATTATTAAATTAAATAGCAGGCTGAAGAAAAATTCAAGTGGATCTTTGGATGAAGAATTCAAAATGCCATTTCTAGTTTATCTGCTTTCAATAACTGTAGAATGTTTCAAGTTTAGATAGTGCTGCTGCAAATTCATTAAAATCATCTAAATTGAAATTGCATTTATGCCTGGAGGAATAGAACATATGTAGTTACTAAAATCTTGCAAGGTAAGGAAGTATGAAATGCCAAAGGTAGGCACTTCACTTAAGTGATAAGTGCTTGGCTATTTTATTCTTGTATATTGATTTAGCCTGATTACAGGAATTGTACACTAGACATACAAGCCATATAATGGTGTATTGTAGATTTATGAAGGTGACTGATGGTCACGTGGTAAGAGCATTATGTAATTGCAAACATATGCACAGTATAATAAAATATTTTGCTAGACTTAAAAGGCTGTATTTTGTACCATGACATAAAGCGTTTGGCATAATTTGTGCATATTACACAGCAGGGCCGGACTGGCCCACTGGGATACCGGGAAATTTCCCGGTGGGCCGTCGGCACCTGGGGCCGGGCAGACACCTGGGTCTGCTGGCGGCCGCTGGAGATGTCTTCTGGCGGCCGCTGGGGGACTTGTCCTGGCGGCCTCTGGGGGAGCTGCGCTGGCTCTGCTCCACAGCGCGCAGCTGAATGAGACCGGCGCCGGAATATGACGTCATATCCGGCGCCGGTCTCATTCAGCAACGCGCGAGGGCGGGAGAGCAGAGCCAGCGCAGCTCCCCCCAGCGGCCGCCAGGACAAGTCCCCCAGCGGCCACCAGGACAAGTCCCCCAGCGGCTGCCAGGACAAGTCCCCCAGCGGCCGCCAGAAGACCTCCCCAGTGGCCCCCAGAAGACCTCCCCCTGGCAGGTATTAGTAATCTGTCTGTCTGTGTTATCATGTCTGTCTGTCTGTATGGTGTGTGTGTCTGTCTGTGTTATCATGTCTGTCTGTGTTATCATGTCTGTCTGTATGGTGTGTGTGTGTCTGTCTGTCTGTGTCATGGTGTCTGTATGGTGTGTGTGTGTGTGTCTGTCTGTGTCATGGTGTCTGTCTGTCTGTCTGTGTTATCATGTCTGTCTGTCTGTATGGTGTGTGTGTGTGTGTCTGTCTGTGTTATCATGCCTGTCTGTATGGTGTGTGTCTGTCTGTGTCATGGTGTCTGTCTGTCTGTATGGTGTGTGTGTGTCTGTCTGTGTCATGGTGTCTGTCTGTCTGTATGTGTGTGTGTATCTGTCTGTCTGTGTCATGGTGTATGTCTGTCTGGTGTGTGTGTGTGTCTGTCTGTGTTATCATGTCTGTCTGTATGGTGTCTGTCTGTCTCATGTCATGGTGTCTGTCTGTATGGTGTGTGTGTGTGTGTCTGTCTGTCTGTGTCATGGTGTTGTCTGTCTGTGTGTCTGTCTGTCTGTATGGTGTGTGTGTCTGTCTGTTATCATGTCTGTCTGTATGGTGTGTGTCTGTCTGTGTCATGGTGGCTGTCTGTCTGTATGGTGGTGTGTGTGTGTCTGTCTGTCTGTGTCATGGTGTCTGTCTGTCTGTATGGTGTGTGTGTCTGTCTGTGTCATGGTGTCTGTCTGTCTGTATGGTGTGTGTGTGTGTCTGTCTGTGTCATGGTGTCTATCTGTATGGTGTGTGTGTCTGTCTGTCTGTCCGTCATGGTATGTGTGTGTGTGTCTGTCCGTCATGGGGTGTGTGTGTGTGGTGTGTGTGTGTCTGTCCGTCATGGTGTGTGTGTGTCTCTGTCCATCATGGGGTGTGTGTGTGTCTCTGTCAGTCATGGGGTGTGTGTGTCTCTGTCCGTCATGGGGTGTGTGTGTGTTTGTCTGTCCGTCATGGGGTGTGTGTGTGTGTCTGTCACGGGGTGTGTGTGTGTGTCTGTCTGTCATTCATGGGGGGTGTGTGTGTCTGTCCGTCATGGGGTGTGTGTGTCTGTCTGTCTGTCATGGTGTGTGTCTGTCTGTGTCATGGTCTGTCATGGTGTGTGTGGGTGTGTCTGTCATGGGGTGTGTATCTGTTATGGTATATGTGTGTTTCTGTGTCTGTCATGGTGTAAATGAGTGTTTAAAAATAGTGGTTTTGCTCACCTTTTTTATCCCCCACGCAGCGTGCTGGTCTCCCCTCGACTGGCCCTGCCTCTATAGCTGAGATCATCAAGCTTGATGATCTCAGCCAATCTAATGCTTTGCCATAGGATTGGCTGCAAAACGCCACTCCAATCAGCATCTCCTCATAGAGATGCATTGAATCAATGTATCTCTATGGGGAACGTTCAGCACCTACAGAGGAGGCCCTGAATGTAGGTGCACTAACACAGGAAGCACCTCTAGTGACCGTCTGAGTGACTGTCACTAGCAGTGTCACTTTGAAGCAATGTAAACACTGCCTTTTCTCTGAAAAGTCACTGTTTACATTGAAAAGCCTGTAGGGACATGCTATAGACACCAGTACCACCACATTAAGCTGTGTGTGTGCGTCTGCTAGTGAGTGAGCTTGCTTGCATGCATGTGCCTGCTAGTGAGTGAATGTCTGCATGTGAGTATGCTTACTGTATAATTAAACGTTTTACCCTGAAATGACCAATATTTTATATTAGAAAAAGCAATATATATATATTACTCAATCATCTGTCCTGGCAAGACATAGCCTTACATATTACACGCGACAATATATGGCGCAGTGACTTATGGGGCTGGCACAATTTTTTTTTCCAGGGCTGCTTTGTATTCCCAGTCCAGCCCTGTTACACAGTTAACTAAGAGCCAAAGGTCACAAATGGTGTTACTAACTGTGGCCCATCAATATAGTATATATATTTATATACAGCATATCACAAAAGTGAGTACACCACTCACATTTTTGTAAATATTTTATTATATCTTTTCATGTGACAACCCTGAAGAAATTACGCTCTGCTACAATGTAAAGTATTAAGTGTACAGCCTGTGTAACAGTGTAAATTTGCTGTGCTCCCACAAAATAACTCAACACACAGCCATTAATGTTAGCCATTAATGGAACAAAAAGTGAGTAGACCCTTGTGCATCCGTCGGCGGAGGTACCCAACTGGGGTACAGGAAGCTCCATTACAGAGGTTATTCCTCCTCCTCCAAACACGGCGAGTTGAGTTGATGCCAAAGAGCTCGATTTTG
>OW240914.1:289320059-289358406 GCA_933207985.1 Pelobates cultripes
GTCTCATCTGACCACAACACTTTCACCCAGTTCTCCTCTGAATCATTTAGAAGTTCATTGGCAAATTTCAGACAGGCCTGTATATGTGATTTCTTGAGCAGGGGGACCTTGCGGGTGCTGCAGGATTTCAGTCCTTCACGACGTAGTGTGTTACCAATTGTTTTCTTGGTGACTATGGTCCCAGCTGCCTTGAGATCATTAACAAGATCCTCCCGTGTAGTTCTGGTCTGATTCCTCACCATTTTCATGATCATTGAAACTCCATGAGGTGAGATCTTGCATTGAGCACCAGACCGAGGGAGACTGACAGTTATTTTGTGTTTCTTCCATTTGCAAATAATCGCACCAACTGTTGTCACCTTCTCACTAAGCTGCTTGGCGATGGTCTTGTAGTTCATTCCAGCCTTGTGTAGGTCTACAATCCTGTCTTTGACATCCTTGGACAGCTCTTTGGTTTTGGCCATGGTGAAAAATTTGGAATCTGACTGATTGCTTCTGAGGACAGGTGTCTTTCATACAGGTAATGAACTGAGATTAGGAGCACTCCCTTTAAGAGAGTATAAAAGACACCTGGGAGCCAGAAATCTTGCTGACTGATAGGGGATCAAATATTTATTTCACTCATTGACATGCAAATCAATGTATAACTTTTTTGACATGTGTTTTTCTGGATTTTATTGTAACTAGGGAAATAGGTCCCCCCATTTTCAATTTTGGACAATAGCAAATGCCCAAGTATCTAACTGGGCATGCGTAGGAATTTCACCGCGCTATCTAGTGTTGGCAGATGACGTGTCCTGCAGGGACTTCATCTGCCCAAACAAAGATGGTGGCGCCCAGTACCTAGGTCCGGGCAAGAAATAAAATGTTTAAAAAAGGTAAATGGGTGGCCTAGGGGAATTTGGAGTGACTAGGAGGGCAATTAGATGTTGTGGAGTCAGGTGGGGGATTTAAAAAAAAAAAGAATGAAGCCATGGCAGCGCTGCTTTAAGTGAGTAGTCAAGTAACTGGTCAACATTACTTAAAATTTAAATCACAATTGAAATTTCGTCAATTGTATTTTTTATTTTACAGCATATGATATATGTTTGATCCTACAGGAATATAATGTAAACAGCATACATTTTACGATTGTTAAACAGCATAACGATTGTCTGGGGTTACTCTTTCTTTCGTGCAGAGAGAACTTGTTGGCATTTTGTTTCTGGACTACCCTTAGGGGCTTATGGGTGGGATCAGTCTAATATCCAAATTTTATAGGTTCTCTTTGTAATGGCACAAGTAAGAAAAACATTTTTGAGACGTGAGCAGGGGCTAACCGAAGTGCAATCTATTGAGTTTTTCTAATCTTTTGCCCATTCTCAGAGTTCTCATATTCTCTGTTTTTGTTGCAACACTTTACTTATTTATTCATGTTTATTCTTTTTTGTTGGTAAGTAATATATTGTGAACAGCAATACAGTCATATTTTTCAAATTTTTTATCAACTATTTCAGAATGGATTGTGTGCTTAAAGGAACACTATAGTCACCTAAATTACTTTAGCTAAAAAAAGCAGTTTTAGTATATAGATCATTCCCCTGCAATTTCACTGCTCAATTCACTGTCATTTAGGAGTTAAATCACTTTGTTTCTGTTTATGCAGCCCTAGCCACACCTCCCCTGGCTATGATTGACAGAGCCTACATGAAAAAAAAAAAAACTGGTTTCACTTTCAAACAGATGTAATTTACCTTAAATAATTGTATCTCAATCTCTAAATTGAACTTCAATCACATACAGGAGGCTCTTGCAATGTCTAGCAAGCTGTTAACATAGCAGGGGATAAGAAAATCTTAATTAAACAGAACTTGCAATAAATAGGGCTCTCTTTACAGGAAGTGTTTATGGAAGGCTGTGCAAGTCACATGCAGGAGGTGTGACTATGGTTCATAAACAAAGGGATTTAACTGCTAAATGGCAGAGGATTGAGTAGTGAGGCTGCAGGGGCATGTTCTATACACCAAAACTGCTACATTAAGCTAAAGTTGTTCAGGTGACTATAGTGTCCCTTTAAGATGTTTTTAATAAAATAAATGTTTTTTACAGTTATATTTAGACTTGTGCACTGCAGTATTATTGTTTTTTTAAAACTTTTTATTTAGGACGTCCAAAGCTTGTCCATGTGACGATTTGGCTCGGCCAGATGTTGTGAATGAAAACCTATTTGTGGAAGTATTTTGGTATGCCAAAAAATGGAAAACAACCTAACATTACAAAAGCTGTCTTTAGAACTTTTGTGATAGTTTACCAGTGATGGAACAACACACTAAGGTCGCAAATGATACTAGATCCCCTATGTTTTGCCTGTCACATGGTGCCCCAAAGCATCCAACTTGCCATCTTAGAGAGGTGCACCAGGCGGGTGGCAATGCGCTATGGCAAAGTAGGCATCTGGCTACCCAACAGCAGGTGCCTACTCTGCTAAAATATGCAGTGTGGAGTGGGGAGGCAGCAAGAGAGCTTTGATCTTCATGCTCTGGCAGCAAAGCTCCTTTGTGCTCACTGGAGTGAAGCCGGGATATGACATCACTAAACGGTGTACATGGGAACAGTGCATGATGATCAGAGCTTCCAAATCAGAACCCAGGGAGAGGATCTACTCCAGCTCTCCCAAGAGTAAAGAGGCTGGGTGGGCCTAAAATAAAAAGTAGAAAAAACCCCCACTATGAATACAGTTAGATCATCATTAGTGTGTTTTAGAGAATGTGTATGTGTGTGAATATGCGTGTGTTAGTGTGTGTCAGTATCAGTGAGAGCGTGTGCCAGTCAGTGTACATTAGTCTCAGAGCCAGTACAAGGAATTTTGCCACATTAGGCAAAGATGCGTCTCCAGTTTATTTGCTAAACTCCAAAAAGAAACATTTCACTGTTTTTTTTTTGTTTGTTTTTTTTTAAATGTTTTAAATATACCCCCAGAGAAAATATGCTATTTTTGCAGGATGTATTTCTGCAAGCCCCTAGTCGATGCCAGGTAATACTCCAATCAGAGGTTTCTCATTGAGAATAATCCTCTGTGCTGAAGCCGCAAGTATGCACATGCACTCTTGATTACTGTGTTTTCTATTGAGCTCTAGTTGAGCTCATTGAGAAAGGTGGAAGGCAAGTACACGCTAGTACAGCCAGTCTGCCTCTTCTGTTAGCTCTGTGTAGCTAAAGAAAGTGGAAAAAAGCCATACTGGCTGCCTGAGTGACAGATAGGGAGGTATTTTTTCTATTGAAATCGTCACTTTTAAAAACTGCCAAAAAATGGACAGACTCCAGACATATAAAACATTTCCGCAAGCTGACATACTTTATATATGTGGATTATTCCTCTCTCTTGGCAAAACTAGAGAGAGACTCACTTTTGCTAAGAGGCTCACACATGATGTTTCCTCAGTTTTTTTCCCTTTACTTACAGTCTCCATATTTGCTTTTTTTTTTTGCTTTTATTCTTTATTCGTAGTTTATTGACAAAACTTTGGTATATGGGGTACAGAAAAGAAGAAAGAAAACGGGGGGAGCACACACAAATCAAGCATTTTGTTCTGCAATAACAGAGATCACTTGTTAATTGGCAATCCATACATGAAGGTCAAGGCAACAGAGCCATGAGCCAACATTCTGTATTCGATACTTGATACAGCAAACCCGTTTGCAGTAGTGGTAGGTCCAGTAGGGTAATACCTTAATGAGTTCTTGCATTCTGTGGATTCTATTCGTGGGGGCCTGTATTACAGAAGCCTTGCGAAGGCAGGTTAGTATGCTTTGGGAGGTTATGTCCCATTTGTAACAAAACACACAAGTTTGCTAATACATTTACCCAATATTCAATATTCAATCTAGTTCTGTGTCGCAAAATCATCTTATCCCCTCTAGATTACATATCAAATAGGTGGGGGTATGTCAGAACTCGAACATTCACATAACCATCAATGTCCACATAATTCTGTGTCTACTTGTAAGGTTGTAAGGTAAGGGTATGCTATATAGGTGATATAGGTGATAGTCCATTCTGTGACTTGTGGTTAAGCCATCGTTGCCAACTGTGGTGAGGGGAAGCTATTTGATTGGGTGTTGCTGCTGTTAGCATCTCATAACTAAGGTATTGTTGTATCCTATGACAAAGCTGCTGGGAAGAAGGGCATACTGTTTGTTTCCAGTGGCCAGCGATCAGATTGCATGTGGCAAGGATTATGATTACTAGTAAATGCCTGTCCGAGGGAGGGACAGTAACAGGGGTTAATAGAAAGAGGCTTGACCTAGTGTGAACGACACCTGTTGGAGTCCCAGTGTTGCACATAGCTTCTGGACTTCTATCCATAATGGATTGATTCTGGACATTCCCACCATATATGGGTCATAGTTCCCTTAGATCGTCCACATCTCCAACATGTATCTGGGGAAAGCGGGTATATTTTGTGAATTTTGTCTGGCGTGAGGTACCACTGGTATAGGAGTTTTTTGTGGGCCTCAACATGAAAAAAACAGGATGTGATACCCTTCAGGGCCAGAAGTGAGTTCAGCCATTGTTTATCTGTGAAGGCCTGTTGGCATTCCTTTTCCCATTGGGTTTTATATTTAATCTCTTTTGTAGGAGAGTGGGCTCTCAAGACAGCATAACACAAGGACAGAGTTTTGGGCTTGACCTGAGCCTTGTGACATCTGTTGTACATTGTGAGTAGACTCGGTCTGTGAGTATGCTCCTTAGTTGTACGTATGGGAAAATAAAGGAAAAGGGTAGAGTATATGTGGTTTGTAATTCTGGGAAAGGAATTGTCCCTGCTCTACACAGATCTAGGATATGGGTGTGACCCAATTCCTTCCACCTTTTCAGAGATAGCCCTGGAGATATAGAATTAAGTGCCGTGATGGGTGCCCATGGTGAGAATTTGCGCGTGGCCACTTGTGAGCGGTGGAGGTGGTACCATGTTTGAACTGAATATTTAGTGAGGGGGAGTAGAGTACAATTTTTTTCTCAAAAGTACTTAGGAGTCCACATATAGTCAACTGCTGAGTCTCTGGGGCTGCAACTATATTCCAGTAGCAATTGAGGCATAATCCGAGTCCTGAACCTCTGTGTGTGCGACAACTGGTGTGGGAGGAAAGAGGTGGGAAAACTTGGGGAAAGTAAAAAGCCAGTATGCAACTATATTTAAGGAGGTGTTAAGGTACAAACTGCCTGACACCAAGAGGAGTCTATGCGGCTCAATGGAGACAAAGTGGGGGAGGGAGAATATGTGCATATGTCTAGTTGCATTTCCACGTATAGAACATTCTCCAATAAAGGTGAAGAGAATCTGACACTTGGTTCAACCTGACTTACTGCATATGCCACTCGTTTTTCATGACCCAAATATGTGCCTGTCAGACATTCTAGGCATTCAAAATAACCATATCTATGCTATATAGTTCAAAAGCAAATAAATACAGTATATAATTTCACGTATCGTCGTGTCAATCGACCATGGTGGTACGGGATGCTATCTATATGCTGGTTGTGTACCAGTCCATTATTTGTGACTTGTCACAGTGATCCAGTCTCTGGCTATCTTAGCGGGTGACTTGCGGATTCCAGTTAGTGGATCTGGTTTTTACGGCAGAATAATGGATAGGTTCCAATCTTTTAGCACCTGGGCCCCCTCCATAGACATATGGATATGGATCATTTCTCTTAGTGATTAGGTGGGTGGAATATCCCCATTTGTATAATATGTCCACGTCTTGCAGTGCTTTGGTCACCGGTGCTAGTTCTCTACGTTTTGCCAGTGTTGCCGCAGCAAGATCGACAAACAGCTTTAGTCCTGTGAATTCAGTTGGCATGGCGTCTGGATTTCTGGCCGCTTGCATGATGCTTTCTTTTGATGTAAAGTAGTGGACTTGTGTGAGTACATCACTGGGAGCGGAGGCTGCAAGAAATCTAGGCCGTGGCAAACAGTGGATGCAATCCAGGCAGATCTTTGTCGATGAGACCGGGACACAGGGTTGTGAACAGGGCCACCACATAGTCTTGCAGTTCAGAGGGCTTAATCTCATCTGGTATACAGTGCAGGTGGATGTTGTTTCGCCTGTCGTGGTCTTCTTGATCTTCCACCTTTGCCGTGAGAGACAATAATCTCACTTTAAAGGATTCATAAGCCTCAGCTAGAGTGTTATGGGCCTTAATGATCTCTTCCGTCTTATCCTCAAATTGTGTAGTGAATTCCCCTATGGCCTTGATGTCAGCGTGGACATCGCGGGCAGGGCTGGTGCAAGGATTTTTGCCGCCCCCCCCCTCATGTGACATCACAATGCCCCACCCATATGATCTGCCATATGAACTAACGCCAGTGCTGCACACAGTGTGTGTTTACATTAAAAAGCCTGGCAGGCTATAGCCACCAGAACCACTTAATTAAGCTGTAGTTGTTCTGGGGACTATAGTGTCCCTTTAATGTGAGGTAAATTCGAGACTAGAGTCACTAATAATATACTAGATTGCCTACTTACAACCAGATGAGGACGGTGATGAGCTCTGGCTGCAGTTTGGCTCCACTGGTCTGGTGTACTGGAGGCTGTTTGTAACTGTGGTCACAAAATTCAATGTTCTGGGAGAACGGGAAGCAGCTCCATTTGTTGGGGCCCCTTACACAGCTCAAAGTCTGGGCCCCAGGGCCTGACGGTGAGTATGCCCATAAGGTCCACCCACGTTCCACCCATGAGTTCGCTCACAGGGAGTGGAGTGTGTAGGGGATGTGTTATGTGCTATTGTAGAGGATCTAATGTGTGTGCTTATGTAATGTAGTGTATAGGGATACCAGTTTGTGTAGGTGATGCAGTGTGTTTGTGTGTAGGTGATGCAGTGTTTTTGTGTAAGGGATAGAAAGCAGTGTGTGTTTGTGTATAAGGGATGCATTGTGTATTTCTGGCTGTGTGTAAGGGATGCATTGTGTGAATCTGTGTATGTAAGGGATGCAGTGTGTGTCTGTAAGGGGTGCATTGAGTGTGTGTAAGAGGTGCATTGTGTTTCTGTGTGTATGTAAGAGAAGCAGTGTGTGTTTGCATGTGTGTAAGGGATGCATTGTGTGTTTCTGTGTATGTGTGCAAAGGATGCATTGTCTTTATGTGTAAGGGTTGCATTGTGTGTGTGTGTGTAATTGATGCATTGTGTGTTTCTCTGTGTGTGAGGGAAGCATGTTGTATGTCTGTGTGTGTAGGGATGCATTGTGTGTTTCTATGTATGTATAAGGATGCATTGTGTGTGTTGTGCGTGTAGTGTGAAAGAGCTCCCTGTCCTACCCCCTGTCCTACCCTCTGTCCTATTCCCCTTAGTGGTCTCTCATCTCCCCCCACTCTCCCCTACTGGTCTCTTCTCACCCCCCCTCCCTGTATTCTCCTCATCTCCACTTCTCCACCCCCTCCCTGTGATCTCCTCATCTCCCCTTCTCCTCAACTCCCCCCTCCCTGAGTTCTTCTAACCTCCTTCCTCCCTGTGTTCTCCTCATCTCCCCTTTTCCCCCCCTCCCTGTGTTCTCCTCATCTCCCCTTCTTATTACCTCCCCACTCCCAGTGTTCTCCTCATCTCCCCTTCTCCTGACCTCCCCATCTCCCCTTATCCTCACCCCCCACCCCCGTGTTCTTCTCATGTTCCTCCCATGTTCTCATCTCCCCTTCTCCACGTCCCCCTTCCTGTGTTCTCCTCACCCACCCTGTGTTCTTGTCACCACCCACCCTCCCTGTGTTCTTTTTTACCCCCTCCATGTGTTCTTCTCACTCCCCCATGTTCTTCTTACTCCCCTCGTGTTCTTCTTAGTGCCCCCCTGTGTTCTTCTTCCGCCCCCATGTTCTTTGTACTCCCCCCGTGTTCTTCTTACTCTCCCCGCGTTCTTCTTACTCTCCCGGCGTTCTTCTTACTCCTCCCCTCTATGTTCTTCTTACTCCCCCCATGTTCTTCTTACTCCCCCTATGTTCTTCTTACTCCACCATGTTCTTCTTACTCCCCCCATGTTCTTCTTACTCCTCCCCCATGTTCTTATCACTACTCCTCCCCCTGTGTCCTTCTTACTCCCCTCCTGTGTCCTTTTTACTCCCCTCTCCTCATGTCCTTCTAACTCCCCTTCCCCCCTGTGTCCTTCTTACTCCCCTCCCCCTTCCCTTTGTCCTTCTTACTTCCCTCTCCCCCCTTTGTCCTTCGTGCACTTCCTGTCAGTCCGTCCGGGACAGAAGACTGCAGAGGAGCTTGGCCACGCTACAGGGAAGGGGAGGTGAGGAGAGAGGCAGTGCTGCAGCCTCCTGAGGCTCTTTACAGAGCGCTCAGACGGCTGCAGCATTTAAAAGGCCAGCGATGGGAGCGCAGGGTGCCCCCTCCTATATGGCGCCCTAGGCGGCCACCTTGTTCGCCTTATAGGAAGCGCCGGCCCTGATCGCAGACCAGACTAGCAACTTCTGCTTGTAAATTGAGTTGTAGCTCCTGTAGCATTCTTTGCATCGCCGTTTTCAAGGCAGGGCCTTTGATCACCATTGACATTGTGGTGCTATCACTTCTGTCCGAGCAGATTACAGGTGATGCTTGCCCCTCTGCGCCATCTTGGAGTCGATTGCGTGGCGGTGTTAGTGCCGAAATGTGTAGTGCTGCAGAGTGCAGCTTCGCTTTTTTGTTGGTCCTCTGCGACATAGCGGCACAGGGCACTCTAGCAAATGTATAGATTTTAATTTAAAGCACTCTAAAAATATGATCCCTCCTCCACCTGTCGATGAAATCCTCAACATTATACGCTGGCAGACAAGGTCTTGATTGAGTGACAAGCTGTCACTCATTACTCCCTGTATTACTCTCCCAGCGGGTGCTTGCTAGGGGAGTATTGATGCAGTGATGCCAATGTTCTAGCAGTCAAGCAGTGTAAGCAGGGGAATGCCCTTTTTGGGGCAGTGTATCCAAGCAGGGCCAATCATTCCACACTCACACACAGCCAAGCCCCATATACAATGACACTTAAACAACATCTCAAAATCACACGCAGTCAGCCACACACACACATACAAGCACACTCAGTAAACTAACACAATCACACTTGGCCAAGTCCCACATAGATTCACACTCAGCCAACCCCCACACAATTACACTCAGCCACCACACACATTTCATTCATGTATATTGCTTAGGGGGGAGAAAAGAGGGGCCATGAGTGGGACCCTGCTTTGATTTTTGCATCAGAACCCTGTGGTTTTCAGTAATGCCCCTGTAGTTTACTTCATGAGAATATAAAGAGCTCCACTCTATCACAATAATTAATATATATTTAGATTATCAAATTTATCTTATTATTATCTTATATATTTTGTTTATCTTAATATTTTTGTTCATGTGCTTTCTACTGCATTTGTCCACAGTACATCTAATTAAAAGTCATGGTGAATATTTACTAGTCTCTCTTTACTAGAACTCCACAGCAGCACACAACACAGAGAAAATCAACCAATCAGAAAAAAGTTAGATACGATAAAGCTCCCCTCCCCACACAACAAAACAGAATAAGAAACAGAATAAATCCATGCAGTGTAACATAAGTCCTTGTAGGCAGTGAAGTCAATGATATCATCCAACCGTGGTGCCACGGACAGATTATAAACTGAAACGAGAAAAACATAGTCGAAAGGGCTGGTTAGATAATGAAATGTACTCTGAACAAACATGCAGTCACCCAGTGCGACAAACAATATTACTGTAATATACAGAGATCCCCACCTTTCAATGTAAGAAACGGTAACATGAAAAGCGACAGGTTGCAGAAACAAGCAGAGTTGCATACATACCTGATTACCCAAATCTTCTGACCAGAAGTCAAACAAGGGTAGGGATGAAAAAAACTGGGAGGGAAATATTCGCCTTCTGTCATTAATAAAATTAAGATTATAGGTATACTAAAGCTAGCATAATCTACAATTTTATAACACGACAGGAGACTTCATATTTGCTGTTTTAATGCTCAGTCAACAAAGCAAACGATGCTTGTTCCATTGGTAATTATCTTGGGAGGCCAATGGATTCATCCTGAATGGATTCTTTGACAGTGTGATGCATTCGACAGAGACGCCAGTCGTTGATGTTCCTTCAATCCCAGGAAAAAGTAAATCCACCGCACCTGGTAACATGTGACCGGGCTCCGCCAAGGCGGTCGATGTAATGCAATGCAAATATGGTGTCTATTCTCAGGAGGATGCAACAGTCTGATAAATTATCGATGTAACTTGTGATTGTGAAAGAAAAACCTGTGACCAGTTTTGCTCCAAAGATGTAAAGTTGATTTTCAAGCGTCCAAGGCCTATCAGGCGATGTAGTCGCGCAAGCAGTTCCCCAATCTCAAGACTTGTGTTTGGAACCAGGACCAAGTCTGGGGCAGAAAAGAATAAAAGTCTTACCATTCCCCATTGACCTCTGAGGTGAGTGGTATCATCTGAAATTAGGTCTACTCCACAGGCTAGCCTGCAGCGGGGAATCTGGTCGCGCCATAGAATTCTCTGGCAAATTGTGGAATATTTATGACTGTGGACGACTAAGCACTTCCAAGGGCGCATCTATCCTGAACCCTGGAACTTCACCACCTGGGACAGGGTGCACGTCGACTTTCCTTGGAAGACTGCGAAGCCCAGGTATACGAACAAAGGGATCTTAAAAGTGAGGTTGAGATCAGTCCAGGGCATCTTCGCTGGAGAGTAATAAGGAGTCTGGCTATGAGGTAATGTAAACCTTTGTAAATGAAGATGAGCCATCACTGGTCTTAGAAGTTGGTGAATCACCAAGAGCCCGCACTTAGATTGGAGAATAGATAGGTTTACCTGGCCAGGCTGGTCATTCCCCAAGAAACACAGCAAATGTTGCGACACGGAACAGAAAAGTACCGATTCCGGAAGTTAAAGACAGTGTGTAAATTCGCCTGACTTCTTACGAATAAGAAGGCTGTATCCGTAGAAACCCCTGCAGTCAGATGGAGAAGCTGGCACGCTCTTTAGTCGACCAGAGTCTAGAGTTTAACGTCTACAAGTGCCTGGTGGTCTGCCGTCCAGACCTGGTTCGGCGGGAATGGTGTCCGTATAGTGATGGAATGGAATAGTTCAAAATGGCTGTAGTAATGACCCCGCTGTCATTCAGACCTGCCGGAAAAAACGAGATGGGGTCTGATGAAATGCTCATCACACTGAAGAGTGGGCTCTATTGAGTGTGATGTGTAAGTACATGTGTTCGTGAATTCTTTAATAATGTTTCTCCAAAGCCTAGGTATTAGGCCAAGGGACCCCGCTCTTAGTTAAGGGTCTGCAATCTCGGCATCTATATGAAGGAATGCCACCCATCTTCGTTCAATGCATATTGATGCCTAGCGTTGTCTAGTAGGCCGATAGGAGGGAAAGCTCAGTCTTAATAAAGACTGTTCCAAAAGGCAGTTTTGCGTATGGCCTTCATCCGCTAGAATCGGGAAATTCACCAGGATTTCGAGAAAGTTGAATAACTTGATTTGAGCCAGTCTCAAGCTGCGATCAAAACCCCTGTGAGGGTCAGGTCTGTATGTGTAGGTGCTTATGTTGCCCTTTGGGGTCATTGCGACCTTATCAGGAAGAGATGGTCTGGGCATTCTGCCAGAATCTTGTATGCACTTCTCGGTCTAGGGATCTATGAGTCCAGTAATGTACATACTGGACCAAATGATCAGGAGCCAGCTTTCGGGTGACAAATTGAATTTGGGTCAAAGAGAGGTTTCTCCCATCAAATCCAAGCAGATGTTGCCTTTTGGACCTGACGTAGGTGGTTGCGCAGGAGAAATCAAGGGAAGCTTTCATGAATGATTTTTGTACAAAGAGAGAGTCCTCCACCTCCGAGCCTTGTCAGCTATCCTCATCCTCAGATGTTGAGCATTCCTCCTGCCATTTATCCCAAATAGATACTGGGATCTAGAAACCGTAGAGCTGACCAGATACTCCGGTCTTTTCATGCGCTTGGTGCGTGCCATGCACTTTCTGACATGGGTTTTCCCCTGTCCTGTAGCGCTTGGGGGTTTGTGTATGTCTGTATTTGGAGGCATTGGAATCTTCTGATATCTCCGACAGGAGAAAATTCCTGAGGGGTTGTACATATTTGCGTAAATAAAACCCTCACGTGATAGTCTGCTCAATGCCATGCAGAGTATAAAGATATAGTTGCAAGAAAAAGTATGTGAACCCTTTGGAATGATATGGATTTCTGCACAAATTGTTCATAAAATGTGATCTGATCATCATCTAAGTCACAACAATAGACAACCACAGTCTGCTTAAACTAATAACAACACACCATGTAAACATTCACAGTGCAGGTGGAAAAAGTATGTGAATTCTTGGATTTAATAACTGGTTGAACCTCCTTTGGCAGCAATACTTCAACCAAACGTTTCCTGTAGTTGCAGATCAGACGTGCACAACGGTCATGAGTAATTCTTGACCATTCCACTTTACAGAACTGTTTCAGTTCAGCAATATTCTTGGGATGTCTGGTGTGAATCGCCTTCTTGAGGTCATGACACAGCATCTCAATCGGGTTGAGGTCAGGATCTGACTGGGCCACTTCAGAAGGCGTATTTTCTTCTGTTTAAGCCATTCTGTTGTTGATTTACTTCTATGCTTTGGGTCATTGTCCTGTTGCAACACCCATCTTCTGTTGAGTTTCAGCTGGTAGACAGATGGCCTTAAGTCCTCCTGCAAAATGTCTTGATAAACTTGGGAATTCATTTTTCCTTCGATGATAGCAATCCGTCCAGGCCCTGACGCAGCAAAGCAGACCCAAACCATGATGCCCCCACCACCACACTTCACAGTTGGGATGAGGTTTTGATGTTGGTGTGCTGTGCCTTTTCTTTGCCACACATAGTGTTGTGTGTTTCTTCCAAACAACTCAACTTTGGTTTCATCTGTCCACAGAATATTTTGCCAGTACTGCTGTGGAACATCCAGGTGCTCTTGTGCAAACTGTAAACGTGCAGCAATGTTTTGTTTGGACAGCAGTGGCTTCCTCTGTGGTATCCTCCCATGAAATCCATTCTTGTTTAGTGTTTTACGTATTGTAGATTCGCTAACAGGGATGTTAGCATTTGCCAGTGACTTTTGTAAGTCTTTAGCTGACACTCTAGGATTCTTCTTCACCTCATTGAGCAGTCTGCGCTGTGCTCTTGCAGTCATCTTTACAGGACGGCCACTCCTAGGGAGAGTAGCAGCAGTGCTGAACTTTCTCCATTTATAGACAATTTGTCTTATCGTGGACTGATGAACAGCAAGGCTTTTGGAGATACTTTTATAACCCTTTCCAGCTTTATGCAAGTCAACAATTCTTAATCGTAGGTCTTTTGAGAGCTCTTTTGTGCGAGGCATCATTCACATCAGGCAATGCTTCTTGTAAAAAGCAAACCCAGGAACTGGTGTGTGTTTTTTATAGGGCAGCTGTAACCAACACCTCCAATCTCATCTCATTGATTGGACTCCAGTTGGCTGACATCTCACTCCAATTAGCTCTTGGAGATGTCATTAGTCTAGGGGTTTCACATACTTTTTCCACCTGCACTGTGAATGTTTACATGGTGTGTTCAATAAAAACATGGCAACATTTCATTCTTTGTGTGTTATTAGTGTAAGCAGACTGTGATTGTCTATTGGTGTGACTTAGATGATGATCAGATCACATTTTATGACCAATTTGTGCAGAAATCCATATCATTCCAAAGGGTTCACATACTTTTTCTTGCAACTGTATATCATTAGTTGCATTCTTAGAGACAATAGGCCTTCCTTGAGGTGTATTTCTATCCTTATGGATCTTCGGTAGATGATAAAATACCGGTATCTTTGGGCGTGCAATGTTTAAAAATGTATATTCTTTTTGATTAAGAATTCCCAAACTTTTTCTTTCTTATATTTGTTTATCATATGCATTTTTCATTTCTCTAGTTGGGTATCTACTTCAAATTTTAGTTGCTGGGGTCACTCAGGAGTCTAAGGGCTTCCTGTATATAATTCTCACTGTTTAAAATCGCTATTCCCCCTCCCTTGTAGGCTGGTTTTATCATCTTGTCTCAATTCTTTAAGTGCTTGTCTTTCACCAAAGTTAAGGTTATACTGACTCTGATTTTTTTATTTTTTTATTTTATCTAAATCCCTCATGGCCATTTTTTCAAAAGTAGTCATTTCCTCAGAGATACAAAATCTAGGGTAGAATGTCAAATTTTCCCTGAGTTCTGTATGTACAAAACCTGTATTTTTTGTATCAACTAATGACCTTTCAATCGGATGTTTCGGACACATTTTTCTTTTGAATTTATTACGATCCATTAATACACTAAATTTCTCTAAAGGCTTTGTAGGAACAAACTTTAAGCCTTTTTCCAATACTTTTTCTTGTGGATTAGTGGGTACTTTTTTAGATAGATTAAAAATACCTTTACTTTTTACAGACTGTCTTTTTTTCCTTTTTGTAAATGTATTCCTCCTCTATTTCCCCTTCTTCCAAACTCCTTCTCCTTTTCCCTGGGGTTTCCCAATTCAATGGGGTGTCCTTGAATCTGCCCCTCATATGGTTGTGCCAAAAATCCACATCCCTGTGTTGTGTATTGAATGCATTAAATCTATTATGGATAGGGAGTTTGTTAGTGGCCGGTCTTAGATTATGCCCATCTCCTGGTCTAATTTTTGGGGGGTTTTATTTGTTGTTACAACTTGTTGAAGGTTTGTAGTGTTGTATATTTTTCTCCTGACTATTTTCTCATGTGTATTCTTTATCTCCCTGACTATTTTTTCAGGTGTTCTCTTTATCACCCTAGGTGTGCTTCTACGTTCCCTGGGTACGTGCATTCTATGTATTGGTGAGGATTTTCTTTTAGGTGATTTAATTGGTCTACTATTACTCCCTTTGTTTTGTGAATATTTATTATTGTATGATGTTGGTCTGTCTCAATAAACTTTTTCTCTTGGGGCATAGTGTCTATCATAGTGATTGTGGTTATTTTTAAAATAGGTCCTAACTTATCCCCTCGCATAAAATACCCCTCTCTGTCTCATTAGAGATATCTTTGCCAGAAGCCCAAGGAAGCAGGTTCCCCACTATGAAACACCCCAAAGAAGGCCAAGAGGAATGCCACTTCAAACAAGCCTGCCTCATACCCACTGAAGCAAAGCCCCGGCCGGCTGCGCACCAGTCCCCCGAGTATGTCGAGCGAGACTGGCCTCCTTGAGTCAGGGACATTGCCACCTCTCCGAAAACCCTTCAGGCTTTGTGTGGTCCTCCCACCCCTGAAGCTTAAACCAGAATGCGATTGCTGACATCTGTCGATCCACCACCGCCGGGGACAGGCCTTTTGCCAATAGACAGAAAACATACCATAGCAGCGCATGCAGCCCAGAACCTCGGACCATCGCCAGGTCCAATCTTCCCAGAGACTGCTCCCAGGCATCCCAGACCTTACTATAAGCCGTCCATGTACTGGGGGCCACTGACGACCTCACGAATCTTCCAAGCATGTCGTCCCTAGCTGCCACATCTCCCCAGGGCATTCCTGACCCTCCTCCATCGCCTTCGGCGCTTCCTTCCAGAATCGGGACCACTGCAAACGAGACAGTGCATCAGCCACAACATTCAAATACCCCGGGACATGATGCGCTCAGAATACTAAGTTGAGCGACATACACAGTAACACGAAGCAGCGCAAGAGGCGTACCACCGGGCCCGGAGAGGCAGAGAGGTTATTAACCGCGTGCACTACGGACATGTTGTCCGTGTAAAACACCACCTTCCGATCCCGGAGGAGATCTCCCCAGAGTGATAGTGCCACTAACAGAGGGAAAGCTTGAGAAAGGCCAAGTTCCGCATCAGTGGGCTACCCACCCATGTTACCGACCAAGCCTCTGTGCACCACCTCCCCTTGAAATAAGCCCCAAAAACTATGCTGCCAGAGGCATCTGTGTACAGTTCCAAGTCAGATGCCGCCACCGCCGGCTTGCGAAAGAACACCGTACCATTAAAGTGCTCCAAGAAGGTGCCCCACACCTCAAGGTCAGCCCGCATCAGCTTGGATATCCTTATAAAATGGTGTGCCGACCGCACCCCCGCAGTCGCCTGAGAGAGGCTCCGACTGAAAATCCGCCCTACACACAAAGTTGAGCTTACCTATCAGCGACTGTAGCTGCTTCAGCGTAACCTTGCGAGCCTGGCAGACGTCCGCCACTGTCCCACGCAGCCCCAGCAGTTTGTCCTGGGGCAAGCAACATTCCCCCACAGGGAGTCGATTTCCAGTCCCAGGAAGCAGAGGCACTCTGTGGGGCCTTCAGTCTTCCCCGCCGCTAGCGGTACCCAAAAAAACACCCCCCATCCATTCAACCATCCACAGCAGGTAGCCGCATACCTGAGAACCAGCCAAGCCCACACAGAGGCTCATACTTTTGAGAAGTTCAGCACCTTCCTAGCATGGGTGGTTAGGGAGGAATCCGGGCATCGGTCGGTGGTTCACTACTTGGATGACATCCAAGTAGTGAACCACCGACCGATGCCCGGATTCCTCCCTAACCACCCATGCCAGGAAGGTGCTGAACTTCTCAAAAGTATGAGCCTGATATTGAGCAGCCCATCGGGAGGCAAAGGTCCACAAAGAAGTGGCCCTCGAAGAAACACCCCAGCACAGTTAGAAACCTGAAAGCTGCCTCGATGTCCACCCTGCCTGGCCTTCTTAACCATCTCAACCTTTTGGGTGCGACAGGTGATGTATGAGCCGATACTTCCCAGCTTCCTTCTTGAGGGCCACCCCCAACAGGGACAAACCTCAAACCCGGTATCGGGAGGTCCAGAAACGGCCCTGCCATGCGCCCCAACTGAACCTCTTTAGAAAGTTTCTCCTGGACCACCCCTGGGAATTCCCCCACCGACTTCAAGTTACGAAAACTCAAAGCAAACTCCCTATCCCAGAACGGGATAACGAACCCCTCTGTGAAACCCCCCGCAATAGTTCCGCGTCACCTGTGTTACCGTAACGGCTTAGCCATGGTAACATCACGTCTTTTCTCACCGGTGTTGTGCCCCGAGGCAGCAGGCGCCCACCCCGGGCCCCACGGTTCCTCCAGCCCCACCGCATTTCCCTTTTCGTCCGCTTGCTGAAAGGGAGACGCCCTTTGTGCCATCATAAGCTTCACCCAGAGAGGGAGATCCATCTGGTCCCACCTCATACCTGGATTAGCTACCAGCCGTTGGCAGAACTGTCAGTCGTACTTCCCCAGCGGCACCCTGTGCTCCTACCGGGTCCCCTGCATTGTTGACTGCTGCCTGCTATGCCCCCCAGCAGCACCCCCTTCGTCCCTGGGGCCTGCTGCCCCTGTGCAAGAAACACCACTTGCCTGCTTGTGCCCGCTCTAGTCCGCTCCAGATCATGGCCTCCAGGGGGCGCCTGCGAGCCAAGCGCAGCTCCCCCTGTTTCCAGGGCCATGCTGTCTGGCAGTGATGAGCCTGCCACTTCACCAGAGCTCCGCCCCCGAGTGCCAGCGGATGCCGGTACATCCTGCGCACCATCACCTGCACCTGCACCCACTAGGCCGGCCACGGTCACACCCTACCAGGTCTCGGCACTCCCCGCATCCACGGGACCCGGGCTCAATCATTGCGGCGGTCTCCTCCGCCGTACCGGACACCGGACCCCGTGGCCATCTTGACCCACCGCCTCCAGCACCTCACGGAGTTGCTTACGCAGCCAGTCCATCCCTCTGTCCAAGGCAGCATCCTGGATACCTGCCATCAGCTCCTCCAGTGTCTTCTCAGTCATCTGCAAGATAAAAACAAACTTACCAGGCCCAGATACAAAAGCACCAATTCAGCCTGGTAAGTTAATTAGTAATGAGGTGTTATAAAATGGCCGACATTTATATCAGCCTACCCAGAATCCTGATCTGTCAGTCACCAACCTTGCTCCACCTAAGCCCGCCTCCAAGCCCTGTCAAGGCCTCCTCTGCTAAGCTGCGCTTTCTTCTTGGGGCAATGTGTATCTACAGGCATAATTGAAAAGTATTACTTGCTTTTGAAACAAAAATGGTTTCTGCGCTTCTGTAACTGACATAAAACTTTGTTCTATAGAAAGTTGTGAACTTTATTAATAAAGACAAGACACTTCTTGTCTCATTCCTGTGAAGAACTGAACTGTAATTACAACAAATAACCACTAGGTATGCTCAATGCAATAATCATATAATAGCAGAAGAGGGCTGATAGGGCATAAAGAGGGGCTGGAGGGCAAAAATGCAAACAGAAGAGCTGGGGGGCACACAGAGGGCTCAGAGGGGACAAAGAGGAGCACAGAAGCAAGTGTGTAATAACCATTTAACTGACAAAGAAGAAAAAAAACACGGATATACACTGATATTACCCAAGCTTTAAAAGAATGTTTTTATGCGCATCTATTACAACTAATTACATGTATAAATGAGGATAATCAATAATGATGGACAGGTAGATCCTAGAAGTTTAACTCAGTTTTGCACAGGATGCCTGAAGACCTAAGTAAGTACCTTTAATAAAACTGTCAAATATGTATATGCCCAATTCACACTATGGTTTGGTCACACTTGTGTCTCCTGTAATAGCATAGTGTCTGAGCTACTTGATAATAGTAGGTTCTGGAACCACTAAAAATGCAAATGATTGCCAGTTTGGTATGCGTAGCAGCCAGAAATATAACTCTGGATGCCTACTGCTTTGTTAAACAGATTCCAGCATGACAGAACTTGAAAGTGCAGGAAAATGATAATGTGAGGATAGTGACAAAGCTGGAGGCTGGAAAAGAAAAATTATCAATCATCTTCCTCAATCATTTGTATCAATAGAAGAGCACAACTGTATTGTCATTCCCAGAATGTGCACAAAAATTATCTTTCCTAATATCTTATTCATTACATGAAAAGTAAGAAAAACATTTACATGGTTGTTTAAGGAAAGAGGAGAAATTTAAAGTGAATTTAAAATGTGGCCAGATTGAAAGCATACAGTGAGGGAAAAAAGTATTTGATCCCCTGCTGATTTTGAACATTTGTCCACTGACAAAGTAATTTTCAGTCTATAATTTTAATGGTAGGTGTATTTTAAAACGCATGTCAAAAAAGTTATACATTGATTTGCATGTCAATGGGTGAAATAAGTATTTGATCCCCTATCAATCAGCAAGATTTCTGGCTCCTAGGTGTCTTTTATACAGGTAATGAGCTGAGATTAGGAGTACTCTGTTAAAGGGAGTGCTCTTAATTTCAGCTTCTTACCTGTGTAAAAGACACCTGTCCGCAGAAGCAATCAATCAGATTCCAAACTTTCCACCATTGTCAAGACAAAAGAGCTGTCCAAGGATGTCAGGGACAAGATTGTAGATCAACAAAATGCTGGTAGGCATAAGACCATCGCCAAGCAGCTTGGCGAGAATGTGACAACAGTTGGTGCGATTATTCGCAAATTGAAGAAACAAAAAATAACTGTCAGTCTCCCTCGGTCTGGTGTTCCATGCAAGATATCACTTTTTGGAGTTTCAGTGATCATAAGAACGGTGAGGAATCAGCCTAGAACTACACGGGAGGATCTTGTTAATTATCTCAAGGCAGCTGGGACCATAGTCATCAAGAAAACAATTGGTAACACACTACGCTGTGAAGGACTGAAATCTTTCAGCACCCGCAAGGTTCCCCTGCTCAAGAAGGCAAATGTACAGGCCCTTCTGAAGTTTGCCAATGAACATCTGAATGATTCAGAGGAGAACTGGGATGAGACTAAAATCAAGCTCTTTGGCATCAACTCAACTTTGGAGGAGGAAGAATGTTGCCTATGAGCCCAAGAACACCATTCCCACCGTCAAAAATAGAGGTGGAAACATTATGCCTTGGGGGTCTTTCTGCTAAGGAGAAAGGACAACTGCACAGCATCAAAGGGACGTTGGACTGGGTCATGTACTGTCAAATCTTGGGTAAGAACATCCTTCCCTCAGCCGGGGCATTGGAAATGGGTCATGGATGGGTATTCCAGCATGACAATGACCCAAAACACACAGCCAAGGCAACAAAGGAGTGGCTCAAGAAGAAGCACATTAAGGTCCTGGAGTGGCCTAGCCAGTCTCCAGACCTTAATCCCATAGAAAATCTGTGGAGGTAGCTGAAGGTTCGAGTTGCCAATCGTCAGCCTCGAAACCTTAATGACTTAGAGAGGATCTGCAAAGAGGAGTGGGACAAGAGATGTGTGCAAACCTGGTGGCCAACAGCAAGAAATGTGTGACCTCTGTAATTACCAACAAGGCTTTTGCCACCAAGTACTAAGTCGAAATGGTCAAATACTCATTTCACTCATTGATATGCAAATCAATTTATTACTTTTTTGACATGCTTTTTTCTGGATTTTTATTTATTATGTCTCTCACTGTGAAAATACACCTACCATTAAAATTATAGACCATTAAGATTATAAACTGATTGTTTCTTTGTGAGTGGGCAAACGTTCAAAATCAGCAGAGGATCAAATACTTATTTCCCCCACTGTAGATGACTTGGAGAGTATTTCCAGTTCGGCTATTTTGAAAATAAATTTGGAATTTACTTTGAATGATCACATTAGTAAATAAACCATAGTAATTGCAGGGCTGGATTTAGGCCATTGTTTTAAAGGAAAACTTTAGTGTTGGGAATACAAATATGCATTCCTAACATTGATGAATACCTCTGCCAGTGGGCAGGTAAATCATTAAATAATACTTTTTTCCACTTACCTGACTCCAGAGCCAAAGTCCCTTGTCACTGGGCTGAACTCCTCCTCTGCCAATGTTAGCCGATGGGGGAGACCTAATGCGCATGCGCAGAGAGTTGCAATGTTTGAAGCTGCAGGACTAAGGAGATAGATCACTGTAGCCAGACCATTTCAATGAGATTAGTGGTCTGGGTGCCTGAAGTGTCTCTTTAAACAAATAATTAAATTATCCATGAACTGGTTAACATGTAAACATTTTCCAAATGGCAGAGGGAGCAAGTTTACCATTGCAAGCTTATATAATGCTTTTAGTAATGGGGCAATCATTTGTATATGTCCGAGGAATATAACGATTTCACATTAGATTATTATTGATGAGCTGTTAACTATGCCAAAAATATAGTTCCACTGTTCTGACTGGAAGTTCAAAGGAAAATAAATACACACAGTCCGCCAGCTCTTCCTAAAATCCGTTATCAAAGGAGTTATATTTTGGCAAAGAAAGATATCATTAATGGAAGGGCTCAGGTAGAGAAAACCAGATGACCTGGCTGTTATTTTAAGTAAGTGTTAATTAATAATCTTTCATACAACAATGAGTATTCCTATAGCTGTTTATATGTCTTGTGTGAAAAGTATTTAGATATGGGTGTGAAAAATGAGATATATATATATATATATATATATATTTATTTGTGTTCGGGGCAACCATTGTAATGGTAATGTATACTGTGTATTGACATAACCTGTATATAGGACAAAGTCGGTTGATGTGTGCCGAAACAGACATATATGGTAGGCCAGTAAATAAAGTGGGCCCACTCCAGTAGAGTAAAAGAATTAAGTGAGTGGAGGGTGTGGCTTGCAGAAATGTCAGACCACTACGGTAGTGCAGGTAAGGGTGGAGTCCCTGAAAGAGTGTCTTGAATACTTACTAGCGTTCAAACCTAGCCTAGTTAGTAATACCCATACATACTGCATAAACTTTGAGGTGGTCAGGATGGCCCTGTGGAGGTATATCTGACTGTGGTGATAGTGTTAGGAAATATGAATCCAGAACCTTCACCGGGCACCATTTATTTTGAGTGGGATAATAAGTGATCTGAACTATTTGACCCAGCTGACTCGTTTTTGTAATGTGCAAAGATAGGACATAGTGATCTTGGTGTTTAACTAGATAAGAGCATTTAAGGCATTCTCGTGAGTTATGGTTACTATAGATGGTGAATTAACGTGGCCTAAGAAATCCATAATAGGCCAATTAGAAAGCCGTTTTGATGACTGAATTTGTAACGTGTTCGAACATGGCTGCGCCTAACAAGTCTGACATATCCTTGAATATCTGTTTGTGAATGGGTAACCTTTGATGTGGAGTAGGGTCGCTGGCTTTGTGTATGCCTTTCAGGATGGTCTTGATTGGATAAGAAGTCAGAAAACTAGTGTTGTTTGGAAATAATGTATACATATGGTGCTGAAGGACGGTTAAATATAGCTTAATATATGGCCGCAAAACCTATGGATGCTGCAGCATCCGTCTAGAGAAGGGAGAGTGTATAGACAGCTGTGGGAGAAACATGCTCTTCCCATTCCATTGTAACAGGAATTTGTGCCACATGGGGATCCAGGGAAATAAGACTTAAATCGTTGGACAATTCGGGGAGTAGGCAAAGGAGTCTAGAGATAAAGGCTCTAACTTGCGGGATAATCCGTACGGAAAAATTTAGAGAACCCAACAGAGATTGCAATTCCTTGCGATTGCAGATCCCCACTTGTAAGAACTTGTTGATAGACTGCAGGATGTTATCAATTTTACCTAAAGGGAGACTGGCTTCCATGGCCACCGAGTCGAGTAGGATAGCCAAAAAATTAACCAAAGTGTCTGGGCCTCCTGTTTCTTGGGAGAGACCGGTACCCCCAAGGAATGAAAAAATGGAATGGCCTTGGTCAAATCACTATGGGAAGAGGAATGGTTTTCGACAAACAGAATATCATCCAAATAGTGTATAACTGCATTTGTTCAATAGAAGCTAACACAAGGTCCCAGCGACCGTGTCGAAAATTTTTGGGTTGCTTTTCGACACAAAAGTGAGTCTTGTAAAGCAATAGTACAGACCTTTCCATTTAATACTGTGCAGATGTCATAGAGATGGGCATAAGGGTAGCAACTTGAAGGCGTTATTAATGTCCGTCTTACTGAGTCAGGCTCCAACCCCTGCAGTAATAATGGCATCTATGGCATTATCTATTGTGGCAGCGAAAACTCTTCCGATAGAATTAACGAGTTATAGCCATGGAGTGAGGTGCAGAGTGATCTAAAAATCAATCTGTGTTTCCCTGAGGACTTCCCAGTGACCAATCCAGTTGGAGAATGGGGGCACCCTAAAAGGTCCCAATAAAAATCTATTCTCCAAGTCTAATTGTAACAGTGCATCAACCGTATTCGTATCAGCCAAACCTGACCGGAGATTATTGCATTCAAAAATGCCAGCAGGAATGTGAATAAGGCCGGTATGGAACACCCCTCAGTAAAAAAAACAACTGAACTGAAGGAAGCTTAGGAACACTCTTGAAGGGGTTAACCCATATGCCAAAGCAATAGACAAAAAAAGAAGAGGAGAGTGACCAAACTACTAAAATATAACTTTTAATAGAAAATATTAAAATAGAAAATTTGTGAGGATAATTATCCAAGTTAATATCAAGATAATTAAATGTAGTTAGAGTCAATATATTTATAGTTTGACTGATAGTTTATCAAAAATTAATAATAATGATGGCAAATGGCCCTATAATAGGATATATAATATTCCTTTCTAACGGAATCCACACCAAAATCTGTATGGCGGCAGATATCTAGAGAAAGGATGTGATCAAAACCATATATACTGTCTCTAAGCTCTAAAGAAAATAATAAATAAAATAAAGTAAATAAATAGTCAAAATATCGAATACTTGATAGGGAGGTTCTGTTCTAACGTTTTCAATCAACCATTCCCAAAGAAAAATTTGCAAAACAGAGTTTTGCAATCCACAGAGATCAGAATAAATATCTATAGCTGTAAAAAGTGTTACAAAGAAAATAATATGTAAAAGGAAACTTATCGTTGATAGAAAATAATGTAACAATATTTTGACAGCTAGCTGTAAAAATAAATATTGGCTTGCCTCATAGATGAATAACTCTGATGAATAATCAGAGATGGAATATATGAAATAATGTATCTAAACCAGGATACTGAAATTAGGTTCGTCGATTACGGAGCGTTAGTATAAAGGAAGCTCAATAGTTTCTGCCTCTGTGAAGAAAAAATCAACCGTAATAGCAGTGGGAGCAATAAAGGAGCTATTGGTGTTATATGTTAAGCGTAGATAAGGAGAAAATGCTCCAGATATATCAGTATTGCCCAAAATTGCTATAAAGTGCATAAACGGAATAAATTATCAGGGACCGAGATAAAAGGTATTGCTTCTAGATAGACAAATATTATAATATTATAAGAGTCTTAAAATCTCTAAGTCCCCAAGTGCCCCTGATGCGCGCGTTTCGCCCACAACTCATCATTTTACCTCTCAGTAAAATGATCAATCAAGAAATCAGCTAGGTGTTTGGAAGGGTGAGTAGCTAAGACGCAAGCCAGAGAGCCAATATCCACTGAGGTCAGATAAGGTTTAACATTAGGAATAATGAGGGGATGGACTTTTGGCGCCTGTGGCAGCTTGGTCTTCCCTAACCAGAGTCTCTTCTTTCTGGTGGTTTAGTTGGATTGCAGAAAGTGGTGCGGGGAGACAGCGCCTGTAGAATTGTTCTCAGATCCAGTGATATATAGAATGAACAAAGAAACTTAATATAGTGTAGTATATTAAAAATCTTGAGTATAGATAACAGAAATGCACTTACAATTTTCTGGAGCTTATGTTCAGCTCCAGATTGATGCGCATGGACGGAGCAATCCCCGTCTGTGGATATAATGGTAGATCCAGGTACTTCTTGGTGAGTTTTTTGTTCTCAGGCTGTGAATTGTTGTACCACTGGTCGGCAGTCAAATGTCAAACAGAGAGCAAATACATGTATTGCTCAATCTTATAAGGCTTGGATGGTATGATGCCCACCGAGGATGTTCCTGTGAGAATCTTCAGGATAAATTCCAGGATTAAAAAATGCCAGGATAAAAAAATATATATTTTTTCAAAGATAGGTCTAGAGTCTCCAAAGCAGTATAAAACAATAAGCTTTATTTGGAGATAATAAAAGGTATAAAATTGATAACACTCAGTGTTATTATCAATTTTATACCTTTCATTATCTCCCCTCAGTGTTATCAACTGTATTACTATTATTATTATTATCTCCACTCAGTGTTATTATCAATTTTATACCTTTTATTATCTCCAAATAAAACTTGTTTTATACTGCTTTGGAGACTCTAGACCTATCTTTGAAAAAATATATATTTTTTATCCTGGCATTTTTTATCCTGGAATTTTATCCTGAAGATTCTCAAAGGAACATCCTCGGTGGGGATCATACCACTCAAGCCTTATAGGATTGAGCAATACCTGTATTTGCTCTCTGTTTGACATCTGACTGCCGACCAGTGGTACAACAGTTCACAGCCTGAGAACAAAAAAACTCACCAAGAAGTACCTGGATCTACCATTATATCCACAGACAGGGATTGTTCCGTCCCTGCACATCAATCTGGAGCTGAACATAAGCTCCAGAAAATTGTAAGTGCATTTCTGTTATCTATACTCAAGATTTTTAATATACTACACTATATTACGTTTCTATACTACACTATATTAAGTCTCTATATATCACTGGATCTGAGAACAATTCTACAGGCGCTGTCTCCCCGAATCCCTTTCTGCAAGGTTTAACATTAGTTTTATTTTGACACATGGACTTCGAATGAGCCCTAAAGCAGTGAGAACAAACGTGCAACAAGAGGCAGGCACTATAACCACAAGTACCTTCATTTAAATTATTACATACCTGTGATTTACCCAAATAAACAATAGGACTGCCAAGCTTGTCCTTTCCTAATTTGTCAGACCTTATTTTTGCCCCTGGGAAAATCATAGGGGTGGAGTCAGGTAAGAGCGGACAATAGTCCAAGGCATGTGAAGTGGGTGCACAGATTGCACAAGCTGGTGTCTTCAATCCAGCAAAGTGCCTGCAAAACAGCTCAGTATCTATCCGGCTCTGGTCAGGTTTGACGTTGAACTCAGCCAGAATTGCAGATGCCCTAGCCGAAAAGGACCGGTGGTAATCATAAAATGACGAACCACTGTATTTATTACCCAAGTCCATCAGCTTATGTAAGTAGAGATCCAGCTCCTCTCCTCTATGCAGGTGTACAGAGCATATGACATCTCTATAAATGCCAAAAGCAATGACAAAATCAGGGATAGACAATTTCTTATAGACAATTTCTTACTCAGTCTAGGGTCCCTAGCCTTCAAAACAACAGAAATATCACTGTAAGCATATGTGCAATTCTCCACTGTATCATGAGAAGCAATTAGTAGTGATACAAGATTAACATCTTCCAGGATATCTTTCCTGAGATTTGCAGGAACCATGTGGATAGGGTTTGTGGCGGAACCAGCCTCGCCACTGGGCATTGGAGAAGACTGATTGCCAGCCTCCTGCCATGTGACTATGGCCCCTGGGATGTATTGCCTACTCTCCTGTACTGCTGAGGATTGCTACCAACTAGGTGGATGTGGCTATGGAGCTTGTGTAGTGCCCTCTGTTGGTAGCAACAATAATATGCACTACCTGAATAGCAAGACTGGTAATTTGCATATTCGGGTAGATTTGCATATCGCTAATTCTGCATGCAGGAGAGACAGTTTGTGTTAATTATGGTCTTCCCCACCCATTTATAAATATGTAATTATGTTATAACAAGTCACTGTATATTGCCTGCTATGATTTGACTGTTTGTAATTTTATTGAGTTTTTACAGCAATGTTAATGTAATGACCATATGGGCTAGTCCCAAGTAAAATAAAGTTTTAGACAGTTTTACTTCACCCTCAATTTGGAGTGCCGTCTCTTATTGGGGGAATCTGCTACAAGGGATTGCTATGCTTGTCATACTCCCTCGCTAAATCACTACAAAGCTCTTGTAAGAGCTTGTCCCTGTTTTGCTCTCTGGAGGAGTCTACGGTGGTTATGGTGTCTGCTGCAGTGCTTGGATTCCTCAGGAAGCACTAGGTACATGATACAAGGGAAGTACCCAGTCGGGGTGCCTGTCTAACCATTACAGGGTTTATGATATGGGATTCTGAACCCAAAGGTATAATATTACCAGCGTGCAACAGTGACGAACCAGGGGGACCAGCAGCTAAGGGCACAGAAGATGATATGGGAAGGCTACAAGCCTCAATCCTATCCAGTCTATCATTAACCCTTCCCATAGAGGCCACAAGTGAAGCCACCATGGAGATCCAAATTGCCGGAACCACTCGGCCCTTCTCCAGCCCCTGAGTTGTCGGTTGCCGCCCGAACCCACATGTAGCAGCAGAACTGCCAGCGCAGCTGATGGGGCCCATCAGGTGGCATTTAGGGCCATCTGATGGGCCTTATATCTTCAGGGGCCCAGTCAGCGCTGCGGCCGTGTAATAGCGCTTAAAATGCTTTAATAAATTGCAGCCGCAAATAGTGCTGGGAGGAAGAGACAGCCAGGCCGTAAAGAGGGAGAGCCACACAGACTCCCATCAGCCCCAGCCACCCTCCTGCAAAACGAAGGAAAGAAACAGGAGGGTGGCTGAAAAATTAGCTGTGTGTGTATGTCTCTGTATGTATGTGTAACGGCACCCCCAGGCATAAAAGGGGTTAAAAGCCATTTAGGAGATTTTCCCTTCCAGATATACAGGCAGCTACTGAAGACACCAATCACCCGAACAGGAAACCATATGAATGCCGTAAACGGCCGAACCGGAACCATACGAATGCTGTAAAAACCATCCGAAAGGTTTACACTCCTAGCAGTCGAACTGGAACAGCCTACAATAAATTCCCCCAAGAACGAGACAAAGCTCCGTGTTGAGGGTCAAGCAGGAACAGAACAGAACAGATCTGTGTCTTTATAGGCATTATATACACATTCTTACACATTAGTACCACCTACAGGGTTTTGCAGAACAACCAATCAATACGTACAATACACTCAGACACTCCCAGCAATTACACACAAAATCCTCCCCTCTGCCTGTGAAATAAGTACTAAACACAATGGGCTAACGTAATTATCACCCATGGCTTGGGTGTGGTAAGCCAATTATGTCCAGCATACAGAAAACATCTCTATTCACAACAACAGCAAAAATACACAAAAATACATAACTCCTATCATACTGAACAGATCCCCCACATTCAACCTATTCCCAGATGGCTTGGATCTGAGCGCTCAATATATCCAAACAGCACTCATATCCCACAAACACAGTCAAATTGCCATGGGGTTTAAGTTGAGCATGGGCTGATGAGAGGGGGCCATAGTCATGAGGCAGGAGGCTGGCAATCAGGCTTCTCCATAACCCAGGGAAGCAGGGCAATTTGTCATAATAGAAAATAGGGACAAAAGGCGTTTTGTAACACAGGCTTCTCCAGAACAGAGTAGTGAGGTTGGTTTCGCCACATCTCTCCATTTTCCCAACAAGACTAACACGGTATCTGACCTCCTGTCAGTGCCTTGGTTAGTTCAGCAACCCACCCACAAAACACAATTACTAGAGTAGCCCACCCACAATTACTGTTTACTGCACCTGGGGAACCGTGTAGCTGGTCGTTTTCCAGGGGCTTCACCAAGGCTGTGTCGGGTACTGCTAGTCCGGGTCTGTGGGTTGCTGAGTGGGCAGAGACCAGCGGTACTCTGCCCCGGTTCCAGCACTTCAGCTGGAGTAGCCTGGTTTGCACTTAGCTGGGAAGTAGGCTCCTCTCCCTGGAACTGGTGCTGCTGCTGAAGGAGGAGACAGGCTGTCTCCCCTTTGGATTAACAGCCCTGCTGCTGGGGAGAGAGACCGACTGTCTCTGCTCCCTCTAGGGCACACTGCTGTTGGGGGACAGGACCGACTGTCCCTAACCCCTGTAGTTTGGGCACAGAGACCACGGTCCCATCTGCACCATTGTGGAGCTTTTCGTCTCCCCTTTGTGGGCTAAGCTGCCACTGGGGAGAGGGGGTAACAGGCTGCTCTCCCTTACACACTTCCGGCGCTGGGGAGGGAGACCGACTGTCTCTACTCCCAATACATTGTCCTGCTGCTGGGGAAGGGAGACAGGGCTCTCCTCTCCCTGCAAGGGGTACTGCCGCTGGGGAGGGGAGACGAGGCTCTCCACTCCTTGCACTTCGCTCTGCTGCTGGGGAGGGAGGACGAGGCTCTCCTCTCCCAGTAAAACACACTGCTTTTGGGGAGCAGGACCAACTGTTCTTGCCCCCTGTAGCTCATTCTGTCGCTGGGGGAGGGAGACAGGGCTCTCCTCTCCCTGCAAGGGATACCGCCACTGGGGAGGGGAGACGATGCTCTCCACTACCTGCATTTCACACTGCCGCTGGGGAAAGGAGACACAGCTCTCTATTCCCTGCAAATCACTCTGCCGCTGGGGATCTAGGCCGACCGTCCAGCATCCCTCTAGGGCCGGTGGAGAGACCTCAGTTCCATCGCCACCTGCCACCTGGGGTTCCTCCCAGTAAACCTCCATATCATCTTCCCAGCTGAAGGGTTCTGGGTCTGTTACTCTGCTTTTCTGCCATGCCTTCTCAATGGAGTGGAACAAATGTTTGTAGTTCTGCTCCAGCTCCATCTCTCGGGTTACTAGGTGGAACAGGTCTTGCTCCACCTTGTGAGGGTCCTTCCAGTCGTATATACTCTCCCTCCACTCAAAGATGTCACGGAACCGGGTTTGTGTAGAGCTCCCAAAATCATGCTCTGAAAAAGACTCCCATAACAAACCAGGGCCATCAAACTCCTTGCCCTCTGGCTTGTCATGCTCAGCTATCCAGGGTATATACTGCGCTGCATACCACCAGAGTGCCTGGTAGGCATCTTCCAGCCACAGCTCCTGCCATACCCGGTGCTCCAGTTCCTTTATCCATTCTTCCAGGGGCTGCTCTCCCAGGAGGGGCATCCGCAGTGCCACTCGTATCTGCTGTCGCTGCTCCTCACTGGGGAGTCCCTCGCCCCGCTGAAGTTGTATGCTATTCAGTGCCTAGTACCAGATGTCTTTGCGGACTGCATCCCGATCGTCCATAACACCCTCATCGTATAACACTGCTGGTTCGATCCTGATGCTGTCAGGGTCGCTGTACTACGTTGCACTCAATTTGTAAATCCCAGGAACTGGTGTTGTCTTGTAGCTGTCCTTCTGGGCTGTTGGAATGATCCCAGGGCACCATTTAACTATAACCGGGGATTTTGCTTTAATAAGGTCTGTTAGAGGTGCAGCAATGGTAGCAAAATCTGGTATGAATCGCCTATAGTATCCAATTAAACCCAAAAATGCCTTTACTTGTTTTTTTGTAAAGGGCTGTGGCCATTTTTGTATGGCTTCCACTTTGGCTTCCTGTGGTTTAACCAAACCCCTCCCAATAGAATAACCTAAGTACTTTGCTTCCTCTAAACCAATCGTACACTTGGAAGGATTGGCAGTTAAGCCCGCTGAGTGGATAACATCAAGGACCGCTTGAACTTTGGGGATTTGGGATTCCCAGTCTGCACTGTGAATGACGACATCATCCATGTATGCTGCAGCATAACGAACATGAGGTTTAAGAATTCTGTCCATCATTCGTTGAAATGTGGCAGGTGCCCCATGTAACCCGAATGGCAATACAGTGTACTGAAACAGGCCACTGGGTGTTGAAAAGGCTGTCTTTTCTTTGGCTCTTTCAGTGAGAGGGACCTGCCAGTAACTCTTTGTTAAATCCAAGGTTGTTAGATAACGAGCTTTACCCAGTCTTTCTATTAACTCATCAACTCTGGGCATTGGGTAAGCATCAAATTTTGAGATGGCATTTAACTTGCGGTAGTCATTACAGAACCTCCATGTGCCATCAGGTTTTGGCACCAATACAATAGGACTACTCCAGTTACTCTGGGATTCTTCAATGACTCCAAGTTTTAACATGTTCTCAACCTCTAAGTTTATAACCTCCCTCCGGGCCTCAGGAATTCAATAGGGTTTGAGATTAACTCTTTTCCCTGGTTCCGTTACTGTCATGTTCAATCACCTTAGTCTTTCCTGGAACTACCGAGAAAACATCCCTATTTCTTTTGATGAAATCCCTGACCTCTTGCTTTTGATGTACAGACAGAGTCTCAGATATGTTCACCTCTGGCTCTACTATAGGAGGTTCTGAAGGTTTTAAAGCAACCAGGACCTCCCTGTCCTTCCATGGCTTTAACAGATTTACATGATACAACTGTTCAGGCTTTCTTCTTCCTGGTTGTCTGACTTTATAATTGACATCCCTCTCTTTTTCTATAATTTCATATTGTCCATGCCAAGTCGCAAGGAACTTGTTCTCCACAGTAGGGACCAGAACCAAGACCCTTTCTCCAGGTTGAAACACTCTGACTCTAGCATTACGGTTATAGCTGTGTTTCTGAGCCTGCTGGGCTTCCAGCATGTGTTCCCTGACAATAGGCATGATGGTGGCCATTTTATCCTGCATTTGAGCTATATGCTCAAATACACTCCTGTGAGGAGTAGTCTCCTGTTCCCAGGTCTCCTTAGCAATATCCAATATTCCCCTGGGATGTCTTCCATATAACAATTCAAAAGGAGAGAAGTCTGTGGAGGCCTGTGGAACTTCCCTAATGGAAAACAGTAGATATGGCAATAAAAAATCCCAATTTCTTCCATCTGCATCAATTACCTTACGTAGCATACTCTTAAGGGTTTTGTTGAACCTCTCTACTAAACCATCAGTCTGTGGGTGATATACTGAGGTGTTAAGATGTTTAACCTGCAAGAGCCTGCACAACTCTTTTGTGACTCTGGACATGAACGGGGTCCCCTGGTCTGTCAGGATTTCTTTAGGGATACCCACCCTACTGAACATCAACATAAGTTCCTTAGCTATTAACTTTGCAGAGGTATTACGCAAGGGAATGGCCTCAGGGTAGCGAGTTGCATAGTCCAAGATGACTAATATATATTGGTGTCCCCTAGCGGACTTTACCAGTGGCCCCACCAGGTCCATAGCGATCCTTTCAAAAGGCACATCAATTATGGGTAAGGGTAAAAGTGGACTACGAAAAGTCTTGAAAGGAGCCCTGTACTGGCACTCAGGACATGAGGAGCAATAGTTTGTAATAGCAGCAAACACTCCAGGCCAGTAAAACCTTCTAAGGACTCTCTCTCTAGTTTTTTCGACTCCCAAGTGTCCCCCTAATATGTGGCTGTGAGCCAACTTTAGTACTATATTTTGGTAAGTCTGAGGAACCAACAGCTGCTTAATGATATCTGAATCCTTTTTTACTACACGGTAAATTAGGTCATTTTTTACTTCAAAAAAGGGGAACGGCAGTGCTTCTCCTGGCTGATTAGCAACCCCATTTACAACTTTAATATCATTTCTAGCTGTCACTAAAGTGGGATCTTCCCACTGAGCACTTTTAAAATTACCCGGACTGATTCCAATATCAATTAAGTCCTTATCCTTGTCTGCAGTATTAGTAGGCTCCTCACTAGTTTGAGCTGGGTTATCTCCTATTAATACTGGTTTAGGGCAGTGTTTTTTTCTTTTTCTTATTTTTCCGTCACAGTGGTCAAAACCCAAGTCAATATCGGAAAAAGGGAACACATTATCCTCGGCAGATTGACTAATTTCTGATAAATTTTGGTCTCTCTTTTGCACAACTGCCCATAATTCTAGAAAATGAGGAAAGTCTCTACCGATCACTACCTCATGGGCTAATCTTTGGGCACGTACTACAGAGGTTACACCCAGTCGTGCCAAGATTTCAGCTTTCAATTTGCTGTAGTTACTTGCATCGGCTGGTTCTAGGTCATAATATGCCTTCTGCGGCTCTCCACTTAGGAACGGTGCCAGTATGCTTGCCCACTCATCAGCCGGCCATCCCTCCCTCTCAGCAGTGCGTTCAAATGCCAGAAGGTACGCCTCAACATCATCTGATGCAGTCATTTTCTGAATGTAGTGGCTCGCCCGAATCACCTATGGCCCCTGGTATCTTCCATCAGGGTCTCCATTCAGTTTTTCAGAGATAACTTGGATTTCCTGTTGTAGTCACTGGGCGACTTTTTGCTGCCCCTCACGGGCTACTTTAAACATCTCCGCTTGTGTCACAGCAATCTGTTTCACCAAGGACTCAGTGCACTCCATCTGTGTTTTGGCCAGGACTTTAGCACACTCTGTCTGGGCCAGCACCAGTTGCTGCAGGGCTGCACTGTTTTCTGCAGCTCTCCTGTTAGCCTCCTGTTGCACAGAGGTGGATTGGATCAGAGCCTTGATAACATCCTCCATGTTGAGCTTTAAATGACTTCTACCCTCAGGCTTACGTGGCTGCCCGCATTCTCCATCATATGTAACAAGCCACCTCTTTTACAGGTAGGATTGTCACAGATCTTTCAGTAACCACAGCCTTCTAGGGTATACAAAGTCCAGGACACATTCAGCTCGCTTTTCCTTTTTATTTGATAAGAAAGCAGGTGCTTTAAATAATAACAAAGAAACAAAATTCCTTGCTCTTACTTGAGCTCTTACTAGACAGGAATTACTATCTGTAATTGGGTGGCTTTCCCACTTACCAATTTCCCCCCCCCCCAAAAAAAGAAATGGATTTGCAATAAACACAATTGTTGTCCTCTCTCCTAGCTCACTTTTTCTCCCTCACACTGCAGCAGGCTGATCTCTCCTTTTAAAGGCCTGTCTGCTAATTGACTAGCTACAGGTGAGTGCCAATTAGTAAACCCTTAAGTCAGATCCAAATTCTGGTCTGTTACACAGCAACTAGTGCTGTTGGAGCATTGGCCCACCCTGCTCTCCAAATACTCCGCCCCAGGGACCCATACCATGTTTTGCAGAGCATCAGCAATGTATATTGCAAACTTTAACATCTCTCCCTGGGGCATTTAACAGAAAATTCTCTGGTTGCTGTTTAGCAAATCAGGCCTGATGTATCTTCCATCAACCACTATTCCACTTTTTTGCTTACAGCATGTATGCATGTATGTCAGTATGTATGCATGTATGTCAGTATGTCAGTATGTCAGTATGTGTGCATGTGTGTGTGTATGTATGTATGTATGTTAGTATGTGTCTGTGTGTCACTATGTATGTGTGTGTGTCAGTATGCGTGTATCTTTGTGTGTGTGTATCTGTGTCTTTTTGTATTAGTACTTGTGTTTGTGTCTGTGTGTGTATTTCTGTGGGTGGGATTTGGAGGAGGGTCTTGGGGCGGGCTTGGAGGCATGTCCCTGGGGGCCCAGACCCTGAGCTGTGTTAGGGGCAGGGGCGGGCTGGGCTGGGGGGCAGGGACGCAATTACCCCCCAGGCCGCCCTAAATCATTTTAAAACTGGCCGCTGCAGGGCCGGTCCTAATGCTGCAGCCACCTGAGCACTCTGTAAAGAGCCTAAGGCAGCGGCAGCTGCTTCTCTCCTCCCCTCCCTTTCCCTGTAGCGTGGCTGAGCTCCTCTCCGGTCCGCAGTGCCTGGCCAGAGTGATAGGAAGGTGCACACTCAGTCTGCATTTCCTGTCAGTCCGGCCAGGTACAGGAAACAGAAACTCCTGTTCCGAGCAGAGTTTCTGTTTCCTGTACCCGGCCGGACTGACAGGAAGTGCACACTGAGTGTGCACCTTCTCCAGCGGTACCAGCGGACCAGGAAGAGCTTCGACCATAGGGAAAGAGAGATGAAGTGGGGAGTGACAGAAGGAAGTAACAGGAGGGAAGTAACAGAAGGAGGGGAAGTAACAGGAGGGTAACAGAAGGAAGGGGAGTAACAGGAGGGTTAACAAGGATGGGGAGTAACAGATGGGAGTAGTATTAACAAAGGACAGGAGTAACAGAAGGAGGAGGGAAACAGAAGGAGGAGGGAATGCACAGAAGAAAGAAGAGTAAGAAAAGAAAGAAGGAGGTAAGAAGAAGAAACGGGAGTAAGAAGAAAGAACAGGGGAGTAGAAAGAACAAGGGGAGTAAGAAGAACACACAAAGAGGAGGGAGAAACAAAGATGAGAAGGGAGATGAGGGAGAAGCAGGGCCGGATTAAGAGCACAGTGGGCCTGGTGCTGGCAATTATGATGGGCCTAATTACGGAATCTTATCGACCAAAAACACTAAAACAATCATACCTCCCAAGCGTCATGTATCTGATGGAGATGGTGCTGGAGGGAAACTCATAGGATGCAGCTATAAGAAAACACATACTCTATGCTACTTTCTCTCTAATTTATGCTTTCATCCTTCAAGTAAATCCATAACCCCTAACAGCGGTGTACAGTGAAGCAGGAAGTCAATGGGCTGGGTAAAAGGGTTTGCCACTGGTGCGAATCACGTGACAAGACCTGCCAAAAGGGGTGAACATGCCCAAAAAGGGGGCATATTTGTCCAAAGAATTGGAAGGTCAGCCTGGCATGAATGCATCTTGAGCTTGACATAAATGCGTCTAATGATGCGCTCACTCCATTCTTTCTAAGGACTGTCCCCTCGCACTCGCTGGTCCACTTGTCTCCTTACCTTCTTACTAGCAGGCAGAAGTTGCTGGTATAGTCTGAGACAGAGAAAAGGTGTCTGCAGTGAGTGTAGAAGAAAGGGGACATGCCACAGTGTTAGAGAGAGTTTTGTTCCCATACATCCCTCTTAAGCTTCCAAACTTAAGGGGACACTATAGTCACCAGAACAACTACAGCTTATTGTATTTGTTCTGGTATTTGTTCAGGCTTTTTGCAGTAAAGATTGTCTTTTCAGAGAAAATAACTCCACTGGCCGCTCCTTAGATGGCTGCTAGAGGTGCTTCCTGGGGCAGTACTGCCTAGTGTGCAGCACTGCCATTTAGTGTCTCCACCCTCTGCATGCAGACACTGAACTTTCCTCATAGAGATGCATTGATTCAATTTATCTTTATGAGGAGATGCTGAGGGGCTGGTTCTGCCCCTGATCTGCCTAGTTGACAGTCTCAGCCAATCCTATGGGGAAGTATTGTAATTTGCTCAGACCACCACTTCTGAGCCAGCAGCTGCAAAATTGAATACAAGTAATATTTTACTATATTTAGGGAGGCAAGAAGGGGCCAGGGTGGTGGTTTTAACATAATAGGGTAAGAAACACATGATTGTGTTCCTGACACTATAGTGCTCCTTTAAGCAAGAGTATGTGAAGAGTAGTTAAGGTTGCCACCTTTATTGGAAAAAAATACCAGCCTTAATCATTTGTATAATTAATTAGTTATGCGTGACATCACATGATGTAAATCACAAGGAGTGACATCAGAGAAAATTCTGTAAAATCACCAACAAACTACTCACAGTTTGATTCTGCAGTATAGATGGATTGCTCCCAGTGTCTCAGTCTTGCAAGTCACCCAGTGTCTCAGTGTCCCTATGTAACACAGTGTCAGTGTCCCCATGTCGCCCAGTCCCCTAGTCTCCCAGTGTCTGTGTCCCCATTTCTCCCAGTGTCTCAATGTCTCAGTGTGTCCCCATGTCACTAAGATACTGGAGACACTGAGAGACATAGGGACACTGAGAGACCCGGGGGCACAGAGACATGGGGACACTGGGAGACATGGGGACACTGAGACATTTAGGGAAACTGGGAGAAATGGGGACACTGAGATACTAGGGACACAGACACTGGAAGACATGGGGACACTGAAACATTTGGGGACACTAAGACACTAGGGACACAGACATGGGAACACAGACACTGGGAGACTAGGGGACACTGGGAGACTAGGAGATACTGGGAGACTAGGGGACACTGGCTGGGAGACAGACACTTGGGAAGACATGGGGACAGTTGTGGACATAGACATGGGGACACTGGGACACATGGGGACACTAGGCACACTGAGACACTGAGAGACTTGGGGACACTGAGACACTAGGGACACTGGCTGGGGGACATAGTGTCTCCGTGTCCCAATGTCTCCCAATGTCCCTATGTCACACAGCGTCCCCATGTGTCTCAGCATCCCCATGTGTCCCAGTGTCCCCTAGTGTCTCAGTGTCCCCATGATTTCCAGTGTCCCCAAGTGTCTGTGTCCCCAGGTCTCCCAATGTCTGTGTCCCCATGTGTCCTAGTGTCTCAGTGTCCCCTAGTGTCTGGGTCCCCTAGTGTCTGTGTCCCCATATGTCCCCAAGTATCTCAGTGTCCCCTAGTGTCTCAGTGTCCCCATATTTTCCAGTGTCTCAGTGTTCCCAGTGTCTGTGTCCTAGTGTCTCAGTGTCCTCTAGTGTATGTGTCATCATGTGTCCCCTAGTGTCTGTGTCCCCTAGTGTCTCAGTGTCCCCATATGTCACCTAGTGTCTGTGTCCCCATGTGTCCCTGCTGCCTTTCCCCCATCCCTCACTTACCTGAGCTGTAGAGCTGCTGTCTGGACTCTCTGTGCTGTGTAGCTGCTCCCCCACGGATCAGTGAGTAGTAGAAAGAGGCAGGGATATTCTGTAACTTCCTATCCCTGCCTCTCTCCACACACAGTGGCCGGTGCTGGTATTGCAGAGTAATTTCCATTTATTCTGAGAAAATTACCTGCATTTGTATTGCCGGTATTACTGCAATACCGGCACGGCCAGGCAGCCTCAAATACCGTCTGTGCCATTAAAATTCCAGGCAGGTGGCAAACCTAAGAGAGGCGTGTTTAAGAAAAAAAAAAAATTTTTTTTTTTTTTTAAATGGGCCTAATCCATGAGCCTGGGCCTGGAGCTGCAGCTCCATCAGCCCCTATGTTAATCCGGCCCTGGTCACAGGGGTGTTGGGGTCTTTGTACACGGGGTTGGGGTCTTATTCAGGGGGGTTGGGGTTTTTGTTCAGGGGGGTTGGGGTCTTGTACAGGGAGTTGGGGTCTTGTTCAGGGGGGTTGGGGTCTTTGTTAAGGGGGATTGGGGTCTTGTACAGGGGGGTTGTGGTCACATTCTGAGAAATTAGGGTCTTGCACAGTGGGGTTGGGGTCACAGGGTTTGGGGTCTTTGTTCAGGGCACTGGGGTCTTGTTCAGGGGGCTTGGGGTTCTTGTACAGGAGGGTTGGGGTCTTGTACAGGGGGGCTGGACACCAGATACACAAGGTTAGTAAAGTATATGTCTTAATGCTAATATTGTTTTTTTTGTTTTTTTACAGAGGTATTGGGGTCTTTGTACAGGGGGTTGGGGTCTTGTTCAGAGGGTTGGGGTCACAGGGGGGTTGGGGTCTTAGAACAGGGGTTGCTGTCTTGTTCAGGGGTCACAGGGGGATTGGGGTCTTTGTATAGGGGATTTGGGGTCTTGTTCAGGGGGTTGGGGTCTTGTTCACAGGGTTGAGGTCATAGGGGTTGGGGTCAGGGGTTGGGGTCTTTGTACAGGGGCTGGGGGTCTTGCTCATGGGGGTTGGGGTACAGGGGGGTTGGGGTCTTGTTCAG
>OW240914.1:289358506-289376239 GCA_933207985.1 Pelobates cultripes
TAATGGTAGGCATCCTACGGTTCTCCCTGCTGTATTTTCTGATACTGCCATTCCTGCTCTGGATGAGCGTCTGGCCTCCATTCGGGATACCTGGGTTAAGGTTCAAACTGCTCTAGGGGCTGCTGAACGCTTCAAACATTTTGCTGATAAGCGTAGGAGTGCCAACCCGGTGTACCAAGTGGGAGACCGGGTTTGGTTGTCATCTCGCAACATCAAGCTTAAGGTCCCTAGCATGAAGTTTGCCCCCAGATTCCTTGGTCCCTATAGAGTGCTTCGTAGGATCAATCCAGTGTCTTACTCTCTGGCTCTTCCTGCATCTTTAAGGATTCCCAACACTTTTCATGTGTCCTTACTCAAACCTCTTGTCTGCAATAGATATACTGTTCCTTGTGTTCCTCCCCCTCCGGTGGTGGTGGGTGGTCAGGAAGAGTATGAGGTATCTTCTATCGTGGATTATAGGTTTTCTCGGGGCACTTTACAGTACTTGGTTGTTTGGAAAGGTTACGGTCCTGCTGATCGTTCTTGGGTTTCGGCTCCTGACCTGCATGCGGGCCGTAAGATCCGCGCTTTTCACGCTAAATTTCCTCTCAAGTCTGGTCCTGTCCGCCCGGTGGGCGTTCTTCAGGTGGGGGGTAATGTCACATATTCATCCGCTTATAGAAATGTGGTTAATGACATTTACTGTCCACACAGGAAAAGTTGTGCCGAGCAGCAACCTAATCCACAGAAGGGTTAACGCTGAGCAGTAATTGTGCAAATGAAACCTGGTGTCATGTATTCATCCGCTTAGAGAAAAGTGATTAATGATATTTACTGTCCACACAGGAAAAGTTGTGCCGAGCAGCAACCTAATCCACAGAAGGGTTAATGCTGAGCAGCAATTATGCAAATGAAACCTGGTAACTGACTTTGGGGTCAAAGGCCGGTTACAGCCTATCAGAACTAAAGGAGGGTATTTAGGCCCAGTTCTCAGCCTGCTCAGTGCCCTGTCGTGGTTTCCCTTGTGGTTGTCTGAGAGCGCGTTCCTGTTTATAGTTTTCTACCTGGTTTTGACTTTGGCTTTGTTTATTGACTTCTCTATATTCTGGTATCCTGACTCCTGGCTTTCCTCATCGCTGTGTCCCTTTCTGTGTTCCCTGACCTCGGCTAGTATTTTTGACTATTCTTTGTACGTTAAATCCGGCCATTCTAAGGACCGGTAATACGTTACTTATTTGTCATCCGTGCTGTACAGTTCTACGTGCTGGATCAAACAGTAATCCTGACAGTCACAGTCTGTGCTAAAATTCCCCAATAATGTGGACACAATCACAGATATCAAGTCCTAATTCTAAATAGGTCTGCCTATAAATGCATACATAAATCAACGATCTATTGATCTCATATTTAAACCTCAATAGTACCAGTAGATAGTAAAAAAGCTCCTGAATAGAGTAAATTGTAAATTATGTTATATCCAATATATATACAAATAGTATCAAGGCTGTCTCTATTACAGAATGTATCTCTTGAACTAATATAATAGAGCCCTGTAAGGAGATTACTGATAGTCATCACATAACTATAATCTGCAATAAAGTATCTCCTTAACAGGATATAAATGAGGTTAAAGAATAAGGACTAAAGGGGAGGTTAGAAAAGTATTAAAATGCTAATGTGCAGAACCATACTTAGAGTGTTGGTTACCTGCACATAGTAAAGTGAAAGTGCCCAAAGTGACGCGTGTTTCGGTGCTTAAAGCATGCACCTTCGTCAGGGGCCAGAATTCTTTAAGCACCGAAACGCGCATCAGGTTTTTCCGCTTTTCTTTGTTACCATACTCAGGTAACCAACACTCTAAGTATGGTTCTGCACATTAGCATTTTAATACTTTTCTAACCTCCCCTTTAGTCCTTATTCTTTAACCTAATTTATATCCTGTTAAGGAGATACATTATTGCAGATTATAGTTATGTGATCACTATCAGTAATCTCCTTACAAGGCTCTATTATATTAGTTCAAGAGATACATTCTGTAACAAAGACAGCCTTGATACTATTTGTATATATCAGGTATTGGATATAACATCATTTACAACTTACTCTATTCAGGAGCTTTTTTACTATACACTGGTACTATTGAGGTTTAAATATGAGATCAATAGATCGTTGATTTATGTATGCATTTATAGGCAGACCTATTCAGAATTAGGACTTGATATCTGTGACTGTGTCCACATTATTGGGGAATTTTAGCACAGACTGTGACCTATTAAGTTATATTAAAGTCAAATTAGGTCTGAGGTGAATTACAGTCACAGTATGTTATAAGGGAGGTATAGCCTTACTCGTCTGGAAACACTGTTTTGGATTGGGATGATCACAATAATTTGGGAATAGATTTGGATCATTTATTTGATTATTTATTACTTATTCAAATATCTCTTATCAATATTCCAGTATATGCTTAAACTGTTGGATCTGTGTATCCAACATTGAGAGCTTTTTTTGACTTGTATTATTTCATAGGGGTTAAGCCCCAGGACACAACTGGAGTGTCCACACAGGTGCTTTTGTGGGTTCCATAGTGAGTCTATCCTTTTAGGATTAAATTCTCACTAGGAACGTCCACAATTCTATCCTTATTAATATACATATGTTTGTACCCATATATATATATGTATACAATCACTTGGTGACCCTGTTCTGTATAATACTACCAAAATACTCTAGGGATATACATAGAAGAAGACTCAATATGTCAGAATCTTCATTCATTTTTCCCTATGCAGAACCACTCGGCATGTCAAGGTTAATTCACAAACTGGGCTGGTAAATCATAAGTATTTACACATGCGCACTGGAGCATCTATCTCAAAGGAATGAAATGCTCTGATATCATCACTAGAAGCACTTCTTTGATTGGATCCTCCTCACCCCAGGGTGGGACCTACTTATGTTTAGAAACTGTCTCTCTGTGGATGCCGGCTATTAGCTCTTGAGAAAGGTGGAGTCGGGAATGCACGTCGGGCTAACGATGCTGATACTTTATTTTTAAATTCACTTGTTTGGACTTCTATACTGATCTTGATTTCGTGCTTTATGGGGAGGATTCGTTTGTGTAGAAGCAGGGAATTGCAAGGGGTGTCTTTAGCCTTACGTATAGCTAGGGATTTCTTTGTTTATTATTTATTATTATTTCTTTTTTTTCACTACTCTACCTAGGCCTTTGCCCCTCCTGTGTACTTAATCACAGCTACCTACAAGTGTGGATATCTCCTGCCATAGGGGTCATCCGCTCTAGTAGCACTGATTAGCTAACTTCTATTTAGCTGTAGAAGCCCTGTCTCCTGTTCCTACTTGGGTGGTCTCTGAATGCTTGATTATCCGCTCGAGAGCACTGGGCGTTGAGATATAGGAGGGGGTTTGATTTTTCATTTTCAGCTATACTATTATTATTATTTTCATATTACTTTCATTCTTTACTGGGTCCTCCTCCCCAGATTCGATATCTACAAGGGACTAGTATCCTATCAAACAGAAGGCTGGCACACCTTGCTATAGTTAACCTCAGAATGGGTGAGACTTAGCCAGCACTGACTAATATCTCTTTCTCAATACTGTTATCCCCAGATTCAACATCTGCAAGAGCCTAGTATCCTATCAAACAGAGAGCTGGCTCACCTTACTATAGTTAACCTCAGCAAGGACTTAGCCAGCACTGACTAATATCACTTTCTCAATATTCTTATCCTATTATCTGAAGTATCCCCTTAATAGGGACAAACCTACCTCAGTAATAAGGGAGAAGACTGAGTCAGTACCGACAGTATACAATTGACCCTTTCTTCCTCATTGAGAACATCTCACACTGCTATTTTTGTTGTTTGGAGTGCTCTCTGTGCAGAGGTACTCCATTCTATTAACAGTGGATTGATTGAGCGAGCACTAGAATTACATTATAGTGTTTTCATTGCCTGCATTTCCCACCACTCTATCCTACCACAGTCCTAGTGTCTACCAACCACAGGCTCCTGACGACGGCGTTTTGAACATGCTGAAACGTGCGTCAAGCGTTTTCTTTTTCTTTGATCTCTGCGCTTGGTAGCACTTTTTTATTTTTGTTACCACTATGGTTATTGATTTTTAGGTGTTTATTTATTTATTTATAACTCTAGTAGGGAGAGTTGGTTCAGGTAGACACTAGTGGTTAGACCGCGGTGTCGAGGTAACTTTTAGGGTGAATTGAGAGATTTATTTAATTATTTATTTTTTGTGTGAGGCTTTTCATCTGCGTTTAGACCTGATTACCCGGTCCCTTGTTCTCTGGGGACCCTGTGCCTCTTCTCTCTCCCTAACCTCGTTTGCATTACCTTCCTGTCAGTCGGACACTAGGGGAACTGAAACTTAGATGCTAGCTAGTACTCCAGACAATTGAACACCTGGGCACCATTTAGTAGATCTCCCTTTTTTTCAAGTTATACTTTTTGTTTGCCTATTCCTTTTTATCCTTAGATTGATTATTGATCATTTAGATTGATTATTGATCATTTCTTAAACAGTGGAGCTCTCCTGATGTTGGTTTCCCCTTGTGGGACTCTACACATCACCTACTCCTATTACCTACATATTTTGGAGGGTTACCCCCTCATTGGAGCTTCCTATTAGGTGGTTACAGTGGTGCAGCTCATGAGCCCTTGACTTGTATCCGGACTCCTGACCTGCACTCTGTTTATTTTATTTCTCCATTTTGTATTTTATATAGTCAGTAAGAGATCCTCTATTTAAAATATATAAATAATTGAGAATACAATATAAAATAAGGATTGTCTTGGACGCAATAACGTTTTGTCTTTTAGATATTTATTATATAAAAATATAAATATAGACATATAAAATCCAGTACAATAATTTATAGCAGAGTTTATAAGATTAAACTATATGCTTGAAAATATCATTAATAGATTAACATACCCTACTGAACATGTCATCATGTCAGCCTCTCTGTCATTATAAGATGGAGCGTCTGTCTCCAAATCTATTCTCTCTGTGTTAACATTTAAAAAGTACTGTCAGGTTTCAAAACTGACATGTAAGACTTTTTTGTTTATTACTGGCCCTTTAAGTGAACTTCATGATTTTCTCCTCTAGTGGCCTCCCTAGCCACTAATCTATTCACTGACCTTAATAACCTCACCTGGATTAACTAATTAGGAGGCTTGGTAAGTCTACTCCCAGCACACAACAGTGCCTTGACATTGAAGTCTATGCTCTGATAAAGAATCTCTGTTCCTTGTAATATCCTGTATTTTATCTACATTATTTCATTCTGTAGAGAACTTACCTGCAGTGCCTCATCCTGTACTCATCTGCATTTCCTCATACTGAAAGGCACTAACCTGCATTACTTCATCCTGAACTTGCCTGAATTACATCTTACCGAAAGACTTTCCTTATCAGCTTCCAAGAATCCTGATTTGTGGCATATTTCCTTCATTGAAGAATCTTAACTGCTTCAATTGCTGCATCACTGCATGATCTCGTAAGCAACCTGCATTGTATTATTTTGGAATATACCAACCTGTTTCAACCTCTGCAACTCTGCATGATGCTGTATTGTATTATCCCAAAAGGTATTTACCTATAAATAGCTGCATTGCAAAGTATCCTGGAAATCCTTAACTACTTGGTATAACTTCAAGCCTGCTTGTTTATAAAATACTTTTATTCATTTACTTTCAAAAGATCTTGTTTGTGGCAGACTGCCCTTTTATTCTTTATTTTCAGTAAATTTGTTATGTCTAATATGACAAAGTTTTAACCAATAACCCTTGCAATCGTCTCCTCTATGACCTGCTCTGGAGCATGACAGGTACACATATTTATACCTTAGGTGTCCTTATTTTAGGGTTACTGTAGTTCATATATGGAAAAAGTAACACTTCTTTTACTTTATTCATTTCAGCAACTCCCTTATCTTGGAAAAAATACTAGGCCATAACTAAATTGTAAGGTTACACACGTCATGGAAAATTCCCTGACTTAGGACAAGATGACATCTTAAAGTCTGAATATTTTCAGATTGGTAACCAACCTAACTGAACATACCTAATATTAGTTTAACGACACATGACATTTCGATACAGTATTACTGTAACAGGAGGATGAACAGTACTACAATTTGTAGATTGGTACTGAATTAATTAAAGAATTATCTTGAATGTATTTTATACATGTATGATTTAACTTAAAGAAATGGTAGTAACCACCGCATTGTATTAGTAGAACTGGATGAACATTAAAACCGAGGGCCGCCATCAGGGCATGACAACCATAACGGTTGTCATGGGCCCAGCGGGCCCGCACTGCTCTGGGAGTCCCGGGCCCCACATTCCATTTGTGCACATATAGATAGCGATTATCGCTATATGTTCACCTCGGGCCCCGGCTACCTGTAGAATGTAGACGGGGACCAGCCAGCACCATCCTAACTCCCCAGCAGCTCCTGTGTAAGTCTTGCCAGCTCCGCGGCCGGCAGAGCGTTGTCACGGGTTACCATGGCAACGCTCCGCACGGCATGCGGGCATAGCTCGTGAGAGTTACAGGCAGGAGGTGTTGGAAAGTTAAGATGGTGCTGGATGGCCCCCGTCTCCATTCTACAGAGGCTGGCTCCCTCCACTATACCATCGGACCACCAGGGATGCAATCTCCCCCCTCCCTGGCCAGGTAAGAAGCAGGGAGAGGGGCATAAAATGTAAATGCCACCAAAAAGGCTTCTCCCCCGACCCCCCCCATGCAGCCCCCTATTTAACACATTTACATACACTAAAACCACAACACAAACACACACTGCATTCACCATACACACACTAAAACCACAACACAAACAAACACTGCATTCACCATACACACTAAAACCACAACACAAACACACACTGCATTCACCATACACACACACTAAAACCACAAGACAAACAAACACTGCATTCACCATACACACTAAAACCACAACACAAACACTGCATTCACCATACACACTAAAACCACAACAGAAACACACACTAAAACCACAACACAAACACTGCATTCACCATACACACTAAAACCACAACAGAAACACACAATAAAACCACAACACAAACACTCTGCATTCACTACACACACACACTTTATCTAAAACACACAAAACTACATCCATTATACAAATGTGCAATCTGTATCCATTTTACACACCACACAGGGCATCCTTGTGGGCGGACTCAGAATGGGCCCCCGGGGGCAGACTCGGGGGTGGGCCCAGGGGGCCTACACTTTGAACTGTGTCAGGGGCCCCAAAATTTCTGATGGCAGCACTGGTAAAACCCACTAATGAATTGACAAAGTAACGAACAGTAAAACCCATGTATGAATACCAGCGTGATTAGCAATTTATAAGTGTAACACATAAATTAGCCTAATAATACCTGCCACAAAGCTAGCTTTATACATTTAGTTGTGCAGGCAACTCTGATTTTCATGCAAGCTATTTAAATCCTGCTTTTAATTAACACAACAGGGCAGATTCCAATTCTAGACACCATTCTAATTCTGAGTAGTTGCTTCACTTCTATAATCCTGTTTAGCGGTACCTATAATATGTAAGATGCCAAAATACCTGAGTATTGCAGTATGAAATAATACTTTTTTTTTTTTTTGACTAACAATATTTCAAATACAAGCTTTTGAGAGTTTTCCTCTCTTTCTCACGTCTAAAGCAATGCTGATCAATTATGATAGAGTTTAACTCTATCAACATTTGTTAGAAAAGGGGAGGGTGAGTGGAGTGTCATAAATAGCAGAAGATGTGCCTGAAAGTAAAAGGTGCAGGTTGGCAAGAAAAAGTAAATAAACAGAGGAGAGTCAATAGGCTAGTTAAAAATGAACAACAAAACAAACAGCAGAGCAGGGCAAGCAAATATTTAGCTGCATATAGGTATGTATATAAATTGATCCAATAAAGGTGAAGTGAGAATATTTAAAAAGAACTATACAAGACATTAAGATGTGTGTGTTATCACAGAATACATCCACAGAAAATGAAAAATGGTTTTCAATAGAGAAAGACGGCACAGGGGTAGGGAATCGATCCTCTTTTCTGGATTATAGACCTCAACAAAAACTTTATAGCGGAGGCAACATCCAAATCACATGTAATTAGAGATCTAGCAGGTTGGTGGGATATAATTGTAAAAACAAAAGAATAGAATAATAGATGCACTACCAATCTCAGTGATTAATTATATGCTAGATAATATTAAGATCAACTCTTGGAAGAGCAAGGGAATAAATAAAATCATAGATATAATGGAGAATTATAAAATTAAGCTCTTTCAACAAATAAGTGAGGAAATCTGTAGCCCACCGAATGATATCTTTAACTACCTTAGAATTAAATGGTTTGTCTCTGCTTATTTTATTATGTATAGAGAGTGTAAAATAGATGAGATTATTCTAGTTCACAGATTTACAGTTTAAACTTTGAATAGATGGTACTTGACACTGAATCTTCTAAATAAAATATATCCAAATACATCCAATAGATGGTGGTGGTGCAACATTGATAAGGGCACCTTATTACACATATGGTGGTACTGCCAACCGATTATATATTAATTGAAAATATAGAATTACATTAATTGACTATATGACAGGAAATAAATTAACAATGGATCCGGGAACAATTTTACTACATTTTAAATGAGTCAAAAATTAAGATTAAAGGATTCAATGTTAATTTTACAGATCATTACAGCAGCCAAATTACTGATAGCACGGAATTGGAAAAATGTACAAACCCCATCCACATGAAAAGTGATAGCACAAGTAATATGGCAAGCAAAAATGGAAAAAGGCATCTTAGTGAGCTTAGTAAACAGCTACACGCAAATAGAATATTGGGATACTTGGATAGATAAATTAGAAATTTTAAAATTATCATAGAGGGTCTCTCATCAAGGTAAATGGAATAAAACAAGTAGGGGGACCAAGAGATGAAAGGCAGGTAGTGTAATGAGGTGGCAAGGGGTTTTCCCATACACCTGCCTTCCATGTCCGACAAAAGAAGCAATTAAATAAGGAAGGAATGGCTGGGTCAAATGGGCGTATAATAATAATAATAATAATAATAATATTGATGATGATAGTAGTTCAATCAAAGAGACGAAAGGGCTCTCTCCAAACAAAGATAGGGAAACGTTAGATAAGAAAGTGAGACTAAAAGGGCTATTATAGGGATAATCAGGATAGGGATGAGGTGGGAGGGAAGAAACCGGGGAATGTATGATGATATAAAGGTTAAACCCATGAAGTTTTACTATAGTTAAGAAAAGAAGCATTGTATTAATGATGATCGAGAGACCTCAAAGCTGCTTATTTTATGTAATAGTTTTAATAACTATACATTGGTAAGATATCTATTTGAAATAAAAATAATAAAATTATTTGTTTTAAAGTGTTCTAACAGTTGCATAGCCACTTTGAGGCTACTGGGTGGCAGCAGGTTACTTTCTATTGTAAGTAAATCATCCAGATAGTTAATGTAGCGGAGCTGCAATAAAAAAATTCAAAATCTCTTCTGGGGTTCTCAGAAGATGGAAAGGAAGCACTGTTTAGCAGATATAGCCCAATCCCCCAGTAACCGGATGACACACAGTTCTGAGAGTCAACTGGTTTATTAAGGGCCACCCACGGCCTTTTATGCAAAATAATCCTTCCCATGATCCTCTGTGCCTGAGAGATAATTACCTGAGAAACATATAATTGAATCTCTCAGGTACAGAAAAATCTACAATTTTTATGACACCCAAAACACACAAAAAAAAACCATGTATCCCCTCAAGTCTTATATACCCTGAAAAATTGGATTTTGCACAACATATCCAAAAAGCACTCATATCCCATGAACACAGCCAAAATGCCACTAAGGTAAAGTTTTGACCGACCGCACACTCCTGCCCAAAATAGTTCCATAGAATCTGGGGTAGCAGTCGTTTTCTTTTGGGAGCATGAAAACGCACAAAATACCAAATGGATGCTTTCACCCGTATGCTGATCGCATGCCCCTCATTTGTGGTAATGATTCCTCCGAAGAGTGTTCTTCTCAGATGTATAAAACCGAAGGCAGGCGGAGATGGAAGTTCAGCGGCGTTTGCGAGGCTGAGTGTCAGATTTTAGTTCCATGCACTTGACAACCAAACACCGCTGCCTGCATTCGCAGGAACAAGATGGTCACCACCACGTGTGCGTACATAAGAACGACGGCCACCAGCCGATCATTTATAACACTGAGGTGTGAACCGTTATTGAAGTGTGAACAGGGGTGATGGAGGTTAACAAGGTCTGGATCTTTCGTGGTTTTGTTTGATTGTCAAACAAAACAAGGGTAAAAATTATATTAACACGGTTTTACCAAATAAACCAGGGAATCATAAGGGAAGAAAGGTCAATTCTGCCACACAGCTCCACCGTAACCACAGGCCGGCATACAGTCTGATCCCAACGGATCGGCTTGGGGATGCCTGGGCAAGAGCTCACAGATCACTTCTCTAGTTTAGTTTGTAGGGATAGCCCGTCATTGTTGCCATTCTGCTACCCAGGGCACTAAAGGGTTGTGATCTGTGAGCAATGAGAAGGGTTGTCCATAAAGTTAGGGTTGCAGTTTCTTGAGGGTCCGAACCACGGCCAGGCATTCTTTTTCAATGGTGGCGTAGCTTACTTCGCGGGGTAAGTGTTTGTTTGTTTTCTGCTTAAGTAAGTCACAGGATGTTCAGCTCCGACTTGGCTCAGTACTGCCCCCCATCCAAACATAAAAGCATCTGTGTGAACAAGAAAGTATTTAGTTGGATCAGGAGCAGCAAATACTTCATTAATTAGACCTGTTTTCAGTTGCTGGAATATCTGTTCATGCTCAGACTACCTGCCTTGGGAGGTTCTTGCGGGTCAAGTCAGTGAGAGGTTTGGCTAGGGCACTATAGTTGGGTACGATAGTACCCTGCTGTCCCCAAGAAAGCTAGGACCTGGGTTTTAGTATGGGGGTAGGCCACTTGGCTACATCCTCAACTTTGGCCGGTTTGGGTTTCTGCTGTCCGCTCCCTACTCTGTGACCAAGGTACTGTACCTCAGCCATCCCTATATGAGGTGTTCTTGCCAGGTGTTGCTGTAGATAGCAATATCGTCCAGGTATGCACACCCATAATCCTGGAATCCATCCAAAAGCCGATCAACCATCTGCTGAAAAGTTGCTGGAGCATTTTCATCCCAAATGACATGACACAAAACTGGTACAGGCCAAATGGGGTGGCAAACGCCAACTTCGGTATTGCATCCTTGGCTAGGAGAATCTGCCAGGACCCCTTACAAAGATCTATTATAGTGAGGTACTGGCTCCCGGCCATCTTATCTAGGAGGTTGTCTATCCTGGGCATAGGGTAGGCGTCTGACATGGTTTTATCATTCAACCTCCGGTAGTCTCCACAGAAGCGGGTTGTGCCAATCCAGCACTACCGGAATGCCCAGGGGCTGTCTGATGGCTCAATAACCTATAGTTGAAGCATTTCCTGAATCTCCTTCCTCATATTTTCTTTCAAAGATTCAGGAATGCGGTAAGGTGGCTGCCATAACGGTAACTGTCCTGGGGTTTCTACACGATGAGTAGCCAATGGAGTGTACCCAGGTAGGTTGGAGAATGTGGCCCCCCATAATTAATTCCGTACTTGGGTACGCTCATGAGGGCTCAACCGATCCCCTAACTGTACCTCCTCAAGGGCCCCTGTATGACCCCCCTCCCCTAGGAGATCTGGTAAGGGAAGGTACACAATATCCTCGGAGGCTGAGGCGCAGATAGCCGCCACATTCTCTGTTCGCTCGTAGTAGGGCTTGAGCATGTTCACATGGAACATGTGTGTCCCCCCTATACCAGAGCAATTGCCAATCACATAGGTGGTGTCACACTTTTGTTCCACCACCTGGTATAGGCCCTGCCAGGTGGCCTGCAGCTTATCATTGTGGACAGGCTTAAAAATTAGCACCTTTTGTCCCACTTGAAAGCTGTGGTCCCTGGCCCCTCGATCGTATGAAGTGCGCTGTCATTTCCAAAGAGCACATCGGCAGGTAGCTCCTGCATTAAGCCCACTTCCACAATTCCCGCCCCCACACCCCAATTCAAATGGACCATGGCAGTGGGTAAGCGATGCATGGCTTCCCCTGCCACCCTTACTGCCATGAATCCTCCTGTATGGGCGGTGTCCGGAACTAGATTGCACTTTATCAGGGTTAAGGTGGTGCCAGTGTCATAAGGTCCCTGAAAATTCTTCCCCTCTAGACACACCGTTTGTCTGTGGTACTGTCGGTTGTCTGAGGTGGCCTGGACTGGGTAGGCCTCATGTAGGATACCCAGTTGTTTCTCGTGGGGTCAGGGCTTGAACTGCAGGTCGCTGTCTCAATCTGATAGCAATGGGTAGCTGCTCTGTTCACGAGTGGTTGGCTTGGACGAACCCAGGGGGTTCGGTTCCAGTTCTGGGGGCACTATCGTTGGACGTGCCCCAGTTTCTGGCACAGGTGGCACCGAATATTGGAGTGAGGTTGAAAGTGGGGTGCTGTCTGGTCTAATGTACTCCCATTGCTCTGTGGTGCTGGTGCAGGCATTGCTGGTCTAAAAAATAAACGGGGTGATGGCGCTTGGCATCGTGGTGTTTGTCTGCCAGCTGGGCTGCATCTGTGAGGGTAAGGGGGTTATGGTCCATCAACACAAGGACGTATATATAAAAACCCAAAGGTGATATATACAAATAGAGGGTGGTTGGGAACAATACAACCTGGATATGGCTGAAAATGAACGTGGAATCTATAAAATAGCAAAATACAAAATATAGTGAAGTAAGTTAGGCAAAATTGGATTTGCACGTGGTAGAAAACTTACAAGAAGGGAGTAGCAATCACGCCTGTCACCCTGTCAGGGGTTTCTTTCCACATTGGAGGTCGAATATATATGGCGAGGACTGACCATATCACTTTTTCTTCAGCTCAGGAATAAAATATCCCTTTTTCCTTCAGCTCAGGAACAAAAGAAAAAATATAGATAGTGCAGATTGTATAAAAATAACAAGATTTATTCCAAATATTGCACTTACAAGAAATCAGAAGTAAGACAGCATATCTCCATAAAGAAGTAATGGCCGGGTCTCCAGATGAAAGTAGAGAGAGATCCCAAAATGGAGGTACACAAAATTAAAAAATAAAATAAAATAAATAAAAATAACAAATGGACTATAATAACAGCTGTATATTAGCATAAAAAGTCCAAAAGTAGTATCCAACGCGTTTCGTCACTATGGTGACTTCCTCAGGGATATAGATGTGTTGTAATCTTCATGGTTTATATATCATGCCAATTTTCAAATTCGCGGGGAAATTCACATGTTACTTCCGGTTTTCGGCCCTTAGACTTCCTGCGTTCCACCTTGGAACGCATAGCGTCACTTCCGGTCTCATCCAATCAAGAGGGCTTCTTGCGTTCCACCTTGGAACGCATGACATCACTTCCGGTTTCGGATCTAATCCGATCGAGGGGAGCCCTCCTCTGCTAGCACTAATAGAAGTGCAGCAGAAAAGGCTTCCCCTCTGGGGCAACAATCAGTTCCCATTATACAAATATGGGACAGAGAAAAAAGTCTGTATGCCATGAGAATAATAAAGCATTAAAAATCTGCATAAGATAAAAAAGAATAACTATAAAGGACTAAATGGATGTTATATAATATGGACCAGATTAATACATGTCATATATAAAACATGACATGTAAGACATTATAAAAAAGGAGTAATAGTACAATATATATTCTGTGATATCAGAATGCATGATTGTTATATACATGAAACCCCAAAAGGGTACAAATTTGGAAAAACAAATGTATAATATCATTGTAGCCCAATCCAATGTACAATGGGAACAGCATGTACAAATATTAATAATAACTGAACATATATCAAAAATAGTATATATATATAGCCTACAAAATATATATATATATATATATATATATATATTTTTTTTTTTTTCGCATAATATAGCATTCTCAAATACAGTAATTAAATAAATACAATTAGATAATATACAAATATAAAGTGTAATGAGTTCAACATCCATCTATAAGATAGAGATAAGGATTAATATCCATATAGTACATATAATACAATATATCCAGATGTGGAACTTATATAGGTAAATATAGACAAATTTCAAACTACTATCAATAAGACCAGGATATAGAAAAGAGAAAAAGAAATTTTGGAAGAAGGATAATTATTGAATTAATTTGTACATCATTAAATTAGACCAGTTAAATCAATATCTTGGTTTAAACCGGTTTTAAGTGTTCTTAAATTGTATATCCATTCTGCTTCTTTTTTAATTAGCTCTTGCATTCTGTTACCTCCCCTCCAGTGTACATCTATCCTATCGATTCCAAAGGCACGAAAGGTGGACCATTCAAAAGAACTACATGTGTTACAGTGTCTAGGTACACTGTGATCAATTTTTTTTGTTTCTTATATTAAGGAAATGTTCTCTGAACCTAATATGTAGTTGACGGGTAGTCCTACCTACATATTGTGCCCCACATCCACATTGGAGCAGATATATGGCATATGTAGTGGTACAATGTAAAAAAATTTTAATTTGATATGTTTTTTGGGTGTATGTGCCTTTGAAATCGACAATCTTTTTGTCTAAATTTATACATGTGGAACACTTTCCACATTTATGGAAACCTGGAGTTTTTGATGATTCCAAAAAATGTTTCTTTGGTTTATTAGTATATAAAAGGCTGGGGGCCAATTGAGATTTTAAGTTATCGGCTTTCTTATATATGACTAGGGGTTTGTTTGGTAAAACCTGGCCTAGCACTTCGTCCTGTTTAAGGATTGCCCAATGTTTTTTTTTAAATATTTTCGATCTTTTTTGCATGTGTGTTGTATTTTGTTGTGAATGCAAATTCAAACTTTCCTTTATTGTGATTCCCTTTTTGTCTATCTATTAGAAATTCAGATCGATTCTTTGTTTTGATATTCTGTATCTCCAGATCAATTTGTTTCTTATTATATCCCTTCTCCACATATCTATTTTGTATGATTTGAGATTGCTCTTCAAAAGAATGTGTAGTAGAGCAATTTCTTCTCATACGGATTATTTGTCCCTTGGGGATATTGTCCAACCATAGTGGATGGTGTAAACTATTGTTTTTAATTGCAGTATTGCAGTCGTTTTTTTTTAAAAATGTCTTAGTTCTTAATGTGTTTTCCTCGACATATATAGTCAAGTCTAGAAAATCTATTGATTCGTGATGTATTGAAGAAGTAAATTTTAGATTATAATCATTTTGATTGATGTCCTCAATAAAATCCGTAAGGCTGGTGTGATTGCCTTCCCAAATAATAGGCACATCATCTATGTAGCGTCGCCATAGGACAAGGTTCCCCCCAAGGTGGGATCCCAAGGTGACATGTTGCGACTCCCAATGGGCCACATAAAGGTTGGCAAAACTTGGGGCGAACCTCGTCCCCATGGCGACACCACATAGCTGTAAAAAGAAGACTGAATCAAACCAAAAAAAAATTTTTGTCAATACAAACTGAATACACATAGCCAAAAAATCTATTTGTTGTATGCATAGACCATTCTGTTGGGTCAAAGTATCTTTGATAACTTCCAATCCCTTAGAGTGAGGTATGTTTGAATATAGGGAGGTAACATCAATTGTAGCCAGTAAATAGGAGGACTTCCATTCGAAGGTCTGTAGATCTTGTAAGAGATGCTTAGTATCTCTTATATAAGAGGGACAGAGGGGTACAAATGGTTTTAAGAAGGCGTCTACATATTCCGAAAGATTGCAAGTGAGGGAGTTAATCCCACTGATGATAGGTCGAACTGGGGGGGAGGTAAGGCACTTGTGGATTTTGGGTAAAAAATAAAAAATGTCTGTTTTACAGAAAGGGTTAAACATAAACTTAAATTCGTCTATTGAAATTATATTGTTGTCTAGACCTTGTTGTAATAATGTTCTAAGTTCTTGTAAAAAGATCTTACTAGGATCTTGTTCTAATATTTTATAAGTGACTTTATCTCCTAGAATATGATACGCCTCCTGCATATAGTATTCCCTACTCATAATTACAGTGCCACCTCCTTTATCTGCCTCCTTGATCACTAAATTGTGTTTTTTCCTAAGATTTTTTAAAGCTTCTCTTTCTTTGATAGTGAGATTGTGTTTATGATTTGTGTTTTTAATCTTATCCAGATCAGTTTGTACGAGGTCATTGAAAACCTCTAGAAACTTCCCTCTTGCAAAGGAAGGGTAAAAATTTGATTTATTTTTTAATTTGGAATGTATAATGCCTTCAAAGTCATTATTTTCATTTTCGTTTTCATTTATTATGTCTAAATTATTTGTTAAATTGGTGTCTTGGATCATATTTGAGCTGTCTTGAGTTCGTTTTTCAAAGAAACGTTTAACTGTAAGTTTCTTTAAAAATTTCTGATTATCAAGAAATAGGTCAAATGGTTTTATTCCCATAGTTGGGGCAATTTTTAAGCCTTTATGGAGCAAAGATAGTTCTTGTTTTGAAAGAGTTACACCTGAAATATTGAAAATACCCTCAGAATGTGGGTCTAGTGGGATTTATATGTCGCCTTTTGGGGTGGTGTATTGTCTTCTTCTTCTAGTTCTGTGTATAATCTCTTTTTTCTGGGAGATTCCAAAACTTGGAACCTGTTGCGGGTGTTGGGATATTGGTTTGGATGTCTTTTCCTTTGGTCTAGCCCCTTGTCTAAAAAAGCCGAGGAAGAGGAAAAAGGTTCCCTATCTGTTCTAGGGGATGAATGAGAGGAATATTGATCTCTAGGGTGAAACTGTCTAACCGGATGTCTCTTTGGTTCCTGTATGAAATCCCTATGATGGGAATATTCTACAGTTTTTCTAGAGAACCCCCTGTTTCTTATTCCAGTCTGCATGTCTTGTAGTGTTTCTGGACCAATTTCTAATTTTTCCTAATTTATAATCATCCTGATCTCTTCTGAATTTTGAAGACTTTGTGGTAGAGACTTTATCATCTACAAAAGTGATTTTGTCTTTAAGATTTTTATATTTAATTTCAATTGTTTTAGTATCTTTATGTTTAGTAATTTCACCTTCTAATGTATTTATCTCATCCTCTATATTTTTTAACGATCTTTTTTGGAAATCTATCAGGCTTTGCATGTATTTTTTAGAACAGTCATCACTAGCTTGTGACCATTCTTCCATTAGAACCTTATCTTCTACTCCATAGGTGGGCATTTTTATAATTCGTAAACCTCTGGGAATTAAATCAGAGACAAGATATTGTTCTAATGACGTAATCTCCCACCATTTTCTGGTTTCCTTCTCAAGTAAATTTTCCAATTAGAAATTTTTTTTTGTGAGCGTACTATCAACATCATTAGATTGTTGATGGAATAGTGCATTGATTTTTTTTACGCCGTTCTTGGCGGTTATGGTCCATCACCCACTCCTGAACTTCTGGTGCCAACCCATTGAAGAATTGCTCCAGGAGTGTAAACTGGAGAAGTTCCTCCACAGTCGTGGCTTGGGTGGCCTCTACCCACCCCATAGCAGCTCTTTGGAGTTTAAATGCGCACTCTGCATGGGAGTCTTTTTCAGGCTTTCTTAGTTCCCGAAATTG
>OW240914.1:289376339-289410982 GCA_933207985.1 Pelobates cultripes
GGGGTTTGGGGTTATGGGGGTTGGGGTCACAGGCGGGTTGGGGTCTTTTACAGGGGGGTTGGGGTCTTTGTATAGGATGGTTGGGGTCTTTGTATAGGGGGTTGGGGTCTTTGATCAGGGGGTTGGGGTCACAGGGGGGTTAGGGTCTTGTACAGGTGGGTTGGGGTCACAGGGGGTTGGGGTCTTTCTTCAGGGGCTGGGGTCTTGTTCAGCGGGGTTGGGGTTCTTGTACAGGAGGGTTGGGGTCTTGTACTGGGGGGGCTGGGGTTATGTACAGGGGGATGGGGTGTTGCTGTCTTGTTCAGGGGGTTTGGGGTCACAGGGGGGTTGTGGTCTTGTACAGGGGGGCTGGGGTCTTGTACAGGGAGGTTGGGGTTATGTACAGGGAGGTTAGGTTTATGTACGGGGGTGTTGGGGTCTTGTACAGGGGGGCTGGAGTTTTGTACAGGTTTGGGGTCTTGATAGATAGAGTAAAGTTTCATATTTATCTATCTATATATATATATATATATATATCTATATATCTATCATTCCTCCTTGCTCATGAATGCATTTTCACGTTTTGATATTTGTTGATTTATTACCTAGTTACCACGTTGGCTTGGTCTCACGGTTTAGCTGGTTTCCTAGTAACCACAATATTTTTGCGAGCATCATTACATCATAACGACACTTGCGGCTTCCTGTCACTTCCGGATTTTAATCAATTTGCAGGCAGTCACTTGATTGGTGAGTGTTTTATGTACCATTTTACATTGAGGATAGCACCCAGGCTGATTGAAACTGGATATAGTGCAAGCAGAGTGGCAAGCTTATGTGTGTGTATAGTGATGTCCCGAACGGTTCGCCGAATGGTTCGCGGACAGTTTGCCACGAACGGTTCGCCGCGGACTCATCATTGAGTAAACTTTGACCCTGTACCTCACAGTCAGCAAACACATTCCAGCCAATCAGCAGCAGACCCATTTAAAAAAAAATAATGCAAATATTAAAATAATAATAATATAATAATAAAATAATATTATAATTTTAATATTATATTATTTTAATATTATTTTGTTATTATATTATTATTATTATTTTAGTATTTGCATTATTTTTAAAAAAAATGTTTTTTTGTCCCCCCTCCCTGACCAGGCAACAAGCAGAGAGGGGGGACACTAATGCAAATATTAAAATAATAATAATATTATTAAAATAATATAATATTAAAATAATAATAATAATATAATAATAATATTATTAAAATAATATAATAAAATAAAAAAAATTCAAATAAAAATGCCCTCCCCTCATCCAGTTTACACACACTGCACAAACACACACACTGCATTATATACACACTGCATTATATACACACCCACACAACACACAAACACACACACTGCATTCATTATATATACACACACAAACACACACTCTGCATTCATTATATACACACACAAACACACACTCTGCATTCATTCTATGCACACACTGTAAATAAATATTCAATTAATATAATTTTATTGGGATCTAATTTAATTTAGAAATTTACCAGTAGCTGCTGCATTTCCCACCCTAGGCTTATACTTGAGTCAATAAGTTTTCCCAGTTTTTTGTTGTAAAATTAGGGGCCTCGGCTTATATTCGGGTCGGCTTATACTCGAGTATATACGGTAGTTATTCTTAACTCTCTAAGTTTTAGAATTATTTTCTTGTAGGATTAGTAATTTTTGCACTTACTTCGCTTTGACAACAGAACGTGTATTAAGAATAACTAAATAGTTATTCTCAACGTTGAGCTGTCAACAATCTTTTAAATTTTTCATTAAACTTTGGATGTTTTAACTCTTTCATGAATCCGTGAGTGCTGGTCACCTGTTGCAAATTGGATATATATATACACATATATATATATATATATACACACATATATACACACACATATATATACACATATCTATATACACATATATATGTGTGTATATATATATATATGTGTGTGTGTGTGTGTGTGTGTGTGTGTGTGTGTGTGTATGTATATATATATATATGTGTGTGTGTGTGTGTGTGTGTGCAATATATATTTTAGTTCTTTCTTTTTTTTATTATGTTAAATATTATTTTAAAAAATTGTTTTTTACATTTAAATGTGTGTGTGTGGGAGAGGGGGTGCCAAATAAAGGACCCATCCCAGGTTCCAAATGCTCTAGGTATGCCCCTGATGGCATGTGACAAATGTTTTAATAAAAATATAGATTTTTATTAAAATGTTCTATTATTTTGTGTTAATGATAACTCGTTTATTTCAGCTCTCTGTATTCAGTATGTCTTCATCAAAACAAAGTGGTAGTAAAAGTAAATTAAAAATTGCTGAAGAACACTGAAGTTTCCAAGAAAAGTGGGAATTGGAGTATTTTTGCTGTGAAGTAAACGATAAAATCATCTGCTTGATATGTAATGATGCTATTAGTGTGCCAAAGTTATACAACATTAAAAGTCACTATGAACAACATGAATCAAAATATGTTTACTAAAGTATAACAAGAAAGTGAAGCAGCGGTGCATGCAAACTACGTCTTGTCAGAATTGATAGCTAAACACTCAAAACCTTTTACAGAAGGTGATTTCATCAAGGAATGTCTAATTAAAGCTGCAGAAATTGTTTGTCCTGGAAGTGTGAATACTTTTCAAGTAATCTCTTTGTCTTGAAATACAGTTGCGGAAAGAGTTACTGATTTGGCCGGCAATTTAAGTGATCAGATCAAAATAAAATCATCTAGTTTAGAAGCTTTTTCCATTGCCTGTGACGAGAGTACTCAGTAGCTCAGTTTGCTGTCTTTCTTCGTGCTTGCGACAGGGATTTTAACATTTTTGAGGAATTATTGGAACTAGTACCAATGCGCAGCACTACTACAGGACAAGATATATTTATTTGTGTTGATGAAGTTCTGCAAAAATACAATCTACCTCTGTCAAATATATTAACTTCTATAGCTACAGATAAAGCTCCTTCAATGACCGGAAAAAACAATGGTTTTGTGGCATTACTGCGAAAAAAACAAAGTGAAATTTATGACGGATCCAAGATTCATCATACACATTGCATTATACATCAAGAAGTATTATGCACAAAGGTAATAAACATGGAAAATGTGTTGACATCTATCAAAAAAATTATCAATTTCATAAGATCCCGAGGCTTAAATCGACGACAGTTCTCTGCTTTCTTAAGTGAATTAGAAAGCGAATATTCTTGTTTGTCCTACTATACCGAGGTACGTTGCCTATCCTGCTCCAAGGTTCTTAAACAATTCTGGGACTTGAAAGAAGAAATATGTCAGTTTTTAATAACTAAAAATCAAGACACAAGCTTGTTTTCTGATCTATTATGGTTGCAAGATTTATCCTTCATGGTTGATATAACAAAACACCTTATACGATTTAAATTTAAAACTGCAAGGAAAAGATCAGATCATTCCGAACATGTGTGACCAAGTTAAAGCGTTCAAATGTAAGCTTATTCTTTGGTAAAAGCAGTTGAAAAATGAAGATTTAACGCACTTTCCGAAACGCAACATGAATAAATTAAGTTCAGATGAAACTGCGTCGTAGCAAAAATATGCAGAACATTTTTTAAGCCTTAGAACTGAATTTGAAACAAGGTTTGCAGATTTTAAATCTTTGTAAGACAAGTTTTGTCTATTTTCTCAATAAATATAGAATCAGTACCTAATCATATGCAAATGGAAGTAATTAAGATCCAGTGCGATTCAGATTTGAAGGCAAAATTCAGTGAAGTTGGCGTGCCAGAATTTTACAAATATTTGCCAGCCAGGTTTGAAAACACTCAAAAACTTGCATATGAAATTATTTCCATGTTTGGAAGTACTTATCGGTGCGATCAGTTATTTACAATTATGAAAGGAAATAAGTCTCCTGTCAGATCCAGAATTACAGACATTCACCTTGGGTCAGTTTTGAAAGTTATTCCTGCGAACAAGATTTCCCTTGAAGAACGGAAGCTAGTAGCACAGAAGAGGTGCCAAGTGTCTGGAAGAAAACAAATTTTATTGTTATTCTTGTACCTCTGGACTGCAAAGGAAGGGAGGACCTGACTGATGCCAGAGCTAAGGGGTTGGGACCAAAGGGGATACATTTGTAGCAGCATGGAGAAGGGATAAAAAGGTGGGAGAAGAAAGGGGACTCACCAGTCTGTCAGAAGAAGTGTGGGGATCCTAGCTTGCAGGAGTCCTGGCCAGCACAGTACAGTGGAAGAATGTGCAGGGGTGGCTTGGGGAGTCAAAGCCTGCTGAGAGGCGGGACTCTTGGATTATCTAATTGTAGAGCTGTCTGTTTGGGAAGCATTGCAACAGCTGACACAAATATGTTTGCTGGTGTTTGATGTTTAAAATAAATAAAGCTGTGGCCGTTGCCCTTACCCAACAAACCTAGGTCTCACGTGTGTTATTGGGGAATGGGATGTTGGGTGTCAGCAGTCATGAAACAACAATGTTGTTCTATGAAAATATAAGGTTTTTCTTATGCGGCCCACATAAACTTAAACCTTGTTTATGTGGCCCATGCTAGACTTTGAGTTTGACATGTTTGGTGTAACCTAATAAAACTTTATTCAACAAAAATGGGTTGGTGCTTAATGTAATGTAACATTAATGTAATTGATGTTTTTGTGTATGACTTTAAAAAATGCTACACTGCACACAGTGTACTGCACACTTGTACAGCACATACTGGACTGAGCACATTCAGAAAAGAAAATAAACCATTTTTTTTTAGCAAACACATGACATAAAATACATGTAAAAACTTTAAAATGGTGATTCCAAGTTGGTGTTAAGTGACAGTGGTTAGCTATAGGCATAGTACTAACCATAACCATCAGCCTGATAGTAATATGAATGAAACAGATGAGGGATGTGTGAGTGCCACTGAGGTAGTAGCTAGGCAAGAATATTTTTTCTTTTTTAGGTTTTATTTAAAAGCACGCCCAAAAATAGACCTGTTAAATTGCAATTTGGCAATTCCAGGTTGATGTTAAGTGGTAGACATGTGCAATTCGTTTCGGTCCAAATATGAATTCGGACAAATTTCGGGCAATTCGGACATTCGGGTACTTCTGAATGTCCGAATTGCCGAATAGCTGAGTGTAGCAGAGAGCTGATTTCCCACAGCTAAACTCCACCAATATATTAAGAGGATGCAGGAGCAAGTAGTAAATCCAAGAGAATATTCAGCACAATCAGCAATACAATCCAATAGTATCCCATCACCTTTCCCCAATCACTGGACGACACACAGTATCAGGAGTAGAACTAACTTTTAATGGCAACGTTGCTGCTTTTATGAGATTCTCCCATGCAAGGGAGGGATTCACCACAATCCTCCCACACATCTCCTCCCCTTAGATTAGCACTTAACACAATTATGCAAGGCATACTTTTCCTCACTTTTCAGATGTACCCCGAATATGTGGAATATACCCTTAAATATGGTACCCCCTGGTAGCCCTAATCTGGGTGAGAAACATATCCAAAATCACCCAGATCAGACCAGGGGTTCGGGCGTTATGGGAAGGTAAGGTAGCCGAAAATAGTTCCATGAAATCTGGCCCTGCGGTCGGTCTCCATTCATGCCCCAAAAGCCCCAAACTGCTATACCATCCATAGTGCATTCGGTAACCGGATGAATCCCCTAGTTCATGGGATTCATCCTACCGAAAGCCGGTCCGTTCGTGGGTTTCCATCAGTGTATTCTGAAGCCCTGGAGGTCTTAGCGGTGTTCGGCTAGTCGAGTGTCCGTTTTGAGTTCCAGACAGTCAGACAGTCGACGACCAAACACCGCTGTTCGCGGATTTATAATGGCTGCCGCCACGTGTTCCGCTGCCGAAATTGTGGTCACCCAGGGATTATAGCGGTGTGTTCGTGCGTACCAGGGAATATGAAAAGCAATCAGGGAGGTAAATTATATCCATTCTTCACATCATGGTGGTCCAGTTCATTCGGTACTTTGTTCGTATGGTGAATTTAGTTGTTCACATGTAAGCTGGTATTCTCATAGAGAACAAAGTATGGCCACATCTAGTTACAGGGAATTTTGGGTACCCCAGGCACAGGAAAATCTCTGCAGGCCAACAATAAATAAAAGGAATAGGACAGCCAAAAAGGGGTTCTGCTACACTGACTGAGGTCCGAAGCACAGTATTGCCTAAGTACTAATATACTTACCCAGTGAAAGAAGAAGAATGTTACATTGTATACAATTTTAAATAAAAAGTATACAAACATAGCCAGGATTCAGCTGTAAGCGTTGGCAACACTTACAATAATCAAGCAACACACATTCATATAAAATGTAAGTTACTTAGCCAGTCATGTAATGACAGGAATGAATGAGTAGATAACTACCTAATTCCCACGGTATCAGGGAGCTGTCTACTAAAAGGCTGAAAGACCTAAATTGGTCTTTCAGCCAAATTTACTAATACTAAGTAAAGATTACTTAATATCAGTAAATTTTGCCCCTATTCGCTATACCACGAGTAGGGTCATGTCTATTAAACAGTGAGCAGTCTGTGGCTCCCGAGCCCCCACCCCGACGCGCTAGTGGGGCTTTTAAACTAAATGAGGAACCTATTGCCCCCCCGGACCCCACCCCTGAACGGCGGGTGGGGGCCCTAATGTAAAATAAGGTGGGGGCCCAAAATCAGAATAAGGGGGGACCTAATGTCCTCCTCTCCGGCCCCCACCCCTGAGAGGTGGGTGGGGGCCCTAAATTATAATAAGGGGGGACCTAATTTCCTCCCCTCTGGCCCCCACCCCTGAGCGGTGGGTGGGGGCCCTACAGTAAAATAAGGGGGGGACCTAATGTGCTCCCCCCTGGCCCCCACCCCTGAGTGGCAGGTGGGGGCCCAAAATAAAAAAAATAACCCCCCCAGGTGACTAGGGGTCCCAAACCCCTAGTCACCCGCTCCCCCCCCAAAAAAAAATGATAAATCCTTGCCCCGCCCTGCAATTAAGCTCAGAGCACTCTGATTGGTGGATTTAAGCCATCCAATTAGAGTGCTCTGACAGGTAAATGAAGAAACTGACAGGTAAGTCTCTACATTTACCCGGCACAGCACTCTGATTGGTTGGTTTGAAATCCACCAATCAGAGTGCTCTGTGTCATTTTTACACAGTGTGGGAAAGTTCTTTGGAATTTTCCCACGTGGTGTAATTTGACTCATAACTCTCTGATTGGTTACTTAATCCACCAATCAGAGAGTTATGAGTCAAATTACACAGAGCACTCTGGATTTCAAGCCAACCAATCAGAGTGCTGTGACAAGTAAATGTAGAGCCTTACCTGTCATTTTCTTCATTTACCTGTCAGAGCACTCTGATTGGATGACTTAAACCCACCAATCAGAGTGCTCTGAGCTTAATTGCAGGGTGGGGCAAGGCTTTATAAGCCTTCCCCCGCCCTGCAGAGCTCAGTCTGCGCGGAGCCCTCGCCGGGTGAAGAAGGATCATTTTTTTTTGCCCTCGATTTTTTTTTTTTAATTGCGTCGGTTATTATGGATTTTTATTTGTCCTTTTTTGGGGCTGGAAAAAGAAGATTTTAGAAGAAAGAAAACAGTGAATGGTAAGTTTTATTTTTTTTTTACAGGTACTTAGTTAAAGGTCCCCCCCTCATTATTTTTAGGGTGAGGGGGGTAGGTAGAGGGTTAATTTTTTTTTGGTGGGGAGGGGGTGACTAGGTATTTGGGGACCCCTAGTCATCTGGGGGGGTTATTTTTTTATTTAGGGCCGCCACCCGCCTGTTTTGTGATGGTGTACACGGCCACTCGGAAACCAAGAAATTCAGATAATCAACTGTTCTGCTCAAATTTGGACACATTCCAGTTCATAATTAAACAAATCTCCAATGCTAGAAAAAGTCAAAATATATTAAACAGAACTAATTTCACATCATGTTAGTACTTTTTTTTGTATATTTACTGCATATTGTTTATATTTACAACTAGTAAAATAGTTTTTACTTGTCTGTACAGTTTTTATTTAATGGTAAAAGTGTTTTACTTAAATAGACACAATAGGCACTCAAAATGACATAATTTCATTGAAGTGGAAAGAGGTAAGTGCAACAGTTTTTAAAAAAAAAAAAAAACATTTTTAACCCCGAGTGATGAGGGAGACCAGAAAATAGCCTTATGGATGATGGACACTATAGTGAACACACTTTTGTATTTCTATTACGTATAGAAATATTTTTGTATTCCTGTCGTTATAGTATGCCAACTATTTAGAGGACAGAATTTAAAAAAAATAGATACCTTCAGTAATCTCACAATCAGCTTCCCTTACTCAGCTCAGCAACAATGTATCCTATAACTTCACCTTGACCTAAATATGAAGGATCAAATACTGTTTTTGTTACCTCATATTTTTGCTACACCTAGAAAAGCAAATATTTTTTTGTGTTTTCAGCATTAGATGATGTTGATCGTTTCAATATTTTCCCTGTACATACTCTTACTTTGCTTTTGTTGTGAGAGCACACCAGTGATTGTATATCCTGGCTACACAAGAAAGGAAAGCACACGCTTTGAAATGCTATTCTTAAGTTATTTAAGACGTGTTAACAAGGTTAGGTTGTCTGCATTGTAAATAAATATTTTCTTAATAATCTGTCCAAGACTGACTGCAATGTTCTGTCAAAAACAAAGGTATCCTGCTACTCTACAGTCCTACGTCTGAAAGGGAAAAACACAATTTAATTAGAATAAATGATGCATGCTGTTATAAAATATTGTTCTCATTATCTTACCATTTTGTTCATTTCACACTAAGCAAAACTGAGTTTATTGTTTGCATTTTAAATTTTTTGTGCGTGCGCTTTGATGGAATAATTTAAAGACAGGGAAAAAAATGACATAGGCTCAGTTTATTCCAGACCTGCAAAGCAATGGGGATAACATCCAGAGACTATACTGGCTATTATATGATCTGCATTCTGCTTTTTTATTATGATAGAGCCTGAATGTGTGTTTCAGGCCATAATCTGCTGCAGGATGAACCTTTGACTAACTAGACATATAACAGAGGGTATTACATAGTGCTGCAAAACTCTGTGGTAGTCTTTTTTTGCCCCTCTTAATCTAAGCAAGTTGCAAACTCTTAATTTAGCAAAAGAGCCATAGAACATCATAGTTTAATTTTCACGTGTCATACAAAACCCTGCTTGATAAACTGAAGATTTCAATGTCTAATTCATTGGGCCCTAAAATCTTGTTCAAATCTTCAGTACTCCACTGGCAGTGCTTCGTGGCCCAGTCAAGCCTCTTTTTTCTTATTTTGGCATCGTACCAACAGCTTTCTTGCTGCCATTCATCCGGTCAAACTTGCAATTTAAAGGAACACTATAGGGTCATAAACACAAACGTGTATTCCTGACCCTATAGTGTTAAGAACACATTTTAGAACCCTGGCCCCTCTCTGTTCCCCTTAAATATAGTAAAAACTCACCTTCCCGTAGGTAGGCATTGGATTGTCTGAAATCTTCAGTTATGAGGATCTCATAGCTATGTAATGAATCCTCATAGAGATGCATTGTGCAGCACTGACACAGGAAAAACCTGTAGTGGCCGTCTAAGTGACTGCCACTGGAGGTGTCCCTAGGCAGCAATGTAAACACTGCCTTTTCTCGGAAAAGGCAGTGAATACAGCAAAATGCCTGGATAGCCTGATTATACTCATCAGAACAACTACATTAAGCTGTAATTGTTCTGGTGACTTTAGTGTCCCTTTAAAGTCTCTGTTACTCTGTTACTAAAAGTATGTCCTAATTACTTTGACTAGTGTTAAGTAGAGTTGAGCGAACCAGAACTGTTAAGTTCGGGTTCGTACCGAACATTATGATTTTTTTGACCCTGAACCCGGACATTTCAGTAACAGTTCTAGTTCCAGTTCAGTGTTCGTCGATTTAATGGCGCGTTTTGAAAAGTTGCAGGGCAGCCAATCAACAAGGAAGAGGCGGTGGTCACACAGAGGCACCAGGACAGCATAAGAGGGAGCAGGGTGCAAAAGTGGAGCGGCCGTCGCCTAGACAGTACACCTGCTACTGCCCGTACGCCTGCTACTGCCCACCGCACCCAGGAACCGAGCACACCAAAGCCAGCTCCAAGGAGTTCCCTGGCGTGGCAGTTCTTCAGACAATGTGCTGACGACAAGACACGAGTGGTTTGCACGCTGTGCAATTAGAGCCTGAAGTGAGGCATCTAAACCTGAGCACAACCTGCATGACCAGGCATCTACATGCAAAGCACAAGCTGCAGTGGAGTAAGCAACTCAAAAAACAACAAAGGTCTCAGGCTCCTCCTGCTTCCTCTTCTGCTGCTGTCTCGGCCTCTTCCTCCACCTCTGGAGTGACTGTTGCACTTGCCACCCCGCAAACAGAGGATGTGGCAGCAACACCACCACGTCCTCCACCGTCCCCAAGAATCTCCACACTGTCCCATGGAAGCGTTCAGCTGTCCATCTCCCAAACACTGGAGAGAAAGAGGAAGTACCCCTTACCCACCCTGGCCCTGAATGCCAGCATTTCGAAATTCCTGGCCTTTGAAATGCTGTCATTCCATCTGGTGGAGACGAACAGTTTTAAAAACCTGATGGCAGTGGCTGTCCCACAATACGTGGTTCCCAGCCACCACTACTTTTCCAGACGAGCCATCCCTTCCCTGCACAACCAATTGGCGGACAAAATCAGGTATGCAGTGCGCAACGCCATCTGTGGCAAGGTCCACATAACCACTGCTACTTGGACCGGTAAGCATGGGCAGGGACGCTATATCTCCCTAACTGCACACTGGGCAAATGTAGTGGCGGCTGGGCCTGAGGCGGATAGCAGTTTGGCGCATGTCCTTCCGCCACCTAGAATAGCAGGGCATTTCTCTTTGCCTCCTGTTGCCTCCTCCTCCTACTCTGCTTCCTCCTCCTCTACCACCTCCTCCTCCGGTCAGCGTAACACCTTCACCACCAACTTCAGCACAGCCAGGGAGAAACGACAGCAGGCTGTTTTAAAACTCATATGTTTGCGGGAAAACCCCACACCGCTGTGGACGGGCATGGAACAACAGACCGATGAGTGGTTGTTGCCACTGAGCCTCAAGCCTGGCCTGGTGCTGTGCGATAATGGGCGACGTGTGTGCCATGTTGTGCTGTTTCGAGTACTCCAACATGGCCAGTGCCGATGATGCCATTCTCAGCCTTACTATCCCGCTTCTATGTCTCCTTGAAAAAGCGCTTCGGGCGATAATGGAAGAGGAGGAGGAAGATGGGTCATTTCCATGGTTATCAGGCCAGTCATTCACAAGTGGCTTGGAGGGTGGGTTCCTGCACCACTATAGGCCAGGTAAACAATTATCCAGCCAGGGCACAGTTCTGGAGGATGAGGAGGAGGAGGATGAGGAGGAGGAACCATGTTCACAGCAGGGTGGCACCCAACACAGCTCGTGGGCATCACTGGAGCGTATCAACTTCTGGGTCTCCAAATTGGGCACATGGCCTGAGCTTGCCCTTTATGCCTTGGAGGTGCTGGCCTGCCCTGCAGCAAGTGTATTGTCTGAATGTGTGCATAGCACAGTAGGGGGCGTTATCACAGACAAGCTCAGCCGCCTGTCCACAGCCAACGTGGACAAGCTCACGTTTATTAAAATGAACCAGGCATGGATCCCACCAGACTTGTCTGTACCTTGTGCAGAATAGAAATTTATACCGGCCTCACCCAGCCATTGTTATACTCAAGTGCACTTATTTTTTGTTTTCTTTTATTATATGTCCCAATATTTTGAGGGCTACCCAAATCCTCCTCCTCCACCGCCACTTCCACCTACACCACCACGGTAACCGTCTCCTCAACCTCCTACTCCACATCCACCTCCTCCTCCTAGTTCAAGATTATTATTTTAAATTGTTATGTATTTTGTTATTTTAAGTGATTTCCCTATCCACATTTGTTTGCAGGGCACTTGTCCTACTCTTACCCCCATTTTACCTTTTGCAGCCCTCTAGCCCTTTCTAGGACTTTTTTAGAGCCATTTTTGTGCCCAAAAGTTCGGGTCCCCATTGACTTCAATGGGGTTCAGGTTCAAGTTCGAGTCAAGTTCGAGTCCCGAACTCAAATTTTTTGCTGAAGTTCGGCCGAACCCGGAGAACCCGAACATCCAAGTGTCCGCTCAACTCTAGTGTTACGCTGTGCTTTAACCAGTTGTCCTGTGAGCTGCCTATTACACAAGCTGATGACACTGCCTTCTGATTCTGTGGTGGCTTTGCTTCTGCTAGCCCTATTCCAGTTCATATTTTCTCCAAATCCAGATGGCTTTTACCACCTTAGCTTTCATTGCAATTTTGTTAAAATGAAAGACCTACACTTTTAACAGTTACAATGTTCTTCTTACTTTGTTAATTACATTTTTCTTACCATTACAATGCCTTTATTCTACTTAATGCAGTACAGTATTGTGCAAATTACGAATAAGAAGGTGTAGTAGCACAGACTAGGAACTGTAAACAGTTAGGGCGCCTGCAGACATTGTTACCATCTGATTTCAATGCCTAATTAACTTGCACTGCAGAATAGCTGTAAAATGATTACCCATTACTTGTTTTGTGAACTTTATTCTACTTAATGCAGTACAGTATTGTGCAAATTACGAATAAGAAGGTGTAGTAGCACAGACTGTTTCAACACTGCTTTTATACAGATAGAGTTAGGAACTCTAAACAGTTAGGACACCTGCAGAAATTGTTACCATCTGATTTCAAGGCCTAATTAACTTGCACTGCAGAATAGCTGTAAGATGATTACCCATTACTTGTTTTGTGAACAAAGCATTTGATTTTAACTCTGAAATGTACATTATTTTTCAGTTTTGGTAACCTGAACATGTTTCATTAACCCTCCCCAGTTTACCATCTACCCTTGTAACATTTCAGGTTATTCACTGAACTTGAACTGCTTATTTTAATTGTGTTCCAAATTACAATTCTGTGCGTGGGGCCCAAAAATGAGATGATTGATAAAAGAAAAAGGATGTTTGATTGCTAGTTAACAGTCACTAAATGCTGATTTTTTTTTTTTTTTTTTTTTAACAGATCATATAAGAAGTGACTAATAGAGGTTACAAAGGAGTAACAGTAAGAACGTCTGTATATATAATATATTTTACAAAAAATATGTAGAAATATAGATTTTTTTTACTGCCCCTTCCCTTTTTCCATCTATTAGTCACCTTTTCTTACTTGATCTGTAAACCAAATGGTGATAAATGTGCCATTAATGGACTGCAACATATAATATAGATGAAACTTGGCACTCACCCCTTTGAAATTTAATGTAGTAACCTTGCCTCGGTGCCAAACCCGCGTCTGTATATAATGCAGAGAAAGAAGGGTGCACTCAGAGGTCTTGTCAAAGTGTTTATTCAAAAATATAATGCTTTGTCCCGATCGATGTTTCAACCCGTTCGGGTCTTTTTCAAGATCCTGAAACATCGATCGGGACAAAGCATTATATTGTTTGAATAAACACCTTGACAAGACCTCTGAGTGCATCCTTCTTTCTCTGTATTATATTATAATATTTATATTATGTATATATGTTACATATGTATATATTTTGCAGTACACCGATTGACCCATTTTCACTCCCCTTTTGGTTCATCTAATTTATTTTCCTAAATCTTTCTTTATTAACACAATTTGGACAAGCTGAGCCACCATATGGACAAAATTTGAAGTGGTTTGGCAAAAAAACTATTTTTCTCCATGCACATATCTACTGGTTAGATGTAGGTGTTCGAAAACATTTAACCAGTCATGTAAAATACAGGGAGTGCAGAATTATTAGGCAAGTTGTATTTTTGAGGATTAATTTTATTATTGAACAACAACCATGTTCTCAATGAACCCAAAAAACTCATTAATATCAAAGCTGAATATTTTTGGAAGTAGTTTTTAGTTTGTTTTTAGTTATAGCTATGTTAGGGGGATATCTGTGTGTGCAGGTGACTATTACTGTGCATAATTATTAGGCAACTTAACAAAAAACAAATATATACCCATTTCAATTATTTATTATTACCAGTGAAACCAATATAACATCTCAACATTCACAAATATACATTTCTGACATTCAAAAACAAAACAAAAACAAATCAGTGACCAATATAGCCACCTTTCTTTGCAAGGACACTCAAAAGCCTGCCATCCATGGATTCTGTCAGTGTTTTGATCTGTTCACCATCAACATTGCGTGCAGCAGCAACCACAGCCTCCCAGACACTGTTCAGAGAGGTGTACTGTTTTCCCTCCTTGTAAATCTCACATTTGATGATGGACCACAGGTTCTCAATGGGGTTCAGATCAGGTGAACAAGGAGGCCATGTCATTAGATTTTCTTCTTTTATACCCTTTCTTGCCAGCCACGCTGTGGAGTACTTGGACGCGTGTGATGGAGCATTGTCCTGCATGAAAATCATGTTTTTCTTGAAGGATGCAGACTTCTTCCTGTACCACTGCTTGAAGAAGGTGTCTTCCAGGAACTGGCAGTAGGACTGGGAGTTGAGCTTGACTCCATCCTCAACCCGAAAAGGCCCCACAAGCTCATCTTTGATGATACCAGCCCAAACCAGTACTCCACCTCCACCTTGCTGGCGTCTGAGTCGGACTGGAGCTCTCTGCCCTTTACCAATCCAGCCACGGGCCCATCCATCTGGCCCATCAAGACTCACTCTCATTTCATCAGTCCATCAAACCTTAGAAAAATCAGTCTTGAGATATTTCTTGGCCCAGTCTTGACGTTTCAGCTTGTGTGTCTTGTTCAGTGGTGGTCGTCTTTCAGCCTTTCTTACCTTGGCCATGTCTCTGAGTATTGCACACCTTGTGCTTTTGGGCACTCCAGTGATGTTGCAGCTCTGAAATATGGCCAAACTGGTGGCAAGTGGCATCGTGGCAGCTGCACGCTTGACTTTTCTCAGTTCATGGGCAGTTATTTTGCGCCTTGGTTTTTCCACACGCTTCTTGCGACCCTGTTGACTATTTTGAATGAAACGCTTGATTGTTCGATGATCACGCTTCAGAAGCTTTGCAGTTTTAAGAGTGCTGCATCCCTCTGCAAGATATCTCACTATTTTTGACTTTTCTGAGCCTGTCAAGTCCTTCTTTTGACCCATTTTGCCAAAGGAAAGGAAGTTGCCTAATAATTATGCACACCTGATATAGGGTGTTGATGTCATTAGACCACACCCCTTCTCATTACAGAGATGCACATCACCTAATATGCTTAATTGGTAGTAGGCTTTCGAGCCTATACAGCTTGGAGTAAGACAACATGCATAAAGAGGATGATGTGGTCAAAATACTCATTTGCCTAATAATTCTGCACTCCCTGTAAATCTATGCATGTAAGAAAGGTTTGTAAGGCTGAATGAAAATGTTAAACTGCATGGATATATAAAACTATCTGATTGTCCATCTATCAGTCTGTCTATCCATCTGTCTATCAACCAATGTCTTGTTTACTGTGTTAATCCACAGTTAAATTGTATCCGAAATTTGTGTGAACGCTACATTAAAGACGTGTTTTGATGCTTAAAAATTGAAACACTAAATAAAATGTGCCCAGTATAATTTGTAGATAACTAGTGTAGCTAAAGAAAAATGTATCCATTTGTCCTAATTTTTGGAATCCCTTGTATTCTATAGGATTTTTGCATATTTTTCACAGTTGCAAGTCTTATTCTAAAACACTTATTTTAAAAGTAATTTGGACCGATTGACAATTCTGATAAAAAACAATTTCTGAGCAGATGCATAAACTAATCATGAAGCAGCTGAAATGATTTGTTATTTGGGAATATGGGTCAACAGTATGCCCAGTGACAGTGGACATATAGTTAAAAATGTCATGTAGAGTTCACTATGACCCCAACATTAATTCAAGGGAGGCTTTATACCTCCCACATGCCCCCACTTGCCATGCCGCTATTATTGCCCACTCGCTATTAATGTACCCTGTTGTTTCCCCGCCCATAGGTATTGAGAAGGAACTTCAATTTAAAGTGTCACTATCCATCACCCATGCCACAAAAATGGGTATAACAGCAGCAGGGAATCAATGTTTTTCCTCAGCCCCCACCCAATGGTGATTGATGCTGCCTGCTAATATTGAAAAGAAGGGCAGCCAGTGCCCTCCCTATCCCCCCTACTCATGTACATGGGTGGGACTATAATTTTGATAAAGGGGATAACCTGGTGCCTCCTCTTTATCAATTATTGTTAATGTTATTAATATTATCACTCATTGGTGGAAGGTGTGGGCTATAATATTAATAAAGAGGGTGACCTAATGTCCCCTGCAGCCCCCCACCCATAGGCAAAGTTATATAGATAGCAGGGAAACCTGTTAATATTAATAATATAGAAGAATCTTACAAGCTAACCATCAGAGCATTCTTACTCTTACACAGTTTGGAAAGTTCTTCTAAGGGCTCCCACACTATGCAAGCTCATTCTGCATGGCGTTCTCCAAGGGTGAAGATGGATTATTTATTTATTTTATTTTTTGCGTATTTTTATATGTAGAGATTAAAAAAAGATTTAAGAAAAAATGGTCTATTGATAATTTTCCCAAGTATTAGTTTTATTGGACTGCTTTACTATTATTTTAGGAGGGTAGGTAGTTTTTTTTTAAATTGCGGTGGTGGACATAATAGCATGTCCATCCTCCAGCATATGTAATTATGTTGGAGGCACTGAACAAAATTTCCTTTTTGGTCAGAGGAACACACATCTTTCACCCTGCAAAAGTATAATTCACAGGTACACCCCTTCTTGGTCACTCTGCTCTGCTGATTACCTTCTCTTGGCTGCTGCTCATACCCATTGTTCTTACTAGACTTATCACTGGCATATTCCATCAGGCTCTCCCCTAGTCTACAATCATTAAAAAGTCCCTTAGCACTAATGCATTTTGAATAGTATATGGTCTCCCAGTGGGTCCACACTTCACCCTCGCCTTTCAATTCTGCTACTTTCCAACCCTGCTACTTGGTTACTACTGCCACACTGTGCTTCTTATTGTGTTTTTAGTCCAACCTTCTCTAGTTTTTAAACTCATTTGAGTAGTGTCCTTATCAACCTAATGTTTTTGTCAAAATATGTCTAATTTGTTTTTAAATCCCCTTTAGAATATTGTAAAGCACTGCAGAATAAGCTGGTGCTATATTCTAAATGTCAATAATATATTAATAATTATTATAAGAATTATAAAAGCTGAGTGCTTTCAGATTTTAATATGTTTGTTATGTAATAGCAGTAATAGTGGTCACCAAACTCTACCCTAAGCAATAGTAAATGTATTTTTTTTTAAATATACATATAAAGGTTGAATCAATGTATCTCTATGGGGAACGTTCGGTGCCTCCAGAGTGTGGAGGCCCTGAATGTAGGTGCTGCACACTGTGTCACTAGAGGTGTCACTGGGAAGCAATATAAACACTGCCTTTTCTCTGAAAAGTCGGTGTTTACATTGAAAAGCCTGCAGGGACATGCTATAGACACCAGAACCACTACATTAAGCTGTGTGTGTGCGCGCCTGCTAGTGAGCGAGCTTGCTTGCATGTGTGTGTGTGTGCCTGCTAGTGAGTGAGCTTGTGTTTTTATATCAGTGAGCTTATGTATATCAGTGAGATTGTTTGTCTATGAGGCTGTGTATCAATGAGATTGTGTGTCAGTGAGATTGTCTGTGTTTGAATGTGAGTATGCTTTCTGTATAATTAAACGTTTTACTCTGAGCCAAGGACCAATATTTTATATTAGAAAAAGCAATATATATTTGAAATACATATATATATATATATATATATATATATATGTATGTATGTATGTATATATATATATATATATATATATATATATATATATATATATATATATATATATATATATATATATATATATATATATATATATATATGAAACCAAGAGGGTTGCACTTACCTAAACATGCATACATTATAGGTATGCTGCTGGGGCCAAAATATACAAAATACACAATCCAGCGCATTCGCTTATTCACTAAAAAATTATTTAAAATCTTAGAGATTGTAATGGTTTTATTTAAAAAACCTCACCTAGGCAAAAAATAATGGGGGTTTAGTTACTTTTTATGCCCGATGGCCAGTCCAGGCCTGTCTATGTTTATGAATAGATTTAACAATTCGCAAATCCATCTCGTGTGTTATTATCCCTAATTCACTACTATTTAGGATGTAAGTTGCTTGCACATTCTTAATTTTCTTTGTTTAATGATACAAAAATTTTAGATTGTACAGTGCAAACTCAAAGAGGCTTTTACATATTAGAATACTAGTAGAATTATGGGAAAATTAACTTATGCAATGGTTTGTGGAATTCTGCAAGGCTCTGCAGAAATATCTAATAAGCATGACATATTTTATAGCTCTGGTTTAAGCTTGTTTAAATTATTTGCCTTTTAAAACACATGCTTTTATGCGTTTAAATGAGTTTTAATGTGTGATCTTCTTGGCTATTCTCCAAGAGCACACACATTAAGTTATTCCTGAGGGTAAGCAACAGCTATCCGAATAATGGAAATGTCACATTCTGCCCATTTCTGAAAGGGAGACTGTCACAGTGTGTCATTTGTACTTACTCAGGAAACATAACAGTGATTAAGTCACAAGAGAGTATTTGACTCAGATGAAAAAAGAGAAATCTTCATACCCAATAAAAATGTAGCTTAATGAAATTCAAAATGTAATATTTCCTACCACTATCCTCTTCTATCTGAAAAGTTCTATGTAATAGATTTAAAAAAAAAATAGTAAAATAAAGTTAAAAGCCTATATTTTTTAGTATTGTTTTCTGTCCCATTTGATATTTTACCTGAAGCTAAATGAAGCAAGGTGAATTGTTCGTGTAGGACTCACGTAAGAGGTTTGCCTTGAAAAAGCAGGTGAGCTTACACTTCAGTGTCCACTGTAGTAATACTAAAAACCTCAAATTATTTAAATGTGTATAGGCATTTGGGATAGTGTGCAAGTGACTATTTTCTTTGATTTTTACTGTATATAGTGGGGCTAATGTGTGCTATAGTCATTGCTGTCATCCAGCAATAGTGGGAGATTGAGCGCAAGACTTGTTTTTGAATATCTGAATAATTTTTAGTGTCCATGTAGATAAAGAATTGGGTAATTTTAGGCAAAGACTTTTGCGATCCAGAAAAAAAGTATCCCTACAAGGATCTACATATGGACAGCCACCAAAAGTGATTTATGCAGCGTTTAAGGCATTCACAGATGGTGAGATGGTCATTGACAGCTATTTAAAAGGACTTTGAACGTCAGTGTGCTTTGGAGGGTCTGGAAAAGACTAACTGGGCTGCCATACTTAGCAGCAAATTGTCAGACAAAGCAGCAGAAGCATACAGAGCAGTGCTTAATGAGGACATTCATGACTACGCAAGAGTTAAAGAGACACTGCTAGCCAGGAATGAGGTAACCCCTGAAGCATATCGAAAAAAGTTTTGTGGACTCAGGAAAGGGGAGAGAGATTCATATGGCGAATTGTCATTTCTTATGCACCGCGCTGCCCGAAATTGGATGTAAGGATACCAGGTGACCACATTAGCTGCTGCTCTACAGCTAATATTGTTGGAGCAGTTTTTCGACCATACCCATCAAAGGTCCGATATTGGGTCCAAGATTGGGTCTGAGACCCAACTGTGGAAGAAGTCGCCAGATTAGATTATGAATACCATGGCGGCAGAAGGGCAGAAAGCAACCAGGCACAAACAGGATACCGAGCTAACCGCTACACCCTGACACCCACGCTACTGAACCAGTCAAAACCACCTAACCCCCTGCCAACCCCATACCAAAAGATGGGACCTCTGTATCACAGTTGCAAACAAATGGGTCACATTAAAATTAACTGTCCACTGCGCAGCCGCAAAAGATGAGAACTCCAACCAGCACCACCGATGTCAGAAGCCTCTCATTGCTTTCAGGACGAACCCATGGGAGATCACCAGGTGCCAGCTCTTACACACCCCTCCCCAGCCCAGAGGAACACTGGTTGGTGCTTCATGAGGTGAACCCCATACAAGCTGTGGGAGACAACAGAGCCCATCATAGACAACCTGTACGCCTGAATGGACAGAGGCCAAGTGGCTGAGAGACACAGGTGCTACGCCAACCCTGATACAACCACACAGGGTGAATCCTTCCCAACATACCAGGTACATTGTAGCAGTTAGGGTGGTGGGAGGAGCCATCCACAAGTTACCTACAGCACGGGTACACATTGATTGGGGTACCGGATCAAAATCATTGGAAACTTAACCGCAAAAATATTATTGGGAAATTACTTGGGGTGTTTAACTTTACAACTTGGTCCACCAACAACTGAGGGACACTACCTGTAACCACCCGGCTGCAGGCTCCAGCGATGGACTCCCTGCACTCTCAGGAATCCCAGGTAGGAACTGATGCCCCGATCTTGGCCATACAACCAACTCCCCACTTTGGCACCCCACAAGATTTTGGCAAAGTGCAGAGAGAGGATCCCACACTAGGTGTGTATAGGCGGGAGGCAGACACCCCACAGGGGGATCTAGAACAGGAACTGTTCCATTGGGAGAAGGGTCTATTGTACCAGGTGACCTGGAAATATCGCACTGAACTGTTAAAAATCAGACACGATATCTCCTTAGCAGGCCACTTAGGCATAAGGATGACCAGTTAACTTAAGAATTCTTTTTGCCCAGAGTCTCCGGGACTTAAAGAGTATTGCAGGACATGCGATGTATGTCAGAGAATAGGGAAAAGAGGTGACCACCCAAAAGCTAAACTCCGGCCACTGCCCGTAGTGGAAGAACCCTTCTACCGAGTAATGGTAGATCTCGTAGGACCCCTGAGTAAGCCTAGTCCCTCAGGAAAAAAGTACATTCTGACTGTGGAGTACTAGGCTACTCAGTACCCCGAAGCAGTAGCACTCTCTAACATCCATGTAGAGACCGTAGCTGAAGCCTTGGTCCAGGTCTTCATTCGGGTAGGAGCTCCCTGGGAAATCATATCTGATTAAGGGACCCAGTTTACTGCAAGCTCTAACCGAGTCCGCTTGAGAGAACTTGTTGGTACGACCAGGGGGCTAGAGATCATATTTTAGAACCTGGGCAAAAAGTTTTAGTCCTGAGACTCACTAAAGCAGATAAAGCAGATAAACTCCAGGCAGCATGACAAGGGCCCTTCAGGGTAGTAGAGAGGATAAGTGACACCACATATGCAGTGGTAAAATGTTCAGATGAGAGGATTAGAAGATCCTTTCATGTGAACATGCTCAAGCATTCTCTAGAAAGGTTAGAAGAGGTAACGGCAGTATGTGCCCCAGCTTTCAAAGAACGTGACATGCTCCCCGCCACCACAGCTGGAGTGGAGCAAGTCAGTCTGGGGACCAAATTTCCTCTGAAAGACAAGAAGTCTCACAACTGTTAGGGGAATTTTGTTAAATGTTTTCTGCCCTACCAGGTTACACAATGCTGGCGGTACACCGAGTGGAAACCTCAGATCAGATACCTCTCCGGCAGCAAACATATCGCATCCCCAAAGTCATGCACAAGGAAATTCAGGAAATGTTAGAACTAAGGGTGATAGAATCCTCCCAGAGTCCTTGGGCTTCCCCTGTAATTCTGCAGCCTAAGTGGGATGGTACAATCCGCTTCTACATCAACTACCGCAAGCTCAACGACTGATCTGTTACAGATGTCTACGTAATTCCCAGAGTAGCTAAGCTGTTAGACCGTATGGTAGGAGGGAATTACTTGATCACTATAGACTTGTGCAAGGGGTATTGGCAGATCCCTTTGGAGCCTGAAGCCATTCCTAAGTCGGCATTCTTCACCCCATTTGGCCTATACCAGTTCAAAGTTATGCCATTTGGGATGAAGAATGCCCCCCAACTTTTCAGCGGATGGCTCTTGCTTGGATTTCAGGATTTCACATGTGCCTACCTGCCACACATGGGAAATCCACCTTGAGCACATATCTCATTCATACAGATGCCTCAATGTTTGGACTGGGAGCAGTTTATTAAGCCAGGTGGGGGAAGATGGCATGGAAACCCGGTGGCCGATCAGAGCAGAAAATTGTTACCCCAGGAAGTCAGCTCTGCCACCATGGAAAAGGCGTATTTAGCACTAGTCTGGGCATTAAAGTAATTACAGCCTTATTTGTATGGATGCTCCTTCACCATAATGACTGACCACAACCCCCTAATTTGTTTAACTGAGTGGGCGGAGACAACTCCAGGCTTTTAAGACGGAGCCTGGCACTGCAACCTTACAACTTCACTATGCAGTACAGGCCGGGAAAGCAGAATGCCAATGCCGATTGTTTGTCTTGACAAACCGAACTGGAAAAATAACTCTTGTCTGGACAACCCCAAGCAACCTATTAGGATCTGGGTGGGTATGCCATTCCATGGAACTGGGGGCAGGCGGTGTGCAAACTCACTATTTTCCCCTTTGTCCAAGACATTTTCCTGCTATTTTCCATATATTATTTTCCCAAAACCCCATTTATGTTTCCCCAGTAGGAATATGCCATCAGGGAAGAAAAAATCCATTGATGTATTAACCTGGTCATTCAGTATAGCTGACCTAATTTTTTGGGCACATAATGTTGCTGAACCTACACCTGACCAACTGCAGCAACCCCAGATCATAGCACTGCCCCCACAGGCTTGTACAGTAGGCACTAGGTATGATGGGTGCATCACTCCATCTGCCTCTCTTCTTACCCTGATGTGCCCATCACCCTGGAACAGGGTAAATCTGGACACATCAGTCCACGTGACCTTCTTCCATTGTTCCAGAGGCCAATCTTTATGCTCCCTAACAAATTAAAGCCTTTTTTTCTGATTAGCCTCACTGATTAGTGGTTTTCTTAAGGCTACACAGCTGTTCAGTACCAGTCCCTTGAGTTCCCTTTGCATTGTGCGTGTGGAAATGCTCTTACTTTCACTATTAAACATAGCCCTGAGTTCTACTGTTTTTCTACGATTTAATTTCACCAAACGTTTAAGTGATCGTCGATCATGATCAATCAGGATTTTTTTCCAACCACATTTCTTCCTCGAAGACGATGGTTCCCCACTGTCCTTCCAGTTCTTAATAATGCGTTGGGCAGTTCTTAATTTTAGTAGTTTCTGTAATCTTCTTAGATGTTTTCTCTGCTTGATGCATGCCAGTGATGTGACCCTTCTCAAACAGACTAACATCTTTTCATGACGACAGCATTTGTCTTTCGACATGATTGTTTAAGAAATGATAAGCTACTCATTGCATCAGTTGGGGTTAAATAACTTGTTGCCTGATGAAAGATAATCACCAATGCAGTAACTATCCAACAGGAGGCTCTTACCTATTTGCTTAGTTAAATCCAGATGGAGACTTTTTTTTTGCCAGGCAGTGTAGCTTCTTGATCCAAGGAGATATCTGACAGCCATTTTGGGGTCAAGAAGGATTTTTTTCCTAGTTTGCGCAAAATTGGAAGCGCTTCAGACAGTTTTTTGCTTTTTTTGGATCAACAGGAAAAACACATGTGAGAAAGGCTGAACTTGATGGACCCAGTTTCTTTTTAGCTATGTAATGAGTTGTTTCATAAGGTATACAAAGCTGGAGTTCATCCATAAAAAGCGTAATAAGCAGTTCTTGGTTTTACTTACAATACTCACGTCCTGTCATAGTAATTGTATCGTTTATTCCTAGTTAATTACTATATGAAAAGCAAAGATAAGACTAATTACTCATTCTTGTGTCATATGTTATAGAAAAGTCATACACTTTCTGGAGATCAATATCTCTTTACTGTGAGTCAAGAGAAGAGGCACTGTTTAGGAAATTTGAAGAAGCTACAATGCACTGAACAAAAAAACCCTTTACAGGTTGTAACAGAGCGTTTCTCTCACAAGAGGATAAAAAACGTTTAGGCGATAATCCCCTTTCCCATAGACCAGCAGCTACTGCAATCACCAATCTCCCGAACTCCAAACTGTACAAATCCCCAACTCCCGAACAGGAAACACACGAACCCTGGAAGCAGCCGAACAGGAAAAGCCCTACGAACAGCTTACACTCCTGGCAATCGGCATACAGTCAAATTCCCCCCAAGAATGAGACGACACTTCACTTGGAGGGTTAAACAGGAACAACCCTGATTTATTCACACAACAGGCTTATAAAGGATTCTCCCATGTAAGGGAGGGATTTACAACAATTACACAATACACCAATCACACATGAGTTACCTCCCACAATGCCTCACAATCCCTCTGGCCTGGAGATAATTGGGGAAGGAATCTAATTATCTCCCAGGACAGAGGCAAAACTCCATTACCCACATGGCAGACAAAAGACAGTAAAAGACATAAAATTACATACTGATACATTTAGTACATAAAACACACATTTCTACACATCCCCAGATAGCTTTGATCTGAGCGCACATTATTAGATGAATGGCACTCAGATCACACGAATAAGCCTTTCTGCAGGGAAAATAAATGGTTTAACCTGCAGGGCCATAGTCCAAAGGGAGCAGGCGAGCAACCAGGCTTCTCCAGTTCACAGTGGCGAGGTTGGTTTCGCCACACTTCTCCCCTTTACCAACTAGACTAACAGGGTATCTGACCTCCTGCCGGTCAGTGCCCTGGTTAGTCCAGCAACCCACCCACAAAACAGAAACAGCAGTACAGCCCACCCACAATAACTGGTTACTACACCTGGGTAGAGGAGAGCTTTGTCCATGTCCAGGTGCCTCACTACGACTGTGTGGGGAACTGTTAGGCTGCCTTGGTGGGTTGCTGAGTGGGCAGAGACTAGCGGTACTCTGCCCTGGTGCCAGTACTACCGCGGGAGTAGCCTGGTTGGAGCCTGGTTGTGGGAGTGAGAGACCGACTGTCTCCCCTCTGGATATACCGCTCTGTGGCTGGGGGACAGGACCGACCGTCCTTACCCCTTGTGCTGCAAGTACAGAGACTACGGTCCCATCTGCACCGTTGGGGGGTGTAACATCTCCCCTTGGTGGGTTAGGCTGCCGCTGGAGAGAGGGTGTAACAAGCTCCTCTCTCTGGACTGTAAACTGCTGCTGGGGAGAGGGGGTATCAGGCTCCTCTCCCTGACACTCTCTCTGCTGGTGGAGAGGGGGACCAGCTGTCTCCCCTTTCATTATCTTGTCCTGCGGCTGGGGGGCAAGACTGACAGTCCCTGCTCCCTGCAGGACATTCTGCCACTGGGGAGGAAGGACAACACCTTCAGCTCCCTGGGGTACACACTGCCGCTGGGGAGGAAGGACTACACCTTCTGCTCCCTGGGATATACACTGCCGCTGGGGAGGAAGGACGACACCTTCAGCTCCCTGGGGTACACACAGCCGCTGGGGAGGAAGGACAACACCTTCAGCTCCCTGGGGTACACACTGCCGCTGGGGAGGAAGGACTGCACCTTCTGCTCCCTGGGATATACACTGCCGCTGGGGAGGAAGGACGGCACCTTCAGCTCCCTGGGATACACACTGCCGCTGGGGAGGAAGGACTGCACCTTCTGCTCCCTGGGACATACACTGCCGTTGGGGAGGAAGGACGGCACCTTCAGCTCCCTGGGACACACACTGCCGTTGGGGAGGAAGGACGGCACCTTCAGCTCCCTGGGATACACACTGCCGCTGGGGAGGAAGGACTGCACCTTCTGCTCCCTGGGACACACACTGCCGCTGGGGAGGAAGGACGACACCTTCAGCTCCCTGGGGTACACACTGCTGCTGGGGAGGAAGGACTGCACCTTCAGCTCCCTGGGGTACCCTTTTGAGTCCCCATAATGCACTGTGCCACCGGATAGGGCGGCCGATACCTTTGGCTGGATCTGCCATGAACTGCAGGTACTCGTCTACCTGGCTCCTTACGAACTGCACGCATCTCTCCGGGGGGTTGGGTCCAAAGAAAGCCATCGGCGTGGTAAATTCTCTGTCATACTGCTCCTGAGTGTAGCTGGGTGCCATGCTTGCCCTGCTGCCCTCCATTTGTAAGTCCAGGGGATGGTGTTACCTTGTAGCTGTCCTTCTGGGCTGTGGGAATGATCCCGTCGCTTGCCACCAATTGTAACGGACCGTTTCTCTCACAAGAGGATAAAAAACGTTTAGGCGATAATCCCCTTTCCCATAGACCAGCAGCTACTGCAATCACCAATCTCCCGAACTCCAAACTGTACGAATCCCCAACTCCCGAACAGGAAACACACGAACCCTGGAAGCAGCCGAACAGGAAAAGCCCTAAGAACAGCTTACACTCCTGGCAATCGGCATACAGTCAAATTCCCCCCAAGAATGAGACGACACTTCACTTGGAGGGTTAAACAGGAACAACCCTGATTTATTCACACAACAGGCTTATAAAGGATTCTCCCATGCAAGGGAGGGATTTACAACAATTACACAATACACCAATCACACATGAGTTACCTCCCACAATGCCTCACAATCCCTCCCCTCTGGCCTGGAGATAATTGGGGAAGGAATCTAATTATCTCCCAGGACAGAGGCAAAACTCCATTACCCACATGGCAGACAAAAAGACAGTAAAAGACATAAAATTACATACTGATACATTTAGTACATAAAACACACATTTCTACACATCCCCAGATAGCTTTGATCTGAGCGCACATTATTAGATGAATGGCACTCAGATCACACGAATAAGCCTTTCTGCAGGGAAAATAAATGGTTTAACCTGCAGGGCCATAGTCCAAAGGGAGCAGGCGAGCAACCAGGCTTCTCCAGTTCACAGTGGCGAGGTTGGTTTCGCCACACAGGTCAACTAGTAGTGATGAGGTTAGCCAGTGAGGAAAAGGGGTGAGTTAGTAAGGAAACAGGGAAATCCAATTAGAAAAAAGGTGTCACTGTTGACTAGTGTTCCTGGAAAGTAGCACTGTCAAACCAGTATGAATGTGCCAAGTAGACATCCAAACCTATCAGATACTTTGCTTAGCTTGGGAAATAGAAGAATCCTATGGAAGTGATCTTATAGGAGCAGAAATGTATTGACCTTTTGTTGCAAGTGAGGCTTGACTGACATTCTTAACCCATTCCCACTTGGCTTTGTTGGCATTTAGGTTTGTTTTTCTTACAGGGTTCAAAATTGGCAGTGTCCAAGTAGGTTGGGAAGATGGTTCTGAAACAAGAGGTTGTTTATGTAGGGATTCTATGATGTGCATAGCCCTGCATGCACTGCTTTTGGCATTATCAATATGTTGCTTTATACTAAGCGCATGCTATAAAATACTATAAAAGAAAACATCGACGTGGACATAATTTGGGCAAGATACTATACAATTTGAAACTAAAGAGAGAATCAAACAAAAGTATTAAACAAAAACAAATCTGTATTTTTAACCTTTTTAAAGTGTTTAGTTTCAGGTTGCATGTTCTCTATTCTGCCATATTAACCTGCTCTATAAGTAAAACAGTCTTATTGGACAACAGTCAGAACAGATCCAATGTGTCTGGAAAATTAAGTGAAATAATTGACTCAAAGGAACTAAGCTTGCTGCTTAGACTTCCTGCCACTGCTTTTCTTCCCCTGGGAGAAAACTGCTATGTTAAATAAATGGATTTTGATGATTATAAATCATCAGGAATAATCCACACATGCTTAAAAGCATGACCTTTTTTCCCTTTTTAATTCACAATAATATAAAATGTAGTAGTTTTCCCAGTTGAATACTTCTACTGTTGCTCTGAGCTGATCTCATGAGGTTTGTGTCAGTTTGCATTAGCTTGAGAATAGAGAGTTGGTGGAAATGAATGGTTATGATAAAAATCACAAAGCCCCAAGAGATTTCAAAAACATCCCCAAATAATAAGAAAACAAAAGTGAACATAGCACACAAAGATATGATGGAAACAGCAGCATCTTATTGAACTAGCTGGACAATGGCACAAGTATTCAATAAATGCTTTAGTCTAATTTCTAAATTCAGTTTGGCAGCAGCCATGAAAATTCAAGTAAATTAATGTATCTCATCAGGGGATATTTTAATATGGGATCCTTCCAAGTTTCATGTCCATTTAAATGTTTACTGAGGAGCAGCACAGTGAATTATAGTGAGCTGGTGTCATATATAAATGTATTGTATGCAAATGTTCTCTACCTTTAAGGCATAAATCCTAAATTAGGTAGTCCTTTGGAGAAGCACTCAATTATTGAGTCAGATTGTTATTCTTAACTCTCCCATTTATTTTAGTTCCCGTCCTTGTCCTGCAAACATTGACCCTGCCTTCTTCTGTAAACTTACTTTGTTTACCCACTTGTTACTGAACTCCCCATACCTCCTCAAAACTTTACTTGAATTCCTTGGTTCTCTCAAAAAGCAGAAATTTTAAATAACTGTTTTTCTTCAGTATATATTAATGAGGATCCTATGGCAAGAGATATGCAAATGATTGCTGCAAAAAACTTGCAAATAACTTGTGATTGGATAACTCGAGACAAGGTGCTACAGCTATTAAAGAAAATTTATGTAAATAAAGCTCCGGGGCCTGACGGTATTCACCCACGAGTACTTAAGGAGCTAAGTGGGGAAATAAGTGAACCTCTGTATTTAATTTTTCAAGATTCTTTTGTTTCAGGTGTTGTACCGGAGGATTGGAGGAAGGCAGATGTTGTTCCTATATTTAAAAAGGGTTCAAAATCCTTGCCTGGACTATTAAGGGATAATATTCAGGAATTCATTGGGAAGAATTTTGTTATTAGCAATAATCAGCATGGTTTTATGAAACATCGGTCATGTCAAACTAACCTAATGCATTGTACGAAGAAGTAAGTAGAAGTATAGATCAGGGTGTTGTAGTGGATGTGATCTACTTGGATTTTGCCAAAGCATTTGATACGGTTCCTCACAATAGGTTAGTCTTCAAACTAAAAGAAATTGGTCTAGATGAATATTCTTGTTCTTGGGTAGAACATTGGCTTAAGGATAGAGTACAGCGAGTTGTAATTAATGGTAAATTTTCAGGCTGGACAAAAGTGATAAGTGGTGTCCCTCAGGGTTCTGTTTTGGGACCACTTCTATTTAACATATTTATAAATGATCTTGAAATAGGCATTGAAAGCCATGTATCAGTGTTTGCAGATGACAAAAACTTTGTAAAGTAATAAAATGTGAGCAGGATATTGCTTTGCTGCAGAGAGATTTGGATAGATTGGGGGACTGGGCACCAAAATGGCAGATGAAATTTAACATAGAGAAATGCAAAGTTATGCACTTCGGGGTTAAGAATGCACAAGCAACTTACACACTAAATGGTAGTGAATTAGGGATAACCACACACGAGAAGGATTTGGGAATTGTTATAGACAACAAATTAGGCAGCAATATGCAATGTCAATCTGCAGTTGCTAAGGCCAGTAAGATTTTGTCATGTATAAATAGGGGCATAAACTCTTGGGATGAAAATATAATTCTGCCTCTTTATAAATCGCTGGTAAGAACACACCTTGAATATGCTGTGCAATTTTGGGCGCCTGTTCTAAAGAAGGATATCATGGCACTGGAGAGGGTCCAGAGTCGAGCTACAAAATTGATAAAAGGAATGGAGCATTTTAGTTATGAAGAAAGGTTAAAAAAATTAAATCTGTTTACTTTGGAAAAACGGCGTCTGAGAGGGGATATGATAACTTTATACAAATATAGTACAAACCTTTATCTGGAAATCTATTCATAAACAGGGCTATACATAGGACACAAGGTCACACATTTAGGCTGGAAGAAAGGAGATTTCATCTAAGGCAAAGAAAAGTTTTTTTTACAGTAAGAACAATAAGGATATGGAATTCTCTGCCTGAAGAGGTGGTTTTGTCAGAGTCCATACAGATGTTTAAACTGAAATTGGATAAATACTTACAAAAACATAACATACAGGGATATAATTTCTAATTAGTGGGGTAATGGCTGCTTGATCCAAGGAGACATCTGACTGCTATTTTGGGGTCAAGAAGGAATTTTTTCCTAGTTTGTGGCAAAATTGGAAGCGCTTCAGACCAGGTTTTTTGCCTTCTTTTGGATCAACAGCAACAACATTTGTGAGGAAGGCTGCACTTGATGGACGCAAGTCTCTTTTCAGCTATGTAACTATGTAACTATGTAAACCACCTTTCTCTGTATTAACTATCCAGCTCCCACAAAGTTATAAGGTTCTCTCTCCTCGCTGAGTATACCGGTATACAGGGGCGGATTGAGAACCCTCAGGGCCCCCGGGCAAAATAAATCAAGAGCCCCCTTACAGGCCACACCCATACTCCGCAGCAAGCGCCACCCTTGTCCCGCCTCCGTGCACCGCCTCCAGCCACATCCTACACAATCTTTAGACACAAGGAACAAAAGTGCAATAATCCCTTCGAGGCCCCAGTAGAGACTACAATTGAGGGCTAATGGACCATGGAGGAGGGTTTTTCTATCAGAGGCTATCTCAGTGTCCTTTAGACAGTGTGTTAGAAATAATCTCCTCCAAGCCCCATTAGAGACTACAATGGAGTCTAATGGGGCCTGGAGGGGGTCTCTCCAACACTCTGGTTCCTATTCACAATATAGCAACACAACATAGCTCGCTGATACCTAGGCCAAGTTGGCTCCTCTTACCTTAATTACTGTTGCTGGCTGGCAGTCTGAGGGCTTGCTGGCTGCGGCTGGCAGGCTGTGGGCTTGCTGGCTACTGCCGGCAGGCTGTGGGCTTGCTGGCTGCGGCTGGCAGGCTGTGGCTTGCTGGCTGCGACTGGCAGGCTGTGGGCTTGTTGGCTGTAAGCCTGTGGCTTGCTGTAGGCCTGTGGGCTGGCTACTGGCCTGGCTGGCCTGTGGGCTGGCTAGCTGGTGGCTTGTGGGCTGCCTGTGGGTTGGCTGGCTGGCTGGCCGGCCCGTTGGTCTGGCTGGCTACTGGGGCACTTGTAGATTATTTAAAGAAATAATCCATGCACAATAACCACTACTGCTCTGTGTAATGGTTATGGTGCCAGGAGGGCCGGGCCCCCCTCCCAGAGTAAGTAGTCAAACCGTTTAAGAACAGTTTGACAACTTACCTGGGGTCTGCTGGGATATGGGGCTGTAGTAGGTTATAGGAGCAGTGGTGCAATGTGTGAGGGGTGCAGTGTGTGTGGGGGTGTAGTGTGTGAATGTGTAGGGTGTGTGGGGCAATGTGTGTATGAGGGGGCTGTGTATGTGTGTGGCAATGTTAGTATGGGGGGCTGTGTATGGGGGTCTGTGTGTATATGGGTGGGCAGTGTATGTGTGTGTGTGAGGCAATGTGTGTAAATGTGTATGGTGTGTATGGGGGCAGTGTGTGAATGTGTATGGTGTGTATGGGGGCAGTGTGTGAATGTGTATGGTGTGTGTGTGGGGGCAGTGTGTTTATGGGGCTAGAGTTCACTCTCACCACTGCGACCACCAGGAATCCCTGGTGGTCACGGTGTTGAGAGTGAACTCTAGCCCGTAGCTCCAGGGCTAGAGTTGACTCTCGCAAGAGCGGTAACGTTGCCATGGTTACCTCTCTTCCTCTCTGTCTCTTTCTTCCCCCTCCCCCATCTGTTTCTCCCCCCTCCCCCATCTCTTTCTCCCCCTGTGTCTCATTCTTCCCTCTCTTTCTCCCCCCTCCCCATCTCTCTATTCCCCCTCTTTCTCCCTCTGTGTCTCATTCTTCCCTCTCTCCCCCCTCCCCAAACTCTCTATTCCCCTATTTCTCCCCCTGTGTCTCATTCTTCCCTCTCTTTCTCCCCATCTCTCTCATTCTTCCCTCTCTCTTGAGATACAATTATTTAAAGTAAATTACATCTGTTTAAAAAGTGAAACCAGTTTTTTTTTTTATGCAAGCTCTGTCAATCATAGCCAGGGGAAGTGTGGCTAGGGCTACATTAACAGAAACAAAGTGATTTAACTCCTAAATGGCAGTGAATTGAGCAGTGAAATTGCAGGGGAATGATCTATACACTAAAACTGCTTTATTTAGCTAAAGTAATTCAGGTGACTATAGTGTTCCTTTAAGGCTCCATAGAGTCGAAACATTGCATTGCACTTTTTTTGTGAGGAGACTTACCCTCTAATAAACTCACCATCCATAGCCTTGGAGTGTCGCCAGTTTTTTAAACAGAGAAAAGTTGCATGTAGTGAGTGTAGAAGTGTCACAATCTTTTACCTTATTCCATTGCGCCCACGTGGTGCAGGATCCAGGGCAGACTCCTCTACCGACAAGTTCAGGATGTCCCATGCCGGCTGCTGGAGTCATGCCCCTTTTTATGATGCGGCGCATGCGTGCCGACATCATGACATCATTGACGCAGTCCAGCATCATCAATACTGACCCAGAACATTCTGGGGGCATGGCCTTAAAGCAAATGATGCTTTCTTATGAAAGGGGCGCCTTTTGCCTTGTTCCTTGCCCTGTTGTGGTTCCTTGTGTTCCCTTTAGTGCTCTTTGATTCTCCTTGCATACTTACTGTTGGTTTTGTGTACTGACCCGGCCTGTCTTTTGACGTTCCTGTTTTCTGGTTCCCTGACTCGGCTTGTATTTTGATTTCTGGTATACTATTCTTGTATCGTTCTCCTGATCTCTGGTTGTCACGGCCCCTGGCTCACCACCATGTGCGTCCGTGCCCAACCGGCACGACGCACCAACTCACTGAGCTTACCTGCTCAGCGGTGAGCCGGGAACCGCTCCTCCACGCTGCTCAGGGAAATCCAAGATGGCTCCGACCATGAGGTCGCATCCATCCATGTCTCCACCCTCCAAAATTATACGAACGTGCGCGTGACGTCACGACGTTCTGGGGTCAGAGGTCACCCTCTGACCAATCAGAGCCTAGAGAGGGATATTTAAATCCCTAATTCACCCCAGTACCTTGTCCTGTCATGGTTTCCTGTTCCTGGTTCCTTAGAGTGCGTTTATCTTTGTGAATATTACTTCTTGGTATCCTGATCTTGGCTTTTCCCTAGTTATTCCGAATTCTAGTTCCCCTGACTTGGCTTGTTTAAACGGTATCTGAGTATTTCTGGCCTCCTTGACCTCGGCTTTCACTTTGACCATTCTCTATCTCTAGCGTATTAGTCCGGCCATTCTAAGGTCCGGTTTGTCTGTCCTTTTATTTCCTTTCCTTTTTTATGTATATGTTTCTGCATGTTGGACCACACTAGCAGCATGTTGGACCACACTAGCAGCGGTGACATTAGGACAGGGCCATGGATCCTGCGGAACTATGTAAACATATGATAGCCTGTGAGAACAGGGTGGAGGATATGGACCACAGGTTAGATCAGTTTGCCCAAGCGTTCCAGACCTTGCTCCATGGAACTGCTTATCTGGAGGCACCCCCGGTACCACCTGTAGTTCCGCCACCTATACCTGCACCTGTAGTATATAAACCTCCATCCATAACCCTTTCACCTCCCCCTCGTTTTGGAGGTGATTCTAAAGAATTCAGAGGTTTCCTTAACCAAATTGAATATCATTTGGAGGCTTCCCCTGGTTCCTTCTCTACAGATAGGTCAAAGATTGGCTATCTTATGAATTAATTAATAGGCAAAGCCTTAACCTGGGCCAAACCCTTTCACCTCCCCCTCGTTTTGGAGGTGATTCTAAAGAATTCAGAGGTTTCCTTAACCAAACTGAATATCATTTGGAGGCTTCCCCTGGTTTCTTCCCTACAGATAGGTCAAAGATTGGCTATCTTATGAACTAATTAATAGGTCAATCTCTTATGGGAGAGAGGAAATCCAGTTGACTGTGATTATAATGAATTTTTAACGGCATTTAAGGCCACTTTTGAGCCAAAGGGAAAAGAGAAAAACGCTGCCAGAGCCTTAATGAGAATAAAACAAGGCACACGCTCTGTAGCTGATTATGCCATAGAGTTCAGGGCATTAGCTTCTGAGGTTGACAAGACCAATAGTGGTTTGGTGGCTGCTTTTTCGTAAGGTTTAGCGGAAAATATACAAGAAGAAACCGCTGCCAGAGACCTTCCTGTTAATCTTAATTAAATCTTAATTTTATTGCATACACGATTGACATTGACAACAGGCTCAAAGAGAGGGAGAAAAACAAACAGCGTACTAGACGTACAAACTTAAATATATTAACAATAGGTGTGGAATATGTGGCGCTGAGTGGTAAATATGAACAGTGTAGTATAGCTGCTGTATACACTCTATGGGTACTCCTAAAAACCCACCATACAAAGATAAACACCAAGAGACAAAAAAGATTTCAGACTTAATGGGTGTTACCTCCCCTTAGGTCTTCTATCTTTAAGAGTGCAGCGCTGTATAATATGTGAAAACACAGTGAATTACCTGTGATTCTAAGACAATTATCCTTGATATTCTCCAATGTAATATACATACAAAAGAAAACAAAAATATATACAGATAATTGTGCAGTATATCTAATACTTTGGTAAAGAGTTTAGTGAGTAACAGATATATCTACACTCACATTTTTTAGAGCCTTTTCAAGTGAATTAGGCTCTAAACTTCCGTGCATCTGT
>OW240914.1:289429185-289450067 GCA_933207985.1 Pelobates cultripes
TCACTCCGGCCGGCCACCGCGGACCAGAGTGCAGCTCGGCCACGCTACAGGGGAGAAGCTGCAGCCGCCTGACCGCTCTTCACAGAGCGCTCAGGCGGCTGCGGTATCTAAAGAGCCGGCCCCAGGTGCCGACGGCCCACCGGGAAATTTCCCGGTATCCCGGTGGGCCAGTCCGGCCCTGCAGGCAGACCTTATTCTTAGAGGGGAAAACTGTACAGGGACTTCGAGACACTGGGACCACTTTGACTTTGGTCAAGCAAAGCGTAAATGGGAGGTTTCGGTAGCTGTGCTTGTAGCAGGGGGAGCAGTTCACCAGTTATCAACCACCAGGGTACATTTGAATTGGGGTGTGGGAGCAGGGATTATGGAAGTAAGGATAATGCAGGAATTACCTGCAGAAGCCTTACTGGGGAATGACTTGAGCCAATTAACTTCAGCCTTTGTGCCCCAAACCATACAGGGAGAGTACTACCCAGTGACCACACAGCAACAGTCTCACACCACGGACCAATGCTCACATTGCTCAGGTAAGAGTTACTTCCTCACCCATAGAAAAGCTTTCCTGGGTTGCCCCTGGGACAAAGAGTTACTATATAGGAACTCTGAAAGGGTAGTGTCTGGGTCAGTACCAATCCCCACTTAACAGTTGGTACTGCCACAAAAATATAGGCAGGAGCTGCTCTGAGTAGCTCATTATATTCCGCTAAACGGACACTTAGGAGTCAGCCGAACTAGGTACCAACTGACTCAAAACTTTTTCTGGCCAGGGATTTTGAAAGACCTTCATCAATATTGCCAAACCTGTCGTGTCAGAGAGTAGGAAAGAGGGGAGACTGTGGCAGGGCAAAACTTCACCCTTTTTCCATCATTGAGGAACCGTTTGGCAGGGTGGCCATAGGACACTAGCCAAGCCTAGTACCTCTGGCAATTTTCTACTGAATGTGTTTTCCCCAGGAGATTGTTTTGGAACATGACACCCAGTTAACCGCAGAGGTCACCCACCTACTCTGGAGGCTCTACGGCATGAAGACAATCATGAGCTCCCCTTACCACCCCCAGACCAATGGCCTATGCAAACGGTTAAACGGAAGATTGAAGCAAATGCTCTGAACGCTCGTGGTCACCAGCCAAGACTGGGAGAGAGTTTTACCGCACCTCTTACTTGCCTACTGAGAGGTACCCCAAGAGACCTGATTAGAGAGCACTAAAGAAGGAGATGTCAGTTCAGATGGTACTCCCATCGTCCCTTATGTGTTGGAATTTTTAGACCTCCAGCGCACTTGGTACGATAGGGGAGCCAGAGACCACAGCTTTCAAGTCGGACAGAAGGTGTTAATCTTAAAACCGAGACCACAATGACAAACTTGCATGCCACCTGGCAGAGACCTTACATAGTTACATAGTTACATATAGTTACATAGTTACATAGCTGAAAAGAGACTTGCGTCCATCAAGTTCAGCCTACCTCTCATTTGTTTTTTGCTGTTTATCCAAAAGAAGGCAAAAAAACCCAGTTTGAAGCACAATTTTGCAACAAGCTAGGAAAAAAATTCCTTCTTGACCCCAGAATGGCAGTCAGATTTATCCTTAGATCATGCAGTTATTACCCTACATTGAAAGATTATATCCTCGAATATTCTGTTTTTGCAAGTATGCATCTAGTAGCTGTTTGAACATCTGTATGGACTCTGATAAAACCACTTCTTCAGGCAGAGAATTCCACATTCTGATTGTTCTTACAGTAAAAATACTTTCCTTTGCCTTAGATTAAATCTTCTTTCTTCCAGTCTAAATGCATGGCCACGTGTCCTATGCAAAGTCCAGTTTGTGAATAGATTTCCACACAATGGTTTGTATTGGCCCCGAATATATTTGTATAATGTTATCATATCCCCTCTCAGGTGACGTTTTTCTAAACTAAATAGGTTTAAATTTGTTAACCTTTCTTCATAGCTGATATGTTCCATTCCTTTTATTAATTTTGTAGCCCGCCTCTGCACTTTTTCTAGTGCCATAATATCCTTCTTTAGAATAGGTTCCCAAAATTACACAGCATATTCAATATGGGGTCTTACCAGTGATTTATAAAGAGGCAAAATGATATTCTCGTCCCAAGAATGAATGCCCTTTTTCATGCATGACAATACCTTACTGGCCTTGGCCACTGGTGATTGACATTGAACATTGTTGCATAGTTTGCTGTCTATAACAATTCCCAAGTCCTTTTCGTGTGTTGTTATCCCTAATTCGCTTCCATTAAGGGTATACGTTGCTTGTGTATTCTTTACGCCGAAGTGCATAACTTTGCATTTTTCAACATTAAATTTCATCTGCCATTTGAGTGCCCAGTCCCCAGTCTATCTAAATCCCTCTGCAGCAAAGTAATATCTTGCTCACATTGTATTATTTTACAAAGTTTTGTGTCATCTGCAAACACTGAAACATGACTTTCAATGCTGTCTTCAAGATCATTTATAAACATGTTAAATAGAAGGGGTCCCAGAACAGACCCCTGAGGGACACCACTTGCCACCTCTGTCCAGCTAGAAAATTTACCATTAATGACAACTCTTTGTACTCTGTTTTTAAGCCAATGTTCTACCTAAGAACAAGCATTTTCATCTAGACCGATTTCATTGAGTTTGAACACCAATCTATTGTGTGGAACTGTATCAAATGCCTTGGCAAAATCCAAATAGATCACATCTACGGCAACACCCTGATCTATACTTCTACTTACTTTTTCGTAGAAAGCAATCAAGTTAGTTTGACATGACCTGTGCTTCATAAAACCGTGCTGATTTTTGCTGATAACCATATTCTTCTCAAGGAATTCTTGAATATTATCCCTTAATAACCTTTCAAATATTTTACCAGCCACAGAAGTTAAGCTCACAGGTCTATAATTTCCAGGCAAGGATTTTGAACCGGGTGGTAGAACAGAAATGTGATACCACCTATGTGTATAGGGGGGAGACGCATGCTCCATATGAACATGCTCAAACCCTACCATGAGCGAGCGGAGGAAGTAGCACGACCCGCTTCTGTGTAGACTACCATACGCTGAATGACAAAACTGTGTTGGACGCATACTCCATGCCCCGCCTAGACGAGCTCCAAGATAGGATGGCCAGGGACAAGTACCTCACCACAATTGATCTCTGTAAGGGGTACTGGGAGAATCCCCTAGCCGAAGATGCCATCCCTAAGTTGACGTTCGTCACCCTGTTCGGCTTGTAGCAGTTTTGAGTCATGCTCGGGCTACGTTTCAGAGGATGGTAGACCAGCTACTGGATGGCTTCCAAGAGTATGCCTTTGCATACTTGGATGATATTGCCCTTTACAGCAACACCTGGCAGGAGCACTTGACCCATATATTAGCGGTGTTAGGAGCAGCTTGACACTTAAGCCCAGTAAGTGTCACATAGGGATGGCAGAGGTACAGTACCTCAGTCACAGAGTAGGGAGTGGTAAACAAAAACAGAACACGTGAAGAATGAAGCGTTGGCCCAGTGGCCTACCCCCCGTACTAAGACACAGGTCCTGGCTTTCTTAGGGACGGTGAGGTATTACAGAAAATTTGTACCCAATTGTAGCACCCTAGCCAAACCCCTCACTGACCTAACCTGAAACAACCTTCCTAGGCAGATAGTTTGGGCCCCAGAATGTGAGCAGGCATTCCAACAACTTAAAGCTGCTCTTCTTAATGCCCCTGTATTGACTGCTCCCAATCCAACTAAACATTTTCATGTCCACACACAGACACTTCTATGTTTAATTTGGGAGAAGTACTGAGCCAAGTCGGGATAACATCCCATAGCATACTGGAGCCGAAAACATTTACCCAGAGAAGTAAGCTACGCCATCCATCAAAAAAGAATACTTGGCCGTGGTGTGGGCCATCAAGAAACTGCAGCTATATCTGTATGAGCAATCCTTCTCTTTGCTCACGGATTACAACCTGCCAGTATGGCTTAACTGGGTGGTGAGAGACAATGCAAGGCTGCTTTGCTGGAGTTTAGCGCTGCAGCAATATGATTTTACCATCCACTATCGCCCCAGGAAACAGAACGGTAAAACTGATCGGTTATCCAGATAAACTGAATTAGAGAAGTGATCCGTGAGCACCCCGGACATCCCCAAGCCGATCCTTTGGGATCCGGGCTGGAGCCACCGTTATGCGAACTAGGCTGGAGCCTGTCTGGGGCCACAGCACTGGACGTGCGGCTCTTGACGAGCGGATCCTCAAGGCACCTGAAGGTGGGGGGCGCAGAGAGAAGCCCTGTCACAGGTGGGCCAGAAGGTGGCCATATGGCCACCTCAGGGCACCCCCAAAGCAGAGCAGGCATGCCGGTGACCTGTCCTGAGGAGAGGGGGATGGAGCAGGCAGGCGGCAAGAAAGGCCGCCTCTCACTCCTCCATCGCGCGAGAAAGGCCACCTCTCACTCCTCCATCCACTCCTTGCAGCCTCTCACTCCTCCATCGCACGCCGTCTGTGATGCCGGGAGCTGGAATATGACGTAATTCTGACCCCGGCATACTAAACAGCGGGCAGGAGGAATGAGGAGCTGCCTCACACTGGACCCCAGGGAGGTGAGTGTTTGACTATCAGTAAGTGTGTGTGTGTCAGTGAGTGTCTCCCTGTGTGTGTGTGTGTGTATGTCTGTCAGTGAGTGAGTGTTTGTATGTCAGGGAGTGTCTCTCTGTGTGTGTCTGTCAGTGAGTGAGTGTATGTATGTATGTCAGTGAGTATCTTACATAGTTACATAGCCGAAAAGAGATTTGCGTCCATTAAGTTCAGCCTTCCTCACATATGTTTTTGCTGTTGATCCAAAAGAAGGCAAAAAAACCTAGTCTGAAGCCTTTCCAATTTTGCAACAAACTAGGAAAAAAAAATCCTTCTTGACCCCAAAGTAGCAGTCAGATGTCTCCTTGGATCAAGCAGCTAATTATAAATTATATCCCTGTATGTTATGTTGTTATGGGCAAATGCAAATATTACAAGTTTTAGAATGAAATGTTGTATTTCTGGAACTGTGTACTTTGTCTTTAAGAGATATTGCAAACTGACAAGGTGTAAATGGAACCTATTGTTTTTCATAACTGTTTCTTTAAGCAATAACTTCTTACCAACCTACAGTGCATAATATATTTGCGCCATTTTGTTCCAGACGAATTACAATAACAATAATGTATAAGCAAGCTTCAAGGCTATGCTACGACTCTTTCAGTATGTAATATACTGTGGTAACCTTAAGTAGATAAGGATGTCCAGATTTTAAGATGCCATCTTGAACTAAGTTAGGAAAATTTCCATGATGTATACACCCTTTAGTTATGGCCTTGTATTTTTGCCAAGGTAAGGGAGGTCCTAAAATGAAAAAAGTTAAAAAGTTACTACAGTAACCCTAAAATGGAGACACCTAAGGTATAATGGAAAATGTATTCATACTTACCGTAATTTTCTTTTCTTGGTCATAGGCCATGGCAGCACAACATTGGGTAGCTCCTCCCTATCCCCATTGGACAGGAATAATAATTAATCTGTATAAGTACCACCTCCTACCCCTCCTTCCCGAGTGATGATTTTCAGCAATAGCCCTGGGTGTGACCCTGGTGCTGCCATGGCATATGACCAGGAAAAGAAAATTACGGTAAGTATGAATAAATTTTCCATTTTCCTGGCCATATCCATGGCAGCACAACATTGGGTAATACCCAAGCAATAAACCAGGGAGGGAAGAAGACACAGACTCAAAATTTTTGAATGCAAAGTGTATTAACACCATTAACAAGTGACAAAACAAGAAATCATGAATCGGATACAGACAGAACTGATTTAGCAAATTGATCTGATAGACCTGCTCTGACATCAATTTGGTAGCTCCTAATGAAAGTATTGGTTGAAGCCCATGTGGCAGCCTTACAAATGAGTTCAGGAGCGACATTAGCTGAGGCTGCCCAGGAAGATGAGAGAGCCCTAGTGGAATGGGCTTTAAGACCCACAGGGACCGAATATCCAGAAGATTGATAAGCCAGTATAATAGCTGCCACTATCCACCTGCTAATGGTAGATTTAGGGGCTTGTAAACCTTTTTTACTACTGCTATGAAGGACCAACAGACTTTGAGAAGAGCGCCAAGCGGCAGTCCTCTCAATATATATATGAAGGCATCTCACTAGGTCTAGAGATGACAGGTCAGTTGAATCCTCACATTCTTGGAAATCAGACCTCAGAGATGGAAGAACAATATCTTCATTGATGTGAAAAGCGGAGGTGACTTTAGGTCTAAATTCAGGAACTGTATGAAGGATAACTCTGTCCTTGTGAAAGACCGTAAAGGATTCCTTAATGGATAGGGCGTGGAGCTCCGAAACTCTCCTGCCGGAAGCTAAGGCGATCAGCAAGGCCGTCTTGATAGAGAGAACATGCAGAGGAATAGCTTCAAATGGTTCAAAGGGCTCCAATTTCAAGGCATTCAGAACCAAAGGGCTTAATTGGAGGTTTAATTTTAAGGACCCCTTTAATGAATCTGATAACATCCGAGTCCAATGCCCATCTATGATTGGTCAAGGCGGACAAGGCTGTGACGTGTACTTTTAGAGTATTATAACTCAGACCTTTATCGAGTCCAGACTGCAGGAACTCCAAAATATCAGTGGAAAAGGGATTCTGCAGATTAATGTGTTTAGGAAGAGCCCAGGTAGAAAAAGCTTCCCACACCCTATAATAGGTGGCCGAAGTGGAATGCTTACGTGCCTTCAGCATAGTGTCTATTACGGCCTGGGAGAATCCTTTGTTCACAAGCCTGTTCCTTTCAGTCTCCATGCCATGAGATTGAGTGAAATTGGGTTTGGATGCAACATTGGACCCTGGAACAGTAGATCCAGAGCCCTGGGGAGTGGGAGAGGAGGTTCCACAGAAAGACTTTGAAGCAAGGGAAACCAAGGTCTTCGAGGCCAATAAGGCTCTACCAGGATGAGAGATACCTGCTCTCTTCTCATCCTCCTCAGGATTAGGAAGATCAGTGGAAATGGAGGGAACGCATACTCCATTTTGAATCTCCAGGGACTGGATAAAGGGTCTCTTCCCAGTGCCAGACGGTCTTCTTCTTTCGTGAAGAAGTCCTTCACTTTCCTGTTGACCCGAGTAGCTAGCAGGTCCACTTGTGGGAGACCCCATTTGTCTACAATTATGCGGAATACTCTGTCCGATGGGCACAATTCCCCTGGGTCTATCCTGGATCTGCTAAGGAAATCTGCTAGTTGATTTTGTTTCCCTGGAAGATGGATGGCTGTAAGGCCTGCCAGGTTCCTCTGAACCCACCACATCAGTTGTTTCATGATTTCCATCATCTTGCCGGTCCTGGTACCTCCTTGGTGATTGACATACGATACCACGTGGTGTTGTCTGTTCTTATCCTTACCCATTGACCCTTGAGATGTACCGAGAAGTGTTTCAATGCTTTGAGGACTGCCAGAAGTTCTAGTAGATTGGAATGCCCTGAAACTCCATTCTTCCTGTGCAAAGTCGTGGAGACAATGGGCGCCCCATGCCCATTGGCTGGCATCTGTTGTCACTGCTATCCATGTGATGTCTCCTAGCGGAAAACCCCTGGATAGGTGTTCTTTGTTCAGCCACCAGATCAGAGAATGGCGTACGGTCAGGGATAATTTGATGAGTTGAAGCAGATTCTTGGAGGAAAATTGCATCAGGAAATTGGCTTGAAATGGTCTCATCCTCCACTGTGCCCATCTGGTCAGTCCTATTGTGGAGGACATAGATCCGAGGAGGCTCATTACCGCCTTTGCAGGAGCAATACTGGACTTTAACATCCTTCTTAATTGTTTCCTGAGTTTCAATATTCTTGCCATTGAAAGTTGGACAGTACCTACCAGAGCACCTAGATATATTATAGATTGAGTTGGGTGAAGGTGGCTCTTCTTGGTGTTGATCTTCCAGCTCATGGGCTTGCAGAAACTGAATGCTGGTAATAGCTTGGGAGGTCAATGAATCTTCGTCGTTTCCTATCATCAGGATGTCGTCCAAATAATGGTAGATAGCGATATCCTGTTTTCTTAGTTCTGCAAGAACTACCAATACTTTTGTGAACGTCCTCGGGGCTGTGCTTAGTCCAAATGGGAGGGCTCTGAACTGGAAATGGCCTTCTTCCACAGCAAACCTCAGGAACCTTTTATGGGGTTGGGCAATGGGTATGTGAAAGTAGGCAGATCTATAGACAACATCCATTGGTTGGGTGACACTACTTTTATTATAGACTGCAGGGATTGCATTTTGAATCTGCGAATGTGTAGATGCTTGTTCAATCTGTGCAGATCCAGAATGGGTCTCCATCCTCCTGAGGATTTTTTCGTTAAGAAGATGTGAGAGTAAAACCCCAGTTCTTTCTTCTGCTGGTACTTTTATGATAACCTTCTCTGCCTGTAAGGATAGAATGAAGTTTCGTAGGGCTATGCGCTTCTCTTTATCGTCTGGCCACTTTGTGAGATGAAAGGATCTGTTGGGAGGATGCTTGAAGAATTCTAGAAGGTATCCTCTCCGAATAATATCCAATATCTTCCCATACGGGTAGATATTGAAGAAGACAAGCTCCGACTCCTTCGGATTTGGGAATTATATAGTCATAAATTCCTAGGGTTCTTTGAGGAAGAAGTACCTCGCAACTTGCTTCCTCTTCCTCCAGATTGGGCTCCTCTCCCAGGTTGAAATCTGGAATATTCCCTACAAGGCTTGTATGACTTACTATCTCGAAAGGAATGGTACTCTTTTCGGGCACGAAAGGACCCTTTATATTTCCTCTCTTGTGGTAGAAAGGCCTTATTACCTTCAGCCGCCCTCTTTATACATTCGTCTAAGTTCTTACCAAACAACATATTCCCGTGGAATGGTAAGAAACATAAACTGTTCTTGGAGGAAGCATCAGCTGCCCAAGATCTGAGCCAAAGCGCTCGTCTGGAGGAAATTGAAAAGGACATATTTCTAGCAAGATTTCTTACTTGCTCCACTGCTGCTTCGGATGAAAAATCAATACCCAAACGCATATCTCTTAGGCCATCCACAATGGAGAAACGGCTTCTGCCACTCCTGATGTCCTCCTCCAGTTCTTGTAGCCATACCTTCATATCTTTTGTAACTGATGTGAGAGCAACGACAGGGTGGAGACTTGTGCCTGAGGCTACATAGGACTTGGAAAGGTAGAATTCCATTTTCCGATCCATCGGATCCCTGAAGGAACCTGCATTGTCCACAGGTAGGGTAGTGTGTTTGGCCAACCTGACAACTGCGTCATCAATCTTGGGTGCAAGATCCCATGCTTCTGCATCTTTGGGCTCAAACGGGTATAACCTGGAGAATTTCCCTTTGGCAGATCTGGACCATTCCTCCTTAATAAGGTCACTGATTGTTTCATGCACCGGAAAAGCCGCTCTTTTTCTCCTAAGATCAGAGAAATAGCGATTAGATGTAGAGGGTTCCTCTGCTGAGAGTTCCTTTAAAGTGAGGGCTTCTCTAACCCGGGCAATTAAATAATCCACTTCCGCTGGTACCAGCAAGTCTGGATCTGGCATAGCATCCTCCTACGAGGAAAAAGCTAGGTCTCTCAGCGAAGCTGAATCCATAAACTCATCTTCTGAGTTTCCCGGAGAAAAATCTGAGGGCTCAGAATATCTAGGTCACTTGTGGGTCTTTCCAACCTCTCTGATGCCCTGGGCAACTGCATGCTTTATAAGTTGCATAATGTCCGGTGTTGGATGAGATGGTCCTGCAGCTGTTGAGAGACAATCAGAACAGAGACGTTTCCCTTCTATGGCTCTGTTGTCACAGGATATGCATAGCGTCCTTTTGGGCGACTTCCCTTTGGACGATCCTGAAGTCTTTGTACTTTTAGCACTACAACAAACCAAACGTGCTTTTGAGTACATTCCCACTCTTTTTTTTTGTGGAAAAGATGGCTTACCTATATTGCTTAGATTGTGACCTATTATGATGAGGTGAATCCGATTCCCTGGATCTTGAACGAGAATCCATCTGGAAATAATTGATGTAACAGATAAACTTAAACCAAGAAGGGTAAGGATAAGAAAAAAGAAATAATAAGGAATAAACTTACTTTTGTCCCAGAAAAGAAAGGAACCTGGAAAAGGTTCAGTTGAAGCTCTATGGTACAGGAATACTTCTTCTGTAGGAAATAATCAGCCTTGCAATAAATGAAGTTTGGCGCTTTAAAAGGGTGTCTGACGTCACCGCACATGCGCAAATCACCAAAAAAATGCACAAACGGCTTAAATGGCTTAAATTACACTAACAGTTCTAGCGCGTGAACGCGCTTTGCTCGTGTTCGCACACTCATTCGTATTATGCCGCGCGAGAGCTCAGAAATTCCCAAGCGCCCTGGAACTCCCGAACGACGCGCATGCACCCTGGAACTCACGAAGGCCGCGCAGAAAAAACTTACCGGCTAAATGATCCTGGCGGTAGTGATGTCCCGAACGGTTCGCCGAACGGTTTGCGACTCATCATTGAGTAAACTTTGACCCTGTACCTCATAGTCAGCAGACACATTCCAGCCAATCAGCAGCAGACCCTCCCTCCCAGACCCTCCCACCTCCTGGACAGCTCACTAAGAATGCAGCTTCAAAATGGATGCTGTCCAGGAGGTGGGAGGGTCTGGGAGGGAGGGTCTGCTGCTGATTGGCTGGAATGTGTCTGCTGACTGTGAGGTACAGGGTCAAAGTTTACTCAATGATGAGTCCGTGGCGAACCGTTCGCGAACCGTTCGGCCTCTTACATTGTTTCTGGTGGGAAGATTCCAATCAGATAACCAGTTCAATTAGGAATGTAATGGTCCTTTGCTTGCTACCCCTGGGGTCATTGCAAGGTAATAGAAAAGAAAAAACCCCGGTCACTAAAGGGGTTTTCTCCAGGGGGACACCTTGGCACAGGGCCATATACTGGAGACTTCCCAGGGGAGAGTGTGAACTCCCCAGGGGCTGGAGGAACTAATCCTCAGGTAAGCCATAAAAGAAAATGTTATAGTCCTAAAGACCAACATGTCCTAGGGATAGAAGAGGAAAAAAAGACTGGGGAAAGAGGGGTAGGAGGTGGGACTTATACGGATTAATTATTATTCCTGTCCAGTGGGGATAGGGAGGAGATACCCAATATTGTACTGCCATGGATATGGCCAGGAAAAATAGGTGTACTTTTTAAATGTTAAGACACAGAGGAGAGACTTGGAGACAGACGCTGCTCCATCTTAAAATGACACAGAGGCTGACATGATGACATGTTCAGGAGGGTATGTTAACCCATTAATGAGATTTGCAAGCATTTAGTTTAATCTTATAAACTCTGCTGTAATGGATTTTATATGTCTATATTTATATTTTTATATAATAAATATTAAAAAGACAAAACTTTATTGCTTCCAAGACAATCCTTATTTTATATTGTATTCTCAAATATTTATATATGTTAAATAGAGGATCTCTTACACTAACTATATAAAATTATGGCAAAGATACCTGTATGGTTAGCCCTACTAAGTGCTATGCTTTAAGACATTGTAGTGGTAAATCAAGGAACCAGCCACGGTTACAATTGGCGACCATGAAGGGACATTGTACTTGGAAGCTTTAATTATAAAATAATAAATACCTAGGTAACCTCTTTTGCTTCAGTGAAGACACAATACTTTGCCATGGCACAAGTCTTGAAATATCAAGAATCTAATGAGCTATTTGTAGCCCAGACTTATAGAGAGATCTTCATCATTAGAGATGATTTTAATGTGAACTTATACTTGTAAGGCACTTTGAGTTCAGGTGCCAGGTACATTGTAATTAGCATACAATGCTGAAATTGTGGATCTTAATATCATAAGAACAAATATACATATCGTATTTTCCGGCGTATGAGACGACTGGGCATATAAGACGACTGGGCATATAAGACGACCCCCAACTTTTCCAGTTAAAATATAAAGTTTGGGATATACTCATAGAAACATAGAAACATAAAATGTGACGGCAGATAAGAACCATTCGGCCCATCTAGTCTGCCCAATTTTCTAAATACTTTCATTAGTCCCTAGCCTTATCTTATAGTTAGGATAGCCTTATGCCTATCCCACGCATGCTTAAGCTACTTTACTGTGTTAACTTCTACCACTTCAGCTGGAAGGCTATTCCATGCATCCACTACCCTCTCAGTAAAGTAAGACTTCCTGATATTATTTTTAAGCCTTTGTCCCTCTAATTTAAGACTATGTCCTCTTGTTGTGGTAGTTTTTCTTCTTTTAAATATAGTCTCCTCCTTTACTGTGTTGATTCCCTTTATATATTTAAATGTTTCTATCATATCCCCCCTGTCTCGTCTTTCCTCCAAGCTATACATGTTAAGATCCTTTAACCTTTCCTGGTAAGTTTTATCCCGCAATCCATGAACCAGTTTAGTAGCCCTTCTCTGAACCCTCTCTAAGGTATCAATATCCTTCTGAAGATACGGTCTCCAGTACTGTGTACAATACTCCAAGTGAGGTCTCACCAGTGTTCTGTACAATGGCATGAGCACTTCCCTCTTTCTACTGCTAATACCTCTCCCTATACAACCAAGCATTCTGCTAGCATTTCCTGCTGCTCTATTACATTGTCTGCCTACCTTTAAGTCATCAGAAATAATCACCCCTAAATCCCTTTCCTCATATGTTGAGGTTAGAACTCTATCAAATATTCTGTACTCTGCCCTTGGGTTTTTACGTCCAAGATGCATTATCTTGCACTTATCAACATTAAATGTCAGTTGCCACAATTCTGACCGTTTTTCTAGTTTACCTAAATCATTTTCCATTTGTCTTATCCCTCCTGGAACATCAACTCTGTTACATATCTTAGTATCATCAGCAAAAAGACATACCTTCCCTTCAAGACCTTCTGCAATATCACTAATAAAAATATTAAAGAGAATGGGTCCAAGTACAGATCCCTGAGGTACCCCACTGGTGACAAGTCCAAGCTTTGAATATATTCCATTAACTACAACCCTCTGTTGCCTGTCACTCAGCAACTGCCTTAACCATTCAACAATATTGGAATCCACACTTAAAGATTGCAGTTTATTGATAAGCTTTCTATGTGCAACAGTGTCAAAAGCCTTACTGAAATCTAGGTAAGCAATGTCTACTGCACCTCCCTGATCAATAATTTTAGTTACCCAATCAAAAAAATCAATAAGATTAGTTTGGCATGATCTCCCTGAAGTAAACCCATGTTGTCTCTGATCTTGAAATCCATGTGTTTTTAGATGTTCATCAATCCTATACTTTAACATGGTTTCCATCACTTTTCCCACTACTGAAGTAAGGCTTACTGGCCTATAGTTGCCCGACTCCTTCACAACATTCGCTAACTTCCAATCTTCTGGGACTACTCCTGTAGTAACAATGATTGGTTAAATAAATCTGTTAATGGTTTTGCTAGTACACCACTAAGCTCTTTTAATAGCTTTGGGTGTATTCCATCAGGTCCCATTGACTTATTTGTCTTTACTTTTGACAGTTGAAATAGAACCTCTTCCTCTGTAAACTCACGTGTAATAAATTACTCATTTATCCTTTTTCTCAACTGAGGTCCCTTTCCTTCATTTTCATCTGTAAATACAGAACAAAAATATTCATTGAGGCAGTCAGCTAGACCTTTATCCTCTTCTACATACCTTCCTTCTTTTGTTGTTAATCTAACTAATGCTTGTTTTACTTTTCTTTTCTCATTTATGTATCGAAAAAATGTTTTATCCCCCCTTTTTACTGACTGTGCTATTTTCTCTTCTGTGTGTGAAGCTCTTATAACTTGCTTAGCCTCTTTCTGCCTAATCTTTCTTATAGATCATTTTGTCTTCCTCACTCTGTTTTTTTTTTTATAATTCCTAAATGCTAACTTTTAGTTTTTAACTATTTTGGCCACATCTGTGGAGTACCACAGTGGTTTCTTATAAGTACCACAGTGGTTTCTTATAAGACTACCCCTCTTCCAACGCACACCAAATAAAAATAAAAAAAAACACCTGAGTCCTCTTTACTCACCCCCCCTTTCTGTGTTCTCCTTACTCCCCTGTTACTCCCCCCTCCCTGTGGTCTCCTTACTCCCCCCCTGTGTTCTCTTTACTCCCCCACCCTGTATTCTCCTTATCCCCCCCTGTATTCTCCGTATTCCCCTCTATATTCTCCTTATCCCCCTCTGTATTCTCCTTATCCCCCCTCTGTATTCTCCTTATTCCCTCCTCTGTATTCTCCTTATCCCCCCCTCTGTATTCTCCTTATTCCTTATTCCCTCCCCCCTCTCTATTCTCCTTATCCTCCCTCTATATTCTCCTTATCCTCCCTTCTGGACCCCATAGTCTCCTTATTCCCCCATTTGTTCTCCTCACCTCCCCTGTAGAGTGGCCGAGCTCCTCTCCGGTCCGCGGTACAGGAGCTTTTGTTTCCTGTACCCGGCCGGACTGACAGGAAGTGCACACTAAGTGTGCACTTCCAGTCAATCCGGCTGGGCACCACGGACCGGAAAGGAGTTCGGCCAGGGGAGGTGAGGAGAGAGCAGTGCTGCAGCCGCCTGAGGCTCTCTATGGAGCGCTCAGGCGGCTGCAGCATTAGAAGGGCCAGCGATGGGGGCGCCCTCCTATATGGCGCCCTAGGCAGCTACCTAGGCCCGCCCTATAAGATGCCCCAGCGTATAAGACGACCCCCGACTTTTGAAAAGATTTTCTTGGGTTAAAAGGTTGTCTTATACGCCGGAAAATACGGTAGTTGGTAAACTCCCTAACATGCTTATACACCAGCATAGCATGGTCCATTAGTTCCAGGACAGTGGATTGCAGGCAGGGGGATATGTTCTCTTTGTAGCTGCTTAGTATGCATGCGCAGGAAAAAGATTAATGCAAAATGTTATCAAAAGAAAAGTGATAAGACAGAGCGATAAAAAGGACTTGCTATTATATTACTAATAGAATTTGAAGTCTAATTCCAAGAATGCAAGGAAAATTGCATTATGGCTTAATGAAAACATTCATGACACAGAAGTGACAGACAGTCCTCTATATAAGAAATGTTTTATAAAACAGTTATAATTTCTATACTGTTAGTTACGCTAGCTGATAATTAAAAAATTTAATTATAACAGTATAACTATTTTTGGAGTCTGGAGTTTCCAGACTAGGTTGCTGAGATAGAGACATGTAAACATTGCTTTCATTCCAAGGAATTGAGAAGTTGTTTTTTTTATATTCCAAATTATGAACAACTTTTTTACATACAGCCATAAAGAGAAAGACATGGCTTTAAAAAAAAAAAAAAAAAATAATTGCAGTACAATGCAGTACTCTGCAGCATATATTTTAAACACTATATGCTAACTACCTTATATTTTTCCTAAACAGAGTTGAAATTATACTACCCTCCTAGAAAAAAGGACACCAGGTGGTTATACATCCTTTGCTTCTCTAAATGCTCTGCAAAAATAAATATTTATAACATTATTAAAAATAATATATATGTAAGATAAATCAGGGCAAAACAAAATTGTAACTATACAGGATCTCTAATAACTGTTAAACTGAAATTATTAAAGGATTATTTAAATAAAATGTTAAATACATTTACAGCTTTAAATGTGACTAAAAGATACTAAATTATGTGTTAAGCAACCAGCCCAATTCACTAGAATAGCATAAATATTCTACTATTTAAAGTGCACAATCCCACTGTACCTGTAGTGCTAGCAGTAAGAAAATTAGAACAATGATATTGTACTACTGATTGTAATCAGATCAGACACATGTAATCTCAGTGAATTTCATAAACCTAGTTTTCATAAAACATAAAATAAGATTAAATATCAATGTTGTTTATAAATAAATGTATATAGACCAGGCAATAAGAGCATTCAGCAGCCTGCTCTCTCAGAGCCAGAAACAGATTTATAAAAAAATAAAAATAAAAAGTAGGTTTTAAAAGGTCCACAGTCAACCACACATGAAGGGTGAAATAATTGCTTCTTTAAAAGCTATAGGCTGCTGCAATTTTGTATATAAATACAGATTAGGGCACAGCCTAGAAATAAAAATACAGTTTTAAATCTCATTTATGGGGATTCAGTTCCACCACATATTCTACAATTCTGAAAGAGGCTAATTTCAATAATATGTTGTAAGAGCATTGTGAATATATATACTGCAAAATTAATGTGGTATTGCAAAGCCTGCAATATTCTAAACAGACATTAAAATTTAAGAAAAAAAGAAAAAGAGTTATGCATAAAGAATAATGCATAAAAATAATGCAGTGTCAATTAAAGTGATAATACTCTGATATATTAAATCACATTGCATATCACATATCTGCTATATGAAAAGTATAATTAAGGTGACATTACTGTCCAAAGCCCCCTCACATCTATTTCATAGAATCTATACTTTTCTGTGGTCATCTCCAAAGAAGCCTCTGAAATTGGGTGCTCATCCCAAAAGGCATCTGATTGCAGACTTAAAGAAAAATAAATGATAGAAAAGGAATCACGGGAACACACAGAACATGCATTTTTGTATATAATCTTAATTTGCAGATATTTTATGCCTGAAAGACATATAAATGATATTTAATTAAATATGCAGGTATCTTTAAAAATTAAGCAATGTTAAAAAAAAAATAAATAATAATAAAAAAAAAAAAATATATATATATATATATATATATATATATATATATATATATATATATATATATATATTACCACAATATAAACAGTCACAATATAAACAGCTTTGTTAAACAGATTTAAGTACAAGTACTTATGACAAGAAATATACAGAATCTGTTTATAACAGGCAGGTTTAGTATAAATGCAAAGTTGTTGTTTTTTGGGTGATTTATTATTGCCCAAGAAATCTCTGAACATATTCAGAATTTTTGAGAGCAGCAAGTATAGAGAGCAGATTGCAATGGACACCATTACAATATTGCTTTGCCGATTAAGGTCAGAGCTTTAAAGAATAAAAAAATAAATGTTCTATAGCTCGCTAGACCACTGGCTTTTAATGAACAGTTTGCACAACACTTATAAAATAGTTTGTTATACTGCACATTATAGCTGTGACAACATGATATACTGGGTGAAAATGCTATTTCACAGTTTAATAGACTTACCCAGTATTTAAGGACGACATGTTTCTTGCAAAGTCATCGGGACTTTGAGGGAGGTTCTAACTATGTTTAATTAATTAATTACTTTACTAAAGAAAAAAAGGTTGTTTTTGCTTTTTTTCCCTGCAAGTGAATTTTCAGCGCAAGGTCATTTTGTGTTCACAGACTATTCAGTTGTAAAAAAGCTGTTCTTTATCTCACATTATGAACGGCCTTGTAATTTCTATGCACACTAAAAGTTGGCTTTTAAATGTTAATGTTTTAACTTTAATATTTCATAGTTACTACAGAGGATAAAGTAATTTAAAGAAAGTATATTGAAAGTATATTAATTGATAAGATTTCATTTATCTATTTTGGTCCACTGTTCACTGATCTCAAGTCTCAGTCTGTTGTTCAAACTGTTTTTCTTATGATACGTCATGAGTTTATTTCCACATCTGCATTTTGCTTTGTGGTAACAAATTAAAAGCCTGGCATTGTAATACGTTTATGGACTTGCTTATAACAAAGCTTGGTCCCTCTCCTCATGTAGTTTGTCATTAACAGACACTTTGATGCCATGTGTCTACCAACGCTTTTCTGTGGTCACTGGGTCACATCGCATACCCTATCTCTCAGTCATGATGCAGAGTTTATGCTTGCAAGGATATCCAGAAGTAATCCACCTGGTATCCGCATAATTACTCCTATACTTTAGAGGGGTTAATTACATAATAACCATTGAAGGTAATATGTTGGTTGTTCTTCCTATAGAGGAAAGATAGACTTGCCCAAAAGCTTTTTCATGGCTAGGACAAGCTCTTATAGAGAGAGGTAATGTACTTCTGACTCCTGAAAAGGAATATTGGTGGCCCAATATGGGAAATACTGTAATTCTTGTGTTTAGTAATCATAAGCATTTGCTTATTGCCACATTACTGATGTACTGTTTATTGAAATATTAATATCTAACGTACTTTTTGAATTACTATATATTGGAAGTTTGCCAACATCTCATGGTTATAAATATGTTTTTGTATGTGTTGATGCATGTACCAGGTTTACTTGGATATATCCTCTGCGAAGTGCAACATCTGATGCCACGTTTTCTAGTCTCACATCCTTAGTATGCATTTGATAATCCCATTTGGATGGTTGTCCTGCAGTTACTGCAAAGGAAACCTAAAACTGGGCAACCAAAGTAGTGGGGTTGTGGTCTGGGAAAATGCTAAGGTTAAATGATTATTAACTAAGTTACTAGTTGCTTGCTCCACACAGTGGTATCTATTTATTCCTATGGTACAGATGAGCATTAACAACATACCCGATGATACAAATGGTGAGACACCATATGAAATGTTACATGTTTTTCACTGACAATTATATTTCTGCACTAGGGAGAGCTTAGAACCATTGGTTCTATTAGAGAAATTTAGGGATTTTTTTTCCAGCCCACCTCTCCATGCACCACCAACTTTTTCTTACTGTTGGCCAGCTTTTCCTGGAGAAGGTGACTCCGAGAACTTTTACTACAGAGAACGATCAGAGCCAACAGAGAACAGTAAGTTTTGATATTTTACAACCTGCTAAATACTAACAGGACGTTCACAGAACCACTGACTGATACAATGGATGCTGTTAAAGATGGCAAGATAAAACAAACAGAGGACGACAGAAATGCCACCAGAATCATAGCCACGTAACAGACTGAATCATGATCTAACATCTGAATCTGCAAAATGTGAAGGAGAAGGATGAACAGACAGACGTGATACATTCACAGTTAACATGGAACGTATGAAAATGAATCATAAACATCATTATCAGAAAGACTCTGGAGAAAACAGACTGTACTTGAATTATCTTATACAGTAAGAAAGAAATGCAAAGATGAAAGCAAAAGGATGCTAGAAAATTGGTTATGGTGTCTACTTCTTACAATCTGCAGCATTATCATAACATCAACCCTAGCTGTCGTTTTAAAACTGCATGGGATTATGTTAACAAGCAAGAAGCACCTGAACTGAATTGGACTGCACACTATACAAGTTCTATGATTGTGAGGACTACCTCCAAGCTCACAGCTCACAGTGAAATGATTGCTAATGTGACCTACACTGGTATTTCACAAGGAACCTATTGAGATCATTCCAAAAAACGATTTTACATGAGAAAGATGTGATTGAACTATTTCAAATCCTAATAATGGACTCAACGATAATGGCAAAGCATGCTGAAAACAGAAAAAGATGGGACAGATGCTTGTGAAAGACTTTGGATGCACCTATGAAGGTGATGCAAGAAAAAACTTTGCTATATAATTTATCATTGAGTGACTACCGCAAACAGCCTTCTTATGCTGAAAAGAAGTGCTATGCTAATTCTGGACATTATTATGTTTCCAGACAGAAGATGACCAGAAAAAGAAATAAAGGCTAATAACTGTCAACACCCAGCTGTTTCTCAAGATGGAACATGGTATTGACAAAACCAGATTGACTATCAAAGCACCTCACAGTACAAGACACAGATTGTTGCCTACAACTCAGAAAAAGTGGTTAATAGGAAGGAGCAGAAGAAGAGGAATATAGATTTCCTACTGGAGTGAAAAAACATCCTGGAACAATATTCTGCAACAATGAACTTTACAATGACATTTGGTGGCATATGAATTTGAATACGAAAGAAACACATTAACGAAAGAAACTTTGATGCAATTAATAAATAATAACAAGACCGGCCTACTAAGAACAGAAGCCCTGCCAAGAGAATGGGATAAAAAATAACAGCAAAATCTTTTTCAGAAACCTGACATCACGGGACATTTGTACTAAAGCATGATTTGCAGCTTTTCTTAAACTCTACATATTATGTACATACCTGCAAAGCAAGGAACTCCTGTAAACATAAACACAGAGACATTGATACAAGGAATCTGCAATGGTTCTGTTGCAGATGTGATCTACCGATGTACTCCTTGCTCTTTTGGTATAACTATACCAATCAAAACGTTAAATGGCTCCATAGAATCAAACAACAAAGGATTCTTGCTATATTCTGGACTTCCAGGAATGTGGTGCATGGACAGAAAAATGAATTACTAAAGCAATCAGGCTATTTTTTTCCCTGTATCAGAAATGTGTCAGTGACGATATGTAATATAATAGAGATACTATAATTAATGGTATAAAATAAACACATAATGTGTTAATTACAAAGGTGGCTAGACTTTGTGAATATCTGAAACGCAATTGAAGATTATTGCTAAAATGCCATATGCAGCTGCAATCTGGCCTACAAACAAATATATTAGACAAAGTAAAAGAGCATAACAGCTAATTATCCAGATGAATAATTGAATCATGATAATTACATATCATACAATTACAATAAAAACTGCAATAATGAATTTTTTAACCTTAAAAGAAAATGTGAACTGTTTTACCAGAGTGGTATAATTAATATAATCTAATTAATATAAGTGAAGTACTTCAACGGTTAAAATATAACTGAAAGACAGGCAGAAACTTTACTTCACTTATCACAAACCTATATTTTCAATGATAAACATATTCAGTCTGCCAGAGCTAAGGCCAGTCAATGGAAAGAAAAAGAGTATTATGGATTAACCCTTCCAGGTTATATACATGATGATTTTGGAATGATCATTTAGGTCACCTATAGCAAACT
>OW240914.1:289452407-289473358 GCA_933207985.1 Pelobates cultripes
AGAGTTGGTGCGAGTTTCGTATTCGAGTAGGCAGACCACTGGACATAATGACGGAGAGGTAGGGAAACTAGGGTAGGATACCGATTTGATAGAAGTCTTAGTCCGCTGGCTGATGTTGAATGTTACCCCGTCCGGGGTATATGACCTGGCATCGAAATCCAGTGCCCTGACATCCGAAACCCTCTTGCATGAGACGAGGCAGAGCAGGCAAACCAATTTGGCAGATAGCTGTTTGAGGGAGAGCCCTGAGTTAGAGGGCCAGGATGAGAGGAAAGCCAACACCATGGAGATGTCCCAGGTCATGGAGTAGCGAGGCTTGGGTGGTCGTGAGAATCGAGAACCCTTGAGGAGTCAGCACCGCGGGGCATCCATCAAAGCCTTGGTGAATCGCCGAGATGGCAGACCTGTAAAGGTTGATAGTCCTGTAAGCCTCTCCAGCCTCGAAGAGGGACGTCAGAAACTGTAGGACAACTGCCGAAACGGGATCCGTGTTCCTAACCATGCACCAGCCAGCCCAAGCTCACCAAGCTGACCCATATGCCTGTCTAGTGCCGGGAGCCCATGCCGCCGCCAATAGACGTCTAGTCGTGTCCGAAACTCCTTGGATTTCCCAGGGTCGCCTGAGATTCGCCATGCCAGGAGTGGGAGAGAGCCTTCTAACCGGAGGGGGTGATATTGTCCCGTCGGGTCCCGCAGCAAGTTGTGGTATTCCGGCAGTAGTCGGGGATAGTCTATCGTCATCTCGAGCAATTGGGGAAACCACGACTGCGTTTCCCAAAATGGGGTCACCATGACCACTTCTGCCTGGTGTTTGTGGGTCTGTAGGAGTGAGCGGCATATAGGAGGTCTCCGCTCCAGTCTTGCAGGAAGGCGTCCACTGCCTCCGCCATTGGATCTGGCCTCCAGCTGAAGAAGCGTGGCAGCTGGGTGTTGAGCCGGGAAGCGAAAAGTTCGATGGTAAATGGTCCCCAGAGAGACAATATATTGGAGAACACCGCCTTAGCCAATCTCCAGTCGCTGTGAGCCCCAGTCCGCCTGGACATTGTGCAGGCCAGGTAAGTATTCCGTGTAGACCATCAGGTTCTGTTCCAGGCAAATTCCCAGTCTTTCGTCAATCTGGCCAGGACTGCCGACTGTGTACCACCCAGGTGGTTGACATATCTCACCGCCGAGACGTTGTCCATGTGGAGCCGAATGCATGTTAGGGCTCGGTCTCTGGCGAAACTGTGGATGGCGAAGGAGCCTGCCAGGAGTTCCAGCGCATTGATGTGCAGCCGGGATTCGGATTCCGACCAATGGCCCCCTGTTGAGACTCCCTCGCAGTGGGCCCCCCAGCCGTGGAGACTCGCATCTGAGTCGATCGTGAATTCTGGCATTGAGCCGAAGATGGCTTTGCCGTTCCATGCGGACAGGTTGAGAATCCACCATGGTAATTCGTCCTTCGTCTCACTGTCCATTGATACCAGGTCCGCGTAGGATGCACCAGCTCTCAGGTGAGCGATCTTCAGGCGTTGTAGCGCTCGGTAGTGGAGCGGGCCTGGGAACACAGCTTGTATCGAGGAGGCCAGCAGGCCAATGAGTCGTGCAAGCTGGCTCAAGGTGATCTGGGGCCGGATCAGGGCCCTGCATAACTCCTTGCAGGTGGAGCGAATCTTGGATATCGGGAGGCTCAGCGTCGCTTCCCCCGAATCCACAAGGAATCCTAGGAATTCCATGCGAGTGGCGGGGGTGAGACACGACTTTTCCCAGTTGATAATGAATCCTAGGCGGGAAAGGAGGCTTATGGCCAGCCGTAGATGTGTAAGGAGGGTAGAATGCTCCTGAGCCATGAGGAGAATATCGTCTAGGTAAACGATTAGTCGAACTCCTCGACTGCGTAACCAGGCCATCACAGGCTGTAGTAGCTTCGTGAAGCACCACGGCGCTGAGGAGAGGCCAAAGGGTAGGCAGGTAAACCGCCAAGTCTCGTGCCGCCAGTGAAATCGTAGGAGGTCTCAAGATGCCACTGCTATCGGCACCGTCAGGTTCGCTAGCCAATCTCCGTGGAGGAGGAGATCTCTTAGTAGGTGAATACCTTCCATCTTGAAATGGCGGTACCTGATTATGGCATTGAGGGGGCGCAAATTTATGACGGGTCTCAATTGACCGCCTTTCTTTTCCACCAGGAAGATGTTGCTTATGACACCTGCGGGGTTGAGAGGTGCTAGTTCTATAGCCCCTTTGATAAGGAGGGAGGAGAGTTCCTCGTCGATCCGTCTGCGATCCTGGAGGGAAAAGCAGATCGGTCGAGGAGGGGGAATGTGTATCAGATGGTTTATGAGTTCTATATGGAAACCCTGAATAGTGGTCAGCACCCAGGGGTCCGATGTTATTTGTGACCAGGCTGGGAAAAAATGTTGGAGTCTGCCCCCTACACAACCCAGAGAAGAAGTGTGAGGTATGAGGTAACTCACCGTATGGTCGTCTTGAACTTGGGTTGCCCCAAAAGCCTCTGGATCGCCATGGACGTCCGCGAGATGGAAAGAATGTGGGGCGGGAGTTAGAATCTTGGTACTGCGTATGGTGTTGGAAGGAGCCTCTTCCCGTGCCACGGGATTGAGGGTAACTGCGGCCGGCCAGACGGCTCCTGAATCTGCCAGCCCTGGTAGAGACCCGCCCCTGGAACACCCGCCTCATGGAGGCTTGGGCCTTGTCTAAGGCTGTGAACGCTCCAACAAAGTGCCCTAAATCTTTTATAAAGGAGTCTCTGAAGAGTAATCCTTGGGCGTCCTTACCTGCCTCCTTAAGGGCGAGGTTGGCCAGTTTAGGCTCAATCTTAAATAATATGGCCTTACGCCTTTTATAGATAGGGAGGTATTAACACTCCCAGCAATACATATTGCTCTCTGGACCCTACCACGTAGGTCTTCGGGGTCAACCATGCGGTTCTCCGCTCTGGCGTCTTCTGCCAAGTCAAATAATGTGGTCAAGGGGCCGAATATGTCCAGATGTTTGTCATGGCAGGACTTTAATGCAGACTCCAGTCCTTTACGGGGGTTCCAGCCCAATTTAGTGAGGAACTGGGTCATCTTGGGGTCTACCTCCGGAGTGTCGCACACTTTGTTAGGCACCACAGGCCTAGGACACTCTGCCCTCAATTTGTTGCGGGCCGCTTTACTCAATGTTCGTCTGACCCAATTTTCTAAATATGTGGCAACGTGGTCAGCCGGGAGCCACTCTGCCGATCTCGGATGGTGTAGGTCAACTGGGTCGAAGAGTGGGACACCCGACGGATCCACAAGGGTGGACCCCGCGGCCGCGGGGTTCTTGATCCCTATCTCGCCTCCGGGCATCTCTGCCTGAGCAGAGGAAAGGTGGTCAAAGCCAGCATCAGCGGCATCCGCATCAGAGTCACTGTCCGACTCTCTCTTAGCCTCCTCATTTGACCCGATTTCTGAATTGAAGTCGCTCTCTAGCTGTGCTCTGGCACATTTCCATAGCTGCACCCGTTCTGCCTGGCGCAGAAAGGCTCTTTTGCGTGGATGGGACACGCTTTCTGGGGCGACCGAAGGTATGCCAGTCATGGTGTTTCTGGAGGCAGAGGGATGTTTGGACTTGTGGGTAGCCTTTTTAAATATCTCTCCCTGAGGGTTCACAGTGGAATGCGGTAAAGGCGTGGAGGAGCCCGAGAATTGCTCGTCCAAAGGGGGGAGAGTGGAGGACATAGACCCCATGGCCGCCATAATGGCGTCTGTCACTGAGCGCTGCAATGCTAGGAACTGTGCCCCATCAGGGTGGGTAGTTCCATCTGTCATAATGGGTGAATTGCCTGAGGTGACAGGGGCCTCACCCCTAATGAGTGGGGTATCAGACTCCCCAGAGGGAGTGGACCCAGCGGATAGTTTAAACATCTGTATGGACTCTGATAAAACCAGCTCATCAGGCAGAGAATTCCATATCCTTTTTGCTCTTACTGTAAAAAAAACCCTTTTCTTTGCCTTAGATGAAATCTCCTGTCTTCCAGTGTGACCTCCTCCTTTGTATAGCCCTGTTTATGAATAGATTTCCAGATAAAGGTTTGTATAGGCCACAAATGTATTTGTATAATGTTATCATATCCCCTCTGAGGCGCCATTTTTCCAAGAGATTTTAATTTTTTAACCTTTCTTCATAACTAAAATGCTCCATTCCTTTTATCCATTTTTTAGCTCATCTCTGCACTTTTTCTAGGGCCATTATATCCTTCTTTAGAACAGGTGCCCAAAATTGCACAGCATATTCAAGGTGTAGTCTTACCAGCGATTTATAAAGAGGCAAAATTATATTTTCATCCAGAGAATTTATCTCCCTATTTATACACGACAAAACCTTATTGGCCTTAGCAACTGCAGATTGACATTGCATTTTGTTGCCTAATTTTTTGTCTATAACAATTCCCAAATCCTTCTCGTGTTTTGTTATCCCTAATTCTCTACCATTTAGGGTGTAAGTTGCTTTTGCATTCTTGACTCCGAAGTGCATAAATTTGCATTTCTCTAAATTAAATTTCATCTGCCATTTTAGTGCCCAGTCCCCCAATCTATCCAAATCCCTCTGCAGCACAGCAATATCCTGCTCACATTTTATTACTTTACAAAGTTTTGTGTCATCTGCAAACACTGAAACATGGTTTCAGTGAGTGTGTGTGTGTGTGTCTGTCAGTGAGTGAGTGTATGTCTGTCTGTCAGTGAGTGAGTGTATGTATGTCAGTGAGTGTGTGTGTGTGTGTGTCTGTCAGTGAGTGTGTGTTTGTCTGAGTGAGTGTATGTCTGTCAATGAGAGTGTGTGTGTGTGTCTGTCTGTCTGTCAGTGAGTGTATGTCTGTCTGTCAGTTAGTGTGTGCGTGTGTGTCTGTCAGTGAGTGAGTGAATGTCTGTCTGTCAGTGAGTGTGTGTGTGTTTGTCAGTGAGTGAGTGTCTGTCAATGAGTGAGTGTATGTATGTCAGTGAGTGTTTGTGTGTGTGTGTGTGTCTGTCAGTGAGTGAGTGTATGTCTGTCAGTGAGTTAGTGTGTGTGTCTGTCAGTGAGTGAGTGTACATATGTCTGTGAGTGTGTGTGTGTTTGTCAGTGAGTGAGTGTATGTCTGTCAGTGAGAGTGTGTGTGTGTGTGGATGTATGTCAGTAAGTGAGTATATGTCTATCTGTCAGTGAGTGTGCATGTGTGTCTGTCTGTCAGTTAGTGAATGTATGTCTGTCTTCAGTAAGTGTGTGTGTGTCTGTCAGTGAGTGAGTGTATGTCTGTCAGTGAGTGTGTGTGTGTCTGTCAGTAAGTGAGTGTATGTCTGTCTGTCAGTGAGTGTGTGTGTGTGTCAGTGAGTGAGTGTATGTCTGTCTGTCAGTGAATGTGTGTGTGTGTGTCTGTCAGTGAGTGAGTGTATGTCTGTCTGTCAGTGAGTGTGTGTGTGTCTGTCTGAGTGAGTGTATGTACGTCAATGAGAGTGTGTGTGTGTGTGTCTGTCAGTGAGTGAGTGGATGTCTTTCTGTCAGTTAGTTTGTATGTGTGTCTGTCTGTCAGTGAATGAGTGAATGTCTGTCTGTCAGTGAGTGTGTGAGTTTGTCAGTGAGTGAGTGTCTGTCTGTCAATGAGTGTGTGTCTGTCTGTCAGTGAGTGAGTGTACATCTGTCTGTGAGCGTGTGTGTGTCTGTCAGTGAGTGAGTGTCTGTCTGTCTGTCAGTGAGTGTGTGTGTGTGTGTGTGTGTATGTATGTCAGTAAGTGAGTATATGTCTGTCTGTCAGTGAGTGTGCATGTGTGTGTGTGTGTCTGTCAGTGAGTGAGTGTATGTCTGTCTTCAGTGAGTGTGTGTGTGTGTCTGTCAGTGAGTGAGTGTATGTCTGTCAGTGAGTGTGTGTGTGTCTGTCAGTGAGTGAGTGTATGTCTGTCTGGCAGTGAGTGTGTGTGTGTGTGTATGTATGTATGTCTGTCAGTAAGTGAGTGTATGTCTGTCTGTCAGTGAGTGTCTGTGTGTGTTTGTCTATCAATGAGTGAGCGTTTGTATGTCAGTGAGTGTGTGTGTGTGTATGTCTGTCAGTGAGAGTGTGTATGTCTATCAGTGAGTGAGTGTATGTCTGTCTGTCAGTGAGTGTGTGTGTGTGTGTCTGTCAGTGAGTGAGTGTATGTCTGTCAGTGAGTGTGTGTCTGTCAGTGAGTGTGTGTGTGTCTGTCAGTGAGTGAGTGAATGTCTGTCTGTCAGTGAGTGTGTGTGTGTGTGTGTCTGTCAGTGAGTGAGTGTCTGTTTGTCAGTGAGTGTATGTCTGTCAATGAGTGAGTGTATTTATGTCAGTGAATGTCAGTGAGTGTGTGTCTGTTAGTGAGTGAGTGTATGTCTGTCTGTGAGTGTGTGTGTGTGTGTATGTTAGTGAGTGAGTGTATGTCTGTCTGTCATTGAGTGTGTGTGAGTGATGTTTTGTATAAATCAGTCAATAATTCCTGTATAACGAAGTACTCACTTTATTAATACATATATGACAGCATCTTCATATTGCAGCCAAGGTTTCTGCAGCCGCCATTTCAAATCCCTCGAACATACCACCAACTGCCAACAGGAAGTAAAGAACCAAAAGAAAGGAAGTGCATTATGCACAGCCAACAGCAGCCCAACTGCCCATACATCACAATACATACACTCATACACTCACACACTCATACACAGCCCAACCGCCCATACATCACAGTGTATGTCTGTCAGTAAGTGAGTGTATGTCAGTCTGTCAGTGAGTGTGCATGTGTGTGTTTGTCAGTGAGTGAGTGTATGTCTGCCTTCAGTGAGTGTGTGTGTTTGTCAGTGAGTGAGTGTATGTCTGCCTTTAGTGTGTGTGTGTCTATCAGTGAGTGTGTGTGTGTATGTCAACAATAGCCCAACTGCCCATACATCACAATACATACACTCATACACTCACACACTCATACACAGCTCAACTGCCCATACATCACATCTTCCTTTCTCAACAAAAGAAAGAAAACAAAACAAAATAGTAAAAAGTCAACAACAATAATAAAAGAACAATTTAAAAATGTGTCCTTAATCTGCATCATTCTGTCCATCATCTTCAAGATCTACAATCTTTTTTTCAGGACAGCTTATTCTATTCCTACTAGAATACCATTTCTGCCTTCTCACTGTGGAGTTTCTCCGACTATAGTCCCTTAATGAATCTTCTGATTGCCAGCGGTTTGTGGCCCATCTCTGTCTTGTTGAATGGCCAGTATTTTCATGACCACAGCCTTTATGGTTACTTGAACTGTGGCTTGGCAGTTGTTGTTCCTGAGTTGCATGGGGTATCTCCTCCAAATCATCCCCTATTACATCCTGAGCCTCTGGACCAGGTGTATTGCAGACTTCAGAAATGTCATCATGCCAAACACCATGGCAGATATCAGTGTCTGGTTGCATGTTAGGTTGTCTGTTATTGTCATGCGGTATCTCTTCCGGGTTCGGCACTTCCTCTATGTGGAGCCGTCCCCGTCCCCTTCTGACGCGGCTCTCTGAAAGTACTTAGAGAAACCGCGCCAGAGAGAAGGCTTGGTGATTGTGGGACCTACTTCCGGGTATAGACGCCGGCTCCACAAGCTCTGACTGTCACGGTTCTCACCTGATAGACAGACGGCAAGACGTGGTCGCTCTTGGAGTTCCCAACAGGGGACTTGAACCGGGGATCTTCTCAGTCCTGGTCCTGCTTTCTACCTCTGAGCCTCAGCAGCTATTTACAATGAAGACTGATTCCAGTCCTGTTCATCCTGACATGGCTACTACTCTGGGGGCTGCACCTTGACTTGGCTGTGTTTCACCTGACTCTGATCAGTCATCAGCAGGGTATTTAAACCCAGCCTCGCCCTGTGCTCAGTGTCAAGTCTTTGATCCTGTTTGTTCTAGTGTTCCTGTTTCATCGCTTCGCATTATTGACCCCGGCTTCCTGACTCGTTTATTCTGACTTCTGGCATCCCTTGACTTCGGCTACTCCTCGTTGTTCCTGTCCTCTGGCATCCTTTGACCTCGGCTATCCCTCGACCATCCTGCTGGTTCAGTCCTTGCCTGTCCTGCGTATTGGTACTGCATCCTGCACAGCCCCCGTGCACAGACCCACAGGCCAGGTGAATTCTTACCTGACCACCTCGGCCTGTGGCTATCTGCAAGGGTGAGCATCATATCTGCGCTACAGACTCCCAACCCAGGTAAGACCCTGACATAAGACTTGACCATTATGGAGTCCGCAGAGATGTGCTCACCCTCGACCCAGCGTGTGTCCAGCCTGGCCCAGACTGTTTCGGAGCTGCAGCAAGAAATTTTATTCCTTAAAGGCGCAGTACATCCAGCCCCGGAACCAGCTTTTCCTGAACCGTTTGTCATCATGCCCGACCGATTTGATGGTAGCCGCACATCCTTTCAGTCTTTCAAGATGGATTGTGAGGTGTTGTTTTCTTTAAAGCCTCATACATATGCCACCGAATTCATCAGGGTCAGAGCGGCTATCAACCTGTTGTCTGGACGCATCAAAGTTTGGGCTCACCAAATGTTGCAGACGAAGAGTCCTGTCCTGGTCAGCTGGGAATCCTTTAGTACTGCTATGGACTCACAATGTAAGACCACTGTGGCCAAGTCAGCTCCACGTACTAAAAAATCTCAGACTCTTCCTAACCTAGAAACCGAGTACCACCACTACGCCCCAGAAATGCCTCCTTATGTTCCAGCTCCCAGGAAAACTCCAGAGGTATCCGGTGTTCCACTTGACCCTGTGGAACCTATGCAATTAGGACTCGTCCACTGCAAAGTGACACCTAAGGAAAAAGACCGAAGGAGAAGCTATGGCCTATGTTATTACTGTGGAGAAAAAGGGCATTTCATCACGCTTTGTCCTGTTCGCCCTCCTAGACCTCCAGCTCTCCGACTTGGTACTAGTTTCCTTCGCCCTGTGTACACCGCATACCAGCCTAAAAAGCCAAATAGAAGCCGTTGTGCTTGCACATGCTTGGCTTCCGCGAGAAAACCTCCATCCCCTGCTCCAGAGCCTCCTGCATCTACTCCCGAAGTTGCTTCCTGTGATACCACCACTACTTCCTGCCCGCCCGAAGAGGTTTTACCTGTGGATTGTGCCGTTGCTTCTAATGGCACTATAGTCCGTAAAGTAGACCTTGAAATGTTCGAAAAAGCATTGTTAGCTGAGAACACTGCTCCTGCCAAAGTTTTGGAAGTGCTTGCCACCTGTACCCGGAACCTAAAAGACCTGGACAATTCTCCAGCCTTACCAGAAGCTGGTACTGTGGACTCCCAAGCTGTAAAGGGAATCCTTGCTGGGGAGTTTGACTATGGGGACTCACTGGATTCAGATAGTGACCCTGGAGAGGTGTACTATGCTGACAGTGAACCTATTTACGCCCGGAGGTCGTTTTTAAAGGGGGGGGTACTGTCACGGTTCTCACCTGATAGACAGACGGCAAGACGTGGTCGCTCTTGGAGTTCCCAACAGGGGACTTGAACCGGGGATCTTCTCAGTCCTGGTCCTGCTTTCTACCTCTGAGCCTCAGCAGCTATTTACAATGAAGACTGATTCCAGTCCTGTTCATCCTGACATGGCTACTACTCTGGGGGCTGCACCTTGACTTGGCTGTGTTTCACCTGACTCTGATCAGTCATCAGCAGGGTATTTAAACCCAGCCTCGCCCTGTGCTCAGTGTCAAGTCTTTGATCCTGTTTGTTCTAGTGTTCCTGTTTCATCGCTTCGCATTATTGACCCCGGCTTCCTGACTCGTTTATTCTGACTTCTGGCATCCCTTGACTTCGGCTACTCCTCGTTGTTCCTGTCCTCTGGCATCCTTTGACCTCGGCTATCCCTCGACCATCCTGCTGGTTCAGTCCTTGCCTGTCCTGCGTATTGGTACTGCATCCTGCACAGCCCCCGTGCACAGACCCACAGGCCAGGTGAATTCTTACCTGACCACCTCGGCCTGTGGCTATCTGCAAGGGTGAGCATCATATCTGCGCTACAGACTCCCAACCCAGGTAAGACCCTGACACTGACAAGCCGTCCTAGCCTTTGAAGTGATAAAAGGATTAAGCTTCATGCCATAGAGGATTACTGGAGAACGGATACTTTACCATTTAACAAGTGGACTCTAACTCTGATCTCTTGGAGGACAACTCACATTAACCTTAAGTATAACTTTCAACTATTGTCTGCAATCTCAGTTATTAATGAACTAATTTCTGCTTGCTCAAATCTTCTCTGTTTCAAGTTACTAATTTTATGGAGGACAACTCCCATCAAGCTTAATCACTATGAACTGTTTCTTGCTTTGCAAATACTCTCTGATACCTGCTTATTGTTTCTATTGAAGATTATTCCTAACAACCTAAAGAATCTTGTTTTAATACATCTCTGAGAAAATACTTATACTTATTAATGAACTTTGTATTGACTGCTATAACCAGCAATTTCTTCTTATTGGATTATTGCCTATATGCAATTATTTAAAGGATTACTATAGTGCCAGGAAACATACTTCGTTTTCTGGCACTATAGTGCCCTTGAGGGTGCCCCCCACCCTCAGGGACCCCTCCCAAGCTCTGGAAAGGGGAAAGGGGTAATAACTTACCTTTTCCAGCGCCAGCGGGGTTTCCTCCTCCTCTCGCCCGGACCCAATTCGGCCCTGACGACGCACGCGCGCGCGAGCTGCGTGGCATTCAGCCGGTTTCATAGGAAAGTATTTACAATGCTTTCCTATGGACGCTATGTGCGTCACTGTGATTTTCACAGTGAGAAGCACGCAAGCGCCTCTAGTGGCTGGATTGAAGACATTCTAGAGGATTATATTCATAATTATAGCAGTTTCTCTAAAACTGCTATAATTATGAAAAAAATGGGTTAACCCTAGCTGGACCTGGCACCCAGACCACTTCGTTAAGCTGAAGTGGTCTGAGTGCCTAGAGTGGTCCTTTAAGTTTATCAATCATTAAAACTTTGTTTGATTCTCAAATTGCCAGCAATCCTCTCTTTTCTTAAAGCTACAGTATTGATACTTTAAAGATTCTCCGTTTCTTAACTATTGTAATTAAGGAGTTCTACAAGCTGCAGTTGAGTTCCAATCCAAATAACCCAAGTAGCATAACAGTTATACGTGGACGAAGTTGATTTGTATGTCTCCGTGTGTAACATCCATCAGAGGTTAATACTTTATAGTGTGCTGGCCCCAGAACTTCCTTTATCACTGCTTCTTTCCAACAATTCTCCTGATGATATACACGCATCCAAACAGAATCCCCTGTCTGGTAACAACGGCCTGTTTTTCTGACTTGCATCTTCGATTGTTGCTGGATGACCCTTTGTTGAATCTCTGGTTTTAGCAGATCCAACTTTGTCCTGAGTTCACAGCCTAACATAAGGCATGCTGGAGGTTGTCCAGTGGTTGGATGAGGTGTATTTCGATACTGTAGAAGGAACTTAGACAAATGATGTTCAGGTCTCTTTACTTCTGCTTTCAGACTTCTCAGAAAACCCTTTAACGTTTGGACAAAACATTCTGCTTGACCATTAGTAGCAGCATAATACGGTGCTGTATGATGATGCCGAATACCGTTTTTCTTGAGAAAAGCCTGAAATTGTCCAGAAACAAACTGTGGTCCATTATATGAAACAAGCACTCTGGGCAAGCCAAATGTTGCAAATAGTTTCTGTAATGCTTCAACAGTAGCTTCTGCAGTGGTCTCCGGCATACTTGCAAGAACAGAATATTCAAGGATATAATCTTTCAATGTAGGGTAATAACTGCTTGATCCAAGGATAAATCTGACTGCCATTCTGGGGTCAAGAAGGAATTTTTTTCCTAGCTTGTTGCAAAATTGTGCTTTCAAACTGGGTTTTTTTGCCTTCTTTTGGATCAACAGCAAAAAACAAATGTGAGGTAGGCTGAACTTGATGGACGCAAGTCTCTTTTCAGCTATGTAACTATGTAACTATGTAACTTCTGGCCATTTAGAATGTGCATCTACCACAATCAGATACATTTTATTTTCCACTGGTCCAGTAAAGTCTATGTGAATTCTCTGCCATGGTTATAGAGGCCAGGTCCAAGGTTGTACGGCACCATGTGGCAAGTCACGCTGTGCTTGTGCACAACCAGTGCAACCTGAAACATAACCAGCAATATCCTCATCAATGGTTGTCCACCATACATGACCTCTTGCCTTCTGCTTCATGCGGACTATGCCAGGATGACCTGCATGTAAAATTTGAAGAATCTGTTGTTGTAACACAAAAGGAATAACCACCCTTTCTCCCCAGATTAAGCAGCCATCTCGAATTGATAACTCCTGAGCCCTTGTTTGGAATGACTGGAGTTTTTAGCCAACCCTTGAGTACAAAAACAAATATTTCCCTCAGCAAAGAGTCCTTAGCTGTCTCCTGTGCAATTTCGCTGGCTGTTATCACCTCACTAAAATATATTGTAGATCTTTCTGTGGTAGTTAATTGTGAATCCATTTTTAATGGAAGTCTAGAAAATGCATCTGCATTAGAATGCAGAGCATTTGGACGATATTGTATCTGATACTGATAAGCCCCCAGAGTTAAGGCATACCTCTGAAGTCTTGCTGCTGTCATGATTGAAATACCTTTCCGTGGGTTAAAAATTGTCCACAAAGGTTTATGGTCCGTAAGCAGTGTGAAGGGTTGACCATATATAAAGATGGAATTTCTTTACTGCCCATACTATTGCCAGAGCCTCTTTATCTATTTGAGAATAGTTTTTTTCTGCAGCTATGAGTGATCTAGAGGCAAAAGCCACTGGCCTGTCTGTCCCATCAGCCATGGAATGAAACAGGACTGCTCGCAGTCCGTAAGGTGATGCATCACAAGCAATGGAAATAGGCTTTTCCAAGTCGTAGTGTACTAAAAGACGTGAACTATGAACTAGTTCTTTTCACTTATGGAAAGCTGAAGCACATTCTACTGTCTAGCGCCATTGTCGTTTACTCTCTAGAAGACGATGTAAAGCGTACAGGACATGAGCTAAATTTGGCAAAAAACGGTTGTAATAATTTAACAGACCAAGATAGGACCTTAGTTGTGTCACATTTTGTGGAGTTGGAGCATCCTGTAATGCCTTGACCTTCTCATCTGTTGTATGCAGCCCATGTTTGTCAATTACATGAGCACAAAATTCAAGACGATCAACCTGGATGTACAGATAACTGTAGGTATGCATTTTTCAAGTCAATTTTGGTGAATTGCTGGCAACCTGCCAATGGTGCAAAAATATCATCTACCTTAGGAAGGGGATACTTATCTATTTTAAGCTGTGTGTTAAGAGCCATGCGGAAATCCCCACTAATCCGTATCTTCCCATTTCGTTTTCTCACAGGAACAATGGGCAAAGCCCACTCACTATTGTGAACCCTGGAGATGATATTCAGATCCTCTAATCTCCTCTATTCTCCCTCTACTCCAGCTCTTAAAGCAAAAGGCACACTTCTTTCTTCAAAAGATTTCAGTGTTGCTCCTTCCTTTAATTCTAAGGAAACTTGTTGTCCCTTTACAGTTCCCAATTGGCCATCAAACACTGCTGCATATTTTCCTGTAATTCCCTAATCCAGTCAAGTCTGGTCTGATTTTTATTCAACACATTACATGGATACTTATGCACTTGAGGCATCCCTAGAGCCTTTATCCACTCCCTACCAAAAAGTGGAGGTCCTCCATTCTCTAAGATATAGAGAGGTAGTTTCTTCTTACACTTGTTGAATGTAACTGTGACTGTCACACAACCCACTGGTATTAACAGCTCTATAGAATATGTTTGCAGTCTCGCTGTTGTCTGAATTATTGGTCTATGTATTTTAAGGCATTTCCAGTCTGTCAAAGAAATCACTGATACAGTTGCACCTGCGTCCAAATCCATAGTCAGTTCCTTTCCATTTACAACAACCTGAAGTGTGAATGCAGCCAAATTATTATCTATTTTATATATTTTTAAATTTCGTACAGGAAATTGTTCATCCGAATCCTCAGAAGACTCCTGCATTTGTACTCTATAGGCATTCTTTGCTCTGTCTCTCAAGCGATTACTGCCTCTCTCTGCTGTGGATTTACACACTCTTTGTAGGTGGCAAATTTTACCACAAGCATGACACTTGGCATCCTTGAATCTGCATGTAGTTGTAACATGTGTAGTAGCTCTGCAGCGATAACATTTGTAACGTGAATGTTCCTGTTTTGAATGTCTCTTTCCCTGTGGTACACTCTGTGCTCTAGCATCTAATTTTAAAACTTCTAGCTCTGCCTCCTGTGTGTTGTCCAGTCTGCTGTGTAATAGATTAGCATCCTTAGAGGCTTGTTCTATAATGCTTGCCATGTTCATTGCCTTTTTAAATGTTAAATCTTCTTCTGTAAGCAGTCTCCTTAGCACTGTATTACTTGCAATGCCCATTACAAACTGGTCTCGCAGAGCAGTGGGCAGGTAGTCCCCAAAACAGCAGGTGCTGGCGAGTTTCTGTAATGCAATTGCATATGCTGAAATTGATTCATCAGGCTCTTGTCTTCTTTTATAGAATTTAAATCTCTCTGCTATCTCTAGTGGTTTTGGTTGGAAATGGCTTGCTGGCAGGTTTCTCTGGGTGTAAGAGGCTCCTTAGCGTATCATACGTTCTGGCTTCTATAACTGTTAGGAAAACAGCGACCTGTTTATTGTCGGGAATTTCATTAGCTGCGAAATATTGTTCAAGCCTTTCAACCCAAGAGGCCCATAAATCCGAGTCAGGATCAAAGTCCTTTATAGTGCCAATGGCTGCCATGTCAGTTAGGGTTCTACAGCCTCATCGCCACTGTGATGTTTTGTATAAATCAGTCAATAATTCCTGTATAACGAAGTTTATTAATACATATATAACAGCATCTTCATATTGCAGCCTTGTTACACAGGGTTTCTGCAGCCGTCATTTCAAATCCCTCGAACATACCACCAACTGCCAACAGGAACAGAAAGTAAAGAACCAAAAGAAAGGAAGTGCATCATTCACAGCCAACAACAGCCCAACTGGCCATACATCACAATACATACACTCATACACTCACACACTCATACACAGCCCAACCACCCGTACATCACAGTGTGTGTATGTGTGTCAGTAAGTGAGTGTATGTCTGTCTGTAAGTGAGTGTGCATGTGTGTGTTTGTCAGTGAGTGAGTGTATGTCTGCCTTGAGTGTGTGTCTGTCAGTGAGTGAGTGCATGTCTGTCTGTCAGTGAGTGTGTGTGTGTGTGAGGGTGTATGTCTATCAGTAAGTGAGTGTATGTCTGTCTATCAGTAAGTGAGTGTATGTCTGTCTGTCAGTGAGTGTGCGTGTGTGTGTCTGTCAGTGAGTGAGTGTATGCCTGTCTTCAGTGAGTGTGTGTGTGTGTCTGTCAGTGAGTGAGGTCAGTGAGTGTATGTGTGTGTGTGTCTGTCTGTCAATGAGTGAGTGTATGTGTGTCAGTGAGTGTGTGTGTGTCTGTCAGTGAGTGAGTGTATATCTGTCAGTGAATCAGTGTATGTCTGTCTGTCAGTGAGCGTGTGTGTGTGCTGTCAGTGAGTTAGTGTGTGTTTGTGTGCCTGTCAGTGAGTCAGTGTATGTCTGTCTGTCAGTGAGCGTGTTTGTGTGCTGTCAGTGAGTTAGTGTGTGTTTGTGTGTCTGTCTGTGAGTGAGTGTATGTCTGTCAGTGAGTTTGTGTGTCTGTCTGTCAGTGAGTGAGTGTATGTCTGTCAGTGAGTGTATGTATGTCAGTGTGTGTGTCTGTCAGTGAGTGAGTTTATGTCTGTTTGTCAGTGAGTGTGTGTGTGTCTGTCAGTGAGTGAGTGTATGTCTGTCAGTGAGTTTGTGTGCCTGTCTGTCAGTGAGTGAGTGTATGTCTGTCAGTGAGAGTGTGTGTCTGTTAGTGAGTGTTTGTGTGTCTGTCTGAGTGAGTGTATGTCTGTCTGTCAGTGAGTGTGTGTGTGTGTGTCTGTCAGTGAAAGAGTGTATGTCTGTCTGTCAGTGAAAGGGTGTATGTCTGTCGGTCAATGAGTGTGTGTGTCTGACAGTGAGTGAGTGAATGTCTGTCAGTGAGTGTATGTGTGTCTGACAGTGAGTGAGGTGAGTTAGTGTCTGTGTCTGTCTGTCAATAAGTGAGTGAGTGTATGTATTTCAGTGAGTCAGTGTGTGTGTGCTGTCAGTGAGCATGTGTGTGTGCTGTCAGTGAGTTAGTGTGTGTTTGTGTGTCTGTCTGTGAGTGAGTGTATGTCTGTCAGTGAGTTTGTGTGTCTGTCTGTCAGTGAGTGAGTGTATGTCTGTCTGTGAGTGTATGTATGTCAGTGTGTGTCTGTCAGTGAGTGTGTGTGTCTGTCAGTGAGTGAGTTTATGTCTGTTTGTCAGTGAGTGTGTGTGTGTCTGTCTGTCTGTCAGTGAGTGAGTGTATGTCTGTCAGTGAGTGAGTGTATGTCTGTCAGTGAGTTTGTGTGTCTGTCTGTCAGTGAGTGAGTGTATGTCTGTCAGTGAGTGTGTGTGTGTCTGTCTGAGTGAGTGTATGTGTGTCAGTGAGTGTGTGTCTGTCTGTCAGTGAAAGAGTGTATGTCTGTCGGTCAATGAGTGTGTGTGTCTGACAGTGAGTGAGTGAATGTCTGTCTGTCAGTGAGTGTATGTGTGTCTGTCAGTGAGTGTATGTGTGTCTGACAGTGAGTGAGGTGAGTTAGTGTCTGTGTCTGTCTGTCAATAAGTGAGTGAGTGTATGTATGTCAGTGAGTGTGTGTGTGTGTCTGTCTGAGTGAGTGTCTGTGTGAGTGTATATCTGTCTATCAGTAAGTGTATGTGTGTGTGTCTGTCAGTGAGAGAGTTTATGTCTGTCAGTAAGTATCTGTGTGTGTGTGTCTGTCAGTAAGTGTCTGCGTGTCTGTGTGTCTGTCAGTGAGAGAGTTTGTCTGTCAGTAAGTGTCTGTGTGTGTGTCTGTCAGTAAGTGTCTGCGTGTGTGTGTCTGTCAGTGAGTAAGTGTATGTCTGTCAGTGAGTTTCTGTGAGTGTGTGTGTGTCTGTCAGTGAGTGTGTGTGTGTCTGTCAGTGAGTGTGTGTGTCTGCCAATGTGTGTCTGTCAGTGAGTAATTGACAAAATGGATCTTTGCCTAGGGCGGCAGAAATCCTTGCAACGGCCGTAGTTGGGATCAGACTGTGTATGCCGGCTTGTGGTTAAGGGTGGGGTGGGGGGGTGTTTGGCAGACTCTGTACTATTCCCTTCGGTTGCCCGTACCTATCTCCATATTTCCTGCATTGATCCATACCCCCTTGTTTGTGGACTTGTTCGTGGACTGCCCTTTGAACACCGACCACCCCTGGCTCGTTTGCCTCAAAGGAATAAATAAGTAAAGTGCTTTCCCTGGGTGGCGCCATTCGTATACCCGGACACGTGCTCTAGTGAATAGTGGCAATTTTGACTCCCGAACGCAGGCAGCGATACATGGTTGAGTGTCATGGTCGAGTGTCTGGAACTCTGGGATGGTTATGCAAGCCCGCGATTCCAGGAGAAACCTGTAGCGCTGCTCATTCCTCTCTCAGACAAGTTAGGAGATAGGAGATAGGAGCTACAGAACAGGGGAAGCATTCGCTCCCTAAAAGTCATGGCAGCGTTCATCGTGTCCGTGCAAGAACCCCTAAAAATAGGGCTGTAGTCTTGTGACCGGCTGATCTGAGTACTATTTGGACAACTTGGGCGCTCAGATCCAGGCTATTCGGGGATGCAAGATTTGCGTGGTTCCTGTAATATTTGATATGGTTTTGGGGTATTTTGTGTTATTTTGTTTTGTATTAGTTCCTGCAACTGAGAGATAATTGAGTTAACCTTCTTTTGACTCAATTATCTCCCAGACACATTATTTCCAATGGAGACCCCATGCTGTGGGCATATGGAGCGGGCATATGGAGCGATTTGCCAATCCAGTGCTTCTCATAGCGAAGCATTTGGTACTAAGCCAGCACTGTTAGCCCACACATGCTTCCAGACACAAAGATACACATTCAATCACACATACATTCCAGACACACTCATGGGGATAAACGCACATACCCAGATACAAACTGCCAGACAGACATACACTTTGGTTCTTTGATTCTCAATGCCAGAGACACTGAAAAACAGAGCCATGCAAATGAAAACATACACACACCCACTGCCAGGCACACACACACTTAACAGATTCAGACATACACACACTGACAGACGCACACTGGTAGAAACACATATAAAAGCACTGACACATGCAAATGCAAATATTTATATTTAAGATGTTTTTGTCAGAGTGGACTCCATGTGGTCCAGTGGGGATTCAGCACCAATTGCAGAATGCACTCAAGGGTCTGTGAAGGGCAGATTCGTGGCACTCGAAAAGCACTTGTGCATATGGAGAGGCTGTATCTTGTAATTTGCAATGTGGTCCAGTGCCCAACCAGACTGCATAGCATTACAGGGCCCCTTGTAAACCCCAAAGCATGGCCTGTGTCAATAACAGATTATGGGCTGTACCATTTTCTATAATGCTCTAAAGAACTCAAGCCCCTTACATTTTTTTACTTATAGGTACACCCCCTACTTGGTCTCTCCACTCTGCCAGTGACCTTAATGTAGTTGATAATATTACTGCTAACTTGCTCTTGCAGAACTTCTTGCCTGTATTTCTATTCTTATGGAACAACCTACCTATCCGCATTAGACTCTCCCCTAGTATTCAATCATTTAAGAAGTTCCTCCGCTCACATTAGGACTACTCCATAGGAAAGCATTGCTCAATTCTTTCCTGTGGGGTTTTAGATGATGCTGGATGTCCTCATGAAGAGCATGAGGATGTCTAGTGTCATTTAATGGACCAAAAGTCCCCTGAGGGCCCACAAGAGCCTATAGTGACTGTCTGGTAGACAGCCACTAAAGTTGGAGTTATCCCTGCAAGGTAATTATTGCAGTTTATCAACATCTGCAATAATTACAATTGCATGGCTAAGATGACTTTGTACCTAGACCACTTCAATGAGCTGAAGTGGTCTGGATGCCTATAGTGTCCCATTTAAGACACACATTTCTCTTTCACCTTTCAGTTCTGCTACTTTACCACTTTGTCTCTTGGTTGCTATTCCCCACTTTTATACTGCACCTCCTCTAGACTGTACTGTAAGATTGATTGAGCAGGGTCCTCATCAACCTATTGTTCATATGACATTTTCTATCAAATTTTATGTTAAATTTCCCCCTTTATAATATTGTAAAGCGCTGTTTTTATTAAATGTTAATAATAATAATAATAATAATAATAATAATACCTTCCTGATGGTGGCACCCCTGCCTTGCCCTGGAAGCCTTTCCTTACCAGATGTGCCCACCCACCCTTCTCAGCTCCATCTCCCTCTCTCCTCCCAGCTATATCTCCTTCTTTTCCCCAGCTCCATCCCCCTCTCAACACTCATCTCCACCTCTCTCTCCCACCCAGCTCCATCTTCCCCTCTCCAACACAGCTGCATCTGATTCTCCCCTCTCCAGTTCCATCACCCTCTCTACCCTCCATCCCGCTCTCACCCCTTAGCTCCATTTACCATCTCCCAATATGTAAGAAATTTGTATATTTAAGGCCATCACAATATTCTGCAGACATGACAAAAGCAGACAAAGAAAAATGCAGAAAAGAAAAGAGAAATGGGCTATTTAAGAAAAAGTAACATCCTCTTATCCAAGTCTATTTATAACCAAAGATACATTATAAGCATAAGCAACAAGTTAATTAATCTACACGTTATTAATCTATCACAAGATTTGCATGACTTTCCAATCACCCCCTTAATATTTCAGAAGAGCTTCATTTTACAGCTTATGTTAATGTCTCCAGGCAAAATATTTATATCCAAAGTGTTGTCTTCACATATAAAATTAATGTTATATTTTAATTATTAAATTAAATAGCAGGCTGAAGAAAAATTCAAGTGGATCTTTGGATGAAGAATTCAAAATGCCATTTCTAGTTTATCTGCTTTCAATAACTGTAGAATGTTTCAAGTTTAGATAGTGCTGCTGCAAATTCATTAAAATCATCTAAATTGAAATTGCATTTATGCCTGGAGGAATAGAACATATGTAGTTACTAAAATCTTGCAAGGTAAGGAAGTATGAAATGCCAAAGGTAGGCACTTCACTTAAGTGATAAGTGCTTGGCTATTTTATTCTTGTATATTGATTTAGCCTGATTACAGGAATTGTACACTAGACATACAAGCCATATAATGGTGTATTGTAGATTTATGAAGGTGACTGATGGTCACGTGGTAAGAGCATTATGTAATTGCAAACATATGCACAGTATAATAAAATATTTTGCTAGACTTAAAAGGCTGTATTTTGTACCATGACATAAAGCGTTTGGCATAATTTGTGCATATTACACAGCAGGGCCGGACTGGCCCACTGGGATACCGGGAAATTTCCCGGTGGGCCGTCGGCACCTGGGGCCGGGCAGACACCTGGGTCTGCTGGCGGCCGCTGGAGATGTCTTCTGGCGGCCGCTGGGGGACTTGTCCTGGCGGCCTCTGGGGGAGCTGCGCTGGCTCTGCTCCACAGCGCGCAGCTGAATGAGACCGGCGCCGGAATATGACGTCATATCCGGCGCCGGTCTCATTCAGCAACGCGCGAGGGCGGGAGAGCAGAGCCAGCGCAGCTCCCCCCAGCGGCCGCCAGGACAAGTCCCCCAGCGGCCACCAGGACAAGTCCCCCAGCGGCTGCCAGGACAAGTCCCCCAGCGGCCGCCAGAAGACCTCCCCAGTGGCCCCCAGAAGACCTCCCCCTGGCAGGTATTAGTAATCTGTCTGTCTGTGTTATCATGTCTGTCTGTCTGTATGGTGTGTGTGTGTGTGTCTGTCTGTGTTATCATGTCTGTCTGTCTGTATGGTGTGTGTGTCTGTCTGTGTTA
>OW240914.1:289473458-289697854 GCA_933207985.1 Pelobates cultripes
ATATATATATATATATATATATATATACAAACAAGATGCTTGCACTCCTGGATTAGAAAGTAATTGCCCAGTGTTGGTCAGGCACAGAATACAAAAAAATTATTGGAAATGACCGCACTCCAAGGACTTGATGATAGTAAAAATAAAATATAACTTTTATTCTACATCATTTAAAAATATTGACGTTTCAGTTCCAATACATGGGCTTTCATCAGGATTTTGCCATCCTGATGAAAGCCCATGTATTGGGGCTGAAACGTCGAGATTTTTAAATGCTATAGAATAAAACTTATATCATCATGAGTGCGGTCATTCCAATCATTTTTTTATATGAAATATATATATATATATATATATATACATACAGATAGATAGATAGAGATACATATTTGTATTTATAACGTTATTCTAAATGTATTTTGACTTTAATATCTATGTATATTAATATCAAAATACAGTTAGAACTAATTAAAATCGGTATATAATTTTTTTTACATTTATTTTTTTTATTTAATTTTTTTACATTTTTTTATTTATTTGATTATATATATATACATATATATAAAATAAAAATAATCAAATAAATTGAAAAAAATGAAAATACATTTTTAAAAAATTATATACCAATCCCAGAGCTGCTGCAGGGGGATTGCTGGGGTCTCCGGCAGTCCCCCCTGACCGTGATCACCACAGATCGCTGGTCCAGGTAAGTCCAGGGCTCCTATTTGCCGCAGTCGTACTAGGTATGTCCGCGGTCCTTAACGACCGTTTTTATGTCGGACGGACATAGTACGTCCACGGTCGTTAAGGATATCTCTATCTTCTATCTTCTAATCTCTATCCAGCATGGGGTCTGCATGTCAGTTCAGACACTCCCCCTGCTGGCAGCACTATGGGGGCCATGTGACCGCTCTTTTAGAGTGGTCACCTGGCCCCTGGGGGTCATTTTTTGCAGAGGGGGGACTCTCTGGGTCAATCCAGAGAGTTACATAGCTGAAAAGAGACTTGCATCCATCAAGTTCAGCCTTCCTCACATTTGTTTTTTGCTGTTGATCCAAAAGAAGGCACTTCCAATTTTGCAACAAACTAGGGAAAAAAATTCTTCTTGACTCCAGAATGGCAGTCACATTTATCCTTGGATCAAGCAGCTATTACCCTACATTGAAAAATTATATCCTTGAATATTCTGTTTTGCAAGTATGCATCCAGTTGCTGTTTGAACATCTGTATGGACTCTGATAAAACCACTTATTCAGGCAGAGAATTCCACATCCTTAGTGTTCTTACTGTAAAAAAACCTTTCCTTTGCCTTAAACAAAATCTTCTTTCTTCCAGTCTTAACACATGACCTCGTATCCTATGTAAAGTGCAGTTTGTGGATAGATTTCCACATAAAGGTTTGTATTGGCCCCGAATATATTTGTATAATGTTATCATATCCCCTCTCAGGCAATGTTTTTCTAAACTAAATAGGTTTAAATTTGTTGACCTTTCTTCATAGCTGATATGTTCCATTCCTTTTATTAATTTTGCAGCCCGCCTCTGCACTTTTTCTAGTGCCATAATATCCTTCTATAGAACAGTTGCCCAAAATTGCACAGCATATTCAATATGTGGTTTTATCAGTGATTTATAAAGAGGCAAAATTATATTTTCATCCTGAGAATGAATGCCCTTTTTCATGCATGACAATACCTTACTGGCCTTAGCCACTGCTGATTGACATTGCACATTGTTGCATAGTTTGGTGTCTACAACAATTTCCAAGTCCATTTTGTGTGTTGTTATCCCTAATTTGCTTACATTAAGGGTATACGTTGCTTGTGCATTCTTTACGCCGAAGTGCAGAACTTTGCATTTTTCAACATTAAATTACATCTGCCATTTGAGTGCCCAGTCCCCCAGTCTATATAAATCCCTCTGCAGCAAAGTAATATCTTGCTCACATTGTAATATTTTACAAAGTTTTGTGTCATCTGCAAACACTGAAACATGACTTTCAATGCTTTTTTCAAGATCGTTTATAAACATGTTAAATAGAAGGGGTCCCAGAACAGAACCCTGAGGGACACCACTTGCCACCTCTGTCCAGCTAGAAAATTTACCATTAATGACAACTCTTTGTACTCTATTTGTAAGCCAATGTTCTACTCAAGAACAAGCATTTTCATCTAGACCGAGTTCCTTGAGTTTGAACACTAATCTATCTTGTGGAACTGTATCAAATGCCTTGGCAAAATCCAAATAGATCACATCCACTGCAACACCCTGATCTATACCTCTACCTACTTCTTCGTAGAATGCATACAAGTTAGTTTGACATGACCTGTGCTTCATAAAACCATGTTGATTTTGCTGATAACCATGTTCTTCTCAAGGATTTCTTGAATATTATCCCTTAATAACCTTTCTAATACTTTTCCAGCCACAGACGTTAAGCTCACATGTCTATAATTTCCAGGCAAGGATTTTGAACCCTTTTTGAATATAGGAACCACATCTGCCTTCCTTCAATCCTCCGGAACACTTCCTGAAAGAAAATAATCTTGAAAGATTAAAAACAGAGGTTCACTTATTTCTACACTTTGTTCCTTAAGTACTCGTGGATGAACACTAGCTGGCTGTCCTCCTGTATCTAGAGACCTGTCCTGCCTTCCCAGTATCCAGATGCCTTGTCCTGCTTGTCCTGTAGCCAGAGGCCTTGCCCTGTCTGTTCTCTAGCCAGAGGTCTTGTCCTGCCTGTCCTGTAGCCAGATGCCTTGCCCTGCCTGCCCTGTAGCCAGAGGCCTTGATTTGTGTGTATATTGGTTTCTTTACAATCTGGGTTTTACCTTATAGAGCAGTGATGGCGAACCTATGGCACACAGGTGGCACGCCGGGCTCTCTCTGTGGACATGCGGACAAAGGTCGCCCGGGCAGGCGCGTACTCTGCTTTTGTATTGGGAGGACCCAGAAGCAGGAGGAGGGATCTGGGAAGCAGCTCTCCTGTCCTCCCGCGAGAAGGCTGTGTGGAGTGTTGCCGTGTGTTACCATGGCAACGCTCCACACAGCATTCTGTGGGCGGGAGGACAGGAGAGCTGCAGCCAGAACCTGTTCCACATACTTAGCACCACCGGACAGACGGTCATTTCCTCCCAGCTTTATATAGAAAACGCTGTGCTGGAGGGTGAGAGGCAGCAGCCGGCAGTGAGCAGCTCCCACCATACACACCAGCCTCAGCCAGCAAGTCGCCCTCCTGCAGACAACAGGTATGCTAACAGGAGGGTGACTGCAAATATAAAAAAATGGCATGTGTGTGTATTTGACTGTGTGTGTGTGTGTATATCTGTGTGAAATCTTTGTGTCACTGTGTATATCTGAGTGGGTGTATTAATGTGTCACGGTGTGTATCTGAGTGTGTGTATCTGTGTATCTGTGTAAGTGTGTGTATGTGCCATTGTGTATCTGTGTGTATGTGTTACTGTGTTTACCTGTGTCAGTGTGTATCTAAGTGTACACATTAGATAAAATATGTGAACATTTATTATTAAGAAAAATAATGTTTTTTCTGTGGGCGTGAAAACTATGGTTCGCACTCAGTATGTGCCACGATGACCATTTAAATGTATTATGGGATTATTACAACATTTATGTTTGGCAAAGCGAGAAAAGGACATTATGTTCTGAAACACGTCATCCTCCCACCATCCCTCTAACAGTCTACCTGTCCTTTCTTTAATTTACATTTACTGAGAAGTAGAAAAATGTTGCGTTTAAGACTTATGGTCTCTATAGAAGCAGCACATTAACAAAAATATGTACAGCTTGTCATGAAAACAATATATTTTGCAGTGTGATGACACTTGCAATGAAGGGGGCAGTTTTTGCCTGAATAATATATTCCATCAAAGGAAAAACAGTATTATAATTCTGAATGATGTAGGAATAGTTAAACTGTTGGCCAAGTAATATAATATATTAAACCATATTTTTCAAATGGATTACATCTGCCTACTTTGATGAGTTACCTATCAAAAGACAGGTTAATCTTCCAATCTGACTATATACAGCCAGGGATGTATTTACCACAAGGCAAACAAGGCATTTGCCAAGGGCGGCACCAAAAAATGCCACCCCAAGCTCCCAGACAAATGCCTTGTTTGCCTCGTGTTCTGGGGCTGTCCACCTTACTGTGAGTGACCATAGCTGTAAGTGTGAGTGAGAATGGGTGTGCCTATGAGTGTGTGTCAGTGTGTGCCTGTCAGTGAGTAGGTGTGCCAATGACTGTGTATCTGTCAGTAAGTGTATATCAGTGCATGTATCAATGGCCTTGACACGAATTGGGGGGCTAATTTAGATTTTGGGGTGCCCAAATTTAGTCGTGCCTAGGGCAGCACAAATCCAAAATACACCACTTTATACAGCTGGCTGTCTTCAAGGTTCTTGGATTTATTTTAATGCTGATAGAACAAACTGTGAGAGGATGGATATGGTTGTCCCAGCTGTCCTGATTCTTATTGATAACAGCATATGAGATGACGCCTAACAAATTCAATGAATGCATTTATTGATTGTTTGCAGCAGTCATGATCAGCAGTGAGATTTCAAAAAGCAAACCCTGACATATAAATACATGTAACAACTTTTAACACGTAAAAGAGAAACATTAGAGTGATTATGCAGCATAGGTGAATGATCGCACATTAGTGTGAATCCCAATTGAGGAGAGAACTACATGAGATCATGCGACTCATGCAACACCTAAAACCACAGCAGGGCAGAAAACCTCAGTTCTCACTAAATATTTTATAGACTACGTCAAGGTCTGGGGAAGCGGATTCCAATATGGTGCCAGAGGCACACATAGCCGGCACCTGTCCAAGCAGCACAGCATTATCGGAGTGCTCTACCACACGATCAGAACGTGGCATCAGAGATCTGCTCAAACACCCTCCCTCAATAGAGGATATAGCATCCATGGTAGCTCGACTAGAGACATTGTTTTAGACAAAGCTCTCAGAACTGAGCCTAAACCTCCTCCAACTCGGGTACTGCATGGTAGACTTAGAGGAGGACAAGGAGCATGCATATACCAAGCTCATTATGTTATAATCACAAGTGGAAAGACTTTCTTCCCACTTGTTTGGAGGATTTGGACAATTGTGGGCAATGCAACAATTTGTACATCACGGGTACCCAGAGTCAGATGGAGAGCACTTACCTGATCTTATCCAGCAACTCCATTCACTCCATTCATTCACTTCTTCAGAAGAAGCCCAATCTGGGTAAAATGTGTCAAAGTGGGACTGGAGCACGTTATCTTTATACTACATTTGTTTTTATACTATATATTCACTTTTAATTAATAAAGTAAACTGCTATTTATACAATCTCTATTTTCACTATATATTTTTTTTTATCCTGTTGCTGTTCTGCAGCATTGAGTCTTAGATATCCCAGGTGGGGATTTACCACCATAAGCACATACAACCAGAGCAAGTCATTGCTCTGAAAATTGTAAATACGATATCTTCTTTTTAGACATCTAATATTATATACAATATACTGTGCAATTGGTTCTTTTCCTCTATTTCTTCCCTACGTGGTTGTTGAAAATTGGAAGCCTAATATAAGGATTACCCATATATCCCAAGACAGGGATTATTCCGTCCATGCACTAAACAGTAGAGCTAAACAGCAGAGTGATTGGGAGTTAGTCTTTTATTGAGTTTTAAAGATTTTTTTAAAACTTATGTGACATATTCTTCTATTCTGTTTTGTTCTGAGGTCACCATACACCAGCAAAATATTTGGCCTCCTTAAGTGCATGTATATAGTTTATTTAACACTGTTTTTTTCATATACACGTCTATCTTTTGGAGCGGTTTACTACATCCTTTTTTATGTTATGTTTTGAATTCTAGCAAGGTTTGAGAATACCTGCTGGTTCACCGCTGCCTTCCACTTTGTTATTATAGAGAGCGCCTATTCTGTGGTTTTTTTTTGTGTATATCATTGCATTCCCCTTATAACTCTTGTTCTCAAATTCATGGTCAGGCAATGTCTCTTGCGGGACAAGCCTCTTCCCAACTACAACAGGCACAATTGGTTTACCGTTTGAGGATTCTCCTTCCCAATGATAGAGATCATACATTCTAATGCAGCCCCAACACATCATATTTCAGAATAGGCATGCTTATCCTCTCTCAGTGAAACCTCCCCTTTGTTGAGGAAAGCAGACATATGCCCTATCACTTGGTATGACGTGATAGCATGTCTCTTTGTATTCCATCTATGACCTTGAAGCAATGGCACTGGAAACTGAATGAGTTTCTGCTGGATAGTCTTGTACTTTTACTAGTGTGAAAAATCTTATTTCGAACGTAATACCAATAAAGAAGTTTCTCCCATTATGATATGGGTAGCACATAAAGAAATCCTGAGAGGAAGTCTAATTCAACTTGGGTCCCATATTAAAAAAACAACAGGTGGCGCATAGCTGACCTCAACATGTGGATTTCTGCCTTAGAGCTAAGCAGAAATGTTTCCATTCCATTGATCAATGCAGGTTGTTGGTGACAGCGCGATCCAAGCTGAGGGATCTGCTTCTTACTGGTGCCTAAAAGGCTCTCCTTCTCACTAGACATTCAATCTACATCATCTGTAACAAAAACATTTGGACCGAGCCCTTGGGAAAAATTCACATGTCACTACCACAAGCTTTAGATATACATGCCTATCGGGCATAGTATCTGGGTATGACTATACTACAAAATGTTGCTTCCTCCTTAGATTACCCTCCCTCTTACGTCACAAGAGTTTTTAGCTACAGGCAACTCCTAAGTGGAAGAGCCCTGGCCCTTATAGGTTTCAATCTAAATATTCGCTAAAAATCTGGCTCCCCACTGCCTTCAACTTTCTCTTTTTTAATAATTTGCTGCCTCTGTCTCTCTGAAGTTGCTATTACAATTCTACCCAAACCTGGGAAAGACCGTGTACTCTGCAGTAGATATCGCCCTATATCACTAACCAATATTGACATCAAGCTTTTTACTCAAATCCCTCCTCTCTGCTAACAACCTCTCCTACTGGGACTAGTCCATCCTGATCATTCTGGCTATGTGCCTTATAGGTGTCAGAATTACTACTTGATCCAGCATGTAGAATTGTGTCACACAGAGGACTAATAGATAACGTATTACTGGGTCTTAGAATGGCCGGACTAACATACCAAAGAATAGTCAGTATACTTGCCGAGGTCAGGGGACACAGAAAGAGACACAACAATAAAGGAAAGCCAGAGGTCAGGGATACCAGAATTCAAGGAAGTCAAAATCAAAGCCAAAGTCAAAAACCAGAATATAACTGTTCAGGAACGCACTCTCGAACAACCACTAGGGATACCACGACAGAGCAATGAGGAAATGTAATTTTGAGTTTAAATACATCATTTCTGATTGGCCGAGATCGCTCTTTGATCCCAAAATGTGCGCCCGCGTGACATCACGCGCGCGCCGATGTCGTCAATCACGTGGGCAGACGCGGGAGTATAATTTGCCGTGGATCCTCAGCGGCCGGTGTCCATTAACATGCCGCAAGTGTTAGTCATGCAGACGCAAGGTGAGAGAGCGTATGTTACAATAGGGAAGCTAAGGACAATAAATACAATTATTAAAAAAAAAAATGAATTGTAATAATATGATACAAACCAACAAACTTTTGATGCTGATGAGGAAGATCAGTTGTTCTCAAATATTGCAAAGACTGCACTTGTAGATATGACTTTAATCACTGTAGATTTTGATTATGTAGTCATTAATTGAGACAGGGCTAGGAGAAATATGTTTTTGAACCTGTTAAATGATACCTTCATGTTTCAGTTAGTAGAAGCACCAATTAGAATGGATGTTTTTCAGGATTTGGTAAATTACTTGTTGCCCTCTTATCAAATGTTCAAGTAAAAGAGAACTTGAAAAACAGTGGCAGAAAAATGTGGTATTTGAGATAGAATTAAAATATTTAGAGACCTAAGGTGGTGGTGCGACCCAAGTTGCGGGGTAGCCTACCACCCAGGGAATATTGTGGTATTTGAGATAAACTGAAAAAATAAACAAACAAATTCAAGTAGTCTTCACTGAAACACTTTATTTTAAAAAAGGCCAGCTTACGCAGTATAATGACCTCTCTACAATACACAAAGGATAAATGGAATAACTTTAAACTAATATTTCAATGGGACAAACACATATAAAAGACACACTTTAAAATATAAATTAATTAGAAAAAAGGAAAGTTAAGAAACAATAAGAAAAGGGCATTTAAATTAGATGAATTACAAGCATCATATATAAAATAAAGAGCTTAAGAAAGGGAAATTTAACTACCTTAAAAAGTACAATCTAGTCACCAGAACCACTACAGCTTAATGTAGTTGTTCTGGTGAGTATTGTATGTCACAGCAGGCTTTTCAATGTAAACACTGACTTTTCAGGTGATTCAATGCATCTCTATGAGGAGATGTTTTTGACAGATAATGATAGTGTTGGGAATACACCCACCACCCTCAGCCTCACCCCCCCATACCACCCTCAGCCTCACCTCACCACCCTCAGCCTCACCTCACCTCACCACCCTCAGCCTCACCACCCCCACCACCCTCAGCCTCACCATCACCCCACCACCACCCTCAGCCTCCCCCCACCAGCCTCAAGGAAGGACTAATACCTGTAGATATGGCCATCACTGTTAAAAAGACATACAGCTAAATGTCTGACTGAAACAGTAATAAAACATCAAACAAAGTTAAAGGGACTCTCCAGTGCCAGGAAGACAAATTGTTTTCCTGGCACTGCAGGTCCCCTCTCCCTCCCACCACCCATCCCCGGTTGCTGAAGGGGTCAAATCCCTTCAATGACTTATCTGAGGCAGTGCTGATGTCCCTTGGCACTGCTTCTGGGTCCGCCCACACTCTCCTCCCTGTCACCATGTCATCCGGAGGGGGAGACCGATCATGCTCGCCAAAACGCGCATTAGACCTCTCCATAGGAAAGCATTGAAAATGCTTTCAATGCTTTCTTATGGGTTTTTTAGCGACACAGGAGGTCCTCACACAGCGTGAGGGCGTCCAGCAACGCTATAGCACAGAAAACCTGTGCTGTGAAGCAGGAAGTGCCCTCTAGTGGCTGTCTAGTAGACAGCCACTAGAGGAGGAGTTAACCCTGCAAGGTAAATATTGCAGTTTATGAAAACTGTGATAATTACACTTGCAGGGTTAAGGATAGTGGTAGTTGGCACTCAGACCACTCCAATGGGCAGAAGTGGTCTGGGTGCCTGGAGTGTCCCTTTAATTTAAAGTTGGCCACAGGGGCAGCCATTATTCATGCATATGTACTTCTGACTGTTGGTGTGGTAATATCAAAGCAAATATAGCTTTTAATATTGTAGGTTTATTTTCTTGCAGGAAAATGTTTGGCATAAAGTAAATGTGGTCCTCAGCTTTACACAAGATCAGAATCTCAGCCTGGAAATACAAGACTAGTGAGCTTAACCCCTTCATGACCGAGGACGGTTCAGGACCGTCATCGGCATTTTTGCCTTTGCCGACCAATCACGGTCCTGAACCGTCCTAACGGTCTTAGTTACTTACCTGATCGCCGTCGTTCCCCCAGCGGCGATCGGCGTGGCTCCCGTTGTGGGGAGACTGCCTGCAGCCTAGACAGTCTCCCACACTGGATTAGGACCCCTGGGGCCATGTGATCGCTTAACACAGCGATCACATGGTCACAATAGGTGTCCTAGTGTCTGCCTGCAGGGGGACTGTCTGTGCTGACAGGCAGTCTCCCTGCTAGTGTAAAATCATTAAAAAAAATAAAGTTAGTGTTAATAAAAAAAAAAAAAATTATATATGTGTATAATCATATATATAATGCCATACTAAGTGTATTTTTATATTAATATGTACTTATATTAATATAAAAATACACTTATAATTAAATTACACATGTATATATATAATATATATAATAACTATATATATTGTATATATATATTATAAAATATAAATAAGTAATTTAAATTAAATAATTTTTTTTAAATAATAATAAATTTTTTTTAAAAATTATATATCTATATGAAATTTTATTCTAAATGTATTTTAAAATTAATATATATATATATTTATATCAAAATACACTTAGAATGAATTTGTATATATATCTATGTATATATAAATAAATAAAAATAATCCGAAATATACATATGTCCATATACAAAATAACATAAATAATTATATAAATATACACGTAGACTTCAAATATATAAATATGCATATATATTTAAATTCTACGTGCGTATTTATGTAATATTTTTACATAATTCAGTAATTTTATTGATTGCAATTTGAGGGACCTGCCTGCCAACCCAGGCCGAAATTCCAGAGAATTTAATTTGCTAGCACTGTATTTTACCCTGTAACGTTCTACGACACCCTAAAACCTGTACATGGGGGGTACTGTTTTACTCGGGAGACTTCGCTGAACACATATATTAGTGATTCAAAACAGTAAAACATATCACAGCGATGATATTGTCAGTGAAAGTTACTTTTTTGCATTTTTCACACACAAACAGCACTTTTACTGATGATATAATTGTTGTGATACGTTTTCCAGTTTTTAAACACTAATATTTGTGTTCAACGATGTCTCCCGAGTAAAACAGTACCCCCCATGTACAGGTTTTATAGCATTTTTGAAAGTTACAAGGTCAAATATATAGGTCAAATATTTTTACATTGAAAATGGCCAGGTTGGTTACGTTGCCTTTGAGAGCGTATGGTAGCCCAGGAATGAGAATTACCCCCATGATGGCATACCATTTGCAAAGAAGACAACCCAAGGTATTGCAAATGGGGTATGTCCAGTCTTTTTTAGTAACCACTTGGTCACAAACACTGGCCAAAATTAGCGTTCAATTTAGTTTTTTTACTTTTTTCACACACAAACAAATATGAATGCTTACTTTGGCCAGCGTTTTCGACTAAGTGACTACTAAAAAAGACTGGACATACCCCATATTGAATACCCTGGGTTGTCTACTTTAAAAAAAATATGTACATGTGGGGTGTTATTCAGAGATTTATGACAGATAATAGTGTTACAATGTCACTATTGATAAATTTTTAAAATGTATGTTTTGAAACCGCAATATCCTACTTGTACCTATAGCCCTATAACATGCAAAAAAAAGCAAAAAAGCACGTAAACACTGGGTATTTTTAAACTCAGGACAAAATTTTGAATCTATTTAGCAGTTTTTTTCATTCACTTTTGTAGTTGAGTAAAAGATTTTTCAAGTAAAAGTCAAAAAACATGGATTTTTTTAAATTTTTCATCATATTTTTTTATTTTTTTAAATTGTACCAATCAACATCTCCTCATAGAGATTCTTTCAATCACACTGTGCAGCACTGACGAAGGAAGCACCTATAATGGCCACTAAAGGTGTTACTAGACAGTAATGTAAACACTGCCTTTTCTCTGAAACGCAGTGTTTACATTAAAAAAAAGCATGCAGAAACAGACTATAAACACCAGAACAACTAGGCGGCACATTGCTGACCTCAACATGTGTATTTCTGTGTATTTCTTCAGAACAAGCTGTAATACCACCCTCAGCCTCTCCCCAACAGCCTCACCACCCTCAGCCTCCCCACCCCCCCACCAGCCTCACCACCTCCACCAGCCTCACCACCACCCTCAGCCTCCCCCCACCAGCCTCTACCCCACCACCCTTGCCTCCCACCACCCCACCAGCCTCACCACCACCCTCAACCTCCCCACCAGCCTCCCACCACCCCAACTTCCCTCACCACCACCCCTCACCAATTCCCCCACCACCCCCAGCTCCTCACCACCACCCTCAGTCTCACCACCACCCACACCCCCACATACCACCCTCAGCCTCACCTCACCCTCAGCCCTCATTACCCCCACCACCCTAGCCTCACCACTCACCCTCAGCCTCCCCACCAGCCTCACCACCAGCCTCAACCTCCCACCACCTCAGCCTCACCACAATTCCCCACCTCACCCTCAGCCTCCCACCAATTCCCCACCAGCCTCACCACCACCTCAGCCTCCCACCCCCCACCAGCCTCACCACCACCCTCAGCCTTCCACCCCTCACCAGACTCACCACCCCCTCAGCCTCCCCACCACCACTCAGCCTCCCCACCCCCCCACCAGCCTCACCACCACCCTCACCACTCACAGCCTCCCCACCCCCCCACCAGCCTCACCACCACCCTCAGTCTTCCCACCATTAGCCGGCAGGGGGGAATCTCGGGGGGGCCAAATGCCCCGTTGCCCCCCCCCCCTTGGATCCGCCAATGATGCAAGGTATGTCCAGATTAATTGAATAGACTGAGCAAGAATGAAAATGCCGTCTAAATATATTATTAGACGTTAGCTTGATGAAGCACCATGGAGCCGAAGACAGTCCGAATGGGAGGCACCTGAACCACTACTGCTTCAAAGATCTTGGCTGCTGAACCCAAGATGCCCAGGATTTTATCCCGACAGTTTTGCAATGAAAATCTAAGCCTTTAGATGGCTTCCATCCTGTCCGCATAATCTACCTAAATCTTGGTAGGTTTAACTGGAAGTGTATCCCAAACGGGATTAGCATCCTCTTCATCAGTAATTTCATAATCAGGATCAGAAATATTCTCTGATTCCTCCATATAGGACTCAGGGAACTCCTCCTCAATATCACTGAGCTCAGATTCAGAGTTCAGTTGGGCTTTTGCAATTTTCCAAAGTCTAGTCGATTTTGTCCGACTAGTAGCTCTTTTGCGCTGTGGTAAATTAATCGCGCCATCCATGACAGGTATGGAACTGTCCATCTCTATTGTTTTGGAGGAGTGTTTAGCCCTATATGGACCTTGTGGCCAGGCCGAAGCAGAGCAGGTGTGAGTACAGATAAACCTCCACATAGTACTCAGGGAACTCCTCCTCAATATCCCTGATCTCAGATTTAGAGTTCGATTGGGCTTTTGCCCTTTTTCAAAGTCTAGTCGATTTTGCCCGACTAGTAGCTCTTTTGCGCAGTGGTAAATTAATCGCGCCATCCGTGACAGGTATGGTACTGTCCATCTCTATTGTTTTGGGGGAGTGTTAAGCCTTATATGTATCTATTTGTTTAGCCTTATATGTATCTATTTGTATTAAAAGAGAAACCGAATTATACTCTTTAAATCCATTATACACTTTTGTTCTTCCTTTATCTCCTAGCCTCAAAGTAGACTATATCAACAGTTGTCAAAGTAGAAACTTAAGTTTTACAGCAAATTTGGGATTTCATACAATTTGGTGAAAGAAATGACTAACAGAGAACAGATTTTGAAACTGCTTCAATCATATAAAGAACTAAATTCAAACATCTAATTGTATCAGTCACTAAACATATGTTATCTGCAACCTACCTTCTACCCCAATATGTCATATACACATGATATGCGAGTCATTCGAAGCACAATTTAATTTCTTCTTGTTCTTTACAAATATGTCACAGAAAACATGTGGAGATAAGTTTGCTGTGTGACATTTGCTCTGACCTTGACTTTCAAATATAATTTCTATCAAATCTCGTCAAATCGTTTTGCAAGGTTTACCCATTATTGATTTTGCACTTTATTAGATTATAACATTTAACTTGATAAAACACCTGAACTCTGCATATTGGTGGAGAGCACTGATATTCAGGAAGAGGATTAAGCTGAGCTAAGCACGGTATAATTTTTTTTTCTTTTTAATTCTAATTTTTCTTTGATGTCTGTTACTTTAATGTGATTGTAACTTTTAGCATTGCTTGCAAGCTGATACCTGTGACATTGACCCCAGACTGAGATATTGTCAATAGTAATCGGATTTCATTGTGGTAGGTCTGAATCTAGTTATAGTTTACACACTGGAGATTAATCAGTTTCCTTTGCAATTATATTTCTTCAAACGGAGAGCACTCTACATGCACAATATATTCCAATAATTTACAATACTCTTGTGCAGCAAATGGTCTTCATTCTACTATTATAATGACCTTTTCTACTATTTTAATGACCTTTTCTATTTTCTAGGTATTTATTAAATATACAGAAGAAATGCTGTTTAAAATGGATTGTGACCAGGTTGGCATTTCTCATAACAAAGTTAAATCTAGTCAAAATTTGGCATTCAGACTCAACCAGCATTATCCGGCCAGATTCATTTGTTATCTAGTATAAAATCAGTGCTTTTTGCATGCAAATTCTGAATAAAGTATAGGATCCGGACATTTACAAAGCGGCTCCTGCAGGGTCTAGCAAACTATTAACAGTGCAGTAGAAAATAAATTCTAAATTAAACAGAATTTGCAATAAAGGAACTGTAAGTATTAGATGACTCTTTACAGGCTGGTATAGAAAACAAAAAAGACTCTCTCAGAAATGTGGCTTCTGTTTTCTGACTTCAGATAGATTCCATTAACCAATTGACTCACTCTAACCACAATATTTCATAAAGGCATCTTATTTTGAATTGGTATGAAATTAAAAAGAAATTTGGAATAGGGGATACAATATTACCTTCTATTAAAATAAATATCTTGAATGATTTGATAAAAGACATCGACTTAACCCTCTAAATAACTAAAGGTAAAAATAATATGGCAGGCCTTCTGAGTGACAATACATTGAAATAATTTCCGAAACTGTGTACAACTAATTTTTATATCCCAAACTCCAAATTCTTTTACTATTTGAAAATGAGAGCTTTTCTCTCTAAAAAACGAAATATTTTTAACATTGACATTAAAACAATTCAGATTTAAAGATATATATATATATATATATATATATACAGGGCCGGTGCTAGGATTTTTGACTACACAGGCGAAGATGCATTTTGACGCCCCCCCCCCCAAAAAAAATAATAATAATACAATGCATCTTCACCTCTGTGTCTCGTAGCCCCCTTTTGAATTTCTTACCCCCATTAGTGTTGCATATCCACTCTCTTGAATGTCTTATCCCTTTGGCCCCTTTGTGCCTTACACCCCCCTTTAGTGTGTCTCCTACAACACCTCTTATGTATTTCTTACTTCCCCGCCAGCCCCTATCTATCTCTCTTTTTCTTCCACATAGACATAGATACAGGCAAAAATACATACATGCACAAATACACAAACATACAGACACACAACCATACAAGCACACAGACATAATTTTTCAGGCACACAGTCACAAAGATATACAGACACACAGTCATAAAAGGCACACAAACAAACACAGTCATACAATCTACACATACAGGTACATTGTCATACAAACACAGACATACATTCATACAGACACAGGCCCTCACAGAAATACAGACAGACATAAAGAAACATAGAGATAGGCATACAGAGACATACATACACAGACAAACAAAGAACCCTGCACACTGATACCGTGTAAATGCTCCGGCCATCAACAGTGGTGGATGCTCCGTGTCAGGCGGACATCGCTGGATCCACCAGTAAAGTCTTCAAAAGGAATAAACGCAGGCAACACTCCAATAGTAAGGATGGTATATTTATTGGTAGGTGAACCACCCCATAGAAAGTGTGATGTTTCAGCTCATGCAATAAGGCTCTGCTGAGCTGAAACAACGCACTTTCTTTGGGGTGGTTCACCTATCAATAAATATACCATCCGTACTATTGGAGTGTTGACTGCGTTTATTCCTTTTGAATACATACACACAGTCATACAGAGACATACATACTGTATGTCTCTGTATGACAGGTCTGTGTATGTACACAGGATGGCTAAAAGATAGATCCCCATCTGTCGTGCAACTTCAACAATGCTTTGAAAGCTGGGGCTCTACCGATTCCCCATGCTTGCAGTATTGTATTTAGCATGGAGCAGTATTTGTGTGTTTGACTGTAAGCATGTGTTTGTATGGAGTATGTTTGTATGATTGTAGCGGTGTGTTTGTATGTAGTGTTTGCATTTGAATGCAAGCATGCATTTATGTGTAGTGTTGGTTTTTGAACGTAGGTGTGTGTTTATATATAATTTTGGTGTCTGATACAGAGGTGTGTTTGTATGTAGTGTTGACATTTGAATGCAGGTGTGTGTTTGTATGTAGTGTTGTTGTTTGCATGCAGGTGTTTATTTGTGTGTAGTGTTGGTGTTTGAATGCTGAGATATATGCACATATACACATACACTGCCACACACGCAGTGATACACATACACAACGATACACACACTGACGCACATGCAGATATACATATACACAAACTGATACACATTCAGATAGACAGACACACATATACAGATACACACAAACACTGACAGACATACAGATAAACATACACTGACATACAGACACGCTGACAGACATACAGATACACACATACACAATGATAGACATACACAAACACACAAAGACACACAGACATACACACACTGACAGACATTTAGATACACACAGACACACGGACAGAGACATTTACATACACACACACTGACAGACATAGATACACACACACTGACAGACATATACAAACACACTGACAAACATACAGATACACACATACACAATGATAGACATACACAAAGACACACTAACAGACAGACATACACACACACTGACAGACATTTAGATACACACAAACACACGGACAGAGACATATACATACACAAACACTGACAGACATGGATACACACACACACTGACAGACATGGATACACACACACACTGACAGACATGGATACACACACACACACTGACAGACATAGATACACACACACACACACTGACAGACATGGATACACACACACACACACACACTGACAGACATAGATACACACACACACACACTGACAGACATGGATACACACACACACACACACTGACAGACATGGATACACACAGACACACTGACCAACAGGTTCAGGAGGGGGGCTTACCTGGGATCCAAAGTGCTGCCTGAGGTAGTTGGGAGTTGGAGGAGCTGGTCCTGCCCAGCCCCCCTCCTCTCTGCCTTCTGCTGCTCTAGTCTTCTTGGGAGGACTTCCTCCCATGCTGATTAGAAGGGGGCCGGTGGTAGCTCCGCCCCTGCTGGGCACCAGCCGCGCTGTGTGCTACAGTGGGAGCAGGGATATGACGTTCATATCCCCGCCCCCTCCACACAGTCCGCGGCACTGCAGCTTGGCGCTCGGCCACGCTACAAGAAGTGACTGGCAGGAGAGGGGAGCTGTGCGCTTCCCTCCTGCCGGTCACCCGGACATTTGCGCCCCCGGGCCGGTGCGCCCTAAGGCGGCCGCCTGTGCCGCCTTATGGACGCGCCGGCCCTGTATATATATATATATTAATAAACAAAATTAAAAAACTGATTTATGTATGTAATTCATTGTTTAAAAAAAATAGAAAAACAGCTTATTCCACCTGCTGTATTTAAATTCCATTAAAAGAATCATGTAAATCAGGAGTAGGCAACCTTCTAGTAGTACTGTGCCAAAATATTATCTTGAAGTCTCTTGGCGTGCCGGTCCTTTAAAAAAAAAAAAAATAATAATTTTTTTTTATTGAAGTGTGTATGCTGCTGTATTCTGCTTGTTATTTCTGGGTGTTACAGTTGCTTTCTAGCACAGTATTTGTGTAAATATGGGCTGTTATATTGCATATATATTTTCGTGAGTAGCTTGTCGCATTGTGTATGACACCTATGTGAGTCTGCTTGTGGGGTTGTGCATTTGGATTACATGCCATAGTGTAAGTCATTGACTATGGAGTATAGAGACATTCATTGCTTGAACCTGAATGAACTCCACATTAGGCTCCAAAACAGATTGCACATAGTCCCTAAAATAATGGGCAAAATACATCCAGACTCCTCCCAAAAAAAGTCTGGCTGAAAATAAAACCATTTTTTTTTTATTGTTGACAAAGTGCTTATTGCTGGTGGGGGTTTCTGTAATTAATTAAGAGAACACCGTTAAGTAGAAAAAAAAATGATAATCAATATCAAGTTCTGTATAGTAAAGAAACATCAAAAAGAAAAGGATATTTAGAAAAAAATATTTTTTTCCACATTTCATAATAGTTCTCATCTAAGGGATACTGTTCTAATAAGATAACTCACCCTCAAACTAAATATCAAATGACTGCATTGGAAGAGAAGGCTTGATGAAATAGTCAAGTAATACACACTTATGACGTTTTTTGAAAACTTGGTACAGAAAACATGATTTATGTCTTTTTTTTAGCATGTTAACAAGCTCAGTTGGCTGCAGGATAGAGTAATCACTTCTGTTAATGATCTCAATAAAATTACCATTTCTTCATACACCAATCACAATGAAAATAAGGCTGGGAATTTTAAAGTGAATTAAAGGCACAATGATTGTTCAGAAAGAAGAAAATCATTAACTATAACACAAATTAACAAAATATATAAAATATTTTTAGATTTCTAGACCACCCTGTTATATCACATTAATTTTCCGACTAAAGGAGTCTGACGAAGATAATTTTTTCATCTTATTTCAATTTAGTCTGTCTTGAATAGAGCTTTGGATACGTGCAATGAAAGAACGTAAACAGTGTCAAATTAAATTCCATGCTACATTTTAAAGTACTGCCTTTTCGATCAGCTTGTACAAACAGGAATGCTGTTTCCTGTTGAAGGTTCTCAATTTGGTGAAAACTAGCCACAGGCAAAGTAAGGATTATCGATTTCTAAGGTTGCAGACTTATAATAGTAAAGTATCGTACAAATGGTGTAATCATTTCTTAGTTCTGTCCCATAGCAGAACCTTGTGACTTGAGAAATATTAGAAGAACCCTAATTTTAATAATATGTTTTCTACAATTTGTAAACTCCAGTTTTGTCAGAATCTATCTTTTACGTGGTCTGCTGCCAAAGAACATTTTAACCTTTCCACCTTAACTTATTTATTTTGATATAATCTACCAGAATTGACATTTTTACTTCAGTGTGTTTAAGAGTGTTTAAAAGATACATATTTATTACATTGGTACTGAACATTTATGAAAACATTTATATAGACTGTATAAGAATGTCAATGATCTTCAAGTGCAAAAAAAAAAAATTACATATACACTGATGAGCCCCAACATTAAAACCACTGACAGGTGAAGTGAATAACATTGATTGTAGTGTTACAACGGTACCTGCCAAAGGCTGGGATATATTTGGAAGCAAGTGAACAGTCAAAATATGTCATCATCAAGTAGGCAATAGTTCTCAGCCTGGCCTATTCTTTTGCCCGCTGCTTGTAGTTTTGGATTATGATCCTTTGTAGCACATTTGTCAGTCCTTGAATTTCATTGATTGGAAGCGGGAAAATGGACAAGCAAAAAGATCTGAGTGACATTGATGAAGGCAAAATAATAATGGCTAAACAACTGGGTCAGAGCATCTCCAAAACGGCAAGTCTTATGGGGTGTTCCTGGTGTGCAGTGTTTAGTACCAACCAAAAGTGGAGCGTGGAAGGAGAGCCAGTGCACCGCATTAGGATCCCTGTCCACCACCAAAAGTACCTTCAAAGGGGACGTGAGCATCAGAACTGGACCTTAGAGAATGAAAGATGGTTGCCTAGTTTGATGAATCACATTTTCTTTTAGATCACATGGATGGCCGGGTAAAGGTGCATTGTTTACTTGGGAAAGACTTGGCAGCAGGTAGCACTATGAGAAGAAGGCAGGCCGGCGGAGGCACTGTTATGCTCTGGGCAATGTTCAGCTGGAAAACCTTGGGTCCTACCATACATATAGATGTCACCTTGACACCTATCACTTACCTAGAGGTTGTTGCAAAACACATACACTCCTTCAAGGCATGGTGTTCCCTGATGTCAGTGGCCTCATTCAGAAGGATAATGCACCTACCACACTGCAAAAAATTGTTCAGTAATAGTTTGAGGAACATGACAAAGACATCAAGGTGTTGCCTTGGCCTCTATATTCCCCCATCTTAATCCAATTAAGCATCAGGGGGATGTGCTGGAACAACTAATCAGAATCCATGGAGTCCCCACCTCTCAATATGCAGAACATAAAGGATCTGCTGCTCATGTCTTGTTATCAGATATCACAGGACATGTTCAGAGTTCTTGTGGAGTCCATGCATTTAACCATCAGACGTTTTGGACGCACGAGGGGGACCTACACGATATTAGGCAGCTAGTTTTAATGTTGTGGCTGATCAATGTATGTCAATAAATGTAGGGTCTAGGCACATTTTTTGCAAAAAAAAAAATATCTTATTGCACATGTGGAGTATCCCACAGTTTTAATGCATCTTCTATACATCCCATTTTGTGTATTTTGTTTATGCAGAGAAGTGGGATTCTGGAAGGTTAAGCCACAGCCACTAGAATCATACAGGTATGTTTGGAAAATATTTAGTCAAAGCATTGTCACTTGTGTGTAAATTTGTTTTAAATCCATCTTTATTAGTGTCTCAATATCAAATAGGTTTCCAACGTAGGGGATAAAATGCAAAACAGTCACATGGTGTGGGAAACAGAATTTTTTTTCTTTGTGGCTAACATATTAAAACTCTTGCTTAACTTTACAGTATTACCTTTTCCGTTCTCTAGATAACAATGTGAAAATCAACAAGTAGCTTGGTAGTGCATCAAGTAGCTTCACCCCTGGCCATCCTGAATTAGTTGCTGTTTTAGGAATATTGGGAAGTGTGTTGTGTATTCGTTCTGAGTAGGGTCTTATGTGGTTCTGTTGGAGCCCTGAGGTTTCATAGTGTGCTATGTAGTGGTGGTGGTGTGTGGGCCACCTCTTGGTGGTGTGGGGCCTAATTGTCTCTGGGAAGTGATGTCTAAGTCTATTTAGGGGTTCCCGACCCACAGTATCTGACTCTGTCTTTCGGTGTGGCCACTTTCAAGTCCTCAAATTTCCTCGTGTCCTCCACCTCCTCCACCCAACACTTCAGGGGAGGCATCTGTCTCCAGAAGATAGGAATGATCGCCTTTGCAGCATTAACCCCTTAAGGACAAAGCTTCTGGAATAAAAGGGAATCATGACATATCACACATGTTATGTGTCCTTAAGGGGTTAAGGAGTCTCAGGATGATGGACCGTTTATACATCAGTGTTGGCATAGTGTGGTGTACGAGGAAGGTGGCCTGTGATCGTGGTAGGGATTTGTCTGTCACCTCCTTTATCACCTTTCAAACTCCATCCCAGAAGGGTCGGATGAGGGCGAGGTTCCACCATATGTGTGTGAAGGTGCCCGTGCCTCCCCACACCACCAGCATGTATCAGGGATCTAGGGTCTCTGGCGTGGTGAGTCATCGGGGTTAGGTACCACCGTGTGGTGTTTTCTGAATATGAGTTATCATCTTGCTGTAGATGTGGCAGACCTTATACTATCCCATTTGGCAGCCCGTACCTATTCTAGAGTTTCCCGAACATACCCTTGTGAAGCAGCCTGGGTCTGCTGTATAAAACGTATTTTGTTTTGTTTGACTGTCCATACCATAGAGCACGCTACATTTTAAAGTACTGCCTTTTCGATCAGCTTGTACAAACAGGAATGCTGTTTCCTGTTGAAGGTTCTCAATTTGGTGAAAACTAGACACAGGCAAAGTAAGGATTATCAATTTCTATGAATGATCACTGAGCGCTCTATGTGTGCAGTAAGCGCGTTCGTGAGCTGACTGATAGCTCAGCTTGCTGTCTATGCCTTCCCCCCTCTTTCTGCAACCCTCCTAAGCCCAAAGTTTGTGTGTATACAAACACTATATATAGATATATCTATGTATAACGTATTTGTATAAAAATACACAAATTGTAAATAGCGTAAACATACACACATACTCTATTTATCTATATCTATACACTATTTCTATCTATATCTATATCTATCTGTATCTATCTATCTATCTATCTATCTATATATAATTATATCTATCTATCTACATCTATCTATATCTATCGCTCACATACTTTCTCTCACTTACTCTCTATCACTCAAACTTTTACTCACACTCTCACTCCCCTTCACTCACTCTCACTATCTCTCACTCACTTACTCTCTCTCTCTCACTTATTCACTCACTCACTTTCACTCTCACTCACCCACTCTCACTCACTCACTCACTGCCACTCTTACTCACTCACTCTCACTCTCACATATTCACTCTCTCTCTCTCACTTACTCACTCACTTTCACTCTCTCTCACTTTCACTCTCACTCACTCACTGTCACTCACTTACTTTCACTCTCTCTCACTCACTCTCTAACTCACCCACTCTCACTTACTCACTCACTCTCACTTACTAACTCTCTCACTCACTCTAACTCACGCACACTCTCTCACTCACTCTGTCATTCATCCACTCTCACTTACTCACTTTCACTCACCCATCCACTCTCTCTTGCTTACTCTCACTCACTCACTGTTTCTCACTCTCTCACACACACTCAGTCACTCTCTTATTTTTCAAATAAGTTTACTTACTGTTTGAAGTCCAGTAGATCGCTGGATCCTCCTGCTGTTTCTCCAGCCTTCTACCTTCTGCCTTCAGCTGCTTGTCAGCCATCTTATCTCCCACACTGTCGGCTTTGGCTGCTGACAGCTTCCGGGGTTACTACAAGACACAGCAGGTGGGGTTCACATTGCCTGCTTTGTCCTGATAGTACGTTTGATGTATTCAGCTAAACGTTAAGACGTCAAACATGAGTACTGCGCATCTGGCAGGATTTAACTAGGAAGTCCCTCTGGTGGCTGTCTGACTGACTGCCACTGGAGGTGTTCCTAGGCTCTACGGTAAACACTGTATTTTCTCCAAAAATACAGGGTTTACATGAAAAGGCCTGCAGGGATCTATTGTACTCACCTGAACAACCTAAGCTGAAGTTGTTCAGGTGACTACAGTGTCCCTTTAACTTCAATGGAACAATTAGTTCAAGTGTTTTCCCTGGGTGGCCTCCATTCGTATGGCCGAACACACGTGTCAGTATGTGTATGTGCCTGAGTGAGTGTGTGTGAGTGTGTATGTGTCATATGTGTATCTATGTGTGAGTGCATATGTGTTAGGGTTTGTCTATGTGTGTGTCAACGGTTTATATGTGTGTGTCTGAGTTTGTGCATATAAGTGTGTGTATATGTAGTTGTAACATGTCTGTTCGTCCACCCATTGTAAAGCGCTGCGGGATTTGACGGCGCTCTATAAATATCATCATCATAATAATAATAATAATAATAATATATGTGCAGGTGTCAATATGTCAGTGTGTGTATCTGTGCATGTGTGTGTCAATGTGTATATGTATCTGCGTAAGCATGTATGTGCGTATGTATTGTGATAGAATGTGGTAGTGTATATGTATATTTGAATACATCCCAGCAATCAAATGCCAACCCTACATGCAAACACACCCCAGTATTAAAATGCCAAAATTATATACAAACACCCCTCAATTCAAACAACAACACTACACACAGAAGTGCACCTGCTTTAAAGCTAATAATACATAGAAAAACACCCCTGCATTAAAAAGCAAACATTACATAGAAGTACATCACTGCATTCCAGTGGTCACAGTACATTATTATTACATTCAAACACTGGTCCTAAATACAACTCTGAAAAGATGGGCAAATAGTAGATCCCAGTTAGCATAGCATTGTGAAAATTGTATGACAGCTGGGTATCTACCTTCTGGCCACCACTGTGCTAGAGGGGGGTCCAAAAACTTTCTTGCACTAGGGCCACTACATTAGCCTCGCCATGGACATCTTCAATGTGGCAGGAGTTAATAGGAGTTTTGACCTGACCCTTTCATCTGCCAAAGCATGGCCAAGATTAACTCATTAAATTTGACATATTAACAAACATATGAATTACATGTCAAAATATTCCTTTTGGGTTAATTAAATGTGCATAGACACAATTGAGACACTACTGGAAAAAAAATCTCTTATCAACGAGTATCAGGTCTTCATTCATTCATTTACCCCCTTCCGAAGAGGTGCTTTGCTTTACATCCTTAATAAGATTGAACATTCAGTTTAAAATGTATTATTCTATATTTTATTCTTTTGCTTACTTTATTAGACATGTTTGCCTATGGTCAGCTAAATATTATATGTGTCTCTCCATCCATAGAATTAGGATATAATATGTCAGTCAATACAACCACAACCCAATTAGTTTTGTTTAGTAAGTAAAGGCTTCTTTCCTGTTTATCTTAAGAAGCAGAAGAATAAAGAGAGGAAAAAGGAAATGTTCAGACCCCAATGTTTAGAGAGCATCTTTAGCTTTTAAATTACATAAATAGTTTAGATTTGAGCTAAACATATCATAGGAATATATTTATTTTGGTCTCAAACATGCAAATAAATACTATCCTAACTTTTGTATTTCTTTAATTATTATGATAAAGTTTTTAACACACTTCTGTGAAACACTGTCACTGCGTACATGTACATACATATTAATTTTGCTTTGCATTACGACAAGCAGTTATTTTAATCAGAATTACACTCATTGTATAATAGTGAGTAAAACATATTTTCTACATTATTATTTTTGCCTTTCAAAGGTTACTGTAAAGGAACACTATAGTAACCTAAATTACTTTAGCTAAATAAAGCAGTTTTAGTGTATAGATCATCCCCCTGCAATTTCACTGCTCAATTCACTGTCATTTAGGAGTTAAATCACTTTGTTTCTGTTTATGCAGCCCTAGCCACACCTCCCTGGCTATGATTGACAGAGCCTGCATGAAAAAAAAACTGGTTTCACTTTCAAACAGATGTAATTTACCTTAAATAATTGTATCTCAATCTCTAAATTGAACTTTAATCACATACAGGAGGCTCTTGCAGGGTCTATCAAGCTATTAACATAGCAGGGGATAAGAAAATCTTAATTAAACAGAACTTGCAATAAAGAAAGCCTAAATAGGGCTCTCTTTACAGGAAGTGTTTATGGAAGGCTGTGCAAGTCACATGCAGGGAGGTGTGACTAGGGTTCATAAACAAAGGGATTTAACTCCTAAATGGCAGAGGATTGAGCAGTGAGGCTGCAGGGGCATGTTCAACACACCAAAACTGCTTCATTAAGCTAAAGTTGTTCAGGTGACTATAGTGTCCCTGTAACTAAAAACAGTGTTTAAAAAATACACTGTTTTTGGATGGAATAACCCTTGCAGTGAGAGAATAAACCTGAAACAAAACATAGCAAACTCCCCAGATAAAACAGGGGGCTGCTGCCTGCTATATGTGGAGATAAGGCGCACCAAATAGCAAAACCGATAGATCATTGCTCAAATACAGTAGTAAACAAATAAGTCCTGAATAATATATTACTACTTAATGCACCAAAAATAAAGAAAATATATGAATCACAGCATACAAATATAAACAGATCTGTCTTTTCACTAAAAACTGTGCTATGTGCGGCATATATTTAGACAATGTGATACATTCCATATTTAAAAGGATACTATACTTTATTGCTGCTATTTTGAAAATTAGTCTTTTTGTTTCAACTATCGGTTACTTGTTGCCAACATGCTGAGCGTGCTGAGACAAGATGCCTTTTAGGCCACAGAGTCGACATAAGCCGCCTTGATGTTGCAAAGTGCATTATCTATGTATGTGCAGCATTTCGTAGGGAAGTAATGTACATACACACTCCAAGCACCAAGCACACTTCAAACCACTAAAGTGGTAGTGGTGTTTTGAGTAAACTTTAAATTGACCATGCTTGAAAAAATGCCACAATACTGCACTCTAGAAGTATTTAAATATATTTTTTAAAAATGTATTTAAAATTGAGCTGTTACTTGACTTATTTTTTCTGCAAACCAAACAGCACAACCAGAGCCTAGCATGTGAATTATTTTAACCCCTGCTCTACCAGGTGCATGAGCGTATGCATTCTTTTGAAACTATTGCAGGAACATCTGCATGGGTATGTGCTTGTATAGCATTTCTGTATAAACTCCCAATCTTGTGCTAGCAAGTTGTTCATAGTATTAACTTGGCAGAGTCCATCAGATCAAGAGTTTGATTTACATAGAGTGTCAAATTCCATTGGTAGAATGTTGACCCTGCCGTCTTAAAACTTTACCAGCCACCTTTGATAACGAACCATCTCAATCTATTTTAAATCAATGTTTAATCTAAATTACGACAATATATTTTTTCTTGTTTTCGTATTTTATATTGAATATTTTTAACAATGCCATACTGAATAGAAAGCACTGATCAATGTAAAATGCATATTTGAATCATAAAGAGGCTTTTAAAAAGACCAATAATTATGTGAAAACTTTGGCTTTGTTTTGCTATTGAACAAATTGAGAGATAAGTCAACTCCATTACCTCTGAGCATGGTACGAAACCCTGATAGTTTCTGGGTATTTCTTTTGTTATATTATTTTTTTTTTTAAATTATAAAACAAGAGTATTTTCTTTTTAGAAATCTTATCTGACTGACTGGGCTTTATGAGAATTGGAGAACTACTGATGTCCTGCTTTAAAAAGTGTGTTGTTGTTTTTTAAATGGCATTAATTCAAAATGCCACTAAAAAATAGCAGTGAAACATCTCTGTAAATTTCCATAGCAACTAAAATAGAAGCTGAATTCTTTTGTTCAACTCCATGTTCATTTCTTAAAAAAAGATAATAATATGGCTTTGTTACATTTAAAAACTAGAGATATCTCTTATGATAGATTTATGATAAGTTGCATTTCCAATTGTAGGACAACCACTAGTAATTACAAAACAAAACATCATTTTCTATTTATTTCTTTATTTTTTTAAAATCCTTTATTTTTGACTCAGGTCATAGCGGAGCCAATATATAACATTACATGTGACAAACATTTGCATAACTTCAAAACATGCATGGCAGGTAGCAACTGGCAGTATGTCCATCATACGTGGGTCTAGGGCAATGAGCTGAGGGAATTTATTTTGGGTAGTGGGTGCTAGCGCTTGGTGAGCCCTGTATGCCTTGGTGTGTGGCCATATCTTTAATCGGGTCGCTGGTGCTGAAGGCATTAAGGTAAGATTCACCTTCAGGAATGAGTTGGCTGTCTGGTCGTGGGCAGATGGGGAACGCGTATTGTGCGGTATGGGCATTCTGATGTTGCGCTCTTGATTTAATGAGGTTTCCCCATCATCCCGGGGTAGGGGGAGGGAAGGGGAGTACGGCGACATGTGTGTGTTAGACGAGTGTTTGTTCGCTTGGGCTACTTTTTGGTGGTTTGTATGTTGTCCGTCATACTGTCTCTGAGAACAAGTGGTTTGCTTGTTCTTTTTAGCTGGTCCATGTGGTTAGAGAGCTGGTGTGAGGTGAGTTCCGTTCCTCCTCTGGTAGTGGCAGCTGTGAGGGCTTCTTCTCTGACCCGTCGTGGGGTGAAAAGGGGTTCTCATGTCATGGGCCGTCATTCTGGCTTGTTTACTACTGCTTAGGACAAGTCGTCCTGTCTTAGTCCCAGGGTTGGTAGAAGGTCTGAGGCACCTTGCATGTCGTGAATCTTGTATGCGGTGTTCCCGTGTGTGATGAGGAGTGCCTGAGGATGTCTCCATTGATAGGTAATGTTGTGCAGCAGCAGGAGGGCTGTAAAGGGTTTCATGGTGCGGTGCCAGGCTAGCGTGGGCTCTGAGAGATCCGCATAGAACAAGAGCTGCATGCTCTCAAACATTAGTGGAGTTTGCTTTCTCGTCGCGTGGATCACCACTGCCCTATCTCCAGGATTCTGGAAGCGTATTAGGAGGTCTCTGGGCGCCGTAGTCAGTGCTTTGGCGGGTCTGGGGAGGCAGAACACCCCCCCAGGACTGCTTGTTTGACCTGTTTAGGGGGCAGGAAGGCCGACATCAGTCGCCTGACAAAGTGCAGTACCTCTGACTCCTGGATCTCCTCCCCGATTCCCCTGATCTTGAGGTTCAGGTTTCGTTGGTGGTCTATTTCTGCAAAGCTCTGTTCCATTCTGCGGTTTTGCTGTTGCATCTCGTGTACAGCCTGTTGCAGCTGTGTTGTGTCTTGCTTGCTTCAGCAGTTTTCTTCCACTGTGCTCAGACAACCTGTCAGGCCCTGCAGGTCAGTGCGGATCCGAGCCATGTCAGCCTGTATTGTAAGTTCAAGCCCCGCCAGCAGCTCTTTCATCACCCCTATGGTCACTGGGGGTGAGTCAGCATGTAGGTGAGTTGGGAGAGGGGCCAGTGTGGTGGGCGGTTGGTATATTTCTGCCCCGCTAGTGAAGTCATCTGAGATGTCTGAGCAGTCTTCGGCATAGTCGGCCATATTGGCGCTCACGCTACTACGGTCTAGCCTCCAGAGGTCTCCGATGTTACCGCTCTGTTTGGGTTTGTCCGGCTTGGGTTTCTTCGTTTTTTGACCCATTTCTTTCTCTTTTGTTAGAGGTGACATTTGGTGCCTTTTTTGGGGGGTTTGGGTTGCGCTAGAGGGCCTTATTTGGTCGGTTGTCACGGAGCTTCGGTTGCATGCGGCCATTCAGGTTAGTAGCTTGACTCCGCCCCCCACATTTACTATTTGACATGTTTCCCATAAATATTGCTGTGCTATCATAAAAATATTCTATACCCTTTGGTTTTTAATTAATTGTATTTATTGGGATATCATGTTAACACATGCCTGATTTAAAGAATTCATGTGCTGTTTTTGATCATTCATCTAAAAAATACCTTGTAGATTAGACTTGATTGATAGTTATGGGACAGACACTAAATCCAATCAATCAATCAAATAAATACATAAATAAATAATAATAAAGAAAAAAACAGGGATCAGCCAGACAGAATACTTATGGACCAAAAATACCTAAAAAGCTTTAGCCTAATGAATTAAAAAAAAACTAGTATAGATCATGCCCCTGTAGTGTCATTGCTCAATTCTCTGCTCTTTAGGAGTTAAAGGAACACTATAATAATTATGTAATAATGTAATAATTATGTAATAATAATATAACACTATAATGCCAGGAATATAACATGTATCTATAGTTTCAAAACACAGTATAGGCCACCGGCAACCCTTGCCTCTGGTTAAAATATTATGTTACTCACCTTTATGGTCTCTTTGTGGCTGGCTTTGACTTCCTGGCCCATAGGATATACTGTCCCATAGGAAAGCAGTGGGAGGCTCTTGCACACCATGCTGCCCCAGTCAGCATCTCCTCATAGAGAATGTGAGAGAGTGTGGGGACTCTAAACGTCAGTGCTGCACACTGTTCAGCGAGATATAGTAAGCCCCCCAAGCGTCTAGTGACCTTCTTTGTGACTGCCATTAGAGGTGTTCTTAGGCACTGCAGGGACAGACTGTAGACACCAGAACTTCTACATTAAGCTGTAGTTGTTCTGGTGACTATAGTGTCCCTTTAAATTACTTTCTAAATTAAACACAATGTGTAATAAGGTCAGCTAACAAAATTAGACTGTTTTTCATGAAGTGTATACAGGGAGTGCAGAATTATTAGGCAAGTTGTATTTTTGAGGATTAATTTTATTATTGAACAACAACCATGTTCTCAATGAACCCAAAAAACTCATTAATATCAAAGCTGAATATTTTTGGAAGTAGTTTTTAGTTTGTTTTTAGTTTTAGCTATGTTAGGGGGATATCTGTGTGTGCAGGTGACTATTACTGTGCATAATTATTAGGCAACTTAACAAAAAACAAATATATACCCATTTCAATTATTTATTATTACCAGTGAAACCAATATAACATCTCAACATTCACAAATATACATTTCTGAAATTCAAAAACAAAACAAAAACAAATCAGTGACCAATATAGCCACCTTTCTTTGCAAGGACACTCAAAAGCCTGCCATCCATGGATTCTGTCAGTGTTTTGATCTGTTCACCATCAACATTGCGTGCAGCAGCAACCACAGCCTCCCAGACACTGTTCAGAGAGGTGTACTGTTTCCCTCCTTGTAAATCTCACATTTGATGATGGACCACAGGTTCTCAATGGGGTTCAGATCAGGTGAACAAGGAGGCCATGTCATTAGATTTTCTTCTTTTATACCCTTTCTTGCCAGTCACGCTGTGGAGTACTTGGACGCGTGTGATGGAGCATTGTCCTGCATGAAAATCATGTTTTTCTTGAAGGATGCAGACTTCTTCCTGTACCACTGCTTGAAGAAGGTGTCTTCCAGGAACTGGCAGTAGGACTGGGAGTTGAGCTTGACTCCATCCTCAACCCGAAAAGGCCCCACAAGCTCATCTTTGATGATACCAGCCCAAACCAGTACTCCACCTCCACCTTGCTGGCGTCTGAGTCGGACTGGAGCTCTCTGCCCTTTACCAATCCAGCCACGGGCCCATCCATCTGGCCCATCAAGACTCACTCTCATTTCATCAGTCCATAAAACCTTAGAAAAATCAGTCTTGAGATATTTCTTGGCCCAGTCTTGACGTTTCAGCTTGTGTGTCTTGTTCAGTGGTGGTCGTCTTTCAGCCTTTCTTACCTTGGCCATGTCTCTGAGTATTGCACACCTTGTGCTTTTGGGCACTCCAGTGATGTTGCAGCTCTGAAATATGGCCAAACTGGTGGCAAGTGGCATCGTGGCAGCTGCACGCTTGACTTTTCTCAGTTCATGGGCAGTTATTTTGCGCCTTGGTTTTTCCACACGCTTCTTGCGACCCTGTTGACTATTTTGAATGAAACGCTTGATTGTTCGATGATCACGCTTCAGAAGCTTTGCAATTTTAAGAGTGCTGCATCCCTCTGCAAGATATCTCACTATTTTTGACTTTTCTGAGCCTGTCAAGTCCTTCTTTTGACCCATTTTGCCAAAGGAAAGGAAGTTGCCTAATAATTATGCACACCTGATTTAGGGTGTTGATGTCATTAGACCACACTCCTTCTCATTACAGAGATGCACATCACCTAATATGCTTAATTGGTAGTAGGCTTTCGAGCCTATACAGCTTGGAGTAAGACAACATGCATAAAGAGGATGATGTGGTCAAAATACTCATTTGCCTAATAATTCTGCACTCCCTGTAGAGAGGCTGTGTGAGCCTTCATAGGAGGTGTAGCTAGGGTTTTCTAAACAAAATTACTTTGCTACTGAATTGAGCAGTGAGACGGGGGCATGATCAATAAAACTACTTCATTAAGCCAAGGTTGCTTGATGCTTAGAGTGTCTCTTAAAAATATGCAACCAAATGTTCAAATTCGTGAATATTGACCAAATGGGAACCAAATTTCTAGTGAGTAAAAATGTTCAGTGAACAGGAGCCTTACCTGAATATATCTATTCATTTGTGTGTTTTATTGAAAATACTGGAATTTTATGGAATTCTGATCTGGATTAACTTCATTAAAAGGACACAAAAATGAGGCTATCACTGTACTGCAAAATATGTACATGTAAATATTGTGTATGTATTTTGCAGTATAGTGATAAGCAATTTTTTTGCTCACCCTTTTGACTTGACAAAAAACAATTTTAATTTGGGCAAGCTGAAATGCTTCCTCAACAAACTTTGGTCAAACAATTGTAAAGGGACACTATAGTCACCAAAACAACTTTAGCTTAATGGAGCAGTTTTTGTGTATAGATCATGCCCATGCAGTCTCACTGCTCAATTCACTGCCATTTAGGAGTTAAATCACTTTGTTTATACTGCCCTAGTTACACCTCCCTGCATGTGAGTTACACAGCATTTCTAAACACTTTCTGTAAAGAGTCATCTAATGTTTACACTTTCTTTATTGCAAATTCTGTTTAATTGAGGATTTCTTGTCTCCTGTTCTGTCTATAGCTTGCTAAACCCTACAGGAGCCTCCTCTATGTAATTAAAGTTCAATTTACAGAGCAGGAGATAAATACTTTAAAAAAGTTAACTGATTGAATGTGAAACCATTTTTGTTTTCATACAGGCTCTGTCAGTCACAGCCAGGGGAGGTGTGGCTAGGGCTACAAAAACAGAAACAAAGTGATTTAACTCCTAAATGACAGTTTTAAATAAGCGCTCCATCTCGGATTGGTCGCCCGCTCCCTGCGACGACCAATCAGTGCTCTATTCATGCCCAGTTTGAATGGGCGCTCCCTCTCCCATTGGTCGGCTGGGACTTCCATGCGGCCAGCGGGAACCCTACAGCCGTGACACCGACTCAAGGCCCCAAGGACTCCCTGCTGGCGCGCGTCCCTCTCTCCGGTGGATATCCCCACGCCGGAGCGCCCCCCGGACGTCAAAAGGTATATTGCAGGATTTTATGGTAAAAAGGACAGAAAGGGGAATATGAAAGAGGGGAAACATTCTAGGAGGGCACATCCATACATATAAAACAAGGCAATTCCAGGGCTGATGGAGCTGCAGCTCCAGGCCCAAGCACATGGAATAGGCCCATTGATTTTAAAAAAAAAAATTGTTTTTTTTTACACACTACTCTTAGGGTTGTCAGGTATTTCTCCGGTATTTCTTAGGGTTGCCAGGTATTTCTCAGAAGTATTTCTCAGGTATTTGAGGCTGCCTAGCCAGGGCCGGTATTGCAGTAATACCGGCAATACAAATGTCAGTCTCAGTATAAACAGATAATTCTGCAATACCAGCACCGGCCAGTAGGGGTCACTGTGTGTGGAGAGAGGCAGGGATAAGATGTTACAGCATCTCCCTCCCTGCTCTACTCACTTATCCGTGGGGGAGCAGCTCTGCACAGAGAGTCCAGAAAGCAGCTCAGAGCCTGCAGAGACAGTTAACAGCTCAGGTAAGTGTGTCATGGGGAGAAAGGTTGCAGGGAGACATGGGGACACAGGCACTAGGGGACACTGTGAGACACTAGGGGACACTGTGAGGCATGGGGACACTGAGACAATAGGGGACACTGGGAGACATAGGGACACTTGAGAATACTGAGACACTAGAGGGCACTGGGAGACCTGGGGACACAGACACTAGGGGAAACTGTGAAACTGTGAGAGACTTGGGGACACTGGGAGACATAGGGACACTTGTTGATACTGAGACACTAGGGGGCACTTGGAGACCTGGGGACACTGAGACACTAGGGGAAACTTTGAGACATGGGGATGGTGAGAGACTTGGAGACTTTAAGACATTGGGGCACTGGGAGACATGGGGACACTGGGAAACATGGGGACCCTGAGACACTAGGGACACAGTTGCCCCATGGCTCTTAGTGACCTCGTTAGCGAGGTGTGAGCATACCAAGTAAACGTTCTAAATAGTGGGCACAGACAAGGCACGTCAATAGTGGGTCTCTCAGTGTCCCCATGTCTCCTAGCCAGTGTCCCCATGTCTCCCAGTGACACTGGGAGACATGAGGACACAGACTCTATGGGACACTGAGAGACATGGGGATACAAACACTAGGGGATGCTGAGAGACATAGGGACGCCGGGGGACACAGGCGACTTTGAGACCTGCGAGACATGGGGCACTCCCTAGTATCTCAATGTCCCCATGCCTCCCAGTGTCCATAGTGTGCTAGTGTCTCAGTGTTTCCTAGTCTCCCAAAGTCTCAGTGTCCCAATGTCTCCCAGTGTCCCTATGTCTCCCAGTGACTCAGTGTCCTCTAGCATAAAAGACAAAATCTCAGGAATTCACTGTGATAGATTTAAGCAGGTTTATTGGACACAGCAAAGTTTCGACCTGTACCCAGGTCTTCATCAAGTTTCCAGTGTCCACTATTTATTACATTGTCCCTATGTATCACAGTGTCTCAGTGCCCTGTGTGTCTTTGGTGTCTTTCAGTGTCTGTAGTGTCTTAGTGTCTCAGTGTCCCCTAGTCTCTCAGTGTCCCAGTGTCCCAATGTCTCACAGTGCCCCCAAGTGTCTCAGTGTCCCCTACTATAAAAGAAAAAAACACAACTAATTTGCATACTAATATACCCCTGCATTCACGTGCCATAATTCCCTACAAATAAACCCTTGAATTCACAGATATGTTTTACGTTATAATAAAATACTGCCTGTTTTCATACATAAACACTACATGCATATAACCTCCTGCATTTTATACTCACTGACACTACACAAAATATTCTCTTGGTTTCACACATAACAGTATTACCCAAATACATACTTTGACTCATACAATTGTACTTTGAGACTACATAAATATTCTTGTAGTAGACAAAATTCATCCTTCCATTTACACACAGTTTTTCACTACACTCAAATATATCCTTGAATTCACACCTATTGATATTCTACAAACACATATGCATTCATACTGGCACAATAAGCAGACACATCCATTCACAATAATATTAAATGCTCAAATGCAAACATGTATTGATAATCATATGCATCAAAAGTAATGCATAACATTATATGAAAGTTATATTTAAAATTGATCAAATACATATATATTAGCTTTCAAGGGGCCCAGGACCTAATTTTGACCGGGGGCCCAAATGGCTGTCAGTCCGTCCCTGATGTGACCATATGGTGCAATTTCATTAAGAGCTTATGCAATGAAACGGCAGATTCTATCTTGCTTAACTCAAGTGTAACATGTCAGCCCTTGATACATTATGTAACAGAATTGCAAATGCAGTATAAATTATGGCAGTAATTTCCAAAAGGATTATCCATGGTGTAGCAGAAAATTCTTATAGGGTTATGAAATCCTTTAATTTCCAAATACGATATAGGTATTTTTGTAAAAAGCCAGCATAAGGAGCACAAGTAATCAAGAAAACAATATAAAAATGTAGATGACAAATTCTATTCACAAGGATATGTGCTTGGCTATGTCAGGAAATCACTTTCTAACCTTCAATTAATGTAATCTTCTTCAATAAGAGATTTCCAGTTTTTCTCTGACGTTAAAATTAACTGTGACTTTCCTAACAGATGTGCTGCTGGAACTAGTTAGCATTAAATTGGTTTTAAGATACTATAAACAACTTCACCTTGCCAAAGAATAGGGACTAAGTGCAAGATCATGACTACAGCAGTTAACCCTTTTTGGGATGGATTAATGCTCCTATCGACCACTGTAAAAGGTTGTTTTTAAAATAGATATTTCGATGAAGACAAAGTTCAGAATGTCAGAGAACAAACATAATACCCAGTATGATATATACCAGTGAGATAAAGGAAAAAAAAAAAGCCTGCAGGTTATAAGAAGATTCCTCTGGTACTTCTTGAATGACAAGATATAAAACGTAATTTGCAAAAAATATTTTTAAAAAGGGCCACAATAGTGTAATAAGTCTTGACACCAAAATTAAGACTTTGGAATTTATTGCACTCACTCACAGGCTTAAGGAGGTTGGAAGCATAAAGGGTTTTAATATAATATAAAAGTAATCAAGGAGCCCATCAAAAGCCTCTGTACTTAATCCAGAGGAGGAAATCCAAGACCATCCCGGGAAAGGAACAGACAGTTGCGTGGAAAGGGAAAAAAAAATATATATATATACATATATATATATTGTAACGGCACCTCCAGGCATAAAAGGGTTAAACCGCCATTTAGAGGATATTCCCCTTCCAGATATACAGGCAGCTACCAAAGACACCAATCCGCCCAACAGGAAACCATATGAATGCCGTAAACAGCTGAACCGGAACCATACGAATGCTGTAAACAGCCGATTAGGAAAAACCATACGAATAGGTTTACACTCCTAGCAGTCAAACTGGAACAGCATACAATAAATCACCCCAAGAACGAGACAAGGCTCCATTTCGAGGGTCAAGCAGGAACAGACAGAGCTGTGGGTTTATTGTTCTTATATACACATTAGTACCACCCACAGGGTTTTGGAAAACAACCAATAAACACGTACAATACCCCTAGACACTCCCACACAAAATCCTCCCCTCTGCCTGTGATACAATTACCTTACACAATGGGTAATGTAATTATCACAGCCAGAGAAATACAGTTTTTCCACATTATTCATAACTTTAAAGGTATGCATCACATTCACATTCACATTTTCAGAATCAGCATACTCCAAATACAAACATACGTCAAAATCATACAAATTGGTCCAGTGGTTCAAAAGATAGATCGTAGTCCTTTGTGACCAAAGGAAGCATGTTTTTTCTGCCCAAAATCAGTTCCACAGAGAAGTAATCCAATTATCTCCAAGGACAGAGGCAAAACTCCAATAAGCACATGGCAGTAAAAAGACAGTAAAATACAATAAAATACACAAGGTTACATTTATGACATAAAATACAGACATGCAACATATGCCCAGATAGCTTAGGTCTGAGCGCACATTAATACTGAATGGCGCTCAGACCACACACATACAGTTCAATCGCCATGGAGCCAAAGTCTTTTATTACACGAATAGGCTCCATGGCATAGCTATCTGGTTTATATGAGTTCATTCAGTAAATCTGAGAATCTACCAAACGCCAGGGCAGAAAACATGAACAGACCTTTCTGAATAGGAAAATAAAGTATTTAAATGCCGGTCCATAGTCAAAAGGCAGCAGGCAGGCTCCAGGCTCCTCCAATGCACAGTGGCGAGATTGGTCTCGTCACATCTCTCCCCTTTTCCAAACAGACTAACAGGGTATCTGACCTCCTGCCGGTCAGTGCCCTGGTTAATCCAGCAGCCCACCCACAAAACAGAAACAGCAGTAGAGCCCACCCACAATTAATGGTTCCTACACCTGAGTAAGGGAGAAACTTGTCCATGTCCAGGTGCTTCACCACGGCTGTGTGGGGGACTGGTAGGTTTCCTTGGTGGTTAAAATGAACACAAAATAAAATTAAAATTAAATTAGGATAAGCACTTAGTTTTGTCTCTCCACCCTATGTCTTTTGGAACCCCTGACAAAGTCCACAGGCGGAAGGAACGCGTAGGATGGAGAGAGACGGAACTAAGCGCTTGGTGAAAACATTTGGTTTGTCCTAAACCAGGTTTCAGACAAACCAAATGTTTCAGATTTTGTCCATGTGGTATTTCAGTTTAGGAAAAGAACCTTACACAAGGGAGGGGGGTCCAAAGGGCACTATAGTGTTAGGAATACAACTTTGTCTATATAGCCTTAGTCACACCTCCCTGCTTTTACTTACACTAGTTCTGCCTCTAACCCCTACAGCTCACCCCTCTTCTAACCCATAACCTTAGTCTTAACTTTAGCTCTAACTCAAAGTCTGCCTTATTCGATTATTAATCCTAACCCTAAACATAGACATAACAATAACTCTGAACATACCCCTACCACTCACCTAACTTGGTCATAATGTTATCCTAAACTAGAAACCTAATCTTAACATTACAAAACTAACTCTACTTGCAAGCTGAACCTTTATCCATGTGCTTGGCATACAAACTACAAATTTACACTATGGTAGTTCTAAACCTAATCCTATCCATAACCATAATATAGTAATATAACTCTAATTGAAGTCAGAGACTGATACAGGATACAGGACACAAGACTGATACAGGATAATGTGCTTAAAGGGATACTATAGTTCCAGGAAAACAAACTTGTTTTCCTGGCTCTATAACTTTCCCCTCTGTCAAGCCCCCGATGTCCCTCGGCGCTTGCTCAGGTCTACTTCGCTCCTCCCCCGCTGGGACATGCACAGCATTAGGATTTCCCCATAGTAAAGCATTATACAATAATTTCCATTGGGGATTCCAATGAAGCTGGAAGTCTTCATGCATACTGTGAGGGCATCCAGCGTCAATTAGGCAACCAAAATTAGCCTAACGATCAGGAAGTCCCTCTAGGGGCTGTCTGGTAGACAGCTATTAGAGGTGAAGTTAACCCATAAAGGTAATTATTGCAGTTTATAAAAAAACTGCAATAATTACCTTTGCAGGTTTAAGGGTGTTGGGACACTGCACCCAGACTGCTTCAATGAGCTGAAGTGGTCTGGGTGCCTATAGTGTCCCAAACCAACATACCAGACAACCAAATTCACCTGTGGGAAGCAATATTAAAAGTTTCTTACAAATTTACAAAAAAAAAAAAAATATGGACATACAAAGCTACAGATAAAAACAAATGAAAAAACAGAGTAATATTGTATATACACAAGTGTCCAATAATGTATATTGCACTCACAAAACTGTAATTGTTTATAGGCACATCTCCCAATACAGGGTATGAGATCTGTATTTCAATGTGCCAGCTAAAGCTGACAGGAGTTTATATAGACCCAGGTCCTTGCGTCATATCTGTACATGCATACAGCGTAAATTATTACGGCAGCACCAAAACCTAAGAAAGGTATGTGACTTGCATCATTTAAGTTAGTTCAGAGCCAGAATGACACAACCTTGCAAAAGTAAGGCTATGTCTAAACTGCCTCAACCACAGCTAAATTGAAGCAGGTCAATCATTATAAAAATTTTTTTTAAAGTTCTCTCTTTTACTATTGTTTTACATCCAGAGATAAAAATAACCTAATTTTGGCATCTCGGAACAGGCATTATAAAATGCAGTTCTGAACTGGATTTTTTTTTTTTTCAGATAAGAGGGTTTTTTGTTGTGCACAAGTGTAATCAGTAGTAGTTCTAAGTGGAAAAATTTATTACACGCAAATGGCAAACACAACAGGATGGAACATTATAGGGAGAATAACTACTTAATTGCTGTACTTATTAAACTAAACTACTTACTAAACTTGTACATGGCAATATTTTTAATTCTTCCAAACAAAATTTTCAGAATTGTTTGGGACCTACATCGTTTAGTAAATTGCTGACTTGGTTCGGGCAATATATAGTTGTAAAACCGAAAACTGGCTGAACTGGACATGTCTGTAGCGCAAGGGTTAATCATATGGCTGCTGGCCAATTCTTGCTAAATACTTTTTAAAAATTCTTAAAACAGTAAGCATATAAGGAATAAAGGAATCAGTATAACCTCCCTTAGTACAAGGGAGGTGGTCTTCAATCATGCCGCCAGTGGGAACATATATGGTAAACAGAGAGCAGCTGGTGTATGCTTACTGTAATGAAACACTAGTGACTAATTAAACACTAGTGTCACTAACCTACACTCCCCTGTGTCCCCACCCATAAGTGTTGGGGCTAATAAATAAAGTAGTGGGTAACATATAGGCCACCCCTGCCACCACAGTGTGACTCTAAGTAAATAATAATGCACTAGTGCCCCCATGCCCTCCAGCCTTCATCATTTGATGCAGACTCTAATTTCAAAATGGGAGATCACCTAATGTCCCCACCAGCCCCACCCATTAGCAGCAAGTGGGGGCTCAAATATTGATAACGGAGGGGGGGGGGACCTAAAGTCATCCCCTGTCTTGTACCTATGGGCAGTGGATAAGGTCTCTAAATAGTTATCTCTAAATAAATATCGAATGGGGCTGGTAAAAAAAATACATTTTTAAAAACATATATATACTTACTATTAGATATCTTTTTTTTTCTTCTATCTTCTTTTCTTCATCTCCAAATGAGGCCAAACAAAGACTGCAACTTTTAAAATAAAAAAATAAAATTAGGACACTCTGTCTTATTTTTATGGCTTTTCCCAACACTATGCAATATGTAGAGCTCCCTGACTGAGGTACTATAGCATGGGGACGCCACTAATAAGGGGTGTCCCAACTTGCAAGTTCATTCTGAGGTGAGCCCCTGCAGAGTTCACATGGAATTTTGTTAAATTAAATTGTGCTTTTATTTTTTTTCTGCAATACGATTTTTATTTTTTATTTTCTAAATTGAGGCAGGACAATATAGAACTAAAGGTAAGTGTGAATTGCCCCTTCACTCTTATTAGGGTGAAGGGGATAGGTAGGTTTTTCTTAATTGGGCACCCAAAGGGGGTTGGACATAATGTTTTTTGGAGGTGGACAATGGCATGTCTACAACCATTCTATATTTATTCAGAGCCCCCCTACTGCCATCCATGGGTGGGGCCTGGGTAGGTTACCCTCATTATCAATATAAGAGCCCTCAATTCCCATCCATGGTAGGTGGCTGAGGGGGAACATTAGATTCACCATTTATCACTATTAGAGCCCCCAGCCATCACACTCTCTCCTCCCCCACCCCCCCAAATTATTAATTTTAGGCACCACCCACTTGCCATGTAGGAGGCCCACCAGTGGCACACGAGTGGGGGGGGCTTGCACACTATGCCCCCTGTCGCTTTATCTTTTAGTTATAGTTCCATTGTTATGGCACATGGGGTAGACAATGATCTGTCCACCCCCCTTTTTTTTTTTTTAAATAGAAGGTCTTACCTGACACACGGGGTGCATGTTACGAGCAACTGGGAAGAAATAGTTGCTAGTCTGCCCAGTTGCTAGTCTTTTACCACTGGCTGCTCACTGTTTAGAAAATATGTCCTCCCGTTTTTTCTTTAATTTCTTAAAGGACTGACAATGTTATTCATCTCTTATACATATATAAACACATGAAAAAAAGTGTGGGATTTATGGACTACTCAGAATTCGCCGATATAATCCTTTAATCTAATTTTGTATCCTCACCCTCTTGTTTTATAGCCACTCTTAATTGATGACTTTTAAAGATGGAAAAAATCACAGTTAAAATATCTTGCACATGCTTCACAAATTTTAGAACTATGTGCTAATTATTTCACCGTGCATTACTTATCTTTAGGAAATGTTGATCTAAATATTAACAAAAATTAGACAAGGACATTATTCTTCAGTGGCTAAATTCCCTATGTGATAAAAAAGTAAATTTAGCAAAAAAGAAAACACAGATTATTTTTTTCTAAATACTGCTAGCATGCATGTTTTCTTTCTGCACATTTCTAATTTTACTGTCAATATTTGTTTCATATATCACTGCATTTTGCTTTACAATGTAAGTATTGCCTGCAGCAGACTGCAAAGACTAACTTTTAATATTCACAAAGGTGTGTTTTCCATGAAACGTGTTTTTACATTCCTTATTTCTCATGTATGGAGTTTGGTAGTATCATTAAATTCTATCCCACATCAGATATTCATTTAGTATCATTAAATGATGTCAATGAGTGATATTACATAGGCAATTTTCATGTGTGAAGTCAGTCAGTGCTTTTCAGGTGACTTTGCATAATTGGATTTTTTGATATTCTTTGATATCGCAAGGTTGATATATCTCATTAAAAAAGATGATGCATGTATTCCATTTGTAAATTCATATATAATGCAACTGGCTGAAACTGTGCAAAATGAAGCTCTGTCAACACGAGTGATTTAGCTGCTCATTTCTACACAATTAATTCTTGCTTCGCTTTATAACTTTTAAAACAAAACACTTGCTCTGTTTTGTAACTTTTAAACCAAGTCAGTTATTGACAGATCTACATTTTAAATCCTGACAAGGTTGAAAAAACATTTTTTTATTTTTTTTAAATGAAAGAAATGTGTCAGAATTCTCGTTATGATTATGGATACAATAAAACTGCCTGGACAATCTCTCACAAATTGCCATTCTTGGGTGGGACCTTGAAATGAAGAAATATTTTCTGTGCCCTAGAAATTTAGCTAAAATAAAATCTTATTGATTGTCAACAGTCCTGCAGGCTTACTGTCTCATTATATCTCTCTACACTTTGATGATAATTGATTATTCAGGTTTGTTTGGGGTTGGAGTTAATTTGACTCAATTTATCTTGTCTAAAGATAATGATGATGAAGCTAACAGGCTCGTTAGCTTGGGAAATCCTATTTAACTTTTTTTTCTAGGGACACTTATGGAAAGTGTTTGCTTAAGGGCTGAATTAATAGCAATGATTTTCTGCTGAATATATGCTTCTTAAACATCTTTAACTAAAAATGGTTGCATTAGTATATTTAGACCAAGGTTTACATCTCAAACTCTGTAGGGCTCCATACCCAACTCTTACTAGTATGACTAGTCACAAGAGGCAAAGGTGTATAATGTCTTTAGAATCGTGTAATAGCAATGGAGTGCAAAATAAAAAATCTATAAGCAACATAACCTAATGAATAATACACTACGTAAATTAACCCCTTAGTGACCAGAACATTTTTCAATTTTCTTACCGTTAAGGACCAGGGCTCTTTTTACATTTCTGCGGTGTTTGTGTTTAGCTGCAATTTTCCCCTTACTCGTTTACTGTACCCACACATATTATATACAGTTTTTGTTTCCATTTAATGGTCTTTCTAAAGATACCATTTTCATCATATTATATAATTTACTATAAAAACAATTATAAAATATGATGACAAAATGTAAAAATCTGTTACACATCTACAACCACCAACAAACACCCAGGCTAAATAGTTTCAAAATTTTGTCCTGAGTTTAGAAATACCCAATGTTAACACGTTCTTAGCTTTTGTTTTTGGAAAGTTATAGGGCTATAAGTACAAGTGGCACTTTGCTATTTCCAGACCATTTTTATTTTCAAAATTAACTGTAACACTGGTATCTGTCAGGAATCCCTAAATAACCCTTCACATGTATATATTTTTTAAAAGAAGACAATCTAAGGAATTAAACTTGGGGTATTTTGACTGTATTTATGCAACCATTTTACCACCAATCTATGCCAAATTTAAATAATTAAATAAATAATTGGTGATTTTGGACACATTTAAGACACATTTAGGACACATTTGGACACACAATTTAAGAATACATGTACAGAGAACTTTGAGGGTTACTGCCAAAGAACACCACAATATGTGTTCAGCAACATCTCCTGAGTACAGTGATACCACCCATGTATAGGTGTGTTGGGTTCTCTGGGGGCCAAAAGACCTTATTTGGAGGGTCCACATTCAAGTTTTCCAACTTGGAATTTTCACAGCTGTCATCATGCACATATGTCCTATTTGGGAAATTTTTGAAAAGCTGGACAATGTAATTTACCCCCATCAAACCATATATTTTTGAAATGTAGACACCCTAGGGTATTTCAAATTGTGGTATTTAACACTTTCCATCCACTAATTCTACCACCAGTCTTTTTCAAACTTTTGAGTAGTCATTTTTTTGTGTTATTTTTCTTTAAACGTTGTACTTTAGGCATGGATTCTCAGTTCCTGTTATGTGTTACTGACAAAAAAACACCCCAATATGTACTCAGCAACATCTCCCGAGTACAACAGTGCCCCCAATATATAGATTTTATGGGTTTTTGCAAACTTACAGGGGTCAAATGTAGGGCTTTTCCCTTTTCCATGTTTACACATTGAAATTTGCCAGATTGGTTTGCTGGGCCTATGTTGCCTTTGAGACCGTATAGCCAGGGGCGTACCTAGAGCATTTGGCACCCGGGGTGGACCCAGAGTGTGGCAACCCTCCCCCCCCATAATAAAAATGTAAGAAAACACCCACAATTTTTTCAATGTTTTCAATAATATTTATTTCACAAATTTGTAAACTGTATATCAACTTGAAAAATGGAACTATGAAAAATAAATTAACTTAGAAATAAATAAAATTTAAATAATTAACATTTACTTAACAGTTAATACGCTTTCTATAAACAAAAAAACACACAGATCCAAAGTGACCACTCAGTCTATTCGGCAGAGGTAATATGCAATGATTCACATCCACTGCCTTCGAGCCTTCATTTCTGCAAATTTATCAATTACTTCATCAAAGCCAATCTTCCTTGCATATTCATGCTCAATTGAAAGTATAGCCAGATTTGTCAACCTTGTCTCACTCATGGTTGAGTGAAAGAAATTTTTTATCAATTTTAATTTGGAAAAACTTCTTTCACATGAAGCAATAGACACACAGAGAGTCAAAAAGAATCTTAAACACAGTGACAAATTTGGCAGAGATTCTCAATAATCCCATTTAACAATGAACTCCAGGAACTGCAATGCCGTCCATTTCTTTGCTTCTTCAACACTGATCTTGGCAGCTTCCAAATGCCTCCAAAGAAGTTCAATTTCCTTAAAGATGTCTTCATTAGAGAATTCGTCAAAAATCTCAGTCAATTTTGGAGTATAATTACGAATATCTTTCTCTGTTGCCACAACCAGAGAACTTGGCTGAATAACAGCAAACATTGAAAGGATTTTTTCAATTGCCTGAGAATGAATTTCCAACTCGTGATGAAAACGATCAAGGCACTCAAACATAGCCCTTTTCATTTCCTCTGGCAATGTGAGACCAGTGTCCTTTGCCTTCTCTCCTGGCATTGTTTTACGGAGCTTTACTCTCCCTCTTCTTTCCATTGAAATGTCCATTTCTTTACACATAGTAGTTGCATAACAAATGGCCTTCTCCACAATTTCACTGCACTGATCTGCTAGAAACGCTTTCAAACCTTGTAGTTTCACAATGCACTGAGTGAGTCCCACAGTTTGCAAATATTTCTGTGTTATATTAACTTCTTCTAGAACTTCACACCAGAAAAAGAAAGGTAACACAAAAAAGAAAAATCACATATGGCAGACAGCAACATCTGAGCCGATCCTCTTGTGTCCACATTTTCTTTGGGATTACATAACTTTTCAAAGGCTGAAGTCAGTTTTTCAAAATTTGCCCTCACTGGCTTCACAGCATCATAATGAGCGCTCCATCTTGTTTGGGAAAGTCTTTTCACTGTCACAACTACATTTTCCATCAGCAATTCCCAACAATGTGTAGAAACCGAAAAAAAGGAATACACTGTCTCCAATGTTCCAAAAAAGGTCACACAGGAAACAACACTTCCAAATGAGTGCATCCCACATAGGTTCAGGGAATGGTTAGCACATGGCATAAACAAAGCCTTGGGATTAATCTCTTTTATTTTTGCCTGAACACCACCATGAATCCCTGCCATAGTTGCAGCATTATCATATCCTTGACCACGGCAAAGGCTTATGTCTAGTCCATCTTCCTCCAGATGTTGCAGGATATTTTCTGTGAGCTCAGCAGCAGTCTTTTCAGCAACAGGAAAGAACCCCAAGAATGATTCCTTTACTTCAACATGGTCCCCTTCAATATGAACATATCTGATCACTTCACACATCTGATCAGTGTGGGACACATCAGGGGTGCTGTCAAAAAGAATCCCAAAGTACTTTGCTTTCTTGATATCAGCCACTATTTTGTCCTTCACATGATTTCCCAAAAGACAAATTAATTCGTTCTGAATTTTTGGAGAGGAATAGGAAGTCATTCTCTTTCCAGATGCAACAGCATGTTTGAGCCTCATGAAATGTTCCTTTAAAATGGGATCATAGTTTGAGAGCAATTCTACCAATTCAAGGAAGTTGCCTTTGTTTGCGGATGACATGGTCTCTCTATGACCACGAAAGGGAAGATTCTGGTGAGCCAGAAACAAAGTTACATCCAAAAGGCGATGCAAAATATCCCTCCATTTCCTTTTCTCTCTGTCCACTGTTGTTTGATGGACATGATCAATGCATTTTTGTAGCTTCAATCCTGCTCTCAAGGTCTTCCATTTCTCCAAGTATGTAAGATGCTGCTCAGAAGCCTCATGATCAGACACCTTTGGGTTCAGCTTCCACCACAATTGAAACCCAGTAACAAAACTGGATGTCCCTGTTACTTTGTCATCAACAGCAAAAAGTCTGCAGCAAAAACAAAACAAACTTTGTTTTGATGGAGAGTACACCATCCACGTTCTAAGAATTTTTTCGCCATTAGGCAGAGCCTTATAGAACCATGCAGTGGTCAACTGTCGACTCTTCCCTTTTGATTTCTCTCCTTGCCTTTCAACAGGACTGAATGGCCCATCTCTATTTTGGAAAGGTTCACTTCCCCTCTTAATAAGGTCCACTCTTAAAACATCTGGAACTGGAACTGGCCAAGCAGCAACATCAGAATAAACTGACAGTCGAATAGTCTCCTCTTCTTCTTCATCATCATCATCATCATCATCATCATCAGAGTCTTGCTGATGCAGGCTTCTGCTGGCATCGCCTTCATCTACATCACTTTCACCGCTTGAAGATAAAATGATCTTCTCCAATTCTTGCGCATTCCCATATGAAGCTTCTTGAGAAGATACTTCAGGCATTTCACCTCTGGATTCAACAGACTCAATGTCTTCAGCGCTTTCTCCTACTGCGGTAGATGTTGAAGGTGCAACATATTTTAAAATTGATCCAGACATCGCCTCAACTGACTTTTCTTTTGCCTTCTTAATTTTTCGTTGCTGAGACCCGCTTGGTCTATTTCGCTTCATATTGGTGTTTTCTGCAGAAAAATACTAAATTTATTTTGGCTCTAGGGTTTGCTAGTGCGATATCTGTCTTATATTTCCCATCTTGGCATACCATTTGTAAAAGTAGACAACCAAGGGTATTTAAAGGAACACTATAGTCACCCAGACCACTTCAGCTCAATGAAGTGGTCTGGGTGCCAGCTCCCCCAGATTTTAACCCTCCAGATGCAAAAATCGCATCCAGCTTGCAGAACGTCCATAGGAAAGCATTGAGAAAGGCCACTCGGGAGCTGATGTCGGCGGGGGAGGAGAGTTCACCAGTGCCGAGGGAGCCCGGCACTGGATTAAGATAAATGGCTGAAGGGGTTTTAACCCCTTTAAACCCATTCAGCCACTTACCTTTCTCCAGCGTCGGGCTCCCTCGGCGCTGGTGACCTCTCCTCCCCCTGCCGACGGCAGATCTGAATGCACATGCGCGGCAAGAGCCGCGTGCGCATTCAAACTGCCCTTAGGAAAGCATTACTCAGTGCTTTCCTATGGACGTCCAGCGTCTTCTCACAGTGAGTTTTCAGTGAGAATTGCGGAAGCGCCTCTAGCGGCTGTCACTGAGACAGCCACTCGAGGCTGGATTAACCCTCAGTGAAACATCTCTGAAACTGCTATGTTTTCAGCATCAGGGTTAAAACTAGAGGGACCTGGCACCCAGACCACTTCATTGAGCCGATCCTTAGAAACAGCATAGGAAAAGGATTTGGGTTCAAAAGATGTAGCAGCTAGGGCAGAGGTTTTGTAGAAGGGGGCCAGGGCAGAAGTTTTGTATAAATGTGCCAGTTTTGTAGAAGGGGGAAGACCAGTGCTTTTGTAGAAAGGGGCAGGTGAGAAAATTCTAGAAAACGCCTGCTCTGCCCCTTTCTACAAAGCCCCTTGTCTCGCCCCTTCTAGAAAACCCCTTCCCTTCGGCCTTCATATAAAAATCCTGCACACTGACAACATAAATTTCATACACTCCCTTCACATAAAAACCCTGCACACCCCCTTAATTTAAAAAAAACAAACAAAAGCACTGCACACCCCCTTAATAAAAAACAGAAACCATGCACAACCCCCTTAATAAAAAACACTGCACACCCACCTTAATAAAAAAACCCTGCACACCCCCTTAATAAAAAAAAAAACTTGCACAACCCCCTTTGATAACAAAAAACCTGCACACCCCCCTTAAAATCCTGCACACCCCCTTAACAAAAATCTGCAGTGCACATCCTCCCTTAATAAATAAAATACTGCAACCCCATTAATTAAAAAAAACCTGCACCCCCATTAATTAAACCTACCCCCTTAAATAAACCTTCCCGCGCTGCAACCCCCTTTAATTAATCCACACCCCCCTTTATTTAATCCACCCCCTTAATCCACACCCCCCTTAATTAATCCACACTCTTTAATTAATCCATACCCCTTAATTAATCCACACTAATTAATCCACCCCCTTAATTGATACACACACCCTTAATTAATCCACACTAATTAATCCACCCCCCCTAATTAATACTGCCCCCATAATTAATACACCCCCCATAATTAATATACACCCCCCATAATTAATACACCCCCATAATTAATATACACCCCCCATAATTAATCCACACCCCCCATAATTAATACACTGGACAAATTTATTTTATAAATGTTTTTTTTTTTCAATTTATATTATATGTTTAAAGGCCAAAGGCTTGTATTTGTGGGAGGAGTTAGCGTTCCTATAAAACATTACTCCCCCCTGCTTACCTTTGCCGTGGCGATCAGTTCAGGTTACCTTAACTTCCAGTTACGGCCTTAGTTTGAAGCTCCCGCCAGTTTCAACATCCTTCGCGTCTAACCGTTACCTCGCTCGCAGCAGTTTTTCACACGTAAGTTTGATAAACACGAACCTGCCTCATGTTTCAAACAACACGAACACTATCCAAGTAACAGATGAGAATAGCCGCATTCGGGCTATTCCCACAATCGGCCTATGCGTAGGGGTAGGCTCCCTACAGTTGTAAGTTCATCTAGGCCCCGTACAATATTGAAACAGCTGCACCCAGGACTCACAGCACACAACCCTGCAGGACTTGCCTAAGCAGAGGTAGCATTTCTGGATGGTCATTTCCACCTACCCTACCCCACATCCCACCCTCCCCATGGTACTCATTACATTTATAGATAACTCAAATTACCTAGCTTTCCTGACAAACCAATCATGTCCACCAAGCCCTCCACACCTAAAATAGCTAAGCTCACACAATAACCAGGGACGGACTGACAACTCACAGGGCCCTCGGGCAATAGGAGACCAAGGGCCCCCTTCTGGTGCAAAGTTTTTTTCCCCTGTGTTTGCTGGTGACATCACAAGCAGCATCCCCCACATTTGTTTTCAATCTTACAAGTCCATACAAGTAGCCTGCAAACGTTTGTAGGCGACTTGTGGGGTTCAGTGTGTGGGATGCTGCTTGTGATGTGTTCCTGTATGTCAACGTGTTGTGTAAAATGTTTTGCCTTTTACCTATTGTACTGCGCTGCAGAATATGTTTGTTCTATATAGATGGTTGTAATTATGGTGTGTGTGTGTGTGTGAGTGTTTGTGTAAGGAGGCTGTATGCAGTATTGCAATGGTAGAAATGCTGCCTGTGATAACTGTCCATAGGGAGGCTGTATGTTGTTTTCCATGTCTGGGGATGTTGCTTGTGGGATTGTGTGCATACAGTGAGACTTCTGGTGGATTTGAGTGTGTGAATGAGTCTGTTTGCAGTGTAGTATGTGAGTTGAGACAGCTGGTTTTGTTGCAGTGTGTGTGGTAGGGGCTGCAGTAGGCATCTGGGGGTTACTAGGGCTGTAGTGTGTGTTTTTATGGATAATAAATATTGAAAGGACTCTCCAGTGCCAGGAAAACAAACTGTTTTCCTGGCACTGCAGGTCCCCTCTCTCTCCCACCCCCCATCCCATGTTGCTGAAGGGGTTAAAGCCCCTTCAGTGAATTACCTGTATCCAGTGCCGATGTCCCTCAGCGCCGGGTCAGGATCTGCCCACGCTCCTCCCCCGCCGAGGAGACCGGCGGGGGAGACCAATTGAGCATGCGCGGCCAGGGAGACCTAATGCGCATGCATGGCAATGCCGCGCACGTGCATTAAACCTCCCCATAGGAAAGCATTGAATGCTTTCAATGCTTTCCTGTGGGGATTTCAGCGATGCTGGAGGTCCTCACATAGCATGAGGACGTCCAGCGATGTTATTCCACACTTTTCGTGTTCTATGAACACAGAAGTGTCTTCTAGTGGCTGTCTAGTAGTAACTTTCTGACAGTAGAACACCCCAATACCACACCACAGAGCATGTCAAAGACAGAAGCACTATTTTCCACATTAGGGGTATCGGTAGCTGCTGAGAAGACAGCAGGCCCCACTACTAATCTGACTTTTTTAGGGATATGCATAGACTTGGTGACAATGCAAGCGAGTCTCCCAGGTGACAAGGTTCAGAGAATCAATACAGAGGTCGAAGGGTTCCTCACTAGAGGGACAACTTCTCAAAAAGGCCTGCAGTCTCTTCTGGGTTCTCTGAACTTTGCAATGAGGATTATCCCACAAGGTCGAGCATTTATTTCAAGACTACTTAGTCTATTACCAAACATACCTCACAACAACAGTATCATTAAACTTGACTGACAAGGTAGGGCAGATTTGTCCATGTGGAGCCAATTCTTGACACACTGGAATGGGGTAAACCTATACATCCCACCTTTGACAGGGAACTCCCCAGTGTTATGTTGACATCGAGGCATCGCTGCAATACCATTAGAGCTGCTGGAAGCGATCATGATCACTCCCAGTGCTCTAATTACCTGCGAACATATCAGGTACGTCCGCGGTCCTTAAGGACTGTTTTTTGTCGGATGTACCTGATGCGTCCTTGGCCACTAAGGGGTTAAACATATAGCTGTTGAGGTCACAATAATCAAAGTATCGTCTCTCAGAATGCATGGAAATACTGTGACAAAGGCTGGATTAATAAAGTTGTACGTGTCTGCACACAAAGTCTCCTCACTCACTTAAGTTTGGAACTCAGTACTACAGTTCCCTAGTCATGGTTTAGTTTACTGGGCCGCCACTGCCAGGGTATGTTCCTGCAGCACTGGTCTCTGGTGTGACAATTCGAATCTTTATCTGAGATCATCGAGACCAACGATCTCAGTCAATCCAATGCTTTCACATATGAAAGTATAATGAGATTTCTGTGCATGCTGCGCAAAATGCAGTGCTGTGGCAGTCAGATGGTCTCTATAAGACAGTCTAATTGAAATAGTGGAATTTTAGACCATTATTTTAGCAGAGGCGCCTATAGTGGCTATTAGTATGACTGCCAGAAGGCGCAGGTTAAAATACGGGACATGGCACCCAGACCTCATCAGATGCAGTGGTCTGGTTGCCTATGGTATTAATTTAGTATAAAGCCTGCCCCTCTACCCATAAAAAATATATTTGATCCCTGTACAACTCAGTTCCTTTTAAACCACCATCTCCAACTTTCTCTGGGATTTAGAATTTAAAATAATGTAATGGCTGGTGGCTCAACCAATATAGTGCTTAATTATTTGCATTATACTTCAGGAGAAAATATGCAATTCAGATGTCAACAATCAGTGAGAAAGTCTTCTCTGTCCAAAGACTTGTGTGTTACTCAATTTGTGTATTGCCTTTAGGGTAATTCACTAACATACCTCCCATATTTCAAATGGACACTTTCATTTTAGAGGTCTGAGTGGGTGGGTGGCCAGGGGCATTGCTGATATGAGAAATTTTTACAGCAACTTATGCAATTAAAATGTATTTTAAAAGAAGAACAATGTATCTTATTTACACAGACTGATTTCTAAACTCATTGTACTCTCATTGTATTTTGTATTTTTATTAAATGGGGTTAAAATAGGAATCTCCCACAACCATAAAGCACGCCAGTAAGATCAAGTGCTTTATGGGTGTGGAGTGATCCTTTATAAACATATTAATGAGAATTTTATTGCTGTGGAGTTCTGGTATAATTTCAGACACACCAACAGCTCCTAGAAACAATAGCATAGAATAGGAAAGAGGGATTGTCCCTCCTAAATTGGGAGAGTTAGGAGTTACGCGCTGAAGTGAGAATTGTCAGAAATTCCAAGTGAATTCAGAGTTAAGTTCAAAATAGCCTAACTGGAAGCAATGCTGACTTTTCCAATTCAGCTTTTTTCCCTGATGTGCACTTTCCAGACAGACACACCCATTAGGGGTGTCACACGTGATGCTAAATGTGTACATGGTAAAGTTAATTTATTAATGATAAAATATAATCACTTTTTTTAACTCAACAGGCTCTCTAGTACTCATCAATTCACTGTGGCTTGGGCAAGGCATTATTAATTTTGCGTAATCAACACTACACATATATGTATTAAAGAAGAAAAAAAACCCTGAAAGAGTACAATATAGAATTATGCCATTATTTATTAAAATACTAACATAGGAGGAATTTGTGATAAATTGCATTGGCCTTTTCAATGGACAGAAGGCATTTTGTGATAAATGACAAGCAGCTGGGATTTGTTATTTTGGAGCATTCCTCTTTAATGCGAGAAAAGGTACAGAAATGTGGAGTTAAAAAAAAGGAGAATTAGACCAATGGTACCAGGTACTGTACCTTTCCAAATACATTTTTCGTGATCTTCATGCTGCACAAATGCTTTGCAAATATGCTTTCGTTTGTGCCACAAATGCTCCATCTGTGTAACATCTTAAAAGCTTCATTATAAATAGAGCACAAAATGGGAATTTTTTTTTCCTTTGGATATTTTTTCTGTGGTTATCAAACCATTAAAATCTAAACAAAATATATATATATAATGCACACCGATAATAAAAGCAAAATAAATAAATAAATAAAATACTCGTCATCAACACAGCCTGGGTGTTTTACAATAATTACCTGGAAAAGAACTGAAGGTTTGCTGCTTAGAGCAGGGAAGATGAAAGAGAGGGAGCATTAGAACTTTGGATGTCAGTGTGTAATGAAAAACAGATCCCACAATATTAAAGGCTGTCTGGCATATGTGTGGAAAGGCTGGCACTGAGCATAGTGTATACCCTTTAGTAGTAGTAGCAGCAAGCTCTCTTTCAACACTTGACTGCTGATTTGAAAAGTGGCAAGTGTCAGCCAATTTCTGATTTTAATTATAGGCTTGATATATTTGAAAATTGAAACTATTAATTTGTTCGGCTTGGCTTATTTGAAATCTTGTAGTTATTAGCAATATTGTCTATATTGCCTGCCTGTATTCCAAGGTTACCTTTCTGGTTAAGTTAAAATATTTTATCGTTAAGATGCATTTAAGAAATAAAAAAACATTAAAAAAAATTACAAAAAAAGTACTCCATCACAGCAGCATACCAACCTCCCAGCATTTCAAAAGGACAAAGTGGTACACTTTAATGGCCAAAACGCGGGGCTATTCTGAGAATTCTTAGGTGACTTAACCATAACCTTTTATACTATTAAAATGCAATTTGGAACAAGAGCGATTTATTGTAGTTTAAATGCACATTATTATATTATTGCTAGGGAACTCTGTACACACTGTATCCACGCAGACACCCCATCAAAATGGGGTTTCCAGGAAAGAAGACCATTAGGATATAAAAGAGAAACAGATTGATTTGGACTCAAATTAGGCACTGTCCTAAATGAATAAGGACCATTGGGAGGTATCATTAGGAATAAACAAATAATCAGTGTTGCAGACTGTATATTACAGAGTCCGGCGTGCTTCATACAAATGAGCATTTTCAATGCTTTTAAAACTTTAATAAAAGTGTTTGGTTCTCCTCTTGTAGGTAAATAGACCTGATCACATGACAATAATCCTAATTAACCCTTTCCCAGGATGGCTAAAATATTCATCATAAAAAGGTATGTAGTCAACAATTAGATCAGGATGCAAAATTACAGACAAATGTAGATTATACAACCTAGATAAAAACTAGGACAAATGTCATTTATCTAGCTTAAAATTAATATATATCACTCTCGGTATAACAAATTAGAAATATGAACGCAATCAAAACAAGAACTACATATAAAAAAAAAATATCGATTGATTCTAACAAAAAATAAATATAAACATGATAAAAATAAATACTTGGAAAACCAGGATTAATAAAGTGATTGAAAGCAGTTTGATCAAGAAGATCATTTGTTTTACATTCTGTTTATCACAGATATAATTATTTAATAAACAACAAAATTAAATGAATTGAAAACTAAATTGATACATTTAATCACAGCCTTGACTACAGCACTGTAATAAAAAGTGTCTTCATCAGTGGTTCCCAAACTTTTTAGATTCAAGGCGCTCTTAATATTTAAATATTTTTCCAAGGCACTCCAAGTTAAAATTTATAGGTTGTATATCTGTAAAGCGCTGCGGCATTTACTGGCACTATAGTGTAATGTACAGTGTTGGTGTTTAAAGGGATGATTGTATATAGTTTTAGTGTTTTAACACAGGGGTGTTTGTATGTAATGTTTGATTGCAGGGACGTGTTTGAATGTAATGTTCTTTTAAATGCGGATATATATACATTAGTGTGAAGTATTTGTGTTTGAGTGAAGGGGTGTGTTTTTATATCATTTTGGCATTTGAATGCAGGGGTGTGTTTGTATGTAATATTTGTGTTAGATTGCAGGAGCGTGTGTGTATGTTGTGCTGTTGTTTGACTGGTTGGATGTATGCACATACACATTTTTATTTTTTTATACATACGTACATACATAAAAGTGGAAAAGAAAGAAAGGAAGGGGGGTGCTCAAAAATAGTAATACAATATTATACTTATATCAGTACATCAATAATTCGATCAGTATCTTACTGGATCAATCTAGAAGAGATAGACAAAATGTACATAGCATAATACTGTAAAAAGGAATGGTACATCAACAGTACATAGGTAATGGGTCACTCACGATCTGTAGAGCCTTAAATAGCAGGCTCTAACTGTAGTAGCTTGTCAAACTTTATCAGGCAATCTGCCTTTCCCAGCGGTGTTGATTTAAAATTCCTCCGGGTGCTCTTTCAATCATACCACAACTATTGTAGCCAAGTGGGTAAGAATATAAAGAGATTTATTACGATTTAAAATAAAATAAGATAAAAACATACAGGGCACAACGCGTTTCGACTTCCATCTTCTTCAAAGGTGCATATTATACAAACGTTCCCAGTCTCATTTAAATAGGTCCGGTTCGAAAAGGGATTCCCGGGTAAAATTTTCAACTTCCGTGTTGTGACGTCACTTCCGTGTTCCGCCGACGTCGCTTACGTATTTGGCATCATCACGTATTAGGTCTTTTGTCACAGTCTGCTCTTCAACCCGGATATTATTGCATACAGGCGCCATCTTTAAAGATGGCATTTAGTCCATATAAGTCCGCTCATATAGAAAAGAGGCAGTCAATAACAGGATACATTAATTCATATTGTAAAAGAAGGATACAATCAACAATAGGATACACTAATTCATATTACAACAATCATAAATATAACAATATGATTGTTAAAACATCTTAGTTTTTTAGTCCACAACATAAGGAGAAATCAATTACTTAAAAAAGAAATATATAAAAAAAATAATATATATATATATATATATATATAAATATAAAAAAGGCATAAAAAGTGTTTATTTATAAAAAAAAAATGGAAAATAATAAAATCTCCATGTATATATTTATATATATATATATATATATATATGTATATATATATATATATATATCTATGAGACCAACACAGGAACATTAAATTTAAAAAGTTTTTAAAAAATTCTAAAAGTAAAAATAATTTACCGTATATACTGTAAAATTATATGAGGGCTGCCATCTCGAAATCCACGTTGAGTCCGCCTGGGGACAAGGTTTCTAGATCAAAGATCCACCTCATCTCACAGCAGACTCGATCTGGCCACCTCTCCAATGAGGTTTTATGGTCTGGATTCCATGAAATGTAAGCCCAGTAGGGTCTCCACCATGGACATTAAAAAAGTGTGAGGAAACATTATGTTTCAGAAAACCTCTCCTTTTTCTGTAGATGTGCTCACGTATCCTTGTCTTTAAATTTCTAGACGTTTTTCCCACATATTGTAGTCCACAAGGACACGTGAGCAAATATACCACAATTTTAGTGTGACAAGTGATAAACGAATTAATCTTGAAGTTAACAGAGCCAATCCTAGATTTAAAATCATCTATTTGTTTTGGTTTCTTTTTAAAATTCCTACAGCCCATACATTCCCCACAATAATGGAATCCTTTTTGTAGGGCTTTATTTATGGTTAAAAAATTATCTATGGGTTTAGGTAATTCTAAATAACTAGAAGTTAGTTTCTGTTTCAGATTTTTGGCTCCCCTAAAGATTAACCTAGGTCTATCATTAAGATATGGCAAAATATCCTCATCCTGTTGGAGGATATGCCAATGTTTATTAAAAATTCTTTTAAGTTCCCTATGTTCTTGATTATAATTAAAAATAATAGGTATTTGATCTTTTTTCTCCTCCAATGGAATTTTCTGTTTGTACTTTAATAAGACATCCTTTTCCATATCTCTAATTTGTTTGATCTCCTGATCTAAAGAGTTGCCACAATATCCTCTATTAACAAACTGTCCTTTCAAAAATTTAGCTTGAGAGTCAAAAGAGTCTAAATCTGTGCAATTTCGTCTCATGCGCAAAAATTGACCTTTTGGTATATTGTCTAACCATGGTTGGAAATGGCAACTCTCTTTGTGAATGTATCCATTTACATCCATTGGTTTAAGGAAAGTACGTGTAATGATGTCATTTTCTTTGGTAGAGATTTCCAAATCCAAAAAGTGGATTTTTTTGTTGACTATATTCCTGAGTCAACTTAATATTCCACTGATTGGAATTTAAAAAATTAAAGAAATCTAAAAAGGAGGAATGGTCTCCCTTCCAGATAATAAAAATGTTGTCTATGTAATGTCTATACAGGACCAGATTCGCACCCCAGGCGTGTTGGGAGTAAACAAAATTATTCTCCCAATAAGCCATAAATAAGTTTGCATAACTGGGTGCGAATCTGGTCCCCATAGCTGTCCCCCTGCACTGTAAGTAATAATCTCCTTCGAACCAAAAAAAATTATTACGAAGGATGAGGGAAATCCCCTCCATTACAAAATCTATTTGATCCATAGGGTACAGGCCAGATACTTCCAAAAATGAACGATTGGCCCTATATCCCATGTCATGATCAATACAGGTATATAGACTGGTCACATCACATGTAACAAATGAGAAATCACTTTCCCATCTGAAGTCTTTCAGTGTTTGTAATAAACTCATAGAATCCTTCAAATATCAAGGGCTTTCTTTCACTAACGGCTGAAGGAGAGTGTCTATGTATTTAGATAGATTAGAAAGGAGTGATCCAACCCCGGAGACTATAGGTCTCCCAGGGGGGTTACAAATATCTTTATGTAATTTAGGCAATACATAGATCACTGGAATTTTTGGAGACCTAATATTTAGGTGTAACGGAGCTCCCTGTACTCCGACCGAGTACCCTCCGTTGACGGATGCTCCTAGCGCTTCCTGAGGACTCCCAAGTACTGCAGCAGACACCACAACCACCGCAGACTCCGCAACCGCCGTATCTTGACTGGAGTCTCGCCGTCTTCCTTCCACCCTGGATCAGCTTCTGTCCTCCAGGACTGTGTGGAAAAGAACTCTTCCTTCCACCCTGTATGAACCTCCAGCATCCAGGACTGTGTGGTGAAGACCCCTCCTCCAAGGAGAGCGTATCAGGAACAAGCTCTTAAAAGAGCTAAGTGATTCAAGCTCAGGGGAGCATGCAGAGCATAGCAATCCCCAGTGTGATTATAACAGCTCCCTCCAATAACGAGACAAGGCTACGTTTAGAGGGATCAAGAAGAACTGTCAAAACCTTTATTTCCCTTGGGACCAGCCAATAGGGTCACCACAATAACATTATTGTGAAACCTCAATAAAATCACAAACAGTCAAACCATATCAAGCAACACACAGTGACTTATCACAACACAATGGCACATTTTTAAAGGGGTGGGGGGAGACAATATTTAACAGTAAATATCTCACCTACCTGCAGAATTAGCAATATGCAAATCTACCCGAATATGCAAATGAACCAGTCTTGCAATTCAGGTAGTGCATATTGCTGTTGCTACCAACAGAGGGCACTAGACAAGCTCCATAGCCAAACCCACCTAGTTGGTAGCAAAACTCAGTAATACAAGAGAGCAGGCAATACATTACACAGTACACACACACACACACTATAAACAATTACATAACACACACCCTGCACCTATAATGGGTACAGGGTGACTAAAACATAAGATAAATAAAGCAGCCTACATAAATAGTCTGTCTGAAGGTAGACTAGGGGCTTTAAAGCCAGATAAATGAAAGAGTCATAGTCACAGGGGAGGAGGCTGGCAAGTAGGCCTCTCCAGGACCAAGTGGCGAAGGGCACTTCGTCACATTAGGTAATCATAGTCTTTTTTGTTTAGAATACCCTTCAGGAGACCCTTATCTAAATAATCTCTATAAATCTTTTGGATATCTTGTTGTGGATTATTATTTAATTTTAAGTATGTATCCTTGTCATCTAATTGTCGATAGATTTCTGAAATATATTTTTCCCTATCCATAACTACTACCCCTCCCCCCTTGTCTGCGGGCTTTATAACTATCTCTGAGTCTTTCTTTAGATTTTGTATCGCCAATAATTCAGATTTAGTGAGATTGCTCTTTTTATTAATTTTTATCTTTTTTATATCTTTGATACAAGCCTTTTCAAAAACTTTCATAGAGTTAGATTTAAGGTGAATGGGATAGAAGGAAGAAGGGGCCTTTAATTCAGTATGAACAAATTCCTCTACATCTCTTTTATTCAGATTTTCTATATTGTTTTTTTTGTCAAAAAAATTTTTTAGACATATCTTTCTCATGAACTGATTGATAACTGTATAAGCATCGAACTGGTCAATATTGCAACTCGGTACAAATTTAAAACCTTTCCCTAAAACTTTTATTTGGTAATTTTTAAAAACTTTTTTAGAGAGGTTAAAAATCTTTATCTCCTCATTATTTTCCCTCTTGGGTCTCTCCAATCTCTTTCCTCCCCTATTTCCCCTTCTAAATCCCTGCATCTCCTTTTCAAAGGGACCAGAGTTTTCTCCAAGGGTTCTTCCCAACGCTTTTCTAAAAAAGGAATAGTCCTCTTTTTTTCTATCTGATTAAGGGGTTCAAACCGATTAGATGTCAAAATGTCTCCCCTATCTCTTGGGGAAGATCTTTGACTATAATCGGGATGTTTATTTTCACGATTATATTGGTTTCTTTTTGTATCATAATCATGACTTTTAGAGGCCACTTGGGTATCATGGCTATGGGAATTATTGTAGTTGTCTACTCCTTCCCTTCGTTTGTGTCTTTTTACTTCTGTCCACTCTGACACTGAACTGTGTGTCCTTGGTGGTCTATTCAAGATTTGATTGGGAACATAATTATTCGTAAAAATGTTCTTTTCATTTCACTGATTTCTATCTCTGGGTATAAATCTCCCTTGGTTGTAGTTGTCTTTCGTTATTTTTCCAATATTGTTAGTAGCATAATCATTAATATCCCTTTGATATTTTTTCTTTTTATTTGTGATAATCATGGACTCCATTTTATCTAGTCTCCCAATAATTGGCTCAGAAATCAATTCAAAATCCCTAGTTCCAATATAGGGTTCTAGTTTAACATAAATTTCATTAATAATCTTATCCAGAACTTCTAAATTTCTTTGTTCAACTATAATTTGCATCATGGTTACAGAGAAGGACTCCAAGGCCTTTTCTCATATATCCATGAATCTTTTATCATCTCTGTCAAAAGTAGGATATTTAGTAAAACGGAGTCCTCTAGGGGTTATTTGATCATTTAAATATTTTTCCATAGTGAATACTTCCCACTTGATTTTTAATTCTTTAGTTAGTAACCTTTCCAGTAGTGTACTCTTTTCTTTCAAATTATCAGTGATTTTATATTTTTCTGGTGTTTCTACCTCTATCTCTTGAAAGATTTCATCTGTCCATTTTTGCATTCTGGCTCTTTTTTCAAAGATATCCATTTTAGGATTAGCTGCCCACACCCTATTGATTTCTACTAGTGAAAATAAATAAACAAAATATATTTCCTTTTCAAGAAATATATACAGGTGAATTGGCGATATTAATAAAGTTGAGAACAGCAACTACCCCCAAGTGCCAAATAAATCACCAAAGGCACTATACAAGTACATAAAAGTGAAAAAGAAAGAAAGGAAGGGGGGTGCTCAAAAATAGTAATACAAAATTATACTTATATCAGTACATCAATAATTCGATCAGTATCTTACTGGATCAATCTAGAAGAGATAGACAAAATGTACATAGCATAATACTGTAAAAAGGAATGGTACATGAACAGTACATAGGTAATGGGTCACTCACGATCTGTAGAGCCTTAAATAGCAGGCTCTAACTGTAATAGCTTGTCAAACTTTATCAGGCAATCTGGTTTTTCCAGCGGTGTTGACTTAAAATTCCTCTGGGTGCTCTTTCAATCATACCACAACTATTGTAGCCAAGTGGGTAAGAATATAAAGAGATTTATTACGATTTAAAATAAAATAAGATAAAAACATACAGGGCACAACGCGTTTCGACTTCCGTCTTCTTCAAAGGTGCATATGATACAAACGTTCCTATACATACAGTAACATTCACTAGGGAACCCTAACACGCAGACAAGACAGAGTAGAGAGAATTGCAATACCTATCCTTAGAATGGTCAAGTTATGCAAAAAGGACTAATCAAAACACAAGCCGAAGTCAAGGGAAACAGAGAGTCGGAATGACAAGAGACAAAGCCAAATATAAGTAACCAGGAAATCCAAATGACAAGTTCAATGCTCAATGGTAAACCAAAGACCACAACAAGGCACTAAGGCAAGGGAGAGGTTAGCTTATATACATACAGGGTGTGTCTGATTGGCTAATTTACAATTAGTGTTAACAACAACACGTGGGAGGAGTTTCTTCCCTCCCTTGTGGTCTCTGAGGTCATCATTGTGTTCCGTTCACATGACCGGATGCAGCACACATATAAGGAAGCTGCTCTGGAGCATGCAGCGTCAGACACACTGCCAGTCTGGAGACAGGGACCAGATGACGCCGCTCGCTGTGATGAGGTAAGCAGGGTAGCCGCGGGGGCAGGGGACCTGACACATACTTACACAGTTATGCATGTATGTACATAGTGGGGAATTACGATACCACATAACATAGATAACCCCAATAAAAAAAAAACCCAATAACGACAGACAACTTAGTATGGATGAACAGGCCACAGCATTTATTATAACATAAATAAATTACTGCATAACACATCCATAACTTTATTTATTAAACTCTTCTTTCTGTTAGAAATAATTAATCATAAATTAACATATATACATATAATAACAAAACGTGCTATGCAGAAACCCAACCGTCCTTGCCAATAAACATCCAGTGGTTCCTAATCACCACTTCCTCTCACCTCCCCCCCGTCATAAAAAATCCTTCCAATGCCCGCCATCAGCCGACCTTATCCACGCTCGATGGGCACGATACCTCAGGCAACCTAATGTTTAACCTTTTAAGTAGGGGAGGTTGAGACCTGTAAAACATAAAAACTTAGTCCATCCTTAGACATAACCCTTCAAACTTGATTGGCAAGGACATACCCCCGCCACCAGACCCGCTGCTTTTCCCCTAAATCAGCGGGGAACCCCACCAAAACCTCCCATGGCCTGTTCCACAGCTTCTTGAAGGGCGAGATTGAAAAGGTCGAGCCCGACCTCCGTTAGGTGTACCCCGTCCCCCCCAAAAAAATGAGCCGCCTCCCGCTCAAAAACCCTGTGGCGGACCGGGATCACCCGAACCCCCAAAACAAACTGGGAAACCCGCCTGTTTAGCTTGCGTCTGCAACGCTCCATCGCACTCTGGCTCCTGGCGCCACACCAACCTCAGACCACACCAAGCGCACCCCGGGGAACAAATTCAGAATGCGGGCTAGGTCCCGCTTCACCGCCGAAATCAAGTCCCAAATGGGCACCACGCCCAGATCATTCCCCCCCAGGTGGATCACCAGGACACTCGGCACCCCCAGGATATGGGACAACTGCGCTAACTCGGGTAGGAGCCGGGACCACCTCATACCCCGTGCCCCGAGCCATCGTACCTCTGCTTCGGAAAGGCGTGAAACCCAACCCTTCACCTCTAGGCCGCACTGCCGCACGCTGCCCAGCCCAGTAAACATAGGAGTGTCCGATGATCCAGATCCTGGGGGGAAATGAAACTGTGGAGAGAAATCATGTCAATAAACCGGTCGGACGAACATAGGACACATAACGTCTCGAGTCCCACCTACCAATCCTTTGAACTACCTGCGCCGGCATGCCAAGCCTCGAGGACTCGGTAGCCGCCCCAATATGGAATGAATGGCCCCCCAAACTCCCTGCAATCCAATCCCACGGCCTCCAGCCCAAAACGAAAAATTCTAATAAACTGGAAATGGGAAAGGAAACTACCATCCCCGTGTACCAGGAGTGGCAACGCGGGGGAAGGGCGCAGAGCACAATATTCCCCAAAGGACCAAACAGGACAGATGCCGGAACCCGGCATGGACCCCAACCGGACCCACTTACCCCTCCCCAAGACATCCGTCTTAGAGTGGAGAATCCTGAACGAGATCCGGTCAGCGGTACATGAAACGTCCCCGAACAGCACCCCCCCACTTGCTTCCGGCTGGGGCACACCAGCTCCCCAATCCGCAAAGCCCCAAAGAATGCCAAGAAAAAGGCTAGGCGAAAGAGCTGAACCTCAAAATCCAAATGGCACACCCTGTGCAACGCCTCACACAAAGCAGTTAGGAGCGTGCCCGAGACAGGACGCCTCGAGTCTCGCGTAGACACCCGCCCCCTCCTCAAACCTTTCAGCGCCTGCCGTATGAGGAATGCTTTGGTAGCGTCGTCCCAACCCCGCAACTTAAACAGGAAGCTGAGTCCCGCTAGGCGCGCCGAAACAGCCGAGGGAGACAACCTCGCAGCCGCCCAATCCCTAAAGAGAAGAACCAAACCCTGCAGGCGAGCGGAGGAGTCCCTGACCATTAGTCGGTCAGACCCAAGGACCACATCTCCGTCAGACACGGGACACCCACCGATTCGGCCTGCGGAGCCACTGCCCGAAACACGTCCCACTGTGAACGAGAGAATCGGCCAACACATTACGAACACCCGGGATATGCCCGCCTCATCGGTGAACAAATGGAGGTCTGCGTTAGAGACCTCCGGGGCCTGCCAGTAGGACCTGCCATTATAGGAGGCCAAAAAGGAATCCCAAACGGCTAAGTCAGCCCGCAAGGGCCGGGTAAGCCGGATAAAATGCTGCGGGTGAACGACCCCTGACGTTGCTGCCGCCAGTCGCCGATTAAAGATGCGCCCCATAGGCAGGATTCGACAGGCAAAATTGAACTTCCCCAGCAGAGACTGCAGGCAGTGCAGTTGTATCTTACGCCGCCCCAGGGCCCGGGACACCACCAGGCGCAGGTCCACTACCTTATCCTGCGGCAGCCGACATTCCCCAGCCATCGAATCAATTTCGATGCCCAGAAAGCTCAGACACGTGACCGGACCCACCGTCTTGTCGTGAGCCAACGGGACTCCGAAGTGCTGAAACATTTCCCCGAGAACCCGCAGCAGGAGGGCACAGACGTGTGATCCCGCCGCACCCACATACAGGAAATCATCGAGGTAGTGCAGGAGGGAGGCGACCCCGGCTTCCCTCCGCACCACCCATTCCAGAAAAGTGCTAAAGTACTCGAAATAGAAACAGGACAGCGAGCAGCCCATAGGGAGGCACATGTCCATGAAAAACTGACCCTCAAAGGTGCACCCCAAAAGATGATGGCACTCCGGATGTACCGGGAGCAGCCGGAAAGCGGATTCCACATCCGCCTTAGCCAGCAATGCCCCCGGGCCCGCCGCCCTAACCATGCGAACCGCTGCATGGAAGGAAGCATAGGAGACCCTACAAAGCTCAGCGGAAATGTCGTCATTCACCGAACCCCCTCGATGGTATGACAAATGGTGAATCAAACGATACTTCCCGGGATCCTTCTTAGGCACCACACCCAAAGGAGAGACCCGCAAATTAGCCATCGGTGGGGAGGAGAAAGGGCCGGCCATCAGCCCCAATGACACCTCCTTATCCAATTTTTCCCGTACCACCTGAGGGAAAGCCTGCACCGATTTGAGGTTGCGTACTGAGAGCAGCGGAGGGCGCTCAGAGAACGGGATCCAAAACCCTTGCTCAAACTCCTCCACCAGGATCCGCGCTGTGGCCCGATTCCTATAAAGGTCGAGGCACGGGCGCATCGCGTTTACGAGGACCGGAGTCGTCGCCCTTAGCCCCCATATCCCCTTTCTCACCCGTTTTTCCCCGCTTAAAACAGCGAGAGGCGGAATGGGCTCCGCCGCAGCCGGAGCACGCGTGCTTAAACCGGCAGGAAGACCCCCATTTACAGTGACTGTCGTTAAACCTCCAACAACAGCCAGACCTTGTACCTGTGGCCAATGAGGAGGAAGGCCCCCCTCCCACCTGCCCCCCCAAGAAAGGACGAAAAGGCGCCTTGTTGAGGGGCTGGGCGAGTCATGATGGAAAGCCAGAGGCCGATATCCATCTGATCCCATGACAGCGAGGGACGCACTGCCAGCCGCTGTCGAAACTGCTCGTCGTATCTCCACCAACCCAGCCCCCCATAGGTGCGACAAGCATTCCAGATCGTGTCCTGGTAACAGAACAGCGCGGAGCACTTGTGGGGAAACTTTTCCCCAACCACGCTGGCTAAAATAGAGAACGCCCGAATCCAGTTCCCAAAGGTCTTGGGAATTTTGTAGAAACGGTACTTCTTCCTATCCTTCTCCGACTCCTTACTGTCCTTGTCCGCCATGGGAGGAGCTTCCCCCAGCGGCAGGAGAGAAAATATCTCCACAAATTCCCCTTTCCAAATTTTTTCTTTCGTTTCCTGCTTCAAGTGCAAGCCCAGAGGGCCAGACCAGCGCATGTAAGCCGCACCCCGCGCTACGTCCGGGACCCCCCTTCGAGACCAGTATCAACTGAGGCGGCGCCCACACTGGCCACCACGGGTGCTGGGGAACCCAGGGGCACCGTACCGCCCCCCATCCCGAGAAGAGGCCCAGGAGGGGGAGAAGCCTTAGGAGGGAGCAGGGCCGGGGACCAAGCCAACCGGAGTTGACTGTCCACCGAAGCGCCCCCACTAACCGCCATCCCCCGCTCCCACTGATCCAAAAAAAACCTAAGACCCGAGAGGAACCCTCCCAACCCGGGACTCGCAGCGCCAGAAGCGGAGGGAACAAAGTACTTACCGGTCGCAGACTGGCGATCCAAGCCCGGTGCTGCGCTCACAGAAGGCAAAGAATCAGCATTTCCAGCAGCCACAGAAGACATCAGCTGTGTTCCAGGTGCCACCTGCTGGACGGATCCATGAACTGCAGCAGTATCCTGTGAAGAAAGCAGCAGAGCAGACGTGAGCCCATGCCCCTGAGGAGATGGCCGAGGTGACCTGCAGGGGGGGAGAGGGCCCAGACAAGGTGGGGGGGAGGACAATAGAGAGGAGGAGGAGGCCAAGGGGGGGAAGAAAGAAGATGGGGGGGAGGAAGAACAGAGGGGGGGAAGAACAGAGGGAAGGAAGAAATAGCAGGGGCAGACCCACCAGACAGGGGAAGGGGGACAGGGGACATAGAAAGAGCGGAGGGGGGACCAGGGGGCCCAGCCCAGGGTAAGCTGGGCCCCCTGGAAGAAGAAAAGGAGGCAGCAGGACAGGGAGGGGGGACTGGGGAGACTGAGCCCTGGGAGCCTACCTCACTGTCAGAGGAGGCTCCCCAACTGCGGTACCACGGTACCCCGCGCGGCCCGCGAGGGCCCACTCACCACCCTACCCCCCCGCCGGCCGCGGGGGACCTGGACCTCTGCCGGGCGGCCGCCCGCCACCTGAATGACTTGATCCGCCGCCCACCGCCCCCGGCCTGCGATCCTCCAACGGCGGCCGGGGCGGATGGTGTGGAGGGAGGAGGAGGAGTAGGCCGTTGCGGGCCGCATCCCCAGCCTGGTAGTAGCCAGCCAGGTGGCCCAGGAGGGTGCAGGCCGCGCGGGGGGTGGCAGGCTTCGTGGCTGAAGGCTGTGCCACCCGCGTGGCCGCAGTAGGCCGCAGAATTCGGCCTCCATCAGCTGGCCGCGTGTCTGGAGTCCCAGACACGCGGTTCTGGCGATGCCTCGGGCCCGGGCTCCTGCTCCTCAACCGGGCCCGAGGAGTGGTGTCCGGTGACAGCCTGGCAGGCGGACGGGAACGCCTGCCAGTGCTGGTGCGGCCCCCAGGGGCAGGGACCGCATAGGAGGCACCAGGGGAGACCGCAGGGGGTGCTCCAGGGGAGGGTAGGCCACGGGGGGTGCCCACACCGACAGCCGTACCACCACTAATGTGTTGAAATTGCTCCCTCAGTTGCCGGCCACCATCCAGTGCAGCAGCAGCCCTGAGGGACGACAGGATTGCTTCAATATTCATCACCTCAAGCCGTGTCAATCTGCAGGCCCAGGCAAACAGGAGCAGGAGAACAAGAAGCTGTTTGCTGGCCCGTATCCCAAGTGGCACTGAGGTAAGATCTCCCCCACACTAACTTACATTAAGCCTAACCCCTCCCATGCACACTTCCCAAGTCCCTCCCCTGTATCTATCCCCACACTCCTACATGTGCCCTTGTCCGCTTAGCTGCGCTATCTCCCCAGGGCCTTATACACAAATTCATATTGACACATACACACACCTTAACACACACACCCTGACAAACATTGATACATGCGCACACTGACTTAAAAACACACATTCAGACACACAGATGCACATACACAGATGTGTGCACACACAGACACACAAAGAAACTCTATAACCGCTAAAAGGCTTTAAGCCTAAATTACCTATCTTCTTTCGTTTCAGATACTATAAGCATTTATAAAAATGTGTTTACTTTACAATACTATGGGAAATACATCTTCCAAGATTCTAAATGTAGAACGCGGAACACTTACACTGATAGAAATAGGCAATCCATCATTGATTTTGACAGAGTATGCAATTTTTGCTGTAGATTAAATCAATAAATGTATAAAAGTGTGTAGTTTGCTCTACATGCTTTGTTAAGCTGATCTCGCGGTTTAGAATGTTAAATGACAGTGATGTTCATGAACGTTATAAGGCTAGTTTACTAGAAAATAGTATTTCATTATAGACATTCAAGTGGCATAAAGAGATGCTTTGCTTCTGAAATCCATCACACCCGGAAGTAATTTTAACCCCTTCAGGACAGAGTCAATAGTACACATTCTGATCAAAACAAAATGTAAACAAAAACTGGAATTTGCGCTATATGTCTGTTCACCCGTAGTTTACCTCTTTCATATTAAGTGCACCCACACTTATTATATATCATTTTGTTCAGGAGAAAGAGGGCTTTAACGTCTCATGAACTATTCGTATATGAAACATAACTTATTATGAATAAAATAAAAAAAACTGTGAGAAATTAAGATTTTAAAAAAAAATGTATAGTTCTGCCTGACATTTTAGCTGTAAATTTCATGATACTGTTTGCTTTTACTGCAATAAAATGCACATATTTGTATTCAGCAAAGTCTCACGAGTAAAACAGTACCACCCCCCATTAACAGATTTTACAGTGTTTTGGGAAGTTACAGGGTCAAATATAGCATAATTAAATTTTTCATTTTTTTCACATTAAAATTTGCCAGATTAGTAATGTTACTTTGAGAGCAATCACATGGCCCCCGGGGGCCTGATTTGGCATGGGAGGGCTGCCTGGGCTGTCAGGCAGTCCTCCCGAAGCAGAGCACCGGAAAGGTAAGTATCCCAGCGGCTCCAGGGCTCAAAGCCGTTACAGCGTTCTATGCCGCCGCAACAGCTTTAAAGCCCATTTAATGCAGGACAGCATAGAACACTGTAACGGCGTTAAGGGGTTAAAGATCCGTGTTTATTATTACAGTTTGCAGGCAGGCAGGCCTAAGAGAGTAAAAGCTGAAAATATTAGTGGGGCACTTAAAAGACAACTGTTACCTCAACACTAATTTTTAACATAATAATTAGCTCATCAACTATTGAAAGGAAGTAAACTATTTTTTTAATAAAGTTTATATACATTTTTAGAAAAACTCATCCCTAGTTTGAGTATATGACAGGATCCTTCAGCCATACGCATGCACCTTGTGTCGGACAGTGTTTGAAAACCAACAGTCTCTGTGGTCTTCCCTGTTTCTGTGGAGGGAGTTTTTTTTTATATTTCTAATGTATATGTAAAAATTAAATCTATTTCTAATCAAAAATGTAAGGAAATGATTATTATATTAAAAATAGTTTTGAGATGACTAGTTGTCCTCATATATGGTGACAGCATTGAGACTTAATAAGCAAAAAAAAAGGCAAACAAGCTAGAAGGAATCTACATATAAGTATGCTGAAGGCTTTTTTGTTTCCATGTATATTTTGTTTATTATTGGTTTGCTGCAAATGGCTGAAGGGCCCACCACAGGCTAAAAATGTAAGACAGGATGACAGGAAAGATTTATGGATTACTCCGAACCTCTGCTAATAGGTGTCAGTTAGTAAGTTGCATTTTTGTATAACGTTGCCAGAATGCCATTAGTCCTGCACTGGGCTTTAGTAAATCAATGCAGTTAACCTAATCTTAAACACATCAACCTTATTCCACACTCACAAGAAAGCCTTGGAGAATCTTTATGTTCGAACTGCAATTTGTGCAAATTTAAGCCAAATTCCAGTACTCCAAGCCAAACTATAGCCGAATCACAAACCAACCGAAATGCAACAGAAGAGCATGTTCATGTGGATTTCTTGATTCTGAATACCACCAAAAACGAGATGATTGTTGAGGGGAAAAAATTAATGATAAGGACACTGTCCCTTAATGTTGATTTTATTCAAGTGATGAGTGACCAAAAGAGGGAAAAAAGGAGGAGCGGTAAAAACAATCTATATTTATGTTATATAATTAATAAATATATAAATATGGATTTATTTTTTTTACTGCTCCTCCTGTTTTTACCTCTATAGGTTACTTTTTCTCACTTGATCTGTGAACTAAATGGCGGGAAAATGCATCAGAGTGTACTACAATATATACATATAGATTTTATATTATGTATATATTTTTCAATACTCTTTCCCATTTCCGTGCCCTTTGGGTGTGTCTGATTTGAATCCGAAAACAAGTTTTTCAGGAACTAACAAAAATGCTTTTGTAAAAATGGTTTGGACTAACAGAATGTTCTCACTGTGCACAAGTCCACTAGAAAGAGAGAGGCAAAATTTAAACTTGAGTAGTGCAACATATGTTACTTGGTTATTTGAAATTTTCATTTGAATAGTCATCCACATTTTCAAAAAAGCATAACAGACTCGGAGGTGGCTCTAAACTTTGAGGCCTTAGGCGAAACTCAAACATAAGGCCCCACTAACACCTAAAGTGAAAAAAAAATAGGATTGCATTTTATGTGTGTAAAGAACAGTCACTATATTGAAAGTGGGGTTGTAGTGCTGAATACAGAGTCAGTCTCTACATTCATTGTTCAGAAGCCTGTAGTGTTGCAGCTTCCTTTGCCTCTGCATTGTGAACTCTCTGGTTGTAGTTGTAGCATAATTTGCAAACAAAATTAATTTGCAATAAATACATTTAATTTTCAGGTATGTCAATCATTTATACAAAATTATGCAGTATGGTTGCATAGTCTGGCAGTCGTTTATACATAAGTATTAGTGTGAAGGGGTTATTGGAAACAAAAATGAAAATTTTATTTGAGCAAAAAATATTTTAAAAAATAATTTACCAAATAATAAAGTGTGTTTGATGTATGTCTTCAGCTGGTGACTGTGAGAGGGTGAGTAAAGGGGGTACCAGTGGAAGGGAGAGTGTGACAGGACAAAGGAGGTAAATGGGACAGGGTTGTGAGAGAATGAGGGAGGGTAAGGATGACCTGGTTTAATGAGGAAGTGTGACATGGTGAGTGAAGGTAAGTGGGTCAGGGTAGTAGTGCATGGTAGGAAAGATGAGTGTGACAGGATTGGAGGGTTTAATGTGACAGGGTAAGTGTGGCATAGTTGGGGGGTGAGTATCACAGGGATGGTGTGAAGGGTGAATGTGGCATGGTTGGAGGAGGGAGTGTGACAGGATTAAGGGAGGTTAATGTGACAGGGTGAGTGGGGCAGAGTGACAGGATTAGAGGCATTAATGTGACAGGATAAGTGTGGCACGGTTGTGGGTAGAGTGTGACAGAATGAGAGTAGGTGAGTGTGACAGAATTAGGGGGATTAATTTGACAGGGTGAGTATTGCAGAGCGAGGTCAGGTGCGAGTGTGATAGGATTAGGAGTGGTTAATGTGAGTGTGGATGCGTGAAGGGACTGAAAGTGTGGGGGGTGACAGTGTGGTGAGTGGTGACAATGTGTGGAGATGTGACAGTGTGTGGGAAGGCTGACAGTGTATGAGTATGGTGACTCTAGATTGTGGCCGGTAACTGTATGTGTGAGGCATGGTGGCAGTGTGTGTGAGGGGGGTGACCCTGTGTGTGTGAGGGGGATGAAGTTGTGAGGGAGAGGGGATACTGGGAGGGATGGGGATGAAGTTGTGAGGGAGGGGGATAGTTGAAGTGAGGTGGGTGATTAAATACCTTTTTTTTTTTTCCTTGTCCCCAATCTATGTAAATCCTTTCGCAGCAAACCAATATCCTGTTCATATTGTATTACTTTACAGAGAGATTTGTCCCATCTGTAAACGTTGAAACTTTTAATGCCTATTTCAAGATCATTTATAAATATGTTGAATAGAAGCGGTCCCAGAGCAGAACCTTAAGGGAAACCACTTACCACTTTTGTTCAGTTTGAGGATTTACCATTAATAACAACTTTCTGTACTGTTTTTTTAACCAGTGTTCTACCCAAGAACAAGACTTTTCATCTAGACCAATTTATTTTAGTTTGAACACTAACCTTTCGTGAGGAACCATTTCAAATGCAAAATCCAAGTAGATCACATCCACTGCAACACTCATCTATACTTCAACTCACATCTTCGTAGAATGCAATTATATTAGTTTGACATGACCTATTTTTCATAACACCATGCTGAATATTGCTAATAACAATGTTCTTTACAATGATTTCCTGAATACTAATCCTTAATAACACTACAATTACTTTCCCAGCCACAGACATGCTCACAGCTCTATAATTTCCAGGCAAAGATTTTGAACCCTTTTTGAATGCGTTGATGACAAGTTTCAAATCTCAGTTGGTTCATCACAGGATTTGTAGGGATTGACTTGTTAGTTAAAACCATAAGGGGTATAAGAGTGGAGTTCTCTGCTCTGGAACATGTTCTATCTTTTACAGTTCTGTTTCCAATATGTCAGAGTCATGTAGCTCGCTTGATTATCAATTATGAATTTACTCTTAATTACATTTTTGCAATTTTGGTTGTATTTTATTATTATATTTATATAGCGCCAACAAATTCCATAGTACTTTACAATGGGTGGACTAACAAACATGTAGTTGCAACCAGACAAGTTTTACGCACAGAGGGGTTGAGGGCCCAGCCCTGCTCAATGAGTTTACATGCTAGGAGTGGGGTAAAGTGGCACAAAAGGTAATGGAAGTATTAGGGAAGTAGATTTATAGAATAGTATTCACTGTGAGACTTAGAGTGGTTCTTTTTTGTTTTTGTTTTAAATGACAGTTGTGGGAGAGGAATCGGTTGAGAGCCATTAATAGTTTAAGTGATACACTTTTGTGAAAAAGTGAGTTTCTAATGATTTTTTTGAAGGAGTGGAAACTGGAAGAGTGTCTAATGGAAAATGAGAGTGGGAACAGAGGATAGAAGTAGGTCTATAGCAGAACGTAGGGGCCTAGACAGAACATACTTGTGTATTAGGAAGGATAAATAGGTGAAAGTAGCATTATGTAGCCATTTGAAAGTAAGAACCAGAATTTTATATTAAGCCCTATATCTTACAGAGAAGCCAATGCAGGGACTGACAGAGGGGTTAGGCGTGGGAGGTGCGGGCAATATTTTTGAGATAGAAGCAGCAGGAGTTGGCGATCGACTGGACATGAGGGGTGAAGGAGAGGTCGGAGTCATAGAGCACACTTTGGCAGCAAGCCTGTGTGGTGGAACTGATGGTAGCACAATTAATGTGGAGGGAGACAGAAACGGGAGTAGCAACACTTGAGGGAGGAAAGACCAGAAGTTCTGTTTTGGACAAGTTGAGCTTAAGGAAGTGGGCAGCCATCCAGTTAGAAATACCAGAGAGGCAGTCAGAGACACTAGTCAAGAGTGGCGGGGAGTGATCAGCAGAGGAGGACAGATAGTTTTGCATGTCATCCGCATAGAAGGGATATTGGAAGCCAAAGGAGCTGAAGAGTTTATCAAGGGATGCAGTATATATCGAGAACAGTAGGGGACCAAGGACTGAACCTTAGGGGACACCAGCAGAAAGGGGTTGGGTGGAAGAGCCAGAGCCAGAAAAAGAAACCCTAAAGGAGTGCTGGGAGAAGTAGGAGGAGCACCAGGAGAGAGCAGTATCTCGTAGACCGAGACTACGGAGGATGAGAAGAAGCTGCCATCTGTTATCTTCTCATTCCATGTCATTTTCCCGTGATAAACATGTGACTCCCTAACTCCCCAGCCATCCAATAGATGCTTCTATCTTTATAGTAACCCATTTCCAGAATTCAAGGTTGTGCATTTATCATTATCTCATGACTCTCCCCATTGAATCAACCATTTCATGATCTTGGTGCCATCTAGAATGCCCCTGGTCCATGATCATTAATTTCAAGCCAATTTTCTTTCATGTAATTCCCACTCCCACATAATATAATATCTATTGCATTATCCAAGCAAAAAAAATTCTGCCACTTCCCTACTCCATCTATTGGCTTCCAGCCAATTAATATATTGTTCCTACTATAATTCTAACATACCTCCTCTATATGTTTATTTACAGGTACACTTTATTGTCAGGAATACAAACATTGTATAACTATTTATCTCCCCGGCCCCCACCCCTCATAACGCTTTGAAATTTTTTAAACTTATCTTTTTTTCCCTGCCTAGTTCTGCCTTTTTGGCTGAGATCCTCAGTCTTGATGATCTCAGTCAATCCAATGCTTTCTTATGTTTTCCCTTAGGAAAGCATTGGAAGTCTATTGCGCATACGTGACCAAATGCCACACTGCGCCAATCAGCATCTTCTCATTGAGATGTATTAAATCAATGCATCTCTGTGTGGAACTTTCAGTGTCTCTATACAGTGCATGGAGATGCTGAATGTAAGCACTACACACTGCAGCACTGAGATAGGAATCACCTTTTGTTGCCGTCTGGGTGACTGCCACTAAAGGTGTTACCAGGCAGCAATGTATACACTGCCCTTTCTCTAAAATGGCAATGTTTACATTGAAAAACATACCTGGCCATTCTGTTACGTGTGTTTTTTTTCAGCTCAGAGCGCATATCTCTTTGTATTCAGGAATCTCCAAAGATTTACCAATTGACTTGCACAACATATTTGCTGATTTTCTGCACTTCTATATAATTTCTTGCTGTAATATACACAGGAGAGGGCACCCTTGCAAAGTATGGTGTACCCAGGATTTCCCTCCAAAATTCGCATAACATATGTACTTCTTGCACTCATTAATAGGGTCTGTACAAAAAGCACATATCAAAAAATGATGGTTACGTTTTTGAGGCAACCTGATAGAAATATGTTCTACATGTAAAAATATATATACCGGACCACTACAGGTTTTTAAATTAGCACAAATTAATTTCATTCATTATCAGCCCATCATACCATCATTATAGTTGAAAGTCCAATACAACCTGTATGGATGAAAAACGTTTCCCCCTAACTCTGTTTGGTCATCTGTCACTTTTTTGTCAGATCCAATTTCCATTTTTTCAATAAATGCTATTAAATTGTTTACTGAAGTGACAATTGCAGAGTTAAAGAGACACTATTGGTAACCAGATCACTTAATCTCATTGAAGTAGTCTGGGTGCAGTGTCCCTGTCTGTTTAACCCTGAAATATAAAATATTGACATTTCAGAGAAACTGAAATGTTTGCATTCAAGGGTAAGCCCACCTATATTGGCTGTGTTCCAGATAGCCACTAGAGTGTCTTCCTGGTGCCTAAAGGGTGTTTTGCTCCGTGAAATTATGTTGGATTTACTCAACCTTTGCATGAGGACATTTAACGACTTGAAATTCCCCATAAGAAAACATGTATTCTATGCATTCATAGGGAACGCTTTCATGTGTGCATGGTGAGTGATGTGCATTCACATTAGGTCCGACCACTGCCGTGATGTTGTCAGAGGAGTTGACCTAGCCAGCACCAATGGAGCCTTGGCCCTGGAATTAAGGTAAGTAACACGTTTTTTAAAATCGTTTTTTACCTGTGGCGGGGTGGAGGAAGTGGGGAGTGGAAGTACAAAACCAGGCATTCAAATTCTTTTTTTTCTGCAAAAGATGGGAATGTACATGCTAGGCTTAAATTTGTTCTCTCATTTAAAATTTGTCTTGCTCTTAAAGCAATTGAGTAACAGTAGGTATATATTTCACTACTTGGAACAAACAAAAGAAAGCAAATTGATTCAACTTATGAGTATAACCTTTTTACTGTTCCTGTCTTTCTGGATAATTTGAAGAACTAGAATTTAATCAGAGCAAAAAATTGGAGGATTTATTGCTGTGATATATTCTGACTATATTGGTGAGTGGCACATGCTGCAGTATTGTTTTAATCCTGCAATACCTCTTCTGACTGCTGGGTGACCGAGTAATCGCTCCCAAGGAGCGATCACTTCCGGGTTGCGAACCTGACTGCTGGCATTGTAGCAGAGCATCGAAAGCCATCGGGCAGGCTTCCAATGCTCTGCCTGTGTGCTACGTGCCTCACTCAGTAAAGACCCACTTGAGGATCGATGCTGGTTCAGGACGTCATCAGAAATCTCCCCTTGAGGACTAATGACAGTCCTGAACCGTCATAACATAAAACGAGCCGTCCTTATTACTTACCCGATCACCGCCGTTGCTCCCGGTCTGGGGGTATTGCCTGACAGCCCAGACAGTCCTTAAATTATATATAACATAATTAAGTAATTTTATTGATTGCAGTTTGAGAGACCTGCCTGACAACCCAGGCTGAAAGTCCAGATAATTTAGTTTGCTAGCACTGTGTTTAACCCTGTAACGTTCTATGACGCCCTAAAACCTGTACATGGGGGAACTGTTTTACTCAGGAGACTTCACTGAACACAAATATTAGTGTTTCAAAACAGTGAAACATATCACCGTTTAACTGTTTTGTCAGTGAAAGTGACGTGGTTTGAATTTTTCACACACAAACTGCACTTTCACTGATGATATTGTAGTCGTGATACATTTTACTGTTTTGAAACACTAATATTTGTGTTCAGTGAAGTCTCCCAAGTATAACATTTACAGGTTTTATAGTGGTTTTGAAAGTTGCACTGTCAAACATAAGGCTTGATTTTCCATTTTTTCTCATTAAATTTTGGCAAATTGTTTATGTTGACTTTGAAAGCGTATGATAGCCCAGGAATGAGAATTACCCTCATGATTGCATACCATTTGCAAAGGGAGAAAACCCAAGGTATTGCAAATAAAGGGTATGTTTAGTCTTTTTTAGTAGCCACTTAGTCACAAACACTGGCCAGAATTAGCATTCATAATTGTTTTTTGTATTTGTAACACACAAATATAAATTATAACTTTGGCCAGTGTTTGTGACTAAGTGGCAACTAAAAGACTGTACATACCCTATATTGAATACCCTGGGTTGTCAACTTTAAAAAAATGATGTCCATGTGAGGTGTAATTCAGAGATTTATGACAGATAAGTGTTTCAATGCAGGGCCAGACTGGGAAAAAAATTCGGCCCGGGCATTTTTTGTTCACAGCGGCCCACTGAAAAGGGGGCGGGGCCAGATAGGGTGTGTTTTGTCTTCCCCAATGACAAGCATCCCCCATCTCAAAGTGAGCATGTTGGTTCAATGCTCTTCCAGGGCATGAGAAAAGGGCCCTGTATTTGTTCTGCACAGTGCAAGCAAATTTAATAACATGCTTGCATTGTTTTCTTGAAACTTGTCTCAGGGGTTTTCATAATTGGGATACTCACTGTATCCCATTTATGGAGACACTATGTGTTTGCTTAAATGAAATTTAGTGTGTGCATGGGGGATCCAGAATGTGTATGTCAGAAATGTAGTGTGTGTGTGTAGGTGGTGCAGCGTCTGTGTGTAGGGGATCTAGTGTGTGCTTGACTCAGGAGTGTGTATAGGAGATCTAGTGAGTGTGTGTGTGCGTGTGTAGAGGATTCAGAGTGTATATAGAGATCTAGTGTGTGTATATCTGTAGGTATCCAGAGTTGGATAGGAATCTAGTGTTTGTATGGATTTTAATGTGTTTAGGGGTGCAGTATGTGTGTGAGGGGTTCTGTAGTATGTATACATATATGTTTGGTGTGTAGTATTGTGTGTGTGTGTGTGAGTGATGCAGCGTGTTTGGGGGCTGCTGTGTGTGTGTGCTGTGTGTTTTAGGATGCTGTGTGAGGGTGATGTGTGTGTTAGGGTGCTGTGTGAGGGTGATGTGTGTGTGTGTTTTAGGGTGCTGTGTGAGGGTTCTGTGTGTGTGTGAGGGTGCCGTGTGTGTTGGAATGCTGTGTGTGTGTTAGGGTGATGTGTTAGGGCGCTGTATGAGGGAGCTGCGTGTTAGGGCGCTGTGTGTGTGAGGGTGCTTCGTGTTAGGGCGCTGTGTGTCTGAGGGTGCTGCGTGTTAGGGCACTGTGTGTGTTAGGGTGGTGTGTGTGTGTTACCGTGATGTGTGAGGGCGCTGTGTGTGTTAGCGTGGTGTTAGGGTGCTGTGTGTTAGGGCGCTGTGTGTTAGGGTGTGTGTGAAGATGCTGTGTGTTAGGGCAATGGTTTTGACCGGTTTGCCCGATGGCCAGTGCAGGCCTGTTTCAATGTCACTATTGGTAAATTTTACAAATATATATTTTAAAACAGCAATCTCCTACTTGTACATATAGACCTATAACTTGCAAAAAAAAAAAAAAAAACTAAGAATATGTTAACATTGGGTATTTCTAAACTCAGGACAAAATTTAGAAACTATTTAGCATGGGTGTTTTTTGGCGGTTGTAGATGTGAAACAGATTTTGGGGGTCAAAGTTATAAAAAGTGGGTTTTTTTTACATTTTTCATCATATTTTATAAAAAATTTATATAAATTATACGATATGAAAATAATGGTATCTTTAGAAAGACCATTTAATGGCGTGAAAAACTGTATATAATACCTAAATGCAGGACGAATCCATAGATACCAGATCTTTGGTTAGAAGGTGAGATGGTTTTATTTTCCAGATTAACAGCTAGAACAGGGCTGAGGACATGAGACTTTTTCCGCAATTTGCAGATTAGAGACTTTGCTTACTCAACGGAAGTAAAAATGGCAGTTAAACTTCCCCTTACTGACTTTGAAAAAGTTTGCAAAATAGGAAAGATAAAGGAAGGTCTTATATCCGATTTTTATAATCAGTGAGGAACCTACAGTTTGGGGTCCATTAACCCCTTAGTGACCAGGCTGTTTTTCAAAATTCTTGCCACTGGGACCAAGGCTCTTTTTATATTTCTGTGGTGTTTGTGTTTAGCTGTAATTTTCCTCTTACTCATTTACTGTACCCACACATATTATATACTGTTTTTCTCACCATTAAATGGTCTTTCTAAAGATACCATTATTTTTATCATATTATTTACTATAAAAACAATTATAAAATATCATGACAAAATGTAAAAAAAAACACTTTCTAACTTTGACCCCCAAAATCTGTTACGCATCTACAACTGCCAAAAAACACCCATGCTAAATAGTTTCTAAATTTTGTCCTGAGTTTAGAAATGCCCATTGTTAGAATGTTCTTAGCTTTTGGATAGTCGTTTTTGTTGTGTTTGATTTTTAGTTCCGTTTATGTGTTAATGACAAACTTCCAATATGTGTTCAGCAACATCTCCTGAGTACAACAGTGCCCCCAATGTATAGGTTTTATGGGCTTTTGCAAACTTACAGGGGTCAAATGTAGGGCTTTTCCATGTTTGCACATTGAAATTTGCCAGATTGGTTTGCTGGGCCTATGTTGCCTTTGAGACCCAGGAATTAAAATGAACCTCATCATAGCATACCATTTGTAAAAGTAGACAGCCCAGGGTATTCAAAATGGGGTATGTCCAGTCTTTTGTAGTAGCCACTTAGTCACAAACGCTGGCCAAAGTTATCATTTTTCTTTGTTTTTTGGATTTTTTTTACACAAAAACTGCAATTCTATTGGTGATTTCGTCGTCGGAATACATTTTACTAATATAGAACACTCATATTTGTGTTCAACGAAGTCTCCAGAGTATAACAATACCCCCATGTACAGGTTTTATGGTGTTTTAGAAAGTTACAGGGTCAATATAGGGCTTGCCTGATCTAGTTTGCCAGATTGATTTGCTGGACCTTTGTTGCCTTTTGAGACCATATGGTAGCCCATGAATGTGAAATAATGGCATACCATTATCAAATGTAGACAATCCAGGGTATTCCAAATGGGGTATTTCCAGTCTTTTGTTGTAGCCACTAAGTCACAAACGCTGGCCGAAGTTAGCGGTTTTATTTGTTTTTGTATAAATGTGTTTTTTTTTTTATATTTATATATATATATATATATATATATATATACATACACACACACACACATACTCTTTTATTTCCTATATATGCATAATATATTATAATTAAATCATTTTATAATATATTATACATATATAATGCATCTATGATTTCATCATGTGTATTTTGAGATATATATCAAAGTACACTTATAATAAAATCATATAGATGCATTATATATGTATTATATTATAAAATTATTTAATTATTTTATAATATATTACACATATATAATATAGACACTCCTCACTTATCGACTGGGTTCCCTTCTTATGACCTGGTCGTAGAACAAATCGGTCAGTAAGTGAGGAGTTAAGGGATTCCCTGCTCTGGTGCATTTGTCTATGTTCGGGTAAACTTCCCCGAACATAGACGTACGCACCAGAGCAGGGAATCCCTCTAATCTATGTTCGGGGAAATTCCCCTCTTACATTTTCAGAATCAGCAGACTCCAAATACAAACATACGTCAAAATCATACAAATGGGTCCAGTGGGTCAAAAGTTAGTTGAAAGTCCCTTTGTGACCATCTGCAAGCATGGCTTGGGTGTGGTAAGCCAATTACCTCCAGCATACAGAAAATAGCTCTATTCACAAAAACAGTAAAAACACATAAAAATACATAATTCCTATTATACTTAACAGAACCCCCACATTCAACCTATCCCCAGATAGCTTGGATCTGAGCGCTCACTATATCCGAACAGCGCTCAGATGCCACAAACACAGTCAAATCGCCATGGGGTTAAACCATAGCAACAAGTTACAACTGGTCTGGCAGTGTCCCTGAGACAACACCCTGCTGGAGAACAATAGACGGGAAACGGGGGAGGGTCACACCTTCTCATGTATTCAAAGGGGCAGAAAAAGTGTTTCAAAATCCAACAAGCCAAAATAATGTCTTTAAAGGGCAAAACATCCCAGGGGCCATAGTCACATGGCAGGAGGCTGGATATCAGTTTTCTCCGATGCCCAGTGGCGAGGTCGGTTTCGCCACACACATATTATATATATATATATATATATATATATATATATATATATATATATTTGTGTTAGGTGCTTATGATAGTACAGTATGAAATACCATAAATAAAAGTAGGATAGTAAAAAGAGCAAGTCGGTTGTGGTGTGCCGGAACTGACTATGAGGTAGGCCTGAGAAAGAAGAGGGCCTACCCAGGGAAAGAAAATAGAAAATAAATGTTAAAATGTGGTGTGGTGGGAGGGTCATTCAACGCTGACCTCGAACGGTAAGGAGCCAGGTAAGGGGAGTGCTTTAAGTAGGCTAGGGGTAGCAAAACCAGAACCTCCCACAAATCCAGGCAAATTGCCTTAATACTTGTGTTAGGTGCTTATGATAGTACAGTATGAAATACTATAAATAAAAGTAGGATAGTAAAAAGAGAGTCGTGGTGTGCCGGAACCGACGATGAGGTAGGCCTGAGAAAGAAGAGGGCAAAAATTAAGTAATCAAATTTATTACAGACAACCAATACATATACATTTATTAACCAGACATGTTTTTGAAAGCATCCCTTAATTCTTGTACTGGGTTCGGTATGTACCGTGAGTAAGCGGATGACTTCCAGCGCCCCAGTGTTTTGATAACATGAGTTGGGATGTTGACACTGGAGGCTGTGGACGCGGCTCCTATACGAAAGGAGTGCCCTGAGTATTTGGCTGCGTTGAGGCCCAGTTGTGTGAGCAAGGACCTGATGTAGGTCATGAAGGTTGTAGTGGTGAGTACTGCACCTTGTAGCTGTAGTAATGGTTGTGAGGGCAGTAAGTTATGATGCTGTATGTAGGCATCAAGAACCCTGACGGGACACCATCTGTTGTGCGTGGGATAGTACGGTATGTTTACGGGTATGTGCTGACTGGTTTTGGAGTGAGGTAAAGTCAGGATGCAATGATCCATATGTTTTGTCAAGTGGGAATAAAGGAGGAACGGAGTAGTTTGATTCGTGGAGGTTGTAGTGAATTCTCTAGGTCTTAGAATTCCATAGAAAGCGATGTATATTGCTGTTTTGATGACAGAATTTGTATTGGTGTCAAACGGTTTTAAGTCAAGCAGGTTAGACAATGCTTTGAAGATATGGTTATCTATGGGTAGCCTCTGGGTTGTATGTGTGGGTTCTGATTTCTGAATACCTCTGAGTATGGTCTTAATTTGGTGAGAGGCCATGAAACTATTATTTGGGTGTAAGATTAGCATGTGGTGTTGAATGCCAGTGAGATAGAGTTTGATTGTGTTATATGACATTTTAAGTTTAAGGTGGCAAAAGGAAGCAAACCCCAAAAAAGATGTCATAACAAATGGTTGCATGATGTTATGTTCCAAAAGGAATCGTTTGAATAGTGTGAAAGCCCTGTTGTATGTTTTTGTGTGTATTGTTTGAAAGTGCCAGTTGGGACAATGTCCTGCTATGCTGCATGATGGTGCCTAGTCCAGTATGAGTTGTTGAAATGTTGGAGTGATGGTGGCTGTGGGCGCAGCTGACGGGAGTGCTTGATGAAACTCCTGAAATTTAAAGCGAGACAAATTGTCAGCAGCTGTGTTACATACACCTGGAACATGGAAACAACATAGGAAAAAATTATGACAAGCTGCCAACCAAGTGAGTTTCCTCAGAAATCTCATGATCGTAAGGGATTTGGAACGACCTTTGTTGATGATGTGACAGGTTACCTGGTTGTCTGAGTAACAACGCACTGGCATATTAGCCCATAAGTGACCCCATGCTATGGCAGCCGCCACGATGGGATAGATCTCAAAAAGAGCTGAGGTAGTGGAAAAACCTTCCAAATCCTGAACTGCTGAAGGCCAGCTACCCCAAAGCCATTCGTTCCCAAAAATTGCTGCAAAACCAGTGGTAGATGCCGCATCTGACCAAATGGTAGGAGATGAGTCAGTCAATTGAGGGAGGAACATACTTTTACCATTCCAAGTGGTTAAAAATCTCTTCCACATGTTTAGATCTGCCATAGCTTGGGTATCTAAGGACAACCTGTGCGTGTCATGTAGGAAATGTGGGAAAAGATGCAATAGTCGTGATATAAACGAGCGGCCTTGAGGTATGATGCGCATAGCAAAATTTAGTGACCCCAGCAGGGACTGTAGCTCTTTGCGGTTGCAAGTACCGAGCTGAAGGTAGCTGTTTATGTAAGTGAGAATATTCTCTATCTTATCGTGTGGTAGTAAAACAAAAAATATATCAGATAAAAATCTAATAAAAAATCCAGGAATGGTTAACGTGATATACCTTTAAATCACTTTAAAATAGTGGTAAGACTAGTAATAATGTATTACTTACTTAAAATTCCATAAAAAATATCATAAGAAGTATATATATTTTGTGCAACAGATCATTCACAGTGATATCCAATAAATAAAAAAAAAAAAAGAAAAAGAAAAAGAAAAGGAAATAAATTGTCCAATTGATAACAGTCTTGTAAATAGATACTATGTATCAAATAGTAGCAGCAGTCTTTTAAATTGTAAACTGACTCAGTTCACTCCAGTTATAGAAGAACTGGTATATGGATACTGAGTGAGTTAATATACTGTGTGTACAATATTATATTATAAATGGTCCTATTTTATAATAATTGTACCCTTGTAAAAAGTAATAAATAGATATAAAATATCATTGATAGGTCATAGTTGAGGGCCCTCAATAAAATATATGTTTAATTCACCATTAAAAACTGAAGTGCTGAAATGGTTAATGTTACGGTACCTCCAGGAACGAAATGTACAAACCGCCGTTTAGCGAGTATTCCCCGTTCGCAATAATGTGGTCGGGTAGCGGGTATAATAAAACCATGCAAACGCCAGTCAGGGAACACTCCAAACTCCCGAACGGTACCTGTACGGCTAATTCCCTTCGCAAGCCACAAATCCACGAACGGCAATTAATAACCGAACGACAATCTCTCCCAAGCGGCAAATAATCCAAGTAAGCAGTCTCTCGCCGCTAGTATCCAAATCCCCCCAATAACGAGACCAAGCTCCGCTTTGAGGGTAAAACACGAACTGGTTTACTGTGGGCTACCTGCCCGGTATTTATGCAGGTCTCCCACTTGGTGGACACTCCCCTAGGGGACCAAATGGGAGACTGAAATCACAGAGGGACATGGGGACATTCTGGACATACATCCCCACAATATTCCCAGCATGCAGTACAGTTCCCTCCCCTCTGCTCGGGGAATAATTGGGAAGTAATTCAATTATCTCCCCGAGCAGAGGCAATCGCCATTTTAGATACAAGTTACAAAAACACACAAAAATCCATAACTTAATAACTGCTGAACATTTTACATCAGTCTTGCATATCCCCAGATAGCCTGGATCTGAGGGCACATTATTGGAGAATAGCGCTCAGATCCCATTCGCACAGTTCAATCGCCATGGAGTCAAAGTCTCTTTCAGTTCTTCGGTATGCGATTGACTCCATGGGACGGCTATCTGGGTTAAGTCCATTCGTGTGGTTGAATCTCCCGAACGGCTGTCATTCGCATGCTTTTGTCGATTGAGAAGGGGAGGTCGACGGCTTCAGCGGTGTTCGGCTGAAAAAGTGTCCGTTTTCCGATCCATGAAATAATCGTTGAACACCGCTGGTCGTTCGCATGGACAAAATGGCCGCCGCCTCGTGGTCGACATACGAACGACGACCACCCGGCATTCGGTTTTTAATTGAGAAGTGTCTGTGGTTAACCGCAACGTTCTAATTGGGATCAATAGGTTAACCAGCAGCACACTTCTCTTCTGGGTGGCCGTCCGTTCGGTAGTTCCGTTCGACAAAACCGACATTCCCTTAAACAAGCATACGAACGGGGAAATTCATGAAAACGGCAAAACAGACGAACAACGCAGTTATAATCCAGACAGATGGGTCTGTCACACGGCTCCCCCCTTGTGGAACACTCCGGCAGACCCGGCTTGACCCTTTGGCGGGTCAACTTGGGGATGACCGGGCTGAGGAGGAGTAGGGACGTCTGTTTGCCGAGATAACCCATCTGCATTCCCATTCTGCTTACCGGGTCGGTAGCTGATGGTGAAGTTATATGGCTGTAGTGCCAAACTCCACCTCAGCAGTCTGCCATTGTCTCCTGAGACCCGGTTAAGCCACACGAGGGGGTTATGGTCCGTAATAAGGGAAAATTCTTGTCCATACAGATAAGGGCTCAGTTTCTTCAGTGCCCAGACCAGGGCTAAACACTCTTTCTCCACTGCCGCATAACTTACTTCCCGGGGTAGTAACTTTCTGCTTAAGTATGCGACAGGGTGCTCTCCTCCATCTTCCCCGACCTGGCTTAGCACAGCCCCCAGTCCATACATGGAAGCATCTGTATGTACAAGAAAACGTTTGTTAGGGACTGGGGCAGCCAGGACAGGAGCATTAACAAGAGCTTGCTTCAGTGCCTGAAACGCGGCTTCACAAGCTGGAGACCACAGGACCTGTTTAGGCAAATTCTTCTTAGTCAGGTCAGTCAGGGGCTTGGCAACCGTACTGTAGTCGGGGACAAAACGTCGGTAATACCCTGCCGTCCCCAGGAAAGCTAGCACTTGGGTCTTGGTGATAGGTGTGGGCCAGTTAGCTACAGCCTCTACCTTGGCTGGCTCCGGTCTCTGGCTCCCACAGCCTACTCTGTGACCCAAGTACTGTACTTCTGCCATGCCTAGATGGCACTTGTCTGGCTTCAAGGTCAGGCCTGCGGCCCGAATCTTGTCCAGCACCACCCCCACGTGTACTAAATGGTCTTCCCAGGACTCACTGTAGACCGCAATGTCATCCAGGTATGCACATGCAAAGTCCTGGAAGCCATCGAGGAGCCTATCCACCATACGCTGGAAAGTAGCCGGAGCATTCTTCATCCCAAATGGCATAACCTTAAACTGGTACAGGCCAAATGGGGTGACGAATGCCGACTTAGGGATAGCATCCTCGGCCAGGGGGATCTGCCAATAGCCTTTGCACAGGTCTATGGTGGTCAGATAGCGCCCCCTGGCAATACGGTCTAATAACTCGTCTACCCGGGGCATAGGGTAGGCGTCAGTGGTGGTCCGCTCGTTGAGCCGCCTGTAGTCCACACAGAACCGGGTGGTCCCATCTTTCTTAGGCACCAGAACTACAGGCGAGGCCCAAGGACTGTCCGAATGTTCGATAACCCCCAGCCTGGTCATTTCCTGTATCTCCTTCCGCATTCCTTCTCGGACTGCTTCAGGGATACGGTATGGGGGTTGCCGTAGGGGGTTCTGTCCGGGTGTCTCGACCTTGTGTACAGCTAGGGTAGTGTACCCGGGTTCTTGGGAGAACGTGGCCTGCTTCTCCCACAGTAATTGTCTTGCCTGTACCTTCTCTGCCGGGTTTAGTCGGTCCCCTAGCTGTACAAGACTAGTAAGGTCTGTCTGGGGGTCCCTCTCTAGCAAGTCAGGTAACGGTAAGTTCTCGGGGTCGTCAGTAGCTGGGGCACATACTGCCGCAACATCCTCTGGTCGTTCCTGATACTCCTTCAGCATGTTCACATGGAAGGATCGCTGAATCCTTTCATCTGAACAGCTGGCTATAAGGTAGGTAGTATCGCATACCTGAGCTAACACTTTATACGGGCCCTGCCAAGATGCTTGCATCTTGTTCGTCTTCACAGGCTTGAGTACCAGAACCTTCTGCCCAACCTGGAAGATCCGCTGTCGGGCACCCCGATCGTACCACCGTTTCTGTCTCCCCTGGGCCGCCTGGAGATTCTCCCTTACCATCAGGGACAGTTTCTCCATGCGGTCCCGGAGTTCCAGGACATATGGTACTATGGGGGTCCCTTCTTGCTCTGTCTCCCCCTCCCAGTGTCCTCTAATGAGGTCTAGGGGTCCACGGACCCTTCTCCCATAGACTAACTCAAAGGGGGAGAACCCAGTAGATTCCTGAGGCACCTCTCTGTATGCAAATAGCAGATGAGGCAGGAATCGCTCCCAGTCTCTGCAAGTGTCAGTAAAGGTCCTCAACATCTGTTTGAGGGTGCCATTAAATCGCTCGCAGAGACCGTTAGTCTGTGGGTGATAAGGTGAGCTAAGCAGAGGTTTAATACCGCACACCTTCCACAGCTGCTGGGTAAGCACAGCGGTGAACTGGGTTCCCTGATCGGAGAGGATCTCCTGAGGGAACCCGACCCTAGTGAAGATTTTAACCAGGGCATCAGCAACCGTCTCTGCCTCTATATTAGACAGCGCTACTGCCTCTGGGTAACGTGTGGCATAGTCCACCACGGTGAGAATATACTTCTTACCTGATGGACTAGCCCTGGCCAGTGGACCCACAATGTCAACGGCTATGCGGGAAAAGGGTTCTCCAATGATAGGCATCGACTGAAGCCTAGCTTTTGGGTGATCCCCCCGCTTACCTACCCGTTGACAGGTGTCACACGTGCTACAATAGACCCGCACATCTCGGTTAAAATTGGGCCAGAAGAAATTTTGCGTGATCCTATGAGCTGTGCGGCGGGAACCTAGATGGCCGGCTAATGGCACATCATGCCCAATCCGCAGAATCTCCTGCCGGTATTTTGCGGGCACCACTAGCTGTCGATTCTGCGGAGGGGTATTCGGCTTCTGGGGCGGTTTCGGGATCCTGTAGAGTCTATCCCCCACCCACTCGTAGTGCTCCCCATCTACTCCTTCTCCCCCAGAATCGGCCCTGGCCCTGTACTTTGCTAGCGTCGGGTCTTCCCTGGTTTCCTTCCCGTATATCTCTGGGGTATCCCAGCCTAAAGGGGCCTGGTCTAAGGTACAAGTCGGGGTAGAGAGTCTTACCTGGGTCTCAACAGCAGGTGGGCCGGTCTCGGCGGCACGGGTCTGGGCACGGGTCGTGACAGCGTCCACTTCAGCAGGACCCATGGGAGCGTAGGCGGAAACAAGGGGCGCCAAGTCATTGCCAAGGAGGACATCCGCTGGTAAAGTCCTTCATGACCCCCACATTCACATGTCTAGCGCCCACTCCCCAATCCAAATGTACCCGGGCAACGGGCAGACGGAACACGGCACCTCCAGCTACTCGTACGGCGACCGTGTCCCCTGTATGTTGGGCTTCGGATACCAGGTGTTTCTGGAGCAAAGTCATGGTTGCCCCGGTATCCCGTAGACCACTGACCTCCTTCCCATTGACTTTTACACATTGTCGGTGGTGCTGCCTGTTATCCCGGTGGGCAGCCTGAACGGGGTCTGCCTCATGCAGGATGCCCCAGCACTCCTCTTCCTCTACACAGTGAGCGGCTGGGATGGGGGGTCGTGGATTGCCGCCGGCTGGTCTCCTCCAGGACTGGTTCTGGTTGGCGCTGTTCATCGGGCACTCGGGTCGCTTGTGCCCTAGTTGCTTGCACAGGTAGCACCGAATGGGTTGGGCATACTCCCGTGAGTTGAACCGAGGTGTCTGCTGGTACGGGGCAGATGGAGGCGGTGCCGATGGGCGATTCATGGGAGGCTGGTATAGGTTGGCTGCTATTGGTGCTGTTGGCCTGTATTCCACTCTGGCGGGAGCCTTGCTGATGAGACTGTCCAGTTTGCGGGCGTCAGTATACTCATCTGCCAGGCGAGCTGCTTCGTGCAGAGTGGAGGGTTTACGGTCCCTTACCCACTCTCTGACCCCTGCTGGCAATTTATCAAAACAATGTTCCAAAAGAAACATCTGCAGCACCTCTTCTCCGGACACAGCCTGGCACCCCGCCATCCAGTGGGCGGCTGTGCGATGCACCTTACATGCCCATTCCACGTATGAGTCCCCAGAGGTCTTGACAGTGTCTCGGAACCTCCTCCGGTATGCCTCAGGTGTAACGGCATACCGGGAGAGTAAAGCTTCCCTGACGGCCACATAATCCCCAATCTCCTCATCAGGAATGGCCCGAAAAGCCTCGCTGGCCCGGCCGGATAACTTGCCGGACAATATAGTGACCCAGTCTTCCAGGGGTACCTTGTGCAGGGCACATTGCCGCTCAAAATCAGCAAGGTACCCATCGATCTCTCCTTCTGTTTCACTGAAGGCTTTAAACGCAGTGAATGGTACCTTTTTCCTATCCCCCGGGTTTGCTGTGACTGGGGCTGCTGCAGCACCGCTTTGGCGAAGCAGGTTGGCCTCCACAGCTGCCATGACCCGGTCAATGGTCTCTATAGTCGGGTTGGGACCATAATGTGCCAGCCTGATTCTTACCGCCCGGTCAAAGCTTGCCTCCTCGGGGGTTCTGTCAGCTGCGCTGGGTCCATTGGTTCCCTCTGCCGCTGGTACTCCATCCATTTCCAGCAATAACGCAATAATATCCCTCTTCCTGAGGTTACTGGCTTGTCCCCCTCTTTGCTCCAATAAATCCTTTAGGGTAGCCCTCCTCAGGTTTTGGTATTGTAAGGTATTGTTAGGTATTAGTCCTGGTTGTAATGGTCTCTTTGGGCGTTGAGGATCATCCCGTCGCTTGCCACCAGTTGTTACGGTACCTCCAGGAACGAAATGTACAAACCGCCGTTTAGCGAGTATTCCCCGTTCGCAATAATGTGGTCGGGTAGCGGGTATAATAAAACCATGCGAACGCCAGTCAGGGAACACTCCAAACTCCCGAACGGTACCTGTACGGCTAATTCCCTTCGCAAGCCGCAAATCCACGAACGGCAATTAATAACCGAACGACAATCTCTCCCAAGCGGCAAATAATCCAAGTAAGCAGTCTCTCGCCGCTAGTATCCAAATCCCCCCAATAACGAGACCAAGCTCCGCTTTGAGGGTAAAACACGAACTGGTTTACTGTGGGCTACCTGCCCGGTATTTATGCAGGTCTCCCACTTGGTGGACACTCCCCTAGGGGACCAAATGGGAGACTGAAATCACAGAGGGACATGGGGACATTCTGGACATACATCCCCACAATATTCCCAGCATGCAGTACAGTTCCCTCCCCTCTGCTCGGGGGATAATTGGGAAGTAATTCAATTATCTCCCCGGCAGAGGCAATCGCCATTTTAAACACAAGTTACAAAAACACACAAAAATCCATAACTTAATAACTGCTGAACATTTTACATCAGTCTTGCATATCCCCAGATAGCCTGGATCTGAGGGCACATTATTGGAGAATAGCGCTCAGATCCCATTCGCACAGTTCAATCGCCATGGAGTCAAAGTCTCTTTCAGTTCTTCGGTATGCGATTGACTCCATGGGACGGCTATCTGGGTTAAGTCCATTCGTGTGGTTGAATCTCCCGAACGGCTGTCGTTCGCATGCTTTTGTCGATTGAGAAGGGGAGGTCGACGGCTTCAGCGGTGTTCGGCTGAAAAAGTGTCCGTTTTCCGATCCATGAAATAATCGCTGAACACCGCTGGTTGTTCGCATGGACAAAATGGCCGCCGCCTCGTGGTCGACATACGAACGACGACCACCCGGCATTCGGTTTTTAATTGAGAAGTGTCTGTGGTTAACCGCAACGTTCTAATTGGGATCAATAGGTTAACCAGCAGCACACTGCTCTTCTGGGTGGCCGTCCGTTCGGTAGTTCCGTTCGACAAAACCGACATTCCCTTAAACCAAGCATACGAACGGGGAAATTCATGAAAACGGCAAAACAGACGAACAACGCAGTTATAATCCAGACAGATGGGTCTGTCACAGTTAAAAATATTCAATTTTTATTTGAAAGAATCAAATTAAAAGCTATATTAGGCACTCACACTTTGATATCAAACTTCTTGCCCGGTTGCAGTTTTGGAACCTGGTGTATACAGTTGTTGCAGTCCGATCGTCAAATAAATGGAAGAGCTGGCTCTCCGTGAGCCTCGTGTGTATCTTTGTTTTCTTCCTGCGTTCGGCGGCAATTTAAATTCCACTAAGTAATCTTGTTACTCATGTGTAACATGTAATAGTTGTAATCCGGTCACTAGGACAGTAGGTGAGCAGGCTCTCTGTGAGCCGCGTGCGTGTCACAGTTCCTGCGTTCCAGGGCAATAAAGTTGATTTGCGATAGGTGCCAGAAAGCAATGAATGTCGTAAAAAAGAGTCGTCCTTACGCGTTTCGTGAGAAAAGTCTCACTTCATCAGAGGATACTGAATTGATGTTCCTTATGGGTTTAAATAGCCTAAGTAATTGATGTGGCTCTTTTAACCCTTCATTTGACTGTTCATATATCCTATAGCACTTGAGTCATAAAATAAACTGGTGATTATTAAAAAATAATTACAAAAGTTATACAATGGACCTTAAATTATAATTGATATACAATGGACCTTAAATTATAAAAAGATACATAAATATACATTAGGATATCAATAGTTATAAATTAAACTTTGGATATCATACATAAGTGGCATATATCATAATTATACATTTAAAATAAATTAAGATTATGCTTGAATATAATAGTGAATACTTGAAATAAAATACATTAAGAATATCTTAAAAATGTCATTGAATTCTAACATTAATTAAACAAGATTTATATATAAGTTTTTATGTGAAAAAAAAAAAAAATTATAAAAAGGCTCTTAATTCAAAATCTATGTTTAGACCTTTAGGTTCTAGTGTGTCTAGCTGAAATATCCATTTTGCTTCCGCTTTGTCTAGTTCTTTTTCTACAAAATTTAAAGGCGTTTGTAATGTCGGTCTTACTGAGCCAGGCTCCAACCCCTGCTTGTATGATAGCGGTAATGGCGTGGTCTATGGTGGTATATTGCAGAGAGAATTCCTCAGAGGGTATGAGGGAATTAAGACTGGGGTTGGCCGATGAGTGGGGTGCCAATAAGTCAATGATGAGTCTCTGTTTTTGGGAAGATTTCCCTGTGACAATACCAATGGGGTTGGTGCGCCATTCTATGAATGGAGGAGTTTTGAAAGGCCCCAATACGAAACCCTCATCTACTTCTTGGGCTATGAGGGTGTCAACCGCTGTGGGGTTGTGTTGGGCTGATTGTAGATTAGGGCATTCCAGAGTTCCGGCTGGTATGTGTAGGGTACCTGTATGGAAGCCTTCTGTTAAACCAGAGATGAGAAAGTCTACTAGGTGTCTAGATGGTCTTTGCATGTGCCCTAAAACATTTTAAACAGACATGCAATAGTCTACATCCACTGTAATTACAAGACCCAACATTAAAATTATTACATATCTGGGACTTGCCCAGAAACTTGATTGGGCGTCCCAGTTTGTCTCTTGACAACTTCTCTGGAACCCCAGAGGAACTAGCTCCTTGCGTGGAGGCATGTTCGTCCGCCGTGTTGGGACAAAAATTTGTAGTATGGGCTGTGGAGGAGCAGTATGCACAAGCCGGTGTTCTTAGACCTGCAAAGTGTCTGCAAAAAATGACGGTATCAATCCTTCCCCAGTTGGATCGTGTTCCGTACTGGGAGAAGGCTCCAGACACTTTTGCAGAAAAAGACCTATGGTAGTCATAGAAGGCTGAACCACCATATTTGTTGCCCAGGTCTACCAGCTTGCGCATATAGAGATCAAACTCCTCTCTTCTATTGGGATAGACCGCACAGATGACATCCCTGTAAATACCAAAAGCTAGTACAAATTCAGATCTGACAACAACAGATACATCATCATAAGCATACGTCTTATTCTCAACAATATCCTGGGAGGCAATCAACAGGGAAGCCAGGTTGACGTCTTTACCTTCCAGCATATCCCTTTTAATGTGCTCAGGTATCATATGAGCTGAGCTAACTTCCTGGTCATCCAGGGTGATGGCTGGAGCAACTAATGGCAAGTTGGCTGGTGCTTGTGAAGCAGCAGCGGGTGGCCCTGCTAGAGTAAGGGCCGTGGTGACCGACTCAAGTTTCTCCAGCCTGGAGTTGACCTTGCTCATGGACCATGGACGCCATGAGTGAGGATAACATGGCATGTATGTCTCCTGGGTTGGACTGGCTAGGTCCTTCCCCGGCATCCATGTTATTTGTCGATGTGCGTAGCAGTTTGAAAAGTTCTGCTTTCCTGGCTGTAGCGGGGTAGGGGATTTGTCGTCTCCTCAATTCCATGGTTATACGCGGGATCGTCCAGGATCTGATCGATGCTGGACTAGCTAGCTCTCCTCCTTGTGTGAGAGTGACAGCTCTAGCCGGGGTGCTAGGCAGGGAGAAATCCTCTACCCCTTCCTGAGACATACTATAAATAAAACAATTAATTAGTATATGAAACCACCAAATTGTACTGGCAGGCTAGCTAGGCCGGATGTGAAACTTTATACTTGTTTGGTGACAAATGAGGCCCTGCTAATTTCCAAGTGGCTTGAGAGGCTCTATCTATGCGTTGGCGCGAGGGGTTATTGAGGCCACTCGACGTAGTGGCAGGAGTTTTAGGCCTCTCGGTGACTGTAAGACAGAAAACAAGGGAAGGGAGTGACAGGTGAGGCCCTCTCTATGCAACATGAGAGGCGGCTAGCTAACGTGTGGCCCGATGGGTGTTTGCCTCTGAAACGTTTGAGGCGGGGTGTTGGCTTCGCGGGACCACTAACTGATGGCAACTGCCAAGACGGGGTAAGTACCTATTGGGAAGCCTGTGACCCTATTGCCAGTACTCTAACCTAGGGGGATGAAATGAAATGTATGGTAGAATACCATATAAGCAGGTGTATGTACCTGGTAGTATGACAAATTCACAGGAATAAACCGTGTGGAGCAAATATATATAAGCTTGACAGCCTGAAATGGGTAAAAGAGAGTAGTATGATGAGTGTGGATTGTTGGAAAGAAAATAGCCTGTAGCAGCAATGTTTTTGAAAATGTTGATACCATGGGAATAGATATGAGTTACTCAGGAATGTTGTCATGCTTAAATAAGACATCTGAGGGAGGCCGTTGCCTATGTACAAACAACATATGTGCGTATGATAATGGTGTGTAAGGGAAACATAAAATGTAGGTTTTATATATACATATATATATATATATATATATATATATATATATATATGTATATTACTGTGCAGGAAACGTATGATTGGTTGGATCAGTACGTGTGATTCAACCCGAGTATGCATGAAAAGGAATTAAAGCCTTATGTGTCATGGTCATAACAAAGAAATGAGGCCTGTAACATAGGCTAAGTTAATTGAATTGAAATGGATAATTATGAAAACTCCTGTAAGCGTGGGAGTTCAATGATCCATACAGAAATGTAGCTGGTTTAATAGAAAAGAACATGGATGAGGGTCATGGCCTATGTTACACAGCGTTATGTGTGATATGTAGTAGAATAACAAAAGGGGCAGGGATACACAAAATGCTTAAAGTGATGCAAAGTGATGTGTATATATATATGATATATCTGTATTGAAAAAGACGTATGATTGGTTGGATCAGTACGTGATTTAACCCGAGAATTTATTGCTTGTAAATGAAACTGTATCCTTTTGTATGTGTCGTAGTAATAACACAGAAATGAGGCCTGTAATGTAGGCTGAGTCCATTTGGATAAATGGATAAGTAATGGAGACCCCTGAAAGCGTGGGAGTCAAAATGATCTATACAGATAAGTGAGCTTGGTTGTATGGACATAATACAATACTGAAATATTTAAAGGGTAATAGAAATAATCTGTCTATATAAACAAGCAATTCGTTAACCGAATGTAAATACATGAAATGGTGAATATAATCCACGAAAGGATTATGCGTAATACATAGAAATACAACCGAAACCCAATGTGAGGGAAAACAGAAGTTGAAACGAATAGTTTAAACGTATGAACTTATGCGAACCGCAAGCGTGTTTGAACGTGTATTGAAAATTGCCGAACGGCAAAACAACCGAATTGATAATCCATTTCAATGTAACATGGAATAGTTATATGCGAAATGACTATTTGTACGAATATACTGTTCAGCCGAATGACCATATGAATGAAAAACCCGCGAACGGCTTGTAACATTCGTGACATAACAGGGAAAAACCGTAAAGCGAGGACCCGTGCTGTACCGTACGCCGTGAGAACCGGTCCTGGCGTGACAGGTAGGTCTGACTTATGGTTTAGGAGTCCCTGGGACGCGATCTACGACGAAGACCGGGGTCAGAAGAAGCTGAACAGGCGGAAAAGGCCTGAACAGGATTCCTGGACACAGTCTGAGAGAACCCGGAAGTGGATCCTCATTCAACGCTGACCTCGAACGGTAAGGAGCCAGGTAAGGGGAGTGCTTTAAGTAGGCTAGGGGTAGCAAACCAGCATGTAACGGACCGTTTTGCCCAAAAGAGGTTAAAAAACGTTTAGGCGATATTCCCCTTTTCCAGCTGAACCGACAGCTACTGCAAGCACCAATCTCCTGAACTGCAAACCCACGAATTCACCAACTCCCAAACTGCAACCAAGGGAATACTCGAAACTCCCGAACTGGAGACTCACGAATAGCTGCTAGCAGACGAACAGGAAAAGCCCCCAAGTGGCTTACACTCCTGGCAATCAGTCTCTAACAGCATACAGTAAATCCTCCCCCAATAATGAGACGACACTTCACTGAGGGTTAAGCAGGAACTCATTTACTGGGGCTAACTGCCCGGCTTTTATGCAGGTCTCCCACCTGGTGGACACTCCCCTAGGGGACCAAATGGGAGACTGGGACACAAAGGGTAAAAGGACCAATCACAGACTTACACATTTCAACCATCCCACAATGCATCACAATCCCTCCTCTTTGCCCTAGAGATAATTTGGGAAGTAATTCAATTATCTCCAAAGACAGAGGCAAAACTCCATTAACCACATGGCAGAAAACAAACAGTAAAATACATAAAATTACCTACAGTTACATTCAGTACATAAAACATATATGTTCTACATATCCCCAGATAGCTCAGGTCTGAGCGCACATTATTAAGCGAATGGCGCTCAGACCACACGAATACAGTTTAATCACCATGGAGCCAAAGTCTTTACACAGTCAGTTTCATGCGAATGGGCTCCATGGGATTCCTATCTGGGGCACAACACACTCAAACAAAACTACCGAACACCGGGCCGTTCGTGCACTTTCACCGAACAAGAAGGGAGGTCGGCAGCTTCAGCGGTGTTCGCGCAAAACTGTGTCCGATTTCAGTTCCATAAATTAAGCGTCGAACACCGCTGTGCATTCGCATGTTTAAAATGGCCGCGAACTCGTGTTCGTGATACGAATGGTGGCCACCCAGCATTCGTCAATTAAGCTGCGGTTAACCGCAGCTTCAGGGAGGTTAATTGCCGGCACACTCCAGCTCCCAGGTGGTCTATTCATTCGAGCGGTTGTTCGGTAGATTGAATTTACCGAACACCCGGCAGAAAAGCATGAATAAGTCTTTTCTGCAGGGAAAAAATATGTCTTTTAACATGGGGCCATAGTCCAAAGGCAGCAGGCGAGCAACCAGGCTTCTCCAGTGTACAGTGGCGAGGTTGGTTTCGCCACACAGCACCTCCCACAAATCCAGGCAAATTGCCTTAATACATATATATATATATATATATACATACATTTTTAATTTTCCACCAGCAGGGGGACTGCCTGTCAATTCAGGCAGTCCCCCTGCTGGCAGCACAATGGACACCTATGGGGGCCATGTGATCGCTCTTTTAGAGCGGTCACATGGCCCCTTGGGGTCCTAAATTGGAGAGGGGGGACCTCTCATGGCTCAGTCCAGAAAGTCCCCCCCAAAGAAGAAGACCGATCGCCTGCGGGGGAACGCAGCGATTGTTAAGTACATGGGGGAGGGAGGGTAGGGGTTAATTTTCTTTTTAATTTAATTTTTTTTTTTTTAAATATAGTTGTTTTTACAATCCTTACTGAGTGCCTCGACTCCTCAAGGAACTCAGTAAGGGTAAGAGAATCTGAAGCCAGCGGATGGCTTCAGATTATCTTTACTACACTGCCAGGCGCCACGTGCGGCAAACCCGTAAGTGATCGCTCGGGGGGGGCGATCACTTGGGTCCCCCCAACAGTGTAGGGGGTATTCCATGATGCCTCGATATCGAAACATCGTGTAATACCCTAAGAGCGGATGGAAGCCATCACGATCGCTTCCAGCGCTCAAAATTGCAGCGGACGTACCAGGTACATCCGAGGTCACCAAGGGGTTAAATTATATATCCCATTGGGAGGCAGATATAGGAATCTCTTTAGAAGCCAATGATTGGATAGATATTTGGGAAACAGCATCTAAAATATCGATATGTGTAATCTCTCAGGAACAGATGTTTAAAATATTATTTAGATGGCATGTGACCCCCGTCTTCTTTTATAAAATCGGTAAAAACCCGACCGATTTATGCCAGCAGGAATGTGGTCAACAAGGGGCATATTTACATATGTGGTGGGAATGCCCAAAAATTTAAATCTTTTGGGAAGAACTAAAAAAACTGGCTTTGATGATAATACAGGAAAACATAGAACTTAACCCTTGGACATTTTTATTATCAAAACCAATAGTAGGAATATCCACTCATTTGCAAAAACTAATATTTTTAATCTCACTGGCAGCACGTAGAAGTATAGCTGCTAGTTGGCTAAAATTAGATCTACCATCAATGAGAGAGGTTGAATTAAAGATTCAAGAAAATTATGTAATGGACGATTTATCCTCAAGAGTAAGACATTCTCACAATATTTTTTTTAGCAAGGTGTGGTAACTCTGGAAGGCATATACTAAAGGTAAGGGAATATTTAGATAGAGAGGTGTGTTGTTGTTTTTTTTCTCCTGGGTTATTTTATTTTACTTTAAATATAAAAAAAATACACAATGCTGAATAACTTAACATAGAGCTACTAGACTTAAAATGTAACTATATAGTTAATAATGCATGTTAATGTATGTTACAGATTGTATAACGTGTTTAATCTTCACTGTTAAATAAAGAATTATTAAAAAAAAAAACAGAGCTGTTCCTTAATGGTAAAAATTTTTTAAAAAGGTCTGGTCACTAATGGGTTAAAATAGAAATAATTAAACTGCATTTACCACAGTTAATGAGAACAGTCATTATTTAATTATAATGAGAACGGAATACTTTTCTCAATGTGCACTAGAGAATGAAACAAGATGGGATACTATTAGTGCATTTGGTTATAACATGATTAAAACTTAGTGGACTGAGGTTTTCTATTTTTTTTTAGCAACCCTGTAAGACGTGGAAAAACGTCCCCACTCCTTTGCTGCACTTCTAAACAGAAAGTCAAATGTTGCCCTGTCAATTCCTTACAACTCATCCACACGATATGCACTGTTGCAAAGAGATAGAAAGGTTCGGTATTCAGTTCTGAGTATTTATACCTGGCGTCTCTAAGTTTGTCCCCCCAAGATGTTTATGAACTAAAACTCCCATGATTGTTTATCTATTTACTTTAAAGAACGATGGGCGTTATGAACATCTGAGGATCTGGGATTGCAGATTTTGAGATCCTGGTTTATTTAATAAAATAAGATACATTTACATGCAGGAGTTCACTGCAAAACTGCATGACTTCTTGCAAATGAACAATATAATTTGATAACCTTGGATATATAAACACAGCAATGTGTGTAAAATATAAAGCAACCCAATTCACCTAGTAAAATAGAAACAATAAGGATACCTTCCCCTGGTCCTAACATACAAGATAAACAGAAAAACCTATGTAGATACAGCTAGTCCTATGAGAAACGCAAATAATGTAATGGTGTAATACTAAAGGAATGTTAATAAATACTGCACAAATGCCCATAAATAGAAAGCCTTTAATAACTTATAGATGCTCTGGAGATCTTGTTAAAAAAAAAGACCGGAGAGGAAAAAGCTAAAATACAACAGTCATGTTTCTAAAACTTGTAAAAACAATGACATGTTTATTTATATGTAACACATAGCAAATGTTGAAGGTAACTGGATAAAGCAAGTATCAGCCCTATACAATTTGCCGCTAGATATGCAACTACGTCAGGGTTCCAGAAATCCTCACCTATGTAATAGCAGCAAAACTGCTAAAATCTCAACATAAAATCAAGTGTTAGCATTGCATGTTGGACAAGTGACCATCATATTATTTTTGTTTCTCATAAGACTAGCTTCATCCCGACTATTTATTTTACAAACCTTTTATATATCATGGCTATTTTAACTTCAGGATCAGCACCTCTCTGTGGTTACCACCACACCTGAAGAATCTGCTTGACCTAGTCCTAGAGATGTTAAATACCATATTACAGAGACCCAGGGAAACCACTGTGCTTTTGAATGGAGTTCATCACTCATTAAAACCCCAAAGTACACTTAAGGATGTTCCCTGGGAAGTTTTTTGTCGAGTATATTGTTACACTCAAAAAGAAGATATTTTGCGATTGAACATTAAACAAGGAGCCAGCCAACTTTAAAGCCATCTACTTATTCCAATGGACAAAATCTTACTGCCTCTCTATAGTAGGCAAACTTTCCTCCACTGCTAGAATCACTAGAGATTTACAGAGCTTGAATCTTCCTCATTTCAGATGGATATGTTGTGTAAGTATTATTATAATGAGCATCATCCCACAATATTAATATCTTTTTCAAACATTGTCCATTGCTTTACCAAAATCATTTTCTCTACCTTTCAATCAAAACACTAAAGTTGAAATAGATCTTCTTAAGGATTACTATAGTACTAGGAATACAAAGTTGCACTTTATAGCTCCCTCACATCCCGCATCCCACAGTGTAAGGGTTTGTAATAAACCCTTACTGTACTTACCTGATTCCAGTGCCGATGTCCCTCGGCACTAGGTCAGTACTCCACCCCCCTCAGACGTCACCCAATGGGGGTGCGCTAATGGCTGCAAGGGCATTGCTGCTATGCTTTCCTGTAGTGATTTGTCTGATGCTGGATATCCTCAAGCAGTGCCACCACTAGAGGCAGTCTTAGTCCTGCAATGTAATTATCGCAATTTCTCAGAAACTGCAATAATTATCACTGCAGGGTTAAGGGGACAGTGTCACTGCACTCAGACCTATGGGTGTCTGGGTGCATACGGTGTCCCTTTAGTTGACCAAAAATTGTAGGTGCTATAAGACTGCTCAATATTCTTTTATATTATTGAGCATGAACTCACTAGAGGCTAACCCCAAGTTTATCAAATGTTCCATCACTGCTCTTGTCAATTACCAATTTATTTGTAGGGTTTTGATGACTACCGTTTAGCATTACAGATATCCAATCGTATACCATTCTTTTATTACTGCAAAACATAGCCTTACATATCCTTGGCTTAAAAAGTAAAGCTGGCCCCAGGTAAGAAATCACACCATTACTAAACAGTTTGACTACTCACATTAGGAAGGGACGGCAGAACACTCCTATTAGTGGTTTACTGAGCTTGCAGTGTTCCTTCCAAAAACCGAAAACAGCAACATTTAGTACATTGATTCCCTTTTTAAATATATGCACTAATTAAGGGCGATCACGTCTAATAATTATAATGTTTTATTCATTCTTAATAACACAACTGATATTTTCTGAGTACATTTAAAATTGCCCTAATTGTGTCTAGTGCCTTGCAATGCTTAGAATTAAATATGATTAATTCTCCCAAAATGTGTTTGTGTATATATGTATCTAAATATTTATACTCCTGCTAAGTGTCACTTATATAAACATACATTAGAAGAAAAAAAACAGTGACAAACCCCATCCTGATTTTATAGTATGGAGTATTTTTTATAATTATACAGGATTCACACCCCTTAAAAAGTAGTCACATCAGCAGTATAAATATTTTGACAGAAAAACAAATCTGGCTTATGCTTGTTGGACATTTTGAGGTTAATGGCATCTGGTGCTGCTGTTTCCAAAAAAGAAAAGAAAATAATGGTTAATTTAATCTCCTTTGTAGTCTCCTAATTTTTCCGTATTGATTTAAGATAGATACAAGCTGGCAAATATACCAGGTAATGACTGACCTTTTTTTTTCCACTTACCCTGATTATGTCACAGTCCAAGCACCTCCTAGTGCAGACATACGCCCTGGGCATACAGCTACATTAGCAATAGATTTTAATACGTGGGATCTGAATCATGAACCCTTTCATGACAAGATGAGTGAACAAGAGGACTGCACAATCACTTGGCTTTCAATCTATGGCTTTCAATACGTTAGGGAGTCCCTTTTTTGGTGACTTTTTTTTAAGAATGCTCCTTTGTTTTAGAACAAAAAAGCTTCCGTGAGCATAAGACAAATCACAGATGTTATACTCATATTATAATACATTCTGATCAGTCTGACAGAAGCTATTTTTAGCTATATTTTCTAAAGTGGTTCTCTAACACTTTGTAACTCTCCTTGCAATGAATGCCAAAAAAAACACATTTTACCCAGAATTCCACTGAATGTAATTTTGACATTAGGTAAAAAAAATTGAAGGAGTACCAAAATGTTCTCTGGTGAACAGAAAAAAAAAACAACAAATCAGATAGAAAGGAACATTTTAGGATTCAGTCAGCGTTGTGCTATCAGAGTTATTTCCTAAGCTCTCAATGGACCCCAATTTGCAAATTCCAGTGAAAAAATACCTTGCGCTCGTTTACTAAAGAAAATCATAGATAAATGCTCTGAATGACATACTGTATACGGTGCGTAATTGTTTGTCAAGCACAAATTATTATGTATTATGAATTGCTTTCAAACTGGCACAGTTTGAGGTATATTTGACTTATCTTTTTATCTGTTTTTCTAATTGTTTTTGTAAAAAAAAAAACTGAAAACAATTGCTGCATAAAAATGAACTGTTATTGACTGCATTAATTAAATAAAAAGTCCATTGGAATCTTTGTTAAACAGCAAACACAATGACAATGTAACATATGTCTGTCTTTCTGCACGCAGTGGATGCTATGGGGTATTACCCCATGCACTGCTTCCATAACCAGTGGGTCTAAAAGGGCAAGCTTTACTGACAAGCCAAGCCACTTTATACATTAGCCTTTCAGTTTTGCTAGTGGAACAGACCCTGACACTTGCAGCATCTCAACTGGAAAGCAAAGTGTTATTGTATGCATGCTGGTTGCTGACTGTTCCCAGTTTGTTACTGCTTTGGGCCTTTACAATCACTCACAGGCACAGTATCCTCCTAGCCTTTGGCAATACGTAGGCTGAGTCATGGGGTCACATTGTTCTCTCCTCTACAGGAGCTGCAGTTTAGTTATTCTTTTATATTTCTGTTTATCTCACAATTTAGACTTTTATTTTTTTTTGTCAGTGAGGTAACACCCCTAAAACTTTTGTCAGTCTGTTCATGAGCCTATAAGCTTGCACCTATTACCTTTTATATAAATTCTCTCACTTGCGATTTGCTAAGCCAGGTCCTCTAGTTAACCCGTCATTTCTCAAAGTGCTATTTAAATAATCATATAATCTCTACTCTGTCTTATCTCTGCTATGTTAATGCTTTGTGTACTCTTTAAAATGAGCACCATTTTTCTGCGGATTTATACATACCGGTTCTCAACGCGTTCCTCTTTTTTTATGCCTGTTTTATCTATGTGCTCAATAAGATAAATATGAAGATTGACAAAAAAGAAGATTGACAAAAAAATGGTAGGGTTGCTGGTGATCTAGGCATTTTCTGGAACAGGAAAGTATTAGTTTTCTTCACAATTTTGGATAAGTGGGCATTTCCTGTCAGGGTATTGGAGAGTTTATTAATTCATATTTGTGTATAGGGGTTCTATTGGGCCTAACCCCATAATCTTATTTAGTAAAAAGGAGAGGACCTAGTGGCCTCTCAGCTCTGACCCTGAGTGGTGCTGGTGGTGGGATTAAAGGGGGGTTAATATTGATTACAGGGGAAACCTAGTGTTACCCAGGACCTGTTGTTTTGCTGCTAATTGTATTCTAACAAAAGCCTTCACTTTTACCTGCCATATCTCGTGGTGGAGAGGCTGGTGTCCAAGAGTTTTATTGTTGTGGAGCTCTGTGATAAATGGAGAAGTAGCGCATTACTACAAAATTTTATTTATAAAGAGGTCAAGGCAAATAAGTAAGTATAATCCAGAGCTCCAAAGCAAAACCACTCACAGTATTATGTGACATACTTAGTCTGCCTCCTCTGTAATGTATGGGAGGCAGTCTGGCACTCCTGGCCTGCACTTCCGTTGGCTGCAGACCATACGTAGCTGTCTTCCTAGCTCGGGATAATCAGTGCGCTGCCGCAGATTACCACAGGACACTGCAAGTCCCTGAGTTTGCGAGACAGTTATGCATGGTCTATACCTAGTGGAGGGGCAGACCAGATTCAGATTAGCATGCCCCTCTCCCAACTAGGTAACAACAGGAAAGGAGGAATGAATATTTGTTTTAAAATCATTATTAATTTAATAAATCTCCTATGCAATCACTTCACTCCTATACACACACTATACATGGATGACAGGGGGGTGGGCGCTGTGAAGATTTTTCGCACAGGGCGCCAAAAGGCCTAAGGCCGGCCCTGCACACACAGACAGACATACATACACACATACAGAGATTCATACAGACACACATACCTTTCCCTAGGGTCCAGTGGCTCAGCCTGATGGGAGTAGGAGTTCCCACTCTGAGTCCCTCCTCTCCTTCTTTCCGTACGGCTCCCGGTGGTTGCTGGGAGGAAGTGACTGGGACACTCATCAAAGGGGGCCTGGTTGCACTGTTAAAGCGCTGACCAGGCCCCCTGGAAATACATAGCATCAGGAGGCCCTAACAGCATGGGCCACTCGATGGGCCTCTTCAATGTGGCCCCGGCGGTTACACTGTGAGGGCCATAGCCGCGTTACTTAGCCAGCGGGACCCGCGGTTGCAGGGTTTCCCAGGACGGATGGGCCCCCTGGAGTGACGGGCGGTGGTGTATTTTGGATTTGTGCTACCCTAGGCACGACTAAATTCGGGCACCCCCAAAATCTAAATTTGCCCCCCCAATTCATGTCAAGGCCCTTTTTTTGACAAACAGACACATGCTCTCATTGATACATGCACTGATATACACTCACTGACAGATACACAGTCATTGGCGCACACATACAGTCATTGGCACTCACTGTTTAACCAACACACACTTTCACTGAAAGACACACACTGACACACCCACTCACTGACAGGCACACACTCTCAGATACACATAAAATGACATACACACACTGACACACACTCACAGGCATACCCATTCTCACTCACAGACACACACTGACACTCACAGTAAGGTGGACAGCCCCAGAACACGAGGCAAATAAGGCATTTGTCTGGAAGCTCGGGGTGACATTTTTTGGTGCCCCCCCAAAAGTGCTGTCCTAGGCAAATGCCTTGATTGCCTTGTGGTAAACACATCCCTGGTGACGGGCCAGTCGCAGCTGCGACCCCTGCAACCGCGGTAGTTTCGCAACTGGTTTTAGATACAGTTTCATTGCCAAGGTGGCTCATAAATGATCCTATGTCATTTTGAATAGTAAGAGGCTATTTAAAAAAATAACATTAGAGATTTTAAACTCACTTTTAGAAACTAACATTTTGTTTACTTCTTAAAAAGACACTTTTTTTCCAGTGGGTATATATCTAAAAACACTTTGCAAAAACTGTGGCTCTGTCTTTAGTCTTTGCAAGAACTTCTACTACTAAACCGGGCCATACATGTTGAGGCTATGCGACCACAGACTTTCTAATACAGCTCAATGATAAGTTTTTGCAAGACAGGTGCTCTAAACAACTTACTCTAAATTAAATGAATCTAAACTAAAATTTCAGAAGCCAGGTGCTGCCTTAGAGAATTTGACATTGGCGCTGGGGGCAACTTTGGAGTTAAAGTTTGAGAATGGTTTAACCATTAAGTTGTTATGGTGCCTGGAGTGTTCCTTTAAGTTCCACTGATGTAAACACCCAGGAAGTAACATGTCTGATGGCCAGGGGAGTTTAACAAGGTTAATTTAGAAATGTTCCAATTTCTATAGAAGTCTGCTCTTTTTGTAAAAAAGAGGACACACTCTTCATATATAAAGCATTTCAGCAAGCTAAAGTGCTTTAGGTGTTTGGAGTGTTCCTTTTAAGATTTCTCTAATGAGGATGAAATCTTCAAACAATTAGCTAACACTGGTCTATGTGGTTAGTGTCTTCTGCCAATTTGATGAGAATGATTGCAATAAGGGACCATACTACAACTTAACCCCTTAAGGACGGCGGGCGTCTATGCCGTCATTCCCACTTAACAGCTCGCTTGTGATCCCACGCCTGCAATCCCACGCCTGCAATCGCAATGGGGGGAACTTACCTGGAATCCCATGGAGTCCTTGTGAGGACATCATGATCACATGGACGGAATAGCCGTCCATAGCAGTGCCAGCAGGGGGAATGCCTGGAGTGACAGGTTGTCCCCCTGCTGCCTGTAATAGAGTAAAATACATTTCAAACACAGTGTAAAATAAAATAATATATACTTAGATCATATATATATATATATATATATATATATATATATATACACACTTACACATACACTAAGTGTATTTTAATATTAATATATATATATATATTAATATCAAAATACATTGCCTCTGAGACCGTATGGTAGCCCAGGAATGAGAATTACCCCCATGATGGCAAATGTTGGGTTGTCTTCTATTGCAAATGGTCTGCCATCGTTGGGATAATTCTCATTACTGGGCTAAAATACGGTCTCAAAGGGAACCTAACCAATCTGGTGAATGTGAAAAAACTGAAAAATGTAACAAGCTATAATTGACCCTGTAACTTCCCAAAACACCATAAAACCTGTAGATAGGGGGTACTGTTTTACATGTGAGACATCGCTGAATTCAAATATGTGTATTTTATTGCAGTAAAAGCAAACAGTATTATGACATTAACAGTTAAAATGTCATGCAGAACTTAATTTCTCACATTTCTATATTTTATTCATATTAAATTATGTTTCATAGCTAAATATTAAGTGAAAGCCCTGTTTCTCCTGAATAAAATTATTTATAATAAGTGTAGGTGCACTCAATATGAAAGAGGTGAATTACGGTTCAACAGATATATAGTCAAATTCCAAGTTTTGTTTAGGTTTTATTTTGATCAAAACGTGTACATTTGGCTCAGTCTTTAAGGGGTTAAATGAGGTTATACTTACTCTACATATGTGTTTGCACGCGAGTGTGTGCTAAGTGCAACATGCAACAATAAAGACACATTAACCTTTAAGGATGATTTAGTAAATAAAGTATAAGTCAATCTGAATTTAATATTAGTTGTATTTTATTAGCCATTATTAAACAATTTTTTGTATTAATTTATTACCTTGGTAAATCATTAAATCTGTCAGCAAAATCCAGTTTATCATATGCCTTATAACAACTTCCTCTTTTATTTACCCAGCTAATTGAATTGGAATTATTTTATCATTAGAAGTATTTTGCTTGCGTTTTTACCACAAATAAAATGCACCTTGGACTCATTTAAATTGTGTGTCAATTCTCTGCTGTGAATCAGAATATAAATTTTCCATTCGTTTCATCACTGATCTTCAATGTGTGAAAGGCCCAGAAATGTATTGAAAACTGATAACAGATTAAATAGGGAGCCACATCTATATGTATTATGTAGAGGGTTGCCAATTCCAAATAATGCAGTTTGCCTGTAAGATTACAGAACATAATCCCTCCCACCTCTATCCTCTGCCTGTGTGAGTCACTCTATATTCAGAGCAATGCTTGTATGTCTGTGTGAGCTGCATGAACACTAGCAGAGCACTCCTTCTGGGCACAGTGACAAGACTATAGCTGGATATGCTATTATTTTAGAGGAAACGGGAGAATTCTAAAATTAGGAGATTCATTACACCTGGTTCTTTAAGCTCACCCCATTGCTCACGTTATGTCCAAGGTAAGTACTTAAGACACTTTAAATGTTACGTTACAAAGGTTCCTGCAAAATTTCCACTTTGTTAAACAATTGTGATCTGTTGTGACAGACGCCATGCTATGGCGGTTACGAAAAAAATATTTTACATAGCCCATGTTTTGAAGCGGTTAATTTATTAAATATAAATATTTCACACTTTCATTTTAGCTCACTTTTATTGTAGTTTGTTCATGCTAGGCGAATTGAGCATCTTGCATCCTTACGCTAACTCCTCTAGCCCCTGTTCTTATTTTAAGGCATGTTCTAATTTATTTCAAAACAATGATGGGTAATAAATATTACTAGCTCCTAAGTGAAAGTAACTAGATTACAATTGGATACTAGAGCACACCGGTATTCTCTAAAATGTCAATTTTAATTCAATCTGATCAGGAAAAAATACAGATCACTTTTTCTTGGCAGACTCAATAGACGTAAAGATGGGCATTATAAACACTGGGTTCTCCGAAATATTATTTAAAAAAGGATTTGTTTTTGAATTGGATAGTGAGTGATAGATGGAACACTTAGAGCTACACAAACAAGGATTTCTATTCTCAACTACAGCACATAGCCTATCTATTTCATTCCATTGAACACAAACATTACAAGTCACTATGCTATTTGTTCAATTGTGTTTAATGGATTGTGACATTAATAACACTGTAGCAATGTAAACAGGCTTAATGATTAAGGCAGTGTGACGTTGTGTAACTTCTACAAATGATTAATTTATCAGTTTATTATTGTGATTCTACCATTTCATATCTGGTAAATACTGAAGGGACAAAATGAGTTTTAGAATGATTGTTTTAACATTCAGTTAGAGAAAGATACTTTAATAAACAAAATTGCAAAGAGATGTTTAATTGTTGCCAGAATATTAAGCTCCCTCTGTTGTATATTTATATCATTGTCAGTTATATGCACAAGTGAAACAGGTATCTAGAGAGCAGCTTAAAATCAGAATGTGTGAAGAATATTCTCATCCATCCATATGCTTGTCTGGTTTTCCTTTTTTTTTTTTTTTTGTATCAAAGTCAAGGCATAAGGGTATGACTTTCACAGTTACAGTCATCTTTCATCGCAACATTATCAGATTATATGGAGCAATATAACTCCTGAAATGTGAAATGCATATGTATGTATCACACATCTCCACAACAATAAAACTTTCAGTAAAGAGCATTGTGTTATTACTGCATAGCAGAGATCCTCTGCAATAAAATGCACAGTTAAGAACGTTTAAACTGCAGAAATGTGTATAAATTGCCTTATGTAAATATGTTAATCTGGTCATATTCTTTCCGACTTGCCCAGTTGCATCAATAGCTTGCAGTGATTAATTGTAGCACTCAAAACTGTCTTCAAGAATGACCCAATCATTCCTTTTAATGAAAAAAAATCTTCATTTTTGGCATTTCAAACTGTCAGGCATAATTTATTAATTTACAAAGTCTTCCTTTAGGTATAAAAATAGTTTATTAGAAACTGTTTTGACAAGATAGTCTAATATTATAGTCTTAATAATGCATGTAACAATATTTTTGTTTCATTTTATCTCAACTATATTTTCAACCTGAGTCAACTGACCATCCACCTGGCACATCAATGCTTTTAAAAAAAAAAAAAAAAAAATACAACAATATTGCCTATATTAAACCAACTTTACTGTCTATTGTATGGTTGAAGGTATCTAGTAATCATTTTATGGATATCTTTTTAAGTAAATTTGCATTATTAGCGAATTTTACATCACTCTTTTTGAATTAACTGTAAACCATTTTGCTAAATGTGTCCTATATTTTCCTTTAAGCTTAAAGGAACATTATAGGTACCCAAATAAAAACAATAATGAAGTGTTCTGGGTGCCATTAACCTTGCATCTAAAAACCATTGCTGTTCTGCAGGAATGGCATTGGCAGTCAGTATGACAGGCCACTAGAGGTGCTTCCGTGAAATAGCAGTGTAAAACTTGGCGCTGCACAGCATTTTGCCACGCATTTTCACTAGCCTCCCAACGCTTTCCTATGGAAACAAATTGAATATGCTGAGATCATCTTTAGCGATGATCTCAGCAAAAGAGGCAGAGCTTCTACAAGGGGACCAGCGAGTGAAAAGAGGTACGTAAACTACCTACGGTATTTTATTTTTAACCCTTGCAGCACTGGCCCGGTCACCTGATTCATATTTGTATTCCTAACACTATAGTGTTCCTTTAATGGATAACATGGGGCCATTTATACAGCCATTATGTTAAAAAGTTTACCCACGCATATGACACTATAGTGTTCCTTTAATGGATAACATGGGGCCATTTATACAGCCATTATGTTAAAAAGTTTACCCACGCATATGACTCTTTTGACCTTCATTATATTTATATAGTGTAATCATAGCCTCTCATGTCTTTTTTGTCTAGTGTAAATAAACTATTTTGTATATGCTTTGTTGTATTCTTTATTCCCGTTTTCAGATGTTTGCTGTTTTGATGTACAAAGCAATATAGTTGTTCTACATACAACACAGAGTAAATATGATGAAATTAAAGTGAAAAATCAATACAATTATGTGTATTTTATGTGTATATTATATATATATATATATATATATATATATATAAATGGGTGTGATTGGTCTTAGACAAAGGCATACACTTTTGTCTGACACCGAGAGTTGCATGTGGGTCTATCATTAATAAACATGCAAAAATGAATTGGTAATATGTCTATTAATTTATTTATTTCACATGTCAAATTATAAATATTTAAATCTTTTTATGGTACTTCCTGTCAATGTATTTATTTCCATTTATTATATGATAGCTAGGAGTTTTCTAAATACTCTAGATGTTCTCGGAAAACCATTGCTAGAATACTGAAGAGTTTTGTATTGCGATCAGTTAAATTTAAGGTAGAAAGTAGATTCAGCGTCTACCCAATGTAAGACCTGACGAGCTGGAGTGCTTTAAACTGATACCATCGAGGAAAAGGCGCCATTAGCGTGTTACCTATGGTAAGCATTAGTCACTAGGGGGAGCTTTATCAAGGAAATAAACAGATGCTATTCTGGAGCAAAGTACTAAATCAGAATCAGTCACCATGGAAACCAACAGTTTGTTTCTCAACATTTAGTTAATTGCAGCTGTTTTGCCTTAATAAAAATTCCCTCACATGTGTATGACTGGTAACATTTTACAGAAAATTACAGTTTGTAGCTAATTCTTAACTTTGTAGCTTAATTATGACATGATAGCTAAACAAGAAGAAACTGTGGCATTTGGGGTAATAAGGAGGGTCCGCCTTAGGGGTATGCAAATTGTGCGGCAGCACAGGGCACCATGGCAACGGTTGTTCCACACAACCAACATAGCTAGCAACAACCATGGCACCCTGGAGGGGAGAAATTGTGCCCTTACTGGACCAGCCTTAGAGAAGGAGCCCTGCTTCTTTTTGGCCGATGGGGATTGCAGGACCAATGGTTGGCCTGTACATGACATATGACAGGCATATAGAGATGCATTGAGTCTCTATGAGGAGAAGTAGATTGGCACAGCTAGGCAATTGCTGAGCATACAGAATAGCCTACCTATGCTTCCCTATAGGCTGAATTCATCAGTACTAATGATCTAAGCCAGTGGAGGCAGGATGGCTGCAGGGACACAGGAGTGTTTTTACACTTAATTGGGGGGATGGGGAGGAGGGATAGTCTAAATAGCTAGAAAAAAACTTTGTTTTAGAAATATGTTTGTATTCCTAATGCTAGAGTGTCCCTTTAAAAAGTTTTTCTCCAAATCTATACATTTGCTGTCAGTGCTGCTAGCACAATATAGACAGAATTTGTATGCTTTTAAAAAGACCAGAAATCATGTGTACCATAGCAAGTAGTTTAGTGTGATTTCTGAGAGTAATATGTCTATAATCATGTATATCAATATGTGTGCAGTATTATACCTATAATATTTACAAATTATTATTATTATGATATTTATATAGCACCATCAAATTCCGCAGCGCTTTACAATGGGTGGATGAACAGACATATAGTTGTAACCAGACAAGTTGGACACACAGGTACAGAGAGGTTGAGGGCCCTGCTCAATGAGCTTACATGCTAGAGGGAGTGGGGTAAAATGACACAAAAAAGGTAAGGATAGTATTAGACTAGTGACAGTTGCAGAAGAGGAATCAGTCAGGAGCTATTAACAGTTTAATTGATACGCTTTTATGAAGAAAAGTATTAATCTACATGTGCATATGCATAATATGCCCATAAATTACATTAATACAACACATAACATCTATGCAATGAATGCTTAGCACTTTTTACATGGTGGAAAGTATTAAGAAGGATGTGGCCAGGTAGGGGCACTGTCATGATTTTTCGCAAAGGGAGCCTAAAGTCCTAAACCTTGGCCTGGTAATGTAAGTATGAAGTTGTTTGTCTAGATACAATTTAGAAATTTGTACATAATTGTTAGGCTGGCTAGGCCCTGTTCCTTGTCCTGTTGTTCCAAGTAAGTTGATTGCTGTGAGTCAGCTTTTGGGATGATTTATACCTGGCCAAGGTTATGTTGGTCACTTAAGTTGATGTATCAAACTTGCGTCAGAGGTGCGCAGTGATTCACTATGTCATTGATTGAAAAGGGTGATATTAAGTTAATTATTGAATGCATGTAGTTCAGTTGTGGCCTTGACTTTACTATATCTAAGTACATTGATGAAGGTTTTCACCCTTCATACTTCTTGCAGTTACAGGAAGGTAGCAAGTCTAATAGGACAGCAAAGACAATGAGCTAGATCAGGGACATCTTGACAGCGTTATAGGCCACCTGGCAGAGCAGTGCACCGGGGTACTGTCTACACAACCACTCACATGAATAAAAATATAAATTATCAAAAAAATGAAGCTTATATTTATTGGTACCTCCAACAAAATCCGTGTTTTTAAACAATGAAAAACATGCTGGACAGTAGAGATTAATCTACACAAACATTTGGCAGGTAGCAGGGGGAGGCAACTGACATGGACTGTTAAAAATAACAACTTTATTATAATTGTAAGGCTTCAAAAAATATGTGATTTTGTCTTGCTTACGTACAATTAGTACGTGTACGTTGTTTTCGTCAAGGTCAAGATATGTATTCGCAACAGCAAGTTCACATGTACAGATAACAACTTCAACTGATACTGAATTGATTAGTCCACGTAAATGGTTTAACAAACAGGGTTTGAAGGTTCTGAATACATCTCCTAGAACAATGTACTGAAAAGTTGGCAAGCATGTGGGGCTCCTATACTGGTGGGGCTCCCGGGCAACTGCCCAGCATGCCTATGTGTTAAGACAACTCTTAGCTCGATAGAGAAAGAGTGCATGTGGGTAGTAGGAACTAGTAGGGTGGGTAGGATTGAATAAGGACTCGATTCATGGGAGAACTGTTGGTAGGGACACAGTGGGCAATTGCTCCCTGGACAATTAGTACTGAGACTATTAGTAAAGAGAAAATTATGAGCTGCTACCTCACAGCACAATACTAAACTATATCATGTAATTGTATTATATTATAAATATTGTGTTATATTTCCTGTATTATTAGTATACATTTTAAATATAAAATTAAGAAAAGGTGTGAAGTTTGTTGATTTGGTCTCAGATTGGGCAATTTGTTTGCTGTTGACCCCCAGGCCAAATGCAGCTTGCGATCTTCTGACTGTTTGGCACTAAGCACCACTTCCCATAGTGAGAAAATAACATACTATCTGAAATACATTTCAAATAGACATCTCTTGATCATATCTCATAGCTCACCAATACACCCCCAGAGACCATGAATACATTTTAAGCTTTTCAAGATGTCATATAATGCCTGTACTTAGTACTGCCCAGGAACCAGAACAAATTTGTTGTTTGTGATCTATATTATTATCTGTAAGTAGATTAACCTGCTGAGAGTTGTCGATTTCCTTTTTTTCCCTCTCCATCCAAACTTGTGCCAATCTATTTTCGGCACTGATGCTCCAGTATAGTTTCTTTTAAATGTTGATACTAATCATAGTGAGAGTGGACACGGATCAGCCTCTCACAATAACAGCAAAAGATGAACCTGCTGTGCAGTTTAATTTTTTTTTCCCCAGATCCTGCTGAGAAATCATATCAAAGTCTGTTTCTAAACATGACATACAAAGCAAAACAGTCGTCTCTGTTATTTACTGTGTGCCTTATAAAAAATAAAAAATTAAAAAATAAATCAACTTTGGGCCTCCTTTTTATGTCTCATAGATCATTAAACTTTCTGTTTTCAAACACCCTGCTTACTTCCTTATCACCTTTGTTAGGTGTTCTGATTGCATACGTAACATTTGCAAATATTTATGGAATGTTGTATCTTGAACAACAAGGCATGTGCAGCATTCTGGGTAAATTAGCTGCACATCAATAGTGACTCGAAAGACAACTTTTACACAGTATTTTAAGAAAGCATGACTTTTGTCTGAAATCTTTAATCACTGAACATATCTGATATATTATAGCAGTTGCTATTTTACTATTTGGCAATAAAGAGTGCAGGAATGGTGTTTGTCTATAATATTTTTATCAAAAGATCTGCTAATATCTGGGTTTGAGTACACGGAACCATAATTTAACATTAATTTTGACTTATATATAGATTATAGAAGCACAAATTATGCCAGAGTAGCACACAGATATGGACTCCTTCATATCTAGAATCAGATCTAAAATATTGACCACTTCATTAGATACTTGATTTGATCACTTCCTTAGTTGACATATAGTTGTGCTATTTAAATTTAGAAATCTTACCATTTTTGAATGGTTTAATCTCAAAGTGCTCTTGCCAGTGCCTCTTTTTTTTTTTCTTTCTTTTTTTTTCTATCATTGATTAAGCATAGAAACGTTTTTCTTTCTTTTGTTTTTGTTTTTTTATTTATAAAATTTAAAAAATCATTTTTTTTTCTTAATTCATTATTGAGTTTCTTTATTATAGATGGGGATAATCCACTGGACTGATTCTTAAATATGAGTTGTTTTGTGTTATTTTCATTATTATTGTTTTATTCTGTTCTTTTGTTTTGGTATCTTACTGTTATCTTGCATAAGGTTTGACTTGCATGAGGAGGGTTGGAAAGAAGTTGCCTTTATCTGTTATACTGTCTTATATAAAGTTTATATTTGCATCGAGCCTTACTTTAGCTATGTGTGCATGTTCAATAGTTAAGGCTTGTGATCCAAGAATGACATTTTAAAGTATACTCCATTGTGAGCTTCTGGCTCGAGTTCCAACTTACAGTGGGTAAATCTGGCTACCAACATGCAATCCATTGCCCTAGTTGACTGTTATATTATATCTCTGGTGATAGTTATGTTTTCTTGAATGACTCAATTGGTCTAAGTAATAATTGTTTGAATAATTATTTATTTAACGTTGACTTATAGTTGGGATACTGACCAAGGAATCTTTGCATTGGTGAAGTGATCCATTCACCTGTTCACTCCCACAGGTGACAGTTTATTTATAAGTGGCTATATATATATATATATATATAATATATATAATAAGTGTACATAAAATCCTTTATCCTCTATTAAGAATGGCCTATGGCCAAAAAGTAGGTCTCTTTTTGATTTTGGTACAGGTTTCTTATTTTTCCATTTTTGTTTGTATTTATAATCCCATGTTTGTATGAGAACTTTAGGTGTTATATATAACTAAACAAAGTTTAGAAAAAAAAGAATGTCATTATTTTGTTATATATTTTGATGTATATTTGTATATGACTTAATTTATGTACAATTAGGATGATATTTTTACCGATTTGCCATGGGTTATGCTCGTACGTAAAAACGATCATATGTGTTTTATCATTAAGCATGACTCTAGCCCTTGATAATGGAATATCATTATCTTGAAATGATGCCTATAGGAGCTGAGCTTTAAATCAGCTCTATTTCAGAATCAATTTCTCTTCACATCAGCAGCTGTATATCATCTTGTCTGTGTTGAACCCTATTGAAGCCACCTGTGGGATACAATAGTCCTGTTTCTGGCAATTATGAGTGGCATTTAATAATGAACACAATTGTAACACCTAGTTAGACCTTAATTGACAATCAGTCTTTGTTCACAGTGAAGTGCCAATGGACTTGACATGGGGCCTGCTTAAATATCACGGCTATTGCCTGTCACAGCTAGAAGCACTGCAATCTGCCCCAGTGCAGCCTTTAAGAACAAGTGCTTATGAGGTCATTTATAATCTTGTTTACAGACGAGCTTCTCTGCACATTCATAAGGAAGGCGTGAAAGGAATTTTTAGATACGAGTCTTCTCCTAAAATCTATATTCTAGATTGTAATTAAAAGCAACGATAATGCACATCTAACTATAGTCTTAAAGCCAATTTTATTAAGTTTAATATATCATTATACAGAGTATATATATTAGTAATATTTAAAATATTTTTAGTTATCAATATGTCCTATTATATATTACTGTTTGGGAATGGTCTTTAATCAGGGTTCAAAATTTCAAGTCCTCCACTATTAGCCAAGCCTAAAAGTTACTCACCACCACAAGTCAGAAAGATTCTAAATATTCCTAACCCATAGTTTGTCCAAAGAAAATAATCGTTCAAGTTTATTCCTATAGGGTCATATATAAATTGGAATTTAAACTATGAGCCCTATGCTACCTACCTATTACATGGGAAGGTAACGGCAGCTGAATTAGTCACTAAGCTTTCTTAGGTTCTAACACATTCTTATGTACTTTTACTCATTCATACATATCTCAATGACAGGACACCTTCCATTAGTTTAGATACTGTCACCAGCAAGCATGCAGGTGTAGAACATCTAACTGTTTGGTTTTGTCAATGGACGCTATGTTAAAAAATATGTACTTTCAGAGATACATGTACATTTTTCTCTATTCAGAGTAGCACAAAATGTTTTCTTTTCCATCTTTTAAAGAAGTAAAATCTGAATTTCAAGTTCAATGCTTTTTAAGGAAGGAATCTGTAGGTCAAACTTTAAGTTATCCTTTTAGAGTCACAATCTAGTGAGAAATGCAGTGTCCTCATTTGTATTTATATGAATTCATAATTCTCTCCTATATTTTTCCTAAGCCAGAATGTGCATTTGAATTTTGCCGCTAAGGTCGCATTCTACAAACATTGAGTCTGACTTGTAAAAGTTTGACTCAAATAATAAACTTTGGAAAAACCTATTTTCCTATTCAGCTGTTCAGGAAAGTCAGTTGCAATAAGTCAAGAATTGTTTCACAGTACTGGGTCCTGGAAGCTGGATAATAATCAAAAACCTAATACATGCCTTTTGAAAGAGCTTTTTAAATGTTTTCATATTTTGGATAAACATTTAAAATTAATATTTTTTTAATATATTGAGTTTTCTTTTCTATATTGTATAGATTTTGATATATTACATAATTTGAAAAAATATTAAATTGTTTGAAAATCTCGTCCAATCAAAGTCATTCTATTATAAGCCTGGCAAATCAGCTATTTTCAAACATCTCCCAAACCTCAATGTTCTCACCCTGATGGATGCCATTTAAGTAATCATTGGTAAGCAGATGCTTATGCATCATAGGATCACAAAGTCTAGCAATGTTATAAGCTCTCAGTGTTGGGCAAGAAAGTGTGCTCTTTAGGTACACTTTTAATCCCAACTGAGGATCACTTCATTAGCAGTGCATTTGAGAATGTACAGAGACCCACCAGTACATGTCTAATCTGAACTGGTTGGTCAAGTTGTGGATTTAAGGTCTTGATGACATACTAAAGGAAAATCTGCCGAAGGGAATACAGTTCTGAAGACATTTTAATCAACCACGAGAGAAAAAAAAAAGATTTTAATAACACACTGTTCACCATTAAGTATCCCCTATACATTTAGTGCACTGTAGGCATTAATTAGTGCTAGTGTAGAGGGCTAGGAAAAGCTACCGTTTATTATGTTGTAGTAGTAGTGTATGTTAGGATAATGTAGGCGTTAATGTGTTCTAAGTTGTCTGAGATTAAGTCCTCCAGACGATATTGAGGTGATTCATCCATAATTACCTATTTGGTACAGGGAATAATTGCATAGCTGATATCACCATCTATGCAATACAGGATCCCATAACATGATTTGACCATTAAAATAACAAGCAGATTTTGTGTGTGTAATATTTGGTTTGTAGTTTGGCCATTTATTAAAGGGACACAATAGCGCTAGGAATATAAATCTGTATTCCTAATGCTATGGTGCCCCTCTTTCTACTTGCAGTCAGGTGTGCAATAAACTATTAAGGAAATAGATGGTTTACATACCTTTTTCCAACACCAGCGCTCCCCCTGTACAATTTCAATCTTTGCCTCCCAAAACATCACAGAGGAGACATGGCCTCCTGCGGCAATGTGCAAGTCAATACTTTCCTATAGAAGCTTCCACATTGTTACCGCGTTTTACTTCATGCTGATAGACAGTATAGGTGGACATAACAATGCAATATATACAGTGCATGTTCTTAAAAACTGCAACTTTTTACATTGCAGCATTAAATTAACAGGGACACTGCACCCAGACCACTTCAATTAAACAAAGTAGTCTGGGTGACTACAGTGTTCATTTAATTACTGCATTATACAGAGCCTTTGTCCATGGTCAGCACAAAACACATATGCATTACACTGATCATGTGTCTCAGAAATAATCTGACTACAAAGTAACTGGAGTGGAGAGGTGAAGAGCTTCATTATCTTAGAATTCATGAATGTACAAAGACAGGGCAAGACATTGTACTGTTGACAGAAAGTGATAAGAATTGCCTAGTTCAGCCAGCCACTATTTATTTAAAGTTGACCTGTCATTTGAGTCTGTTCCATATCTTTCCTAACAAAAATGTTTTATTTAAATGAGCTCCTTGACAGACCAAGGTAGCATAGAATAGACTCATTAGAATAAAAATCTCTGCTTGATAAAAGTGACAGGTCAACTTTTAACAGTGAACATAACAGATGGAACGCATCTGAGTGAATTATTTGAATGCAGTCAGGGTGTTTTACTATATATTCATTGTAATACACCATGATCTCATGGGCAACTTGGCATAGAACTCAGGTGCACACAGTCCTTGATGAATAGAACAATGCCTTTATTGAACCGGCTTACTGCTGAGTAAAATACAAAAGTTTCATTCCAGTAAAAATAATATCTAATTTTGTAGCGCATTATAGAGGTTTCATGGGGGATTTTATTAGAGATAACAGCTGCTCTGTAGTCAAACCTGATAATGAAATGCAACAGACGGTGAGAACTGAGAAAAGTCACAACAGAATACCTGTGTTGAATAGGTTGGACCTCCCATAGGGTTATACCTTAAACAACCAGCATATGAAATTTAACAGAAAGATAGAAGAGATCTGCAATTAACTGTTGGTGTGCTAGATGTTTATGATAACATCCAGTGAAAGTCACAATAGCTGCAGATGAATCTAAGTAATTATTTTATAGTATTCTGATTCTGCCCAATACAATCCCCAGACAAGCAGTCTTCATACTGACATCTCGAAATGCCAAGTGTGTGCCCGGACCCCGTAAAAGGTATAGTCTCTCCATACTGGGAGGAGGTAATGTTCAATCTAATCCTTCCAGGGCTCAGAGGAAGCCATGTGGGAAGACAGAAACTGCCCAACTGCAGCCTGATTATAGCTTGCTTTCGGATTCCCACTGGACCACAGGGAAGCCACCCCCAGGCAAAAGGTTGGCAAATAGTAGGGTGACTAATCCATCTTAAATTTCAATTTTTGTGTTTGTGTGTGTCTCTGCTTGTGTATGTTTGACTGTCAATGTGTGTCTGTTAGAGTGTGTATGCATGAGTCTGTTAGTGTTGGTAAGGGGCCATAAGTGTTTTGATTGCTGCCCTGTAAGGTCTGGTGAGAGCAGCGTGTGCGGCGTTATATGCTGGCACCCGCTGGAAACTGAGACACACACTGAGGGGAAGCAGGAAGGAGAATGGTCAGTTAATTTTATAATATCCCATACGTACTCCTATACATACATACATAAACACACCTGCACATAAAAGTTTTACAATTTATTTTTTTAATTAATTTTTATGTGTGCATATTATTTTGTGCTCATGTTTAATGTGTGTGTGTATGTATGAAGAGAGAGAGTGTATGTATATATATAAACTGGCAGCACTCAGGGGACTTCCAAAAAAGAGTACTTACTAATACATGATCAACATTTTTTTATAGATATATAATTAAGTAAATAGTCATTTATTCTTGGCATTTGCGGATTTGCTTTTTATTTCAATTGTATTTTTTCTGTATGGTATCCTGGTTCACAAATTTAGCTTTGGGGAACTGAAAGTATTCAGATATTGTACACAGCATGTCATCCCATAATGCAGCCATTAACAGATGGGTATATTAGGCATGCATTAGCTTTTCCTTATTTAGTTGGAATTTTTGGAATTTTCCTGTGCTTCTAAGTAAAAGCAATAACTATTTTAGTAGTATGAGAAAAGCGGAAGATGGACTGATAGCTTTAAAGCTTTATAAACATTTGATCAAGTGGCTCCTATTCCCAGTAGCCATTAGTACAAAACTATATCTAAAGCAATATTAAACAAATGCTTCGTTTGAGTATAAACTCTAAGCAGGGTTATGTTGTGGATCCAAATAATGATCTTTGTTATATTCAGAGGAAGCCCAAATTATTATTACAAGTGCACTTGGAGAAGTGAGAATTAGACACCAGACACCTGTTGGTATTCAAAATAAGCCTCTGCCATTTTATTCATCAGCTGGGTTTTATACATTAAAAAGTAAGTGCTTACGTGCAAATACTCTTAGAACAGTAATAGGAATGTAAGTACAGATAAGACATATGGATGAACATCATGTACACATAACAAATAAGTTCCAAGGTAAGAAAAAAAAAAAAAAAGATTTGAGAAGAGACATTTCAGGTGGGGGCTCTCTGCTCCCGGAACTAGACATATATGGTCTTAAGTGTTGTGTCAAGCATCAAGCATTTCCTGAGTCCAAGTTAGCCAATTTTAATATAGGATATCATTATATGACACCTATAAGCTTGAGCCTTGGAATCAAGATAAATTCTACCACGGTTATTATCTAACGTGAGATTCCAAAGTGAACTTAAAGCTTCGCTGACTTCGAGATATTTTTGCATTTCGGTTATTTTGACCTTAATAGCCAAAATGCACTTTGTATTTACCTTGGATTCTCACTTTAATTAATACTTCTGTAAATCTGTATTTTAAATGTAATATTAATTTTATGCATGTTTTATATAAAATATTCAAATATTATACACATTGAGTCCAAACTCCTATGAGGGGTACACTTCACGACACATGATGGCCAGAGCTATTTTGGTAAAGCGGTTACAATTTTCACTCCTTTACCTCTGTATTCTAACACCAAGTACTATGGGTCATTAATCCAATGCAGCATAATGTCATCTATATTTATTGTACCTCTGGTGCTCTGTAATTATTTGTCACTTTAAGTGCGTGAAAGTGAGTGTGTATATGCAGGCATATATTTCACCTGTTACTTTCTTGATGAGAAAATAGCTATGCAATAATATGGGTAGAGCCACAAAGTATGCAATTATCTATATTTCCCTTGAAGGCTGACAATTTTGTTTAAAAGCTACAAAGGAGAATGTTTTTTCACATAGCAATGTTTATCTTATCAGTGAGTATTTTCTGTCTTTTTGAATCTATTATTCAGTTGTTGTTTTTTATTTTTGAATGTTCAGTCTAGTAGTGTTTTCTGCATTATTATTTGCATGTCTGTTTATACAGTCTGGAGTTCACGTTTTGAATCTAGGATATTTGTTTGCTAAGTGACAATGTGTTTGTTTTTTTTGGTTGTTTTTTTTATGAATGTCTGCAGTGTTTCCTGTTGCTTGGAGGTAGTTAAGTTTTTGAGAGATTTTATGTACAGAATGCATATACTGAAAAACATATTGGAACCAGCAAAATAAGTGCAGATATGATGGATAAACAGGTGAATATACAAACAGATTATTGAGTGAAAACTGACAATTTGGTTGCAATTTGGTTATTTTAAATTATTAGAATCTAGACAAAACGTTGTCCTTACTGAATAACTCCATTAGTAAAAAGACTCCAGCTGTCAGTGGGGTGAATGGGCAGAATGTTTTTCTTCAATTCTCAGGCTAAATGGACATCACATCTGATTTACTGGGCATCATGTTTTTTTTTTTCCATGGGAATGTTTATTTGGTTATATGCAGAAAGGAAAAAAACTATTACAAAAAAAATGCATTTTGGGCGACTGTGCTTTATAATGCATGTGAAAAAAATGTTTCAAGCCTTACCCTGATCAGATATGCGTACACCATAAGCAATAAGGACCACGTAGGTTTATTTTATTCAATTTGTTGTTTTTAAGCTACCTCATAGTGTGTGAATAAATTTGTTTGCGAAATTTCCTGCATCCTGGAATATTTTTAAGCAACAAATAATTGATCACAGAGAAAAAAACAGCTTGGTACCTGATGTCCACGTACTTTCACCTGATTTACCAAGTGGCTCATGACCATGTGAGTGGAACCCTTGAAATTTTAAATTAAGTGGCTCATACGTTATCACACTATTTTGTGTTCCCTCTTTTTTCTGTTTCAATCTACAGGCATATATTAATTATTGATCTACTTGTGGATTCTGGATTGAGTATTAGCACCTTATTTCCTATATGCAATTAAGGGTAATGTGCAATATTTATTAGTGTGCTCTCACCATCCACCCTTTTTTATTGTGTATGTTTTGATGTGATTAAGTGACTTCACATTGGTGATTGTAGCACCTTGTTCCTACTGTTTAACCTTATACCCTCTGTATTTGTAATAAGGACCACGTGTTTGACCTTAACTGGGTGTATCTGTAGGCATGCATTCTGCAGGCTGTTAGGGATTTTAATACCTTCCTGATATATGGCGTGCTTTGCAAAAGTATGCAAACATGTTGAAAATTATAATTTCATTCTGGAATACAAATTATTCTAAGATTCTAGATTTTATAGCAAAAAATTAGATATTTGAAGGAAGGAAACCCTAAAATATGCTGCGGTTTATATTCAAACCCAATATTTTGCTGTATCTACCAGCTTTGCACACTGACTGAGGTATGGGCGGATCCAGAGCCTAATCTCAGGAGGGGCAACTGTAGATTATTTAAAGAAATAATCCAGGCACAATAACCACTACAGCTCTGTGTAGTGGTTATGGTGGCAGGAGTTCTGGGACCCCCTCTCAGTAGTCAAACCGTTTAAAGGACCACTATAGGCACCGAGACCACTTCAGCTCAATGAAGTGGTCTAGGTGCCAGGTCCATCTAGGATTAACCCTGCTTGCTGTAAACATAGCAGTTTCAGAAAAACTGCTATGTTTACCTATGGGTTAATCCAGCCTCTAGTGGCTCTCTCATTGACAGCCGCTAGAGACGCTTCCTTGCTTCTCACTGTGATTTTCACAGTGAGAAGACGCCAGCGTCCATAGGAAAGCATTGATAATGCTTTCAATTGATAATGTGTGTGTATAATTAGAGATTTGGTGAGATTGATAATGCTTTCCTATGGACTGGCTGAATGCACGCGTGGCTGGGGAGGATTATAATTAGAGATTTGGTGAGATTGATAATGCTTTCCTATGGACTGGCTGAATGCACGCGTGGCTCTTGCCGCACATGCGTATTCAGCCGTTGACAGCCAAAGGAGGAGGAGAGTCCCCAGCACACAGGGAGCCCGGCACTGGAGAAAGGTGTTTAACCCCCTTCCTCTCCATTCAGCCCGGCGGGAGGGGGACCCTGAGGGTGGGGGCAACCTCAGGGTACTATAGTGCACTATAGTGGTCCTTTAAGAACAGTTTCCCAACTTACCTGAGGTATGCTGGGATGTGGGGCTGTAGTAGGGCATAGGAGCAGTGGCGTGAGGGGTGCAGTGTGCACTGTGTATGTGTGTGGGGGAGACAGTGTGTGAGTGGTTGCAGTGTGTGAATGTGAGGGGGTAGTGTAGGTGTGGGGCAGTGTGTGTCTGTGAACGGTGCCGTGTGTGTATGAGGGGCAGTGAGTGTGTGAGTGGTGCAGTATGTGTGTGTATGGGGCAGTTTATGAGTATGTGTATGTGGGGCTGTGTGTGTGAATGTGTAGATTGTTATTGTGTGTGTGTGTGTGTTGGGGAGGAGAGGGGAGGGGAGGGAGGCAGATTAAAGTAAACATAACTTTTTTATATGTTGTTCCCCCTCCCCCCTTAGGTGTGGGGAGACATTGCCTTACATCCCTGGTGGTCCTAGTGGTGAGAGGGAACACTAGCCCGCATCTGGAGAGGCTAGAGTTCACTCTTGCGAGAGCGTAGCGTTGCCTTGGTAACTGTGGCAATGCTCCAATCTGGTGAGAGGAAAACCCAGCGGAGGCTAGAGCACCTCCATGTCCTCTCTCCCTACCCTGCTGGCTGCCAGCAAAGTGCCTGTGTGCCAGTGAGGGAGATCTTTGATCTCCCCTCTGGTCTGTGAAGGCACACAGCAGGGCTGGTGCTTGTCACTTGTCACCTAACTGACACTCGATGTCCTCATGCTATGCATGAGGATATACAGCGTCACCCAAAACCCCATAGGAAAGCATTTCACATTGCTTTCCTATCGGAGAAGTCCTAATGGGAGTGCAGCCCTTGCCGCACATGCGAATTACATCCCCCCGCCAGCTGATGTCGGCTGATAAACCAACTCTGAGGGATATCAGCGCTGGAATCAGGTAAGTGATAAATGGGTTTATAACTTCACCACCATGGAGGGTAGGTGCTTGGGAGGGGGTCACTATAGGTAACTATAGTGCTAGGAAAATAACCTTGTTTTTGAAGCACTATAATTTCCCTTTAATGTTATTATAATTTTCAGATAAAGTATCACACAGTGTGGCGGAGCCAACCTCACCACTGGAGGAGCCTGGTTGCCCACCTCTTGCCGCTGGACTATGGCCCTGCATTAAAAACCTTTTATTTTCCCTGTGTGAGCAGTGTTACCCCAGATAGCTAAGCTATGGAGCCCATTCGTATACCGAAAGACTATGGGAAAGACTTTGGCTTCATGGCGATTGAACTGTATGCATGTGATCTGAGCGCCATCCGGTAATAATGTGCGCTCAGATCTAAGCTATCTGGGGATAGGTAGAATGTGTATGTTCTATGCGATGAATGTAACAGTATGTAATTTTACGTCTTTTACTGTCTTTTTACTGCCATGTGGTTAATGGAGTTTTGCCTCTGTCCTTGGAGATAATTGGATTACTTCCCAATTATCTCCAGGCCAGAGAGGAGGGATTGTGATGCATTGTGGGATTGTTAGTGTGTAAGCTTGTGATTGGTCCTTTTACCCTTATTGTCCCAGTCTTCCATCTGGTCCCCTAGGGGAGTGTCCACCAGGTGGGAGACCTGCATAAAAGCTGGGCAGGTAGCCCCAGTAAAGTCAGTTCTGCTTGACCCTCAAACGAAGTGTCGTCTCGTTCTTGGGGGGAATTGGATTGTATGCTGATTGTCAGGAGTGTAAGCTGATTGTATGCTTTTCCTGTTCGGCTGTTTCCAGTGTTCGTGTGTTTCCTGTTTGGGAGTTGGAGAATTCATGTAGTTTGCAGTTCGGGAGATTGATGATTGCAGTAGCTGTCTGTGCATCTGAAAGGGGAATATCACGGTTTTTAACCTCTTGTGTGCAAAACGGTCTGTTACACACAGTATAAAGGTTAAATATATAGACTGTTTTTCAGTAAAATGGTAGATTCAGTCATGGGTCTGAAGGTATTGTATTTTCCTAATCACACCATCTTCAAATAAAATTGTATGGAAAAGGAAATATTAAAGTCATAAATAATCTACCCTGGGGAGGATTATAATTAGAGATTTGGTGAGATACAATTAGTATTGTGAGTAAACTTTCTAAATGTCAACACAGGGAGCAATCAATTGATCTCGTACAACACGCAGTGATTGTACATTGTAACCTTCAGTCAGGAAGGATATTTTAGCTGTCATACAGTACATGTGACTCATAAAACAAATTATGTAGGATTAAATAAAGACATTTAGTAGTTGGAGTGCCAAAGGGATTATCCACTTTGGTATTTAAAGCGCATCCTCGATACAGGAATGACAAAACTGAACTCTGAAAATCTGAGAAACTGGACTGCATTATCTATCTATCTATCTTTCTTTCTATCTATCTAATTTATCTCTATTGTGTGTCACAAGCAATGCCTCTAACCAAAAGTAAGTATTACATATAACCACTATTATTACTCCAACTATATATATATATGTTACATATTTTGCTAGAATAATGAATAGTTTGGTTTTAAACACATTAATGTACAAATTTAGGGATAGTCTGTCCATTTACATGGTTAACAATATAAATGGATAACATATGAAAGTATATGGAGTTCTACATTGTGTGTATCTTATTTGTTATAGCTGCTTCATCAGTTTCTACATTCTCCAAGCAACTGTGGCAATCAATAACTGCATAAAATGCAACATAAAAATATTGATTGATTAGCATACCTTACATTGTTACAGAAAAAATAGATAATGTCCATTTTATTCCATAAATGGTGTATGTGGCGGAACCAACCTCGCCACTGGCCACTGGAGGAGCCTGGTCGCCCGCCTCCTGCCGCTGCACTATAGCCCCACTAACCTGCAGAAAGGCTGGTTAGTGCCTTTTTTGCAGACTATTAAAGTCATGAACACCGCTGAGCCACTGACCTCCCTTCTCCTACCTGCAGTCAATTATCCGAACAACGGTCCATTCGGTACTTTACTGTTTAACCCATGCTACCCCAGATAGCTATGCCATGGAGCCCAGGCGTATACTGAAAGACTGTATGAAAGACTTTGGCTCCATGGCGATTCTACTGTATGTATATGATCTGAGCACCATCCAGTATTAATGGTCGCTCAGATCTAAGCTATCTGGGGATAGGTAGAATGTGTATGTTCTATGTGATAAATGTAACAGTATGTATTTTTATGTCTTTTATTGTCCTTTGTCTGCCATGTGGTTAATGGAGGTTTGCCTCTGTCCTTGGAGATAATTGTATTACTTCCCAATTATCTCCAGGACAGAGAGGAGGGATTGTGGGATTGAAAGCTTGTGATCGGTCAATGTCCAATATGTTTCCCAGTCTTCCATCTGGTCACCTAGGGGAGTGTCCACCAGGTGGGAAACCTGCATAAAAGCCGGGCAGGTAGCCCCAGTAAATCAATTCTGCTTGACTGCCAGGAGTGTAAACTGTTCGTATGGTTTTTACTGTTCGGCTGTTTACAGCATTCGTGTGTTTGCAGTTCGGGAGATTGGTGAATCCCTGTGTGTGCAGTTCGGGAGATTGGTGAATTCATGTGTTTGCAGTTCGGGAGATTGGTGAATTCATGTGTTTGCAGTTCGGGAGATTGGTGATTGCAGTAGCTGTCTGTGCATCTGAAAAGGGGAATATCGCCTAGACGGTTTTTAACCTCTTGTGTGTAAAACAGTCCGTTACAGTGTATATTAACAATGTCACATTACTAACTTGCATGAAGTACAAGTGGTGGAGAGTGTTACTGGGAGACAGCAGCATTTCGGCCCACTGAATTGGTAACATATATAGATAAATTCTTTGTTGAGCAGTAAACTCACAGTATGTTTTTTGAATATTCTTCTAACTAATAACTACTAACTATAACTACATAATATACTGTAGACTAAATACATTGTGTTAATAGTTATGATGTGCAGTTTGATTTTTACTTTTTAAGGGAACATTCTAGACCAGGGGTGCCAAAAAGGCAGATCCCCAGATGTTGTAGAACTACAACTCTCATTCTTTGCGTGGGTTTAGAATGCTTTAGAATTAAAAATAATCATTGAAGCTTTTCGGCACCCCGTTCTAGACATTAGGTTTGGTTGCAGATATGCATACTGGGTGTTTATTTGTTTCTAGTTTTCTTTACTTACACTACCTTCCTTTTTGCAATGTTTATTCCCCCCCCCACCCCCCCCCCACCCATCCCCGAAGGTACAGCTGCACAAGATACCATGGCTTCAGGAATTTGTAGTTCAATTGTTTAGCTCTTTGAAACCCTCAATGGAAATGAGCTCTCACTAAAATTGGAATTAATTGTAAACACCAGTCCCTTGGTTTGGCTAGAGCTCACTGTAAATCCTGCAGATTACTTTAGTCATTTTTAATTTGTTTTTATACAAGTTACTGCACTCTCTTTAACTCCTTAACGCTGTTACGGCGTTCTATGCCGTCCCGCATTAAAAGCGCTTTAAAGCCGTTGCGGCGGCATAGAACGCCGTAATGGCTTTCTATCCCTGGAGGTCCGGTGGACTTACCTCCGCCGCGATCCTCTTATGGAGGGCTGCTTGACAGCCCAGGCAGCCCTCCCCCGGCAAATGAGGCCCCCGGGGGCCATGTGATCACTCTCAAATAGCGATCACATGGCCCCCTATAGCTGGCTGTGGATCTGCCAGCAAGGGGACTGTTGGAGCTCTCAGACAGTCCCCCTGCTGGTGGGAAGAATAAAAAAAAAAATATTAAACATGTGTAAAATTAAATTAGAAATGTATTTATATATGTATATCTATTATATATATATATATATATATATATATATAATCTATATACATATTATATATGTAACATCAAAGTGTATTTTAATATTAATATAAGTATATATATTAGTATTAAAATACCCTTAGAATGACGTTACATATATATAATTATATATTCATATGTAATTTCATTCTAACTGTATTTTGTTATTAATATATATATATATATTGGTAACAAAATACACTTAGAATGACATTCTATATATATCTTGCATCTCTCTTATGGAAGAAAATACAAAATGTTCAGGCACACAGAGTAACTTCTCCTTGAAGGTAGCCTTTATTTGGAGCCAAGAAATAAGAACAACGTTTCACCTCCTACATGAGCCTTCTAGACTTGACAAAGGCACAAGTAGAAGCTGAAACATTGTTCTTATTATTGGTTCCCGATTGTAACGGAGCTCCCTGTACTCCGACCGAGTACCCTCCGTTGATGGATGCTCCTAGCGCTTCCTGAGGATTCCAAACACTGCAGCAGACACCACAACCACCGCAGACTCCACAACCGCCGTAGCTTAACTAAAGTCTCGCCGTCTTCCTTCCACCCTGGATCAGCTTCTGTCCTCCAGGACCGTGTGGGGAAGACCTCTCCTCCAGGAGAGCATAACAGGAACAAACTCTTAAAAGAGCTAAGTGATTAAAAGCTCAGGGGAGTATGCAGAGCATAGCAATCCCCAGTGTGATATAGCAGTTCCCTCCAATAACAAGGCTACGTATTAAGGGTCAAGAAGATCTGTTTACTTGGCACCAAAGGGCCTTCTTTTATGCAGGTTTAACACATACAGGACTGCCCACAGGGGTTTACAGAACAACCAATCATAAACGTACATTACAGAAAACACTCCAAGCAATTACACACAAAAATCCTCCCCTCTGCCTGTGATCTAATTATGGCACACAATGCTTAACATAATTATCACAAGCAGGAAAAATACAGTTTTTATACATGTACTATAACTTTAAAACTACACATCCAATCTTCACTGGAATCAGCACACTTTAAATATAAACATAACCAAAAATCAGACAAATCCATCCAGGGGTTAAAAAGTTAGCTGGAGGTCCCTTTATGACTGACCGCAAGCACATTTTCCTGCCCAAAACAGTTCCATAGATTTGGGCTGTGCGGCCGGTCTATTTCAGGCTGAAAAAACGACTAAGTCCCATCGCCGAATGGGACTTAGTCTCTGCAGCTGTAAAATCAGTATGGGAGAAGGTAGAGCTCAGCGGTGTTCGCGGAAATGTGTAGCAGATTTTAGTTCCATGAATTTGGCTACACATACCGCTGACCTCGTTCGCATTAACAAAGATGGCCGCCGCCACGTGTTCGGCAAACGAACAAAGGCCACCCAGCATTGTCAATTAAGCTGCGGTTAACCGCAACTTCTGGGAGGTAAATTGCCGGCACACTTCCACTTCTGGGTGGTCTGCCTGTGTGGTACTTGGTTCAGTAATCCCCATTTACTGAACCAAGTGGGAAATAGCCAGGCACAAAGAGTTTTAACTAGGTCTGGGGACACAGGGGACACCGTCTTAAAGGGGCAGTGTCCCAAACAAGTCTGGGGACACCGTCTTAAAGGGGCAGTGTCCCAATCTTCCTGATGTCCCAAAAGGTGATTAAAGGGCCAGCACCAGTCCCATAAAGAGTCCATAAGCCCCGATATGCCCACTGGCTGTCTTAAAGGGCCATACACACTCAATAAAGGTGCATAAGTTCTCACAATCTCCCAGGGGCCATAGTCATGTGGAAGGAGGCTGGCAAATTGGCTTCTCCACAACCCAGGGAAGCAGGGCAATTTGCCATTTAAAGGGCCAGTTACAAATAGCAGTTTGTAACACTGATAAAGACTGCCTTCCAGAAGAAATTACCTGGTGTGCCTAAACATTTTGCACTTTCTTCAATTGAATATTTGGGGAATTGGCTCTCCCTGTCTGGAGCACCATGATGAAAGTATCCCCCATTTGTGTGTGCACTGTTTCCTCTATTTGTCAACATGATGCATTAATCATACACTATACCATATCATGTGTACTGACACTACCCTATGAAAATGCTTCTTCTGCTGAACAGCATTTAAAATCTTGAGTTGATGTATCAATAAGCATGGTAATCAGAACATGCAAGTACTATAGCTCATTGGGTACAGGGAAGAGGCAGATAGATAGAAGCTATGATGATAAAAATGGCAGTAAATTGTGGTTGGCTTAATGTGGGTAATGAAAGAGAGGTTAAATAAGTTGCCAAAGTAGATGGCCATTGGATCTAATTAGTTAATGCTATCAACATTGACCTTAATGAACAGGGAGAAACATGGATGAGATCTTGAAGGTGAAAAAAACAAAAAGCCTTAGTGAAAGCAAAAATGAGCTGACAAATAATGCTAACTTGCAAACAAAGAGTGAGGGACAACCCCCTAAATGTAATTAAATCAAAAGCGGTTAAGGGTGTGGTGTCATTATATGAATGAAATTTGTATTAAATACATATCACAATCAAAGGGCATACTTTGGGTTGTTGATGTTGACTCTGGTGTAGGAAAGATTCTTAGAACCATATTTAGATTACAGAATTTTCTTTTAAATTCCAACTTGGAGTTGGAATCAAGGAAGTTACTCAACCTGTTATATATAAGCTGTTCGTAGAGATGGGATGACAGTTGTTGCGTTGTGTAGCTTATATAAAAGTTTACTGACGCTACCCTATTAAAATGCTTCTTCTGCTGAATGGGGATTTTAACGGGTGTTTCTTTTCATTGTATGAACTGGGATTAGGGTGGAAAAACCGGGAGGTCAGACAAGTGATCGAAAGGTCAGGTAGGTGAGTCAGGTAACAGTAGCTATTAACCATTGAGTTGATGTTTTAGTAATCAGAACATGGGCATGTACTGTAGCTGGACTGGGTGTAGAGAAGAGCCAGATACAAATTATGATGCTAGAATTTGGTGATTGACTGAATGTGGGGAATGAATTAGAGGTAATAGAAGATACCAAGGTAGTTAGCCATGGGTTATTAGTTGGTGCTATGAATTTTGACCTTAAGAAACAGGGAGAAACAAGGATAAGATCTCGGAGGTGGAAAAAAAAAAAGCCTTAGTGAAAGCATAAATGAGCTGACAAATAATGCTAACTGGCTTACAAAGAGCCCACTAAATGTAATTTAATCAAAAGAGGTTAAGGGTGTGGTGTCAAGCAATTATATGATTGAAAGTCGTACAATATACATATCACAATCTGAGGACATACTTTGGGTTGTTGATGTTGACTCTGGTATAGGAAAGATTGTTCGAACCATATTTAGCCTACTGAATTTTCTTTTAAATATGGCTTTAAATATCTGAAGAGGAGATACTTTAGTCAGTTGAATTAGACTCTGGTAGAGGAGAGATTCTTATAAGCATATTTAGACTACTGACCCATTTACTCAAATTAGTGTTCAGTTTGGGGGAATATTTATTCTGTGTATTTATTTATATGGGGAAATTGCAGAATTTCCTTTTAAACCTGACTATCCGAAGACAAAAAGGGAGAAAGAATTCAATGTATACCAATTGAGTATATTAAAAACAATTTAGCAAGTGCAATATTGGTTTTATTTTATATTGGCTATATTTTATATATGGCTGTTTTTTTATTATTGTTTTAAATTGGATTATTAAATTACACATAGCACTCTTCTGTGTCCTGGGGAGTTCTAGGAGCCTCCTAGAATGAAGTGCCACCCCCCAAATTGGCAACAAGCTTCTTTACCTCCGAGCCAGGATTTTAAGGTGAGCTCAACTACTTGATCATACTGTTGAGAGTTTTAATTTGTTTTAAAATACTACACTATTGGGTTTTATTTTCCTACCTGTGATTTAATTAGAGGTATATCTACACCAGAAGAGAGTTGTGTTGCTGCCCTGAGACGCTAATAACCCAGGACATACTTGAAAACGAGAGAAATCTCAATGTATCTTTCCTGGTAAAATATTTTATAAATAAATAAATTACAGAGTCAATAAACTTAGGCTCCTTTCCATGTGAGTGTATTAGATTACTCTCAGCATGCACATATGTAATAATTGCAACATGCACTCTATTTCTCTGTATTTTATATATCCGTTCCCTACCCTGGTTGTACCCTAATATAAGGGTAAGCAATTTGTTTGATTTGTATCACAGAGCACTCCACCATTGTATATGCTATATCTTTGTATACGTGTATCACATGTAAGATATTTGAGAATTCCATTACTCTTAAAAAGTTTTAGTCTCTAACATTTTCTTTTGTTTTTTTATAGCACATATCTCAACCTTTACTGCTTGGAGTTTAAGGGTTTTGTTTGCAATACCTTGTAATCCTCTCTACCCGATTTAGAGAGAATGTGGTCTGTATGTAGCAATTATGGAAAAAGTGTTGATTCCTTTCAATCTCACTCCCTACTAATATGTGTAATGTGTAGTGAGAGAGGAATGAGGCTCAAGCAGGCTTCAGATTTGAACAGAATGGCAGGATGGTGCATTTCTGAAAATGATTTAATACATTTTCCATGCAACTGAGCCTTTTAGTTTGCTCCAGAGTAAACAGTAGCAAGTGTTTCTTAGATTGTGAAATTGTTTAATTGCAATCAATTTCAGATGGAATTGACAGTTCAAACAAATGTTGCTTTTGTATAAAAAAGCAGTTTATAAAATAGGTCAATATCTTGACAGAACTCAAGATAAGTGAAATGTCATCATTAATTTTGCGGTGAGCTAGAGAAATGAAATGTATTTGTGATTTTCCAGTGATTGCAATCTATAAGCAGGGAAATGTTATAAGTTATAAGGATCTGTTTACTAACAGTGTTATTTACTAACATGAAAATTCACTTTAGTCAGCTGTACTTCCAGTTCAACTACGTTGATACTATAGGCATCAAAACAATTTTAGGTCAATTGAGCAGTTTTTGTGTATAGATCATGCCCCTGCAGTTTTACTGCTCAATTCACTGCCATTTACGAGTTAAATCATTTTTCTTTCTGCTTAGGAAAAAGCTAGAACGTGAAATTCTAGCCTTATACACATAGCTGTACGAATACTACTGTCAGTTATGTTAAGTGTTGGGAATGTGGCCCAAGAGATGATGTTTCGGCAAACCATTCCATAGGCATCGCACATTCCTAGTGTGATTAGCAGAGTATGAAGATTGGCAATTACATAACATCCCATGCTAATTTATCACACAAAAGAGTCCAACCAAGATCTTACTAATTTTCACTGAAAGGCCTACTTAAAGATAATAGCTGTTCAACATCTCTGTGGTTATATTCAAATCATAATAGGTTAAAAGGGACACTAGTCACCAAAAAAACTTAAGCTAAATGGAGCAGTTTTGGTGTATAGATTATGCCCCTGCAGTCTCTCCTGTTTAGGAGGCAAATCACTTTGTTAATGCAGAGCTAGGCACACCTCCCTGCATGTGACTGGCACAGCCTTCCTAAAAAAACGTCCTGTAAAAAGTCATCTAATGTTTACACTTCCTTTATAGCAAATTATGTTTCATTTTCAATTTTTTATCTACTACTCTGTTAATAGCTTGCTAGACCCTGCAGGAGACACCTGCCTGAACCTAACGTTCAATTTACAGAGCAGGAAATAAAAACCTTTAAAGTAAGTTAACATCTGATTGAAAATGAAACCATTTTGTTTTCATGCATGCTGTCAGTATCAGCCAGGGGAGGTGTGGCTAGAAAGGGGAAAAAAAAGTGATTTAACTCCTAAATGACAGAGAATTTAGCAGTGAGACTGCAGGGGCATGATCTGTGCATCAAAACTGCTTCATTCAGCTAAAGTTGTTTTGGGGACTATAGTGTCCCTTTAAGTTAAAACAGCTACAAGTCTTAAATAATATTCATAAAAAAATTAGGATAGGACAATTCTATAAACAAACTATGTTCTACTACAACCAGCTGTCCAGCAATTCCCTCTTTGTCCTCTTTCTGTTGTGATAAAAAGAGAGAGTATATCATTACATCATATGGTACATGAAAACATCATATTATAAGATCAAAAATATTTCGATAAGGTTAAATTTCAACTGCACATATATTTGAAATCCCTAAGAATCCTGGAAAAAATGTGGATTTACGTGTAAAAAATATATTTAAAAAGAGCAAAGATTTTACATTTGCAAATATTCTTAACTTAACACCCATCTGTTTTCCTAAAAAGGCTAAGAAGCAGTCACCAATCACAAGTTAGCATGCTGCTTTTACTGTTATTTGTTTGCTGACTAATATTAAGCTAAGAAAACAGGTACAGATATAAAAATAGACATCATCATTATAGCAAGAAAACATTTGAAAAAAGTCCAAAATTCAAGTCTAGGAATAAATATCTGTGCAGTACATTATTTCACTGAAAAAAGGAAGAATGCACCATTATATAACTAGCAATCAACATAAAAATAAGAAAATATATTTAAAGGAACAAAGGGTCAGGAATCGAAATGTGTATTCCTGACCCTATAGTGTGAAAAATACTATTTATGCCTCCTGTCCCCCTGCTCCCCTTAAGTAGGATAAAAATTGATCTTTATTCCAACGCCGCGTGGGTCTGCCACTGCTGGATCCACCAGGATCAGTTTCCTTGGCTGAGATCATCAGAATTGACTATTTCAGCCAATCAAATATTTTCTTATGGGAAAACATTGGATTGGCTGAGATTGTCAATTCTGATGAGCTCAGCCAAGGACGGGGGCGGGGCCAAACACTGTGCTGGTCAATCAGCATCTCCTAATAGAGATGCATTGAATTAATGCATGTCTACAGGTGATACTCGAAAAATTAGAATATCGTGCAAAAGTTCATTTATTTCAGTAATGCAACATAAAAGAGGAAACTAATATATGAGATAGACGCATTACATGCAAAGCAAGATAGTTCAAGCCGTGATATGGCATAAGTGCGATGATTATGGCTTACAGCTCATGAAAACCCAAATCCACAATCTCAGTAAATTAGAATATTACATGCAATCAATAAAACAAGGAGTCTACATAGAACAATATCCGACCTCTGAAAAGTATAAGCATGCATATGGACTCAGTACTTGGTTTGGGCCCATTTTGCAGCAATTAATGACTTAATGCAGCATGGCATGGAAGCTATCAGTCTGTGGCACTGCTGAGGTGTTATCGAAGACCAGGATGCTTCAATAGCGGCCTTCAGCTCTTCTGCATTGTTCGGTCTCATGTCTCTCATCTTTCTCTTGGCAATGCCCCATAGATTCTCTATGGGGTTCAGGTCAGGCTAGTTTGCTGGCCAATCAAGCACAGTAATCCGATGGTCATTGAACCAGGCTTTGGTGCTTTGGGTAGTGTGTGCAGGTGCCTGCTGGAAAATGAAGTCAGCATCCCCATAAAGCTTGTCTGCAGAAGGAAGCATGAAGTGCTCCAAAATCTCCTGGTGGACGGCTGCGTTGACCCTGGACTAAATGAAGCACAGTGGACCAACACCAGCAGATGATATGGCTCCCCAAATCAACAGACTGTGGAAACTTCACACTGGACTTCAAGCATCTTGCAGTGTGTGCCTCTCCATTCTTCCTCCAGACTCTGGGTCCTTGGTTTCCAAATGAGATGCAAAAGTTGCTATCATCAGAAAAGAACTTTGGACCACTGAGCAACAGGCTTCTGACGTTGTTTGTTGTTCAGGAGTGGCTTGACAAGAGGAATACGACATCTGAAGCCCATGTCCAGGATCCGTCTGTGTGTGGTGGCTCTTGATGCACTGACTCCAGCTTCAGTCCACTCCTTGTGAAAGTCCCCAACACTTTTGAATGGCCTTTTCCTGACAATCCTCTCCAAGCTGTGGTCATCCCTGCTGCTTGCGCACCTTTTTCTTCCACACTTTTCCCTTCCACATAACTTTCTATTAATGTGCTTTGATACAGCACTTTGGGAACATCCAACTTCCTTCGCAATTACCTTTTGAGGCTTTCCCTCCTTATGGAGGCTGTCAATGATGGTTTTCTGTACAACTGTCAGGTCAGCAGTCTTCCCCATGATTGTGATTCCTACTGAACCAGACTGAGAGACCATTTAAAGGCTCAGGAACCCTTTGCAGGTGTTATGGCTTACTTAGCTGATTAGAGTGGGACACTGTGAACCTTTTCACAATATTCTAATTTACTGAGATTGTGGATTTGGGGTTTTCATGAGCTGTAAGTCATAATGATCGCACTTATGACAAATCGTGGCTTGAACTATCTTGCTTTGCATGTAATGTGTCTATCTTATATATTAGTTTCCCTTTTTACGTTGCATTACTGAAATAAATGAACTTTTGCACAATATTCTAATTTTTCGAGTATCACCTGTATGTGGAATGTTCAGTGTCCATGACAAAATGACATTTTGCAGCACTGAGCCAGGATGCACCTCTATTGGCTGTCTAGAGGTGTCCCAAGGCAGCAATGTAAACATTACCTTTTTATCTTAAATGGCACTGTTTACATTAAAATCTCTGCAGGGACGTATTCTACTCACCAGAACAACTGCATTAAGCTGTAGTTGTTCTGGCCACTATAGTGTCCCTTTAAAGGGAGAGTTCAGTTTAGCTCCTAACTTCCATTGTCAACATAACATTTATATATATATATATATATATATATGTGTGTGTGTGTGTGTGTGTGCGTGTGTGTGCATAGAGAGAAAGAGAGAGAAATGTCCCTTTAAACCATACCTCTAATTTTTACACTGCCCGCACCTGACTATTTTGTTTCATAATAGGTTTTTATCACTTTCTGAATTGTTTTCTTTTTTTTGTGATTCAGGTATTTAAGTATAGGGGAGTATTGAAGTAGTTGCTTGTTACATATATGGCAGCAGGTGACCTTCAGAACTGATACTTATACCAGGACTTTTTTTCAGCGCAGGAGGAATAAAAACCTAAAAATATGCAAGAAAATAAAAAGATTTCTGTATCAGTCAAATTAGGTATCCCCAAGATGCCCAGACAAAGGTAGCTGGCAATGTTACAATAAACTTCATTCTTTATAATAATGACACTGTGTTCCAGACACATATGATTAAAGTGTTCAGTTTCAGTCGTGTAAAGCTTGAAAATTAGCTAATTACAGCATTCTGCAGTCTTTTAACCTTACAAATGAGTTTGCTTCAAACAGAGAATGAACATAGGGCAATATGTTTGCAATGTATAAGCGTACATGATAATCACAGGCTGTACACTCCAGTGTTATAAATAAATACATTTATTCATTATGTATTATGTATAATGGTGGAGTTTTTTTTAGAGATGATTTAGATTCAGGGTATGACAGAGCTCCCATACTCTAACTGAGTACCTATGCCCAGTTCGCTTCCTAGCTGCTTTCAGGGACCCTCGAACGCTTCAGCCCCAGTCATTGAAGCTTGACTTGGGTCTCTCAGGAACTCTTCCACCTGAGCAGAGTGCAACTCTCTATTAGTCCATCTGCCTTTGCCTCTTCAGCTCATTTCCCAGGCAGGTATCCACAACATTGCCTGTAATGTGACCACCTACTGCCTTTACAAAGGCACGTGTGACTCTCGGGTCTAGCTATCTTTTATTTGTCCCAGGTTTCAGGGACCAAGCAGCTAACAAACCGGTACGACAACTCTGTTACTGAGATCCCAGAACAAATCCACACAGGACACACAGTTAAAAAAAAAAAAATAGAAACTAACACAATTAGCTTTATTTTAACTCAGGACTAGCCCATATGCACATCACATTAAACTTGCTGGGACAAACTCAATATAATTAGCCAAATCATATCTGAAAGCCCACAGGACTTTATAATAACATATTTAAAAAGGGTTGCAGAAAACCATAACTAACACAAAATATCTCTCCTGCCTGCCGAATTTATAATATGCAAATCTACATAAATATGCTGTTTCAGAATCTTACAACCAACAGATGGCACTGTACAGGCTCCAGAGACCTATGTGAAGTATCCGTCTTCTGCTCCCAGTGATGGTGACTACCATCACATATCTCCCTCCAACCAAAGGTAGACTACCCAGGTACCAGACCACCAATTGGCCTTTGCCTAAGTTAGTCAGGTTGAGTTGAGAGCTGTCTACTTCCTCTCGCTGTGTTGAAATTGTCCCCTTGATAGGGAGGCTGGCTACCTCTGCCTTGCTGGGGAGTGAGGCCAGCTACCTCTACTCCCTGGGTTGCATTCTCCCGCTAGGGAGGGAGGCCTACTACCTCCGCTTCCTTTGTTCGGAATACCCACTGGGGAGTGAACCTGACAGCCCTACTCCCTTGGTTGGGTTCTGCTGCTGGGGAGTAAGGCCGACTACCTCTACCTTCACTCGCTGGGTTTCCATCTGCTGCTTGGGAGAGATGCTGGCTACCTCCACCTCCGCTTGCTGGGTTGCACTCTTCTCCTGGGGAGGTAGGCCACTACCTCCGCTGCCTTGGTAGCACTCTGGCTTCGGGGGAGGAAGACCAACTACCTCTTCTCCCTAAAGCATCGTCTGCTGCTGGGAAGCTAGCAGGGTGACCAGGGTCCTCACGCCAGGGGTTTGTGGATTTGGACCAGCTGTCCAGCATCCCTGTGATTCAGTTGTGGAGAATATGGTTCCCTCTGCATCTACTTGGCCAACATCTTCAGGGGTAAAGTCTATTAAATCCCCAGTCTCTGAGAGCCACTGCCGTACCTAATCAATCATCTATAATTCAGTTCAATCTTCCACTCCAGGGTGGCCAGGTAGATCAGATCAGGTTCCAGATCCATTTTGTCTGTGAGATCCAGTTTTCCCTATTTTCTGGATGTTCCAGAGGCAAAACTACTCAGGACTTCCAAACTCAATATTGACCTCATAGGACTCCCACAATAAGCTAGGACATTCATAGTACTCAATCTTTATAGGGTCATTTACGGCTAGCCATGGGTACTGCTGGACCGCATACCACCGTAAGGCCCAGTAACCATCATCTACAAATCATCTACTTTCCATCCAGACCAGCCTCTCAAGTTCAACCACCTATTCCTTCATAGGCTACTCTCCCAGGAAATGTCTTCACAGACCTCTTTGAGGAACTAGTTTCAGAGTTGCTTTTGGATCTGGTCCCTCCAACCCAGCTCATAATCTCCCAAGATAGTGCCATTATACTGGGACAGAGCTTCCTCTGGTTGAAAGCAACAGCAAAACAGGAGGGCACACAAAACATGTAATAGCTAACAATTAAATTATACACACCCTGCACCTAGAATGAGAACAGGGTGACTAAAACATAAAAACAATTCAGGATCCTATGTCAAGTGTCTATTTTGGTCTCACAGTGATGGTGACTAGCAGCAACTTTAAAAAAAATAACTTTTACCTCTAATCCAATGGTTAAAGGGTTTTTTGAGGTCTCTGCTCTATGTCCAAGTCATAATCACTTTTTGTTGATCTCCTGGCCAATCTATAGCAAAGTATTGGGATGCAGGGCATATGCATGCTGCAATCAGTCAGCAATGTTCTTGTAGAAAAACCAGAAACCAATGCTTTCTATTAGAAGCTTAACACCTGCATTGAGCAAGTGCTCAAGGTATGTGAGGAGCAATACCCTCCCAGAAGTCAATGAGACAGGCAAGGACATTGCTAGGTGGAAAAAAAGATCACAAGAACACAACATCCCTAATATGTTCAATAAATCACTTTGTGACCCCAAATCTTTGATTGAATTCAAACTACTTCAGTAATCTATATTTATAAACTTCACACCTGGTCTATTAAAGCATGGCATGCTTTATTACCCCTTCACCTCACTGCTTTAAAAGCCTGTACACACATCAATACCACCATACTGTGCTACATAATTAACTCTGTCTGGTGAAAATGGCACATGTGCCATAATTTATATAATTAGATTTGTTATATCTCAGTATTACAGGGGACTCACAGCTAACAATGCTATGATGCCCAAATTAGACCTGGCTTGTCAGGACCCCACACAGTGAACCAGCCCCTGTCAAACATTTTAGAAATTCCCTGCAGTTAGGCAAAGGGATGTGTGTGTAAGCTAGGAGAAATTCTAGTTGCTCTTGACATTGGCACTTTTATAAAGTAAGACAGTAACTCCTAGACCACTTTGCAAGCTGTGATGCTTTAGGAAATTGAAGTGTTCCTTTAACAATTAAAAAAGCAAATATGTTTTACATGTCATCTTTCTAACAACAAAAACAAACTATTGCATACCAACCATCTAAAATAAGGATACTGATTTATTTATTTGACATGCATCATGTCTTTTTACCAACAGTTTTGCAGTGTTAAAGAAGTAAATTTCATTATATACTATTATTATTATTAATAATAATAATGTAGTGGCTCTGCATGACAAAGTGGAAGCAATGTACATTTTATTATACTGAAGTTATCCATGGTTTTCTAGACTCTATTTTCTAATTTGTTTAATGGTACATTTTTAATCAGATGAATACTTCCCATCATCTATGGTCTAATGACCTTACAATTGTAACAGTGATTGTACTTCAAATTGGCCTATGTGAAAGGACCTAGTCATAATTGTGTTGCTATATCTCCTACAGCAGTTCTTCTCTTCTTAGGATGTGGGCTCAAGCATGTATACTTTGTATCCTGTGCTGATGTAGGTGGATAAACATCAGGAGGTCCAGAGCTCAGAAAAACCAGGAGGCATGTTTATTCTACACATTAATTTGCAGTGTTTTTAGTATAACCTGACACAATCTTTTTCAGAAAAGTTATTTTCACAAACAAGTTAGTAATACCAAAACACCAGCTGGCCTGCTATCCAGCAACAATAGCGTGTAGAAGAGCAGAGAATTGCTTACCTATCTACTTATATTGTTTGTGAAACTCTATATATTGCAAGGGTATCATCTGTCCTGCAGTGGGCTCAATGAGAATTAGAGATAAAACTCCAACAGGTTATGCAGTCAGATTCTCTTATTTTAAATATTGTTTTGAACCAAGTCATTGGGTTGCTGGGATTTTTTTTAATTTTTTTTGTGATCACTTTGCATTTTTATAAAGTTGCAGTACATATTTATGTTTTTGAATTGTAAGAATGTCAGTTTTCATGCTGAGAAAATTTAGTTAATGGGGGTACAGCAGAAAACTGTCGAGAAGGCTAAATTGGTTAAATTTCACATATACACATATCACCATATCCTTTTTGTTTAAAAGGTCTCTTTAGAATTGCCTTTTTAACTATTTGTCCAATATCTGCTTGTGAAAACAGAAGACAATTTAGCATGTGGGCAAGCTAATCATTGATTGATTGATAGAAGGATTTATTGGAAAGCACATAGTTTATAGTTCAGAAGTCTTTAGCCCTGCTTTGCACCAGACATATTAAATTTTAAAGTTTTCATTATATAAATTTGTTCAGGGGTGAAACCTATTTATTGGTAATTGGATAGCGGCTATTATCACTTTTCCCCATATGTTATTTATGGAAAACAAACTACATAAGATACAATTCCATAAAATTTTAAAAATTAGTAAAAAATGAGTAAAAGAATAACAAATCAGTCTAAATTCTACAAAATATGTATCACTTTTATAAGAATGGGTCTCTAGATGTGAACAATATGAATTGTTGCATCAGTATGAAAATGTTGATTGCCATACTAAACACACATATTGAATTCCCACTTTAAAAACCAGTTCTTTGATTGTCCCACATAAAATAATGGTTTTATAAAGAATTGTTTCACTCGAATTACCATCATTGAATGCTGCTGAACCTTTCTGAATTACTGCTTTGAGGAGCAAGGACTGCCTTGATCACCATTTATGGAAAGGAGAATGCTAGATCAAAATGCACAAGAGGGGACAGTTCATTAATACAATCCCTGTAATTTTAAATGCAAGCATGAATTTTTTTTTTTTTTTATTAAGCGATGGATATAGATAAGAATTATTTCAGTGGTGTGTAGGAGCCCTGGCTAGAGGTCTCCTGGGCTGTGAGGTGTCTTGGATGTGTGCTGTTTGACTAAATGGCTACAGTGCAAGCAGTACATCAACTTTTTAGATTGCACAGCTTCTACCACTGTTTCTTTTCTCCCTAGCTGGCAGTAATGTCCTTTCAATCTATTTTGGGCATTTTTCTTAATAGGCTTGTTACCTTTGGGAGGTTTTTACTCATATAGTGTTTCATTTTTATACATCGTATCAACTTTTTTTCTCCTATTCACCATGGACATCTCCTGTCCAGATAATCATAGACTCCCTAATGTTTCAATTGTGAGAAACAGATTGTTTGTGCTCACTTATCCCATGATTCTTTCTTTTTTTGCTTTAGATGTTATTTTAACCAGGTAATATGATGTACATGTGGTATATTCTTACCATCCAAATAACACCGTGAAGGATCAACATCTGATGTTTACTGGGATATTTGGGTGGATTCCGTTTATCTCTTGTCCTTTTCTACCTTTTAGTAATTGTGAACTTTCACATATACGCATGATTATGTTATAACATATAAATTAAATAAAGGACGTGTGCTTGTATATATTTTTAATATTAGAGTTTCCTTTCTAGTACTCCCATTATTGAGGACCTTTTTCATATGATGTTTTGTGTTCTTGTTAACCGATGTCTCTGTCTCACCCAAAACAGCCAAGTAAATTAATTCTATGAACTGGTAAGGGCAATGAAAAAGTTAGTGCTTTCTAAATCATGGTAGTATGGGACTACAGTACATATTACATGACATTACAATATTAAAATATTAACACTAGTGGTTTTCTATCCACAAACTATAATTGTTAACATGATGTTAGGACAGGTAAGTTATATTTGTGTTGTTTTTTTGTATTTTTTTTTTTTTTTTATAGAAAAGTTGTCACATTGCAACCCAAGAGTGTTTTTATCAAGACTGGATGAAAATTATTGTCTGGCTTAAACAAATATATTTAAGTACCAGTAGAAGAACCCTGACCTGATTTGGAGGTCCCTGGATTTTTTGCCGAAACAAAATATTTTTAAAATGTTTTTACATGGTACAGTCATATAAGAGTTAATATCAACTGACAGGACAAGTAATTTGTATCAGGCACACAGAGAGCTTTCTCTGTTATCCTTTATCTAGAACCTTCATTGCCCTAACCTCATGTTTTGATGCTTAAAATGTAAGTTACAGCACTTTACTAGATGAAGGTGCAGCATTATTGAAAATAATGGTAATCTTTTGAGGGATTCTTACTCAGAAGTCTAGAGTCCATTTATAAAGGATAGTCTCACTATTAAAACCTTAGATCAAGTGTACAACCTGCACAGTATGCGTTAGATGATATCACAATCGCTACTATGTCAGTTTTGTAGCTTTGCATGCTGAATCTGTTCTAATGTATGAGATATGCAGTGTTATGTTTTAACTGTGCTTTAAGTTGTCTGTTTCATCTATAGTTGTATCCCATTAGCCAACCCTATCGTGTTTATCTTATCGCCCACTATACTGCCAATATCTTGAGTGAATTGCAAACTAGTTGGAAGTTAGAACTAAGGTTTATATTTCTTTTATTAATTAACCCCTTAGTGATCAGACCATTTTTAAATTTTCTTACCATTAAGGACCAGGGCTGTTTTTACATGTTTGCAGTGTATGTGTTTAGCTTTAATTTTCCTCTTACTCGTTTACTTTACCCACACATATTATATACAGTTTTTCTCACCATTAAATGGTCTTTCTAATTATTTTCATCATATCATATAATTTACTATAAAAAAATTATGAAAAAAAAATTAAAAAATAAACTTTTTCAAACTTTGACCCCCAAAAGTTGTTACACATCTAGAACCACCAAAAAACACCCATTCTAAATAGTTTCTAAATTTTGTCCCGAGTTTAGAAATACCCAATGTAAACATGTTCTTAGCTTTTTTTTGAAACGTATAGGGCAATAAGTACAAGTAGCACTTTGCTATTTCCAAACCCTTTTTTCCCCCAAAAAATTCACACGTTACATTGTAACACTGATATCTGGCAGGAATCCCTGAATAACCTTCACATGTATATATATTTTTAAAAGAAGACAACGTAAGGTATTAAAACTGGGGTATTTTGACTCTTTTCATGCAACCATTTTACCACCAATCTATACCAAATTTTTAAAAAAATAATAATAATTAGTAATTTTTTTGACACACATAGCAATTTAAGAATACTTGTACTGAGAACTTTAAGGGTTACTGCCAAAGAAACTGGTTCATGGATTGCAGGATAACACTTACCAGGAAAGGTTAAAGGATCTTAACATGTATAGCTTGGAGGAAAGACGAGACAGGGGGGATATGATAGGAACATTTAAATACATAAAGGGAATCAACACAGTAAAGGAGGAGACTATATTTGAAAGAACAAAAACTACCACAACAAGAGGACTTAGTCTTAAATTAGAGGGACAAAGGTTTAAAAATAATTCCTGGAAGTATTACTTTGCAGAGAGGGTAGTGGATGCATGGAATAGCCTTCCAGCTGAAGTGGTAGATGTTACCACGGTGCGGGAGTTTAACAAGCGTGGGATAGGCATAAGGCTATCCTAATTATAAGATAAGGCCAGGGACTAATTAAAAGTTTTTAGAAAATTGGGCAGACTAGATGGGCCGAATGGTTCTTATCTGCCGTCACATTCTATGTTTCTATGACATGGGTGCATGATGACCAGCTGTGAAATTTCCAAATTGGAAAACTGGAACTCTTAACTCTTTCCAAAGTATCAATATCCTTATGGAGATATGGTCTCCAGTACTGTGTACAATACTCCAAGTGAGGTCTCACCAGTGTTCTGTACAATGGCATGAGCACTTCCCTTTTTCTACTGCTAATACTCTCCCTGTACAACCAATCATTCTGCTAGCATTTCCTGCTGCTCTATTACATTGTCTTCCTACCTATTTGGGACATTTTTGAAGCCGGCCAATGTAATTTGACCCCATCAAACCATATATTTTTGAAAAGTAGACACCATAGGGTATTTTTTAAATGGTGGTATTTTAGCAATTTCCATGCACTAATTCTACCCCCTGTCAAACTTTTGGTTAGTAATTTTTTTGTGTTATTTTCCTCTCACATTGTACTTTAGGCATGGATTCTCAGTTCCTGTCATGTGTTACTGACAAAGAACCCCCCAATATGTGTTATGCAACATCTCCTGAGTACAACAGTACCCCCAATATATACAGGTTTTATGGGTTTTTGCAAACTTACAGGGGTCAAATGTAGGGCTTTCCCCTTTTCCATGTGTGCACATTGAAATTTGCCAGATTGGTTTGCTGGGCCTATGTTGCCTTTGAGACCGTATAGCAGCCCAGGAATGAAAATCAACCCCATCATGGCATACCATTTGTAAAAGTAGACATCCCACGGTATTCAAAATGGGGTATGTCCAGTCTTTTTCAATAGCCACTTAGTCACAAGGAGTGGCCAAAATTAGCATTTATTAGTTTTTTTTTTTTGCCTTTTTCACACATAAACTGCAATTTCACCGATAATATTATCAGTATAATACATTTTACTGCTCAAAAACACTCATATTTGTGTAGAGTAATGTCTCACGAGTACAACTGTACCCCTCAAGTACAGGTTTTATGTTGACTTGGAAAGTTACAGGGTCAAACATAAGTTTTGTCCATTATTGTTTTTGTAAATTGCTATTTACCAAATTGGCTATGTTGCCTTTGAGACCGTATATCAGCCCAGAAATTAAAATTAACCCTACCATGACATACCATTTGGAAAAGTAGACAACCCAGGGTATTCAAAATGGTGTATGTTAAGTCTTTTGTAGTAGCTACTTAGCCACAAACGCTTGCCAAAGTTGGCATTCATATTTGTTTTTTGCATTTTTTGACACAAAAACTGCACTTTTACTGGTGATTTCATTGTTGTGTTTTAATCACTCATATTTGTGTTCAGCGAAGTCTCCCAAGTATAACAATACCCCCAAATGTACAGGTTTTATGGTGTTTTGGAAAGATACAGGGTCAATATAGGGCTTGCCCAATTCAGTTTGCCAGATTAGTTTGCTGGGTCTATGTTGCCTTTTGAGATCATATGGTAGCCCAGGAATGTAAATTAACCCCAGTGTGGCATACCATTTTCAAATATAGACAACCCTGGGTATTCAAAATGGGGTATTTCCAGTCTTTTGTAGTAGCCACTTAGTCACAAACGCTGGCGAAAATTTGCGTTTTATTTGTTTTTTGCATTTTTTAAAACCAAAAACTGCACTTTTACTGGTGATATCGTCGTGATAAGTTTTACTTTTTAAAACCCTCATATTTGTGTTCAGCGAAGTCTCCCAAGTATAACAACACCCCCATGTAAAGGTTGTTATTTAAAACTTGGTGTTAAATAACCCCTTCAGGACGGGTGACGGACGAGGTCCGTCACGCAGGGGAGACCCTTAACGACGGGTGACGGACCTCGTCCGTCACGCGGTAAAATTAACCCCGGATCGCCGCTATCGCGGCGATCGCGGGGTTAATGGTGCTCCCGGTATGCCTCTGCATTAGAGGCATACCGGGAGCACCCGGTCAGTCTGCCCAGCACATGTGCTCGCTCTGACCACAAGTCTGAGCGAGCACATGTGCTCTCTATACTCACCTACCGGCTCCCTGCACTTCCGGGTTCTGTGTGAAGTGCAGGGAGCCGGATCAGTGCTGATCCTGCCCCCTGCTGTTAAAAAAAAATAAAGTTTATTTAAAGTGTCCCCCCCCTTACCCATTTTAATAAAAAATTAACCCCTTCCCTGCCAATTGATCACTGACTACAGTGATCAATTGGCAGGGATTACATTTTACTATGATCTGATTTTTTTTTTTAACCCCTGAGGGTTAATTCTTTTTTTTTTTAACCCTCAGGGGTTAAATTAATTAAATTAATTAATTAAATTATTTTTAAATTATATATTTAGATAGCTGGGGTAGGTGGAAGTTAGTGGGGAATTGGGGGATTTGGCGTTAGGCTAACTAGGGGTTAACGTTAAAAAAAAGTTTTAAAAGAAACTTTAAAAAGTTAAAAATTAAGCTTAAAAAAATGTTTTAATAACATTTAAGTAATAAAAACAAAAAAACACACTTTACCTAGTCCAAATAAAAATTAACCCCTTCCCTGCCAGTCGATCACTGCCTACAGCGATCAAATAGAGATCACAGTATTATACTGTGATCTAATTTTTTTTAACCCCTGAGGATTAACTTTTATTTATTTTTTTAACCCTCAGGGGTTCAATTTATTTAATTAATTAATTTAAATATTTTATAACTATATATTTTGCTAGCTGGGGTGGGTGGGAGTTATGGGAAAATGGGGAATTTACTGTTAGTGCTGCGTACTGCTAGTTAGGGGTTAACAGTAAAAAAAATAGCTTAGAAAAATGTTAAATCTGTAAAAAAGTTTTAAGAAAGTTTAGGAAAGTTTAAAAAAAATTTATAAGCAAAACAAAAGTTTAAAAACTAGTTTTTAAAAGTAAAAAGTTATAAAAAGTAAAAAAATACATTTTAAAAACGCTCATTACCACTACACCTGGAACAAACTAGTGAAAAAAGTATCCCACGCCAAGGTTCAAAATATGCCTTTTGAATTACCCCAGGGTGTATTCTTTAATAAATAGTATGTGTTTGTGGGGAAGTTTCAATAACCAACCGTCTAAACTATTCCAAATTGGAACATGGACACAGCGTAAAACTTCAAAGTTAGAAAAAAACTGAATGGCTGCGTCTCAAATGCGCCCCTTCAACATGCACATATACCTGGCAAAGGTACATACGGGGTATTGCTGTACTCAGCCGACATAGCTGAGCAACATATGAAGTATTATACAGTCATAGCACACATAAGGTTTGCAAAATATGCTGCGCAAACTCACTTTGTATGTCAAAAAGGCAGAAAAAATGCTTATTACCACTACACTTGGTACAAGCTAGCGGAAAAATGATCCCACGCTGAGGTTCAAAATATGCCTTTTTGAAATACCCTGGGATGTCTTCTTTAAGAAATGGTATGGCTTTATGGGGAATTTGGATTATATAGCCTGGTAAAATACTCTAAAATGGGACATAGGCACAGCATAAAAATTCAAAGTTTGAAAAAAACTGGAATGGCTGTGTCCCAAATGTGCCCCTCCGATGTCCACACATACCTGGCAAAGGTACATACGGGGGTATTGCTGTACTCAGCTGACATAGCTGAGCAACATATGAAGTATTATACAGTCGTAGCACACATAAGGTTTGCAAAATATACTGTGCAAACTCACTTTGTATGTCAAAAGGCAGAAAAAACGCTTATTACCACTACATCTGGTACAAGCTAGCGGAAAAATGATCCCACGCTAAGGTTCAAACTATACCTTTTGAAACACCCTGGGGTGTCTACTTTAAGAAATGGTAGGCCTTTGTGGGGTAGATTGAATTTAAAACCTGCAAAGATGCTTGGAAATTGCACATAGGCCCAGCATCAAAATTCAAAGTTTGGTAAAAACGGATATGGCTTGGTCTCCTATATGGCACTGTAGCTTAACAAAATAGTGACAAAGACATTCATTGGGGGTGTATTTTTACTCCAAAGACTTAGCTGAGCATAATTTGGGAGGTTTGAACTTAGTGGCACATATGAAATATACAAAACGCCCAGCAAAAATGCAATCCGTATGTAAAAAATGCACAAAATAATTTTTTTACCACATACTTTGGCATATATTGGTGAAAAAATGGGGGTATGTTAAGGCACAATATGCACCTTATGAGATACCCTGGAGTGTCTACTTTTACAAATGGTAGGCCTTTGTGGGGTTTTTTGAACAGTCAAACTGTTATAATACCCCAAATGGAAGCTAAGGCTCATTAAATCCATCTCTCAAAATTCTACTGTGAATACTGTAAAGGACAGGTCTCCTATATGGCACTGTAGCTTCACGAAATAGTGCCAAAGACATTCATATGGGGTGTCATTTTACTCAGAAGACTTAGCTGAGCATAATTTGGGGGGTTTGAACTTAGTGGCACATATGAAATATACAAAACGCCCAGCAAAAATGCAATCCGTATGTAAAAATGCACAAAATTATTTTTTACCACATACTTTGGCATATATTGGTGAAAAAATGGGGGCATGTTAAGGCACAATATGCACCTTATAAGATACCCTGGAGTGTCTACTTTTACAAATGGTAGGCCTTTGTGGGGGTTTTTTGAACAGTCAAACTGTTATAATACCCCAAATGGAAGCTAAGGCTCATTAAATTCATCTCTCAAAATTCTACTGTGAATACTGAAAAGGACAGGTATCCTGTATGGCACTGTAACTTCACGAAATAGTGCAAAAGACATACAATGGGGGTGTCATTTTACTCAGCAGATGTAACTGAACACAAAATAAAACTTTGTACAGGAATAGCACACACCAACTTTACAAAATATACACGAGAATTTCTTTGTTATAAGTTTGTGTGCCAAAAACCAAAAAGAACACAATTTTACTCCAATATTTAGCAGAGGTTGGCGGTAATATGGCTACGTAGAAAGTGTCAAAACAACCTTAGGTAAATAGCCCGTGATGTCTACTTTATATAAATATATACTTTTGTGTGGCAATTTTGTTTTCTTTTATGGCTATTAAGCTTACAAGACAAACATACCAAATTCTAAAATCGCTCCACATTAAAATTTTATTTTACTCCTTGTGCTTTGTGACCTGTAACTACCAAAAAAAAAACTTAAAATCCCAGACACATTATATATTCTGTAAATCAGAACAAATAAATAAATTTATTTTTAATTACTTTCCTTAACCTGCACTAATTATGCACACATTATTATTGCAAAAACTGTAAAAACAATATTTTTCATTTTTTTTGCATTTTTCTGTATTTTTTTTATAATAAGTAAGCATTTATATATATATATATATATATATGTTATATCAAATTAAAGCCCTTTCTGTCCTTTAAAAAACAGTATATAATATGTGTCGGTGCAATAAATGAGAGAGATGCAAATTGCAGTTGAACGCAAACAGCAAGAAAATGCAAAAATTGCTTGTGTCATTAAGCGTAAGTCAAGCTTCTGAAGCTGTGTCCTTAAGGGGTTAATGGGCTTGCCAATTAAATTCTCTGGACTGTCTGCCTGGGTTGTCAGGCAGGTCTCTTAAATTATAATTAATAAAATCAAATAATTATGTAGTTAGTTAAATATATATGTAGAATGTGTGTGTATGTGTGTGTGAATATATATATATATATATATATATATATTTAATTGCTGAACACAAGTACACACACCAGTCAAGCCATAAGACGTGATTTTTCCACAGATCTCACTTTAACAGTGCTCTACTGCAAGGAATTATGGGTAGGTGTATGCAAATGAGCTCTGTGGGAAAAGCATGTCTTATGACTTGACTGGTGTGTGTATTTGTGTTTAGCAATGTATTAACTATCCACTTACTTCAGGTGGAAGGGATTTTCATCCACACTTTTTTCCCCACCACAAATCTGTTGGTATGTATATGTTTACACATTTCATGACTTGAAGCATCTTGATAAAGACCGCTAGACGGTTGAAACATTGATGGAATTTATGCTATTGTAATACAATTCACTTGAACTTATTCACCAAATCCAGTGAGTGCTCTCATTTTTTGTTATATACATACACACACTTTTATTTCCTATATCTGTATAATATATTATAATCAAATAATTTTATAATATATTATACATATATGTTTTCATTAAAAGTGTATTTTGAGATTTATAATTATTATTATATACGTATAATATATTATACAATGCTTTAATTATGTTATAATATATTATACATATATTGTATATGTATAATATATTTTATTATTATTTTTAGTTTTTAGCAGCCTAGGGGACTGCCAGACAGCTGAGACAGGCCCCCTGCTGGCTGTTCCATAGACTCCTATTGCGGCCCTGTAATCATGGTGATCACATGGCCCTGGAGGGCCTGGGTGGCCAGAGCTGCAGGGTGATTGCAGGGGTCTCGGGCAGTCCCCCCCCCGACCGTGATCACAGCGGATAGCCGGTCCAGGTTAGTTCAGTGCTCCTACTTGCCGCAGACGTACTAGGTATGTCCGCGGCCCTTTTTTTCGGACGTACCTAGTACGTCCACGGTTGTTAAGGAGATATATGTATTTGTAATGTCATTCTAAATTATATATTATAAATATTTTGAGTTAAATAAATATATATATAAATATATATATATATTTATATATATATATATATACCGCTTTATAATTATTTGAAAATTTTATTTTATTTTTTCAATGTATTTTTTATATATATATATATATATATATATATATATATATATATTATATATAACGTCATTCTAAGTGTATTTCAATATTAAAATAAACTTTTAATAATGGTGTATGTGTGTTTATGTGCATATATATATGATCTAAGTACTTTTATTTACTTTTTTGCACTTTAAAAAAAGTTGTTCTGCAGGCATTATGGGAACTGCCTGAGAGCTCAGGCAGGCTCCATGCAGGCACAGCACAAGCAGGCTATTCCGGCTATTCACATGGCCCGGGAGGGCCGGATCGGGCAGTGGGGGTCTGCCTTTGCTCCCAGGCAGACCCCAGGAGCGCGGTCGCTGGCGGGGGATATCCAGCGATCAAGTAAGTGGTGATTTACTAAATGATGTACCAGGTATGTCCAAGGTCATTAACGACCATTTTTGGGGGACGTACCTGGTACGTCACAGGTCGGGAAGGGGTTAAATGTCAGGGCTGCCATCAGAAATTTTGGGGCCCCTGACATAGCTCAAGGCGTGGGCCCCCCGGTGCCAGCCCCCGAGTCCGCACCCCCCAAACCCGAGTCCGCCCACAGGGATGCTGTGTGTGTACTGATTCTGGTGTGTGTATAGTGGATGTAGAATGTGTGTAGTGGATGCAGAGTGCATGTGTAAAGTGGATGCAGGGGTGTGTGTAATGGTTGCAGTGTGTATAGTGGATGCAGATTGTACATTTGTGTAATGTATGAGGTGTATATTAGATGCAGAGTGTGTGTTTGTGTAGTGGATGTCGTGTGTGTGTACAGTGAATGCAGAGTGTGTATGTGTTTGTGTAGTAGATGTAGTGTTTGTGTGTATTAAATGTGGTGTGTGTGTGTAGTGGATGTTGTGTGTTTGTAGTGAATGCAGAGTGTGTATAGTGGATGTTGTGTGTTTGTAGTGAATGCAGAGTGTGGATGTAGTGTGTGTATGTATAGTGGACAGGCCCGGACTGGCCATCGGGCATACCGGGCAAATGCCCGGTGGGCCGCGATGGCCGTGGGGCCAAGGCCGGCAGGGAGATCACAGGATCTCCCCGGCCAGCCCCTGCTCCCCGGCCAGCCCCTGCAGGGCCAGCGCTATCCGAGCGCCAGCCCTGCTGTGTGCCTCCATGGGCCGGTGGGGAGATCAAAGATCTCCCTCACCGGCCCACAGGCACTGTTACAGGCGGCCGCCGGCTGGGAGAGGGAGGGAGGGAGGAGAGAGGACCCGGCGGAGCTCTAACCAGCAGCTCCGTCCGGTCCTCTCGCGGGATTCAGATCTCGCGAGAGTGAACTCTAACCTGCAGGTTAGAGTTCACTCTCACCACTGGACCACCAGGGAAGGCAGCATGGTCTCCTCAAGGCTCCCCCTCCCAGGCAGAACGGCTCCCTCCCCTCCCAGGCTGAGTAAGAAGGGAGGAACAACTTTTTTTTAATTATAAATAGTAGCTAATTATAATAATATTATAATTATTAATAAAATAAAAATATATATTTCAAATAATTTCCTAACAGCCCCAGACACACAGCACCCCCCAGACACACACAGCCCCCAGACACACAGCCCCCCAGACACACACAGCCCCTGAACACACACAGCACCCCCAGACACACACAGCACATCCAGACACAGCCCCCAGACACACACAGCACCCCCAGACACAGCCCCCAGACACAGCAACCCCCAGACACACACAGCACATCCAGACACAGCCCCCAGACACAGCACCCCCCAGACACACACAGCACCCCCCAGACACACACAGCACCCCCCAGACACACACAGCATCCATACACACACAGCACCTCACAGACACACACAGCGCACCCCCAGACACACACAACACCCTCAGACAGACACACACAGCACCCCACAGACACACACAGCCCCCCCAGACACACACAGCGCAGACACACACAGCACCCCACACACACACAGCCCCCCCAGACACACACACACAGCACCCCACAGACACACAGCACCCCACAGACACACAGCACCCCACAGACGCACACAGCACCCCACAGACGCACACAGCACCCCACAGACACACACAGCGCACCCCCAGACACACACAACACCCTCAGAAAGACAGCACCCTCACTCCCACACATATACAGCACATATATTATATAAAAAAAAACCCTCAGTGAGTTAACAGACAAATAAAATTAGAAACCCAGAATGTGACGGCAGATAAAAACACCCTCACACACAGCACCCCTCTTACACAAACACGCTGCGCACCTCACACATACAATACGTCCAAATATATTTTATATATATATATATATATATATATATATATATATATATATATATATATACACAAAAATCAAAACTGAGGATGCACTCACAGGACTTGGTTAAAGTGAAAAAAGGGACTTTTAATTATTCCATGTGAAATGTACAGAAAAATCAATTTTCCATTCACATGGAATAATTAAAAGTCCCTTTTTTTCACTTTAACCAAGTCCTGTGAGTGCATCCTCAGTTTTGTATATTTCTGACGTTTGGGATATAGCACCCAGGCTATTAGTTCTTTCTTATTACTTAAAGGAGAGTGCCAAGCATCCTGTTTTGAGATTATATATATATATATATATATATATATATATTTATATATATATATATATATACACACACTACAGCACCCCTCACACTGCACCACTACACACATTACGCTCCAGATACACGCTAGATCCCTTACCCTATATGCACTCTTAATCCTCTACACACACACACAATTTTCTATACACACTCTGGGTTCTTTACACACTAGATCTTACACACACACTGCACCACCTACACACACACTACATTCCTTGTAAGCAAACACATACAACATTATCTAAACACACCCTCTCTACACACAGTAGTGTGTGTGTATAAGTGACACACACTACATCACCTATACACACACACTACTGCCCGTATGCACACACTCACTACATCCCCTATAACACTATGCCCCTATACACGCACTCTCTACAGCCCCTAGCCACACATATTACACCACAAAATTGACCTATTTACACAATACCACACCACACTCTACACACAGGCAATCCCACAAGCAGGCGCCAAAACACATGCACCATTCACTTTCCTGGCCCTTTTGTCCTCTGGTATCCCACTTGTGGAGACACCAGAGACAATTTAAAAGCAAACACAGCGCAAGCATGTTATTACATTTGCTTGCGCTGCGCAGAACAAATACAGGGCCTTTTTCTAATGCTAGAGCTCTTCAGCGGGGCTCTGCGCATTGAACCAACATGCTCACTTTCTCTGGCCCCGCCCCCTTTTTGGGGGGCCGCTCTAATTGAAAAATGCCTGGGCCTAATTTTTTTCCCAGTCCGGCCCTGCTAGTGAATGCAGAGTGTGTCTTTGTGTAGTGGATTTAGTGTGTCTATAGTGACTACACAGTGTGTGAGTAAGTATGTAGTGTGTGTGTGTATAGTGACTGCAGAGTGAGTGTTTGTGTAGTAACTGCAGAGTGTGTGTTTGTGTAAGGATGTAGTGTGTGTAGTGAATGCAGAGTGTGTGTTGTGTATTAGATGTAGTATGAGTAGTGAATGAAGAGTGCGTGTTTGTGTAAGGATGTAGAATGTGTAGTGACTGCCCTGAGCAGTAGGGGCCCCCCAGGACTGCCGGGCCCTTGACCACCGTCATGGTTGTCATGCCCTTATGGTGGCCCTGTTCCCTGTCAATATATTTCTAAATACTATGTGGACATAAACTGTTAAATTATCTACATTGGGTCACAAGTGCCTTAAATCATTCGTGGATCCTATACTACAAAATTATGTGAATTGATTTTCATTATGTACGTAAACAAACACAAGATTAATTTTTTTCCTTTAAATTGTGTTTCCTTATTTTAGATCCCTGGGAAGATTGGGAAGAAATGCCCAACTAAAAAGGCTGCAGAAAACTACAGTTTGCTTAATGTACATACCCATCATTAATACTGCCAGCTATGGATGATACATTACAACTTGGTTCCAGGAAGACAGAATAATAGAAAAAGCTTCAAAAGAAGACTGTTATTTAAAAGAAAACTTGTTGTATATTTGCTTCTAAGATAGATGGGCAGAAAAATTAAATGAGAGTGCAGCGAGGCTGGAAACAATAGAGGATATTTATACCTAGAAATGAGTGTGCTAATGAATGCCACAGTCCCTGTCTTACATTTATGAATGAAAGCAGTATATATGTGGACATTCTTAGAATTATTTCAACTCAAGATCTGCTGCAGGGGTCCAGCAATGCCAATTAAAAGCATGCATTGCTGGACCCCACTATCAAACATTTTATTTTTAGACAATTAATTTTTTGTTCTACATTCTCATATTTATATTTTGTGAATGTTTTAAATCAAACATTTTTAATACTAACTCTGACTCTAGTGAGCTGCAAAAATAGAAAGAGAGGAATCATCAAAGTGAAGCAATGTGTTCATCTGTCATGGGTGATGACCTTCAGGATTCCATGGCCACTTGCTGGAGAACTATCGTTTATAATGTACTCATTGGCGTTGTCCTTGTTCTGATAATTATTATGACCATATGTGGCAATGTGGTGGTTTGCCTGGCTGTAGGCTTCGATCGCAGACTCCGGAGCATGACAAACTGTTTTATTGTTTCTTTGGCTATTACAGACTTACTACTTGGTATTTTGGTGCTACCCTTCTCAGCTTTGAACCTGTTGCAAGAAGAATGGCCTTTTGGAGCTACATTTTGCAACATTTACACCAGCTTGGATGTTATGTTGTGTACGGCTTCTATTTTAAATTTATTCATGATCAGCCTGGACAGGTACTATGGTGTCACCGCTCCTCTTCAGTATTCAATATTTGTTACTCCAGGCCGGGTGGCAATTGCGATGGGGGTGATTTGGGTGGTATCACTCATGGTTTCCTTTCTTCCCATCCACCTGGGTTGGAATACAAAAGACAAAACAATCCAAAACTCTAGGGATGATGATAACAAGGAATGTACATTTGAGTTGAACAAAGAGTATGTCTTAGTAGATGGCTTACTCACATTCTACCTCCCATTATTTATCATGTGTCTCATGTACTACAGAATTTTTAAAATTGCAAGGGAGCAAGCCAAAAGGATTAATCACACAAACTGTAGCAATGCTGTAAGCCCCACACTACCCACCGTCAGAGAACATAAAGCCACTGTGACTTTGGCAGCTGTGATGGGTGCATTCATCATCTGCTGGTTCCCTTATTTCACTGTGTTTACGTACCAAGGAGTGAATGACACTGAAGTGGATGAGACAGCTTTTCTAATTGTTCTGTGGTTAGGCTATGCCAACTCCGCTCTCAACCCAATATTATATGCGGCTCTGAATAGGGACTTTCGCACTGCTTATCAGAGGTTATTACATTGTCGACGAGTTGGACCACTGAGCCATGAAACGCCTCTGACATTGCTTCATATTCGTCGGTCTGGGGAGAGGACACCACAAGAAATGCAAAATATTCCAGAAGAGAAGTCACAGAAAATACAAGAAACAAATGGAAAAGAAGGCAGTCCATTCATTCGAAACACAGCGGAGAGGTAACTGCAACTGAAAGCCAAACACAAAGTAATTTTGATTTCATTAAACAAATAGCAGAGATATAATACAAGTGATGCTTTCAGATGATTTTTAAAATTATTTCTAACCTAAGTAATAGACTAAATGGCATTAAAAGGACACTTGGGGCCTACTCCACACACTGACCTAATATAAGTGCACTTGGTTTTGGCAACATATTCATGATCAATTTTCTATACACATTTAAATATCTTTAGTTTTTCATTAAAAAAAAGTTTTACAGCTATCTGCAGCACAACTCCTCCTCTTCCTTAGCCACACTTCTCTTTACATAAAAATGTTTAGCATTTTCCTTTTGTATTTGAAGTACTTAGATCAACCACGTGGAGACCAGTGTGAGCTGAGCTGCTGGCATGACTGTGCCTCACATCACTGTCCTTATTATATGTGTAATAAGAGGGCAGTGAATTTGGCTGAGGGGCTGATTCAGCAATATTACTTTTTTTCTCAGTTGGCTATAAACATTTTTTGCTCCTAATAAAAAAAAAAAAATGGCGATCATAATATTAAAAATCCTTGGAAGTAATAGTTTCCATTTAATACTTGATGAACGCTAAAGTTGACCCATTCACATAAAGAGGCTAGACATATCCCAACAAGTAATTTAATAAATTATTGGAAGCAAGGTGTTTCATGCTTGTGTTTATTATCAAGGCCACCTTTTTGTTATAATCATTAATCACTAATTAATGTAATTTTGGGTTTGTTTAATTACCAATTAATTGCGGTGAAATGAAAACTAGAAGGCAAAATTATAGTTCAAATTAAGTTGAAGATATGCCGATTTCCAAATACAATTCTCTTCATTTCACCATAAATAACTGTTTAGGGATTAACACCTTTATGTTACATTTGGGTTGTATTGCTTATCACTGGTTGCAATTTCACACTGTGCTCTGTTATCCTGCAATTTGCTGTATTCTTGTTAGCTGCTTTATATCTCAAGGCTTTTGGGATTTGTACATGCCTTCCTGCTGAGAGACATCAGAGAGCAGGGACATCACTTGTGAACATCTAGCTGTATTACTCAAAGATCCATTGATTCACGTAATTTTCAAACATTAAAGACAAGGATGTGACTTTGGACACACAGGTTAGATTCCGCTAAAACAAACCTTGAAAACATATACTACCATATCTGCAAATCTCTTGCACTAAGAAAAACATGGCATACCCCACTGTATAAGGAAGACTTCCCAACCATAGTTCATAAAAAAATAAATAAAAGTTAATATTATGATACTGTGCATTTCACTACATTCCACATTTTCAATGGTATATCAAAACTAAATTTACGGAAGCATTTTCAACAGTGTTGTAACACCACATTTAGGATGGACTCAGACTTCTATATCTTTTGTTCTCATCATGGCTGCAATTAGAAATATTGTGGCCCCTTGCACAGCGCAAGGCTTGGTTCCCCTAGGGCACACCCTGAGTACTCCTGAAAGGCCCATCCCAGAGTCCACCCACAAGGGTGAGTAAAGTGGATTCAGTGTATAGTATTTTCAGTGTTTGTGTGTGTAGAGTGAATGGAGTGTTTGTGTGCATAGTTGATGCAAGGTGGAAGTATGTGTATAATGGATGCAGAGTGTGTGTGTGTGTATATAATGGATGCAGAGTGTGTGGAAAGTGAATGCAGTGTGTGTAGTGGATGTAGTGTGTATAGTGGATGTAGTATGTATAGTGGCAGGGTAGGGGCTGTGTGGAGTGGGCTGAGCAGTTTTATAAAAATTTATAGTAATTAGAGTTGAGCGAACCCGGACTGTAAAGTTCGGATTCGTACCGAACATTACGTTTTTTCGACCCCAAAAGCGAACATGGACATATCCGTGTATGTTCGGGTTGGAGTTCGGTGTTCGGTGATTTAATGGTGCGTTTTCAAAGGCTACAGGGCAGCCAATTAACAAGCGTTTGACTCATGTGCCCTTAGAAGCCATCACAGCCATGCCTACTAATGGCATGGCTGTGATTGGCCAGTGCAGTGTGACCCAGCCTCTATATATAAGCTGGAGTCGCGTAGCGCCGCACGCACATGAGCTCTTATTAGTGTAGGGAGAGGATGCTGCCGCTTTCAGGGACAGACTAGGAAAGAATTCTGCAAACCAGTACATTAGTGGGGTGCACTTAGAAGCTTCAAATACCGTGGTTACATCAGAGTTTTAAAACTTAATATTTTTTGGGTGCTAAAAAGTATATTAGTGTGGTGCACTTCATATCTGAGAGTCAAATAGAAGTGTCAAATACTGCTGTCACATTGCAGTTTTAAAACTTAAAATTTTTGGGGTGCTAAACTGCTAAATATTTTATATAAGTATTTTAATGGGGTGCACTTCATATCTGAGAGTTACATAGAAGCGTCAAATAGTGCCCTTACAGCGCAGTTGTAAACATTCTAATTGTTTTGCTGCTAATCTGCTAAATAGTACATTTTGAGGCCTGCTCTTCATATCTGAGAGTCACATAGAAGCGTCTAATCGTGTGCTTACAGCTCAGTGGTAAACATTCTAATTGTTTTGCTGCTAATCTGCTAAATAGTACATTTTGGGGCCTGCTCTTCATATCTGAGAGTCACATAGAAGCGTCTAATAGTGTGCTTACAGCGCAGTGGTAAACATTCTAATTGTTTTGCTGCTAATCTGCTAAATAGTACATTTTGGGGCCTGCGCTTTATATCTGAGAGTCAAACAGATGCATCTCATAGTGTGCTTACAGCGCAATGGTAAACATTCTAATTGTTTTACTGCTAATCTGCTAAAAAGTACGTTTTGGGGCTTGCGCTTCATATCTGAGAATCAAATAGAAGTGTCTAATAGTGTGCTTACAGCGCAGTTGTAAAAATTCTAATTTTCTGGGTGCGAATCTGCTAAATAGTACATTTTGGGGCGTGCACTTCATATCTGAGAGTCAAATAGAAGCGTCTAATAGTGTGCTTACAGCGCAGTGGTAAACAGTCTTATTTTCTGGGTGCTAATCTGCTAAATAGTACATTTTGGGGCCTGCTCTTCATTTCTGAGAGTCAAATAGAAGCGTCTAATAGTGTGCTTACAGCGCAGTGGTAAACATTCTAATTGTTTTGCTGCTAATCTGCTAAATAGTACATTTTGAGGCCTGCTCTTCATATCTGAGAGTCACATAGAAGCGTCTAATAGTGTGCTTACAGCGCAGTGGTAAACATTCTAATTGTTTTGCTGCTAATCTGCTAAATAGTACATTTTGGGGCGCGCACTTCATATTTGAGAGTCAAAGAGAAGCGTCTTATCGTGTGCTTACAGCGCAGTGGTAAACATTCTAATTGTTTTGCTGCTAATCTGCTAAATAGTACATTTTGGGGCCTGCTCTTCATATCTGAGAGTCACATAGAAGCGTCTAATAGTGTGCTTACAGCGCAGTGGTAAACATTCTAATTGTTTTGCTGCTAATCTGCTAAATAGTACATTTTGGGGCCTGCGCTTTATATCTGAGAGTCAAATAGACGCATCTCATAGTGTGCTTACAGCGCAATGGTAAACATTCTAATTGTTTTACTGCTAATCTGCTAAAAAGTACGTTTTGGGGCTTGCGCTTCATATCTGAGAATCAAATAGAAGTGTCTAATAGTGTGCATACAGCGCAGTTGTAAAAATTCTAATTTTCTGGGTGCGAATCTGCTAAATAGTACATTTTGGGGTGTGCACTTCATATCTGAGAGTCAAATAGAAGCGTCTAATAGTGTGCTTACAGCGCAGTGGTAAACAGTCTTATTTTCTGGGTGCTAATCTGCTAAATAGTACATTTTGGGGCCTGCTCTTCATTTCTGAGAGTCAAATAGAAGCGTAACTTTGATTCGAACTTAATACATCGGTCACTTGTAATATTGTTTCACACCTACAACACATGTTACACAGATCTAAGTGATAGAAAACAGATTGATATTTTCTACACTAGAAACTAACAGATAACAAGCTGCTATATTTACACCAGTTATCAATAGCTAAGAGGTACTTAAACAATATTGTAATTCTGGGGCAATACCCTCACAAGTCAAACTGAGAGGTCAGTTTATAGGGAAAACAGTTGCCTGGATACAATTTTAAACAATTTCCATATGTCCTTTACAGATTTTACATGCTGGAAAAACACAGGTGCCAACTGCTGTGGTTTTCTGCAGTGTGCATACCGGCAAGGAGGGCAGGGTTGAGGAGTGGGTGGAAGATGATGTGGAGGATGATGAGGTCCTAAACCCCACATGGAATCAAGGTCATGCGAGTGACGTGTGCAGTTTGGAGGAAGAGGCGCTGGTCGCACAGAGACACCAGCATAAGAGGGAGCAAGGTGCAAAAGCGGAGCGGCCGTCCCCTAGCGCTCGTTGGCATGTATTATCTTTAGAATTCCCACAGTTATCCAAGTAGCAGTTGAAGTGATAAAAAGAACCATAACAGATTTATCGAGCCATTCGCAGTCCGTTGACCGGGACCCAGACACTGTCTGAGCGGCGGTCGGACGACCGGGACCCAGTATGCCTGATGTAGAAGTTAGGAGTCACAGTGTGGAACGGTTTAGCAGGGTCTGGTGCAGGGTAACCGCACGCCCCCTGGTGTTGAGCACTAGCATTTGTGCGGCCACATACCAGGAACCTGATGCAGCTTCAGTAAAAAAAGTACTGGATCCCAGAAGCCATCACCAGACTGATCTGCAACTTGGAACAGGATGTGACATTCACTGTAGCGGCTGTGCGCGCTTTTGGCGTTCTTACCCTGCTGCTGCTCACCCTGTGCGCGCTCATCGGCGTTCTTACCCTGCACTGCAGCATAACTTTGGCCTTCCTGCTCACTGCCTCATATGCGACTTGCCCGTGGAACTCCACCTTGCACATGCTCGAGAGACTGTTTGAGCAGCAGCAGGTGATAGTGGAGTCTCAGCTGCAGCACGCACAGGTCAGTGGCTCTGCACCAGATTTGCCTCCAATTGATCAGAGTTAAAGGATTTCAAGTGGACTCATTACAATTACAGGGCCTCTAAAGAGTCCTGTATTGTTATTTGTCGTCACTACCTTCCCACGTCGGGAGTAGGTCATTTGCGTGCCTGCTGCCATCCTTGCATGTGGTAGCTGTTTGTCAGGGTCCCTGTACAAAATCGAACCCTGATTCCCCGTTACCCGTGGTCACCATAGTAGGCGCAGTCAATGGCATTGATAGTTTATATGGATTGACATACGAATGAGTCGTCGCCTTCTCGTTTGGGAGCAAATTGAAAAAGTGCTCTAGCATGAGGAGCTGGGTGATCTCCTCCGGGAACTTGGCTTAATGAGAGTTGAGCCAGTTCTGGGTGGCCCTTGTGATGCCACAGTGTTTACCCAAATATATCAGAGCTGCTGCAGAAAGCGCGGGCTGTCTGTGCACGCTTTTGGCATTCTCACCCTGCTGCTGCTCGTCTGTCTGAGCTGCAGCGTAACTTCGACCTTCCCGCTCACCGCCTCATGAAACCGTGCAAGCGGCAGCAGGTGATAGTGGAGTTTCAGATGCAGCACGCATGGGTCAGTCGCTCTGCGGAACAGTTTTCTTTTTTTATATGTCCCAATATTTTGGGGGCTACCCCAATTAAAATAAAAAATAAATATATATAAAAAACAGTGTTGGCTACCTCCTCCTCCTCCTCCACCGCCGCTTCCACCTACACCACCACGGTCACCGCCTCCTCAACCTATGGGTCACTTAGTATAAACTATGGACACAATAGCAGAGGCTTGTGAAGGCCTTTTCTACATGCATCAGGAGTTAAGCATTTCTCCATGCATCAGGACTGCAAGAAATGCACTACAGGCCGCAAATGTTTCTCTTTTTGTATGTCCCAATATTTTGGGGGCTACCCCAATTAAAATTAAATAAATAAATAAAAACAAATAAAAAACAGTGTTGGCTACCTCATCCTCCTTCTCCACCGCCGCTTTCACCTACACCGCCACGGTCACCGCCTCCTCAACCTATGGGTCACTTACTATAAACTATGTACACAATAGCAGAGGCGTGTGAAGGCCTTTTCTCTATGCATCAGGAGTTGAGCATTTTTCCATGCATCAGGACTGCAAGAAATGCACCGCAGGCCGCAAATGTTTCTTTTTTTATATGTCCCAATATTTTGGGGGCTACCCCAATAAAAAAAAAAAAAAAAATATATATATATATATATATATATATATATATATATATATATAAAAAACTGTGTTGGCTACCTCCTCCTCCACCGCTGCTTCCACCTACGTCGCCACGGTCACTGCCTCCTCAACCTAAGGGTCACTTAGTATAAACTATGTACACATTAGCAGAGGCTTGTGAAGAGGCCTTTTCTCCATGCATCAGGAGTTGAGCATTTCTCCATGCTTCATGACTTCAAGAAATTCACCGCAGGCCGTAAATGTTTCTTTTTTTTATATGTCCCAATATTTTGGGGGCTACCCCAATTAAAAAAAAAAAAAACAGTGTTGGCTACCTCATCCTCCTCCTCCACCATCGCTTCCACCTTCACCGCCACGGTCACCGTCTCCTCAACCTATGGGTCACTTAGTATAAACTATGTACACAATAGCAGAGACTTGTGAAGGCCTTTTCTCTATGCATCAGGAGTTGAGCTCAGTTTGAACAATGAAAGAGAATACCCTGCACTCCAACCCTCTCTCAAATGGATAATTCTGGTGATCCTCCTGACAGCCACGCTTTAGATTTTGATTTATGTTCTTCCAAAGCTAAAATCAAAGATTCCATCTAGTGCTATTTTATGGCTCAGCTGTATTTTTAATTTTTATGTTATTTTAAGTGATTTCCCTATCCACATTTGTTTGCAGGGCACTTGTCCTACTCTTACCCCAATTTTAATTCCTTTTGCGGCTGTCTAGCCCTTTCCAGGAGTTTTTTAGAGGCATTTTTGTGCCCAAAAGTTCGGGTCCCTATTGACCTCAATGGGGTTCGGGTTTGGGGTCAAGTTCGAACCCGGACTTTATTTTAAAGTTCAGCCGAACCCGCCGGACCCGAACATCCAGGTGTCCGCTCAACTCTAATAGTAATGCTTATTCCCCCTCTCTGCCAGGAAGGCATGCAGCAGTTCTTCCTTTCTGTCATGAGACCAGCATGTGTGGCACTGTTGTGGTGTGACCTAAATATGAATATTAATCTCTTAATACATAATAATTAAGCAATACGGAACAACATTAATATTTTTATAATTCATGGTATTATGGTCGAATATGTGGATAGAAAATACACAAAACGTTGTAATATTAAATGTATATTTAATATAACTATAACAAATAAACAGATGCTAGCAGAATGTCAATTTACTAAAATTATGATACAATACAAAACTACAAATACTTACAAAAGGTTGCTACATGTTACACAACATTTTACTTACAAGGCCCCAGCCCTTTGGCTGGGGTTAAGTCAGAGCTGCTACTACATCTTTCAGGTACAGGCAAAGAGGCAAAAAGAGTTTTCTCCTCCATCTGGTTTTATTCAGTGTAAGTAGGCTGGCCTGTGATGTCACTGCCAGAAGCACATGTCTTCCTACACACTCCCCCTAGTGGTGCCCCAAAGCATTACACTAAATATGCTTTCTTTATGATGTAAAGTCATTAATTAATAAATACCATTACAAACCACCCTTTGACTTATGTCATAAAACAAGCATTTATAAAACCAGTAAATTGTGAATCTTCCCCATTTTAACACTACCTGCCCTACAACACAACCCACCTTTTGAAAAACGTTACCCATTTACCCATTAATTATTACCCATTAACATTTTATTGCTTATATAAATGTTCACCATTGAGCACATGCATTACCAGTTGGGAAATAGGCACATACCCACCCTTATAATAATGAACAACTCAAACCATGTTTTATTAGATTAACCAATGATATTGTGTTCATGTGAGGATGTGTTTTGGAGCTTAATATAGTATTAGACACCACAAACTCATAACACCTATGAATCATGGCACAGACCGACACGATTTCTGTAGCCTCTGGCTGGTCTGTGTGCCTGGAATTTTCACAAACATTAGTCCTGGAAACTGGATACTCTATTCTTCGACAGTCTCATAGAACATACGCATGGAGACAGGGATGAATGAAACAGTTCATGTGATCAAGGACTTTTGTGTGTTTGTGGTCACATTGTTTTGTTTTTTCTTTCTTTATACCATTAACCACCTTGACGTAACAGTGTCCTGCTCCTGATGCATTTGTTCCGACTCTCACCCCTCTTAGCTGCAATATTTTTTCTCCTTACAGCGACAGTTGAGCATAGTGTCCAGTGCTGCTTCTTCTTCTGCTTGAAAGTTCTTGAATGAAAACACAGGCAATGACGAACACAAACATAAATAATAACTGTGCCAATCATCACAAGTACCAATTGATTGTGGTGTCTTAACCATATTTTTTCCTATGGCGTTTGGATAAATACCTACACACCTCTCTTCACATCCAGCACACTCCTGATTCACAGATAAACACAATATCACTGCTGTATCTACCAATTTAACCCAAACAATCGTTATTACTGCTGCATTTACCAATTTAATCTAAACACTCGTTATTACTGCCGTATTTAACCAATTTAATCTAAACATTAACCAAAACAATTACATTCCTATTTACCACCCTTCTATTTAAACATGTAATGATAACCCAAAATGCCTACTTTCTCTTATCCCTCTTATTTGTTTTTGTTTTGTTTTTTTTTGAACTGCAACCACTCATGCACTTTACACAGACACAAATCAAACGCCTACTGGACAATGGGGTTCCCTCGTTAGAGCCCTCCCACCCCAGTTTGGTTTACACAAAAATACCCCCTGGTCCCTATGGGTCAATTCCCCCCTTTCCCAGGCAAGCATACATACATACATACAACAATAATAATACATAAGGGTTTCAATTGCAATACAATCACTAGAAATAAGAGAATAGTATGCACAAAATCATAGCATAGACATGTTAAATAGACAATAAAATAAAACATTCAATAGCTCATCAAAGGTCAACATTTAAACACTGGTCTCCATCTGATATTCTATCTGTGTTCCAATGTCCACCCCTGGTTTCTGCTATATCTGAAAAAGGTAAGAAAACAGATCAGGATTACTTTTCCTTGTCACTTATAGCGTATACTGCCAAATCCTTTACTTAGCATATATACATATATACACATATAAATACATTCCCTAAACTTTTCATTTTATAAACAATTTGTTCAACAAGGTAACTTTCTTAATTTTCTACTTGGCTCTTAAAATAAACAATCAGCTAATAGCTGCTTTCTGCATCTTCTCTGCAATTCAGGAAACACATTTCTAGCCAACCTAAACATGTTTAATAACTCTCCACCCTTTGGTTAAATTATAGAGGAGTGAACCACAACACCTCTTCCGCCTCTGAAAGGATATAGGTCAATATGTCTCAAAGTTCAACACTTCTGACAGCTATGAGTGACTCCCTATTAATTTCTAGCCTTTCCACGGACATGCTTGCACCTCGCGGCTAAGGGCCTGCACAACTAACCACCCTGTGATGGCAGTGGCTTTCCGCATGGGGGTGACCGCCCCCGCAAAATTATAGAGGAGCAAACATACAGCAGCCTCTTTTCCGGCTCGATTAAAGGTTCTGGGCCAATATGTCTGCAATTTAACCAGTACACTCACGTATCACTTATTGTATATTTCCTGGTCTCTCAGGAATTTCTATTAAATAGCGTATCCCCTTCCCAGGGCAATATACAACAAAAACTAGTCACCAAGGGTCTCTATGGTCATGATAGGCCACCCTACCACTAGTGTAATACGCCCTTTTTTAAAAATATATTTCCTGGTCTCTCAGAGATTTTGCCTATCCCTTTCCCAGAGCAATATATATAAACAATTACAAATAAGTTACAAAACGCTACTTATAAGTAATACAGGGTTTCAAATAATAATACAGGATAGAACTGCACAACAACTATTGGGTATGCTCCCCCTTATCCGGACACGTTTAAATACCCCCTAGCTCAGGTTCCCCACCCGCTACTGTAACTAAAATCACAGCCCACGTTATGGAGGTTCACCCGCTAGGCAGATACACCCTAATTCAAAGCATGGAAATATTAAAATCAGTTATAGATGGCTTCTAAAATAATATAAATCTTAATCTGAGCCCTACACTTACTTTGTTAAAAATGCTAACTTGTTAAAATATTCAGACTAAATAGGACAAAGGAATTATTTTACCATTTTTTCAGTTCATTTGTTACCAGTTCCTGCATATGTCCAGTAATTCCTTAGTCCTGGATAATAAAGCTGAAAAACACTCCACAAATTGATTAGCTTAGGCAATTACATTTACAAAACAATGCAGTTTATTTTTTCTCATACAGGCAAGACTACCCACCCCCAACAAGGACAAATTCTCCCCAGCTGTAGCTGAAAAGCATGGTCACACAGCTGTTAAAAAGGTGGTCTCTCCTTCATGAGTCAAAATCATATATATATTTATACTAATATTCTGTGTATACGCACACATAAATCTATTATTCACTGAATCTGCTTTACTAAACGTATCTTTTTCTTAACTACTAATTTAATACATTTTGTCCAAATCTCTTTTCAACTAGACAAATCCATGAATACCAAACAAATGTAAATTAGTACACAAACAGGGTCAAATTTAGCAATAAAACCTGGTGAACTAGTTTAGTGAAAAGTCTTTTCCTATGCAAATGGTAGCAAACAATGAAACTAGGCCTCAACTCATTCACACCATGTGGTCAATGGTGGATTAAAATCCACATGGTCAGACAAAAAGTAAAATAGTTTTTTGTTTTATATATAAAAATGACCAAAGGTTGGTAAAACGTAACAAGCAACACAATAATTCATCACTATGTTCTACAACAAGAGATACCTTAAAAAACAAATATCTAATCCCTATCTGCTATCTGCATTCATTCCATTAAAACCAAATCATCATTCATTTATTCATTTGTATACAGACAGACAATTTACAGTATGATTTAAGCAAAATGCATAACATTTATATTTTCCCCAATATTCAAGCATAATCCTGCCGACTACGCCAAATGTTGTGGTGTGACCTAAATATGAATATTAATCTCTTAATACATAATAATTAAGCAATACGGAACAACATTAATATTTTTATAATTCATGGTATTATGGTCGAATATGTGGATAGAAAATACACAAAACGTTGTAATATTAAATGTATATTTAATATAACTATAACAAATAAACAGATGCTAGCAGAATGTCAATTTACTAAAATTATGATACAATACAAAACTACAAATACTTACAAAAGGTTGCTACATGTTACACAACATTTTACTTACAAGGCCCCAGCCCTTTGGCTGGGGTTATTAGAGCTGCTACTACATCTTTCAGGTACAGGCAAAGAGGCAAAAAGAGCTTTCTCCTCCATCTGGTTTTATTCAGTGTAAGTAGGCTGGCCTGTGATGTCACTGCCAGAAGCACATGTCTTCCTACACACTCCCCCTAGTGGTGCCCCCAAAGCATTACACTAAATATGCTTTCTTTATGATGTAAAGTCATTAATTAATAAATACCATTACAGGCACGTTAGAGAATTGCCATGATACAATAATGAGAAAATAATCTGACAGCCATGGCACACGAGAGGTGAAACTTGGAATTTTCCGGGCCCTCCCTTCACTATAGAAGCCAGCAGGGGCCAGCATCAGCATATATACAAGCACATGGGGGGATATGGCCCAGGCCACATAGAGCTGTAGGCCCCTTGATGGCATCCCTGGTCCTAAATGATTGTGTAGCTGTTAAAGGAACACTACAGGCAAAAAAATCAATGTTAGCTTATTGAAACAGTTTTAGTGTTCCTGCAGCCTCATTACTCAGTTCTCTGCCACTTAGGAGTTAACTCACTTTTGTTTCTCTCTATGAAGTCCTAGCCACACCTCCACTGGCTGTGACTTACACAAACTGCATGAGAAAAAATATTATAAACTTTTTTTACACAGACGAGTCTTCTGTAGGGTGTAGCAGGCTATTAACAGAGCAAAATATAAGACATTCAAAAATTAAACAGAATGTGTTATAGAGGTAGTTTATACTTTAGATCTCTCTACGCTAAGGGGTGGAGGAAGGAGGGGGAGGAACACTAATGGGGGGGAAGGGAGGGGACCACTAGAAGGGAGAGATGGAGGACCACTTAGGGGTGGGGGGAGAGGGAGGACCACTGGGTTTTGGGGAGGAGGACCACCAAGAGAGGGAGAGGGAGGGCCACTGGGGGTGGGGGAGGGACAACCACTAAGGGTCTTAAGGTTGGCAGGGGGAGTGAGAGAACCACTAAGGGGTGGGAGGGGGGAGTGAGAGGACAACTAAGGGAGGAGAGGAGGAAGTATGAGGACCACTAAGGGTAGAGGGGGGAGTGAGAGGACCACTAAGGGGAGGAGAGGGGGCAGTGTGAGGACCACTTATAGGGGGGAGAGGGAGGACCACTAACGGGATGAGAGGAGAGGGAGGACCACTAAGGGTCTTAAGGTTGGGGGGGAGGGAGAGGACCACCAAGGGGGGACTGGAGAGGAGCACTAATGGGGGGGGGCACTAAGGGACAAGGAGGGGTGAGGAACATTTAGGGACAGGGAACAGAAGGGAGAGACCACTAAGGGAAAGGGGCATGGGCAGGGGAGAACTCTAAGGATGGAGTGGTAGGGGAGATCACTAAGGAACAGGGGAGATCACTATGGGACAGAACGGGTGGGGAGAGCACTAATGGACTGGAGGTGAGGGAATATCACTAATGCATCCTTATACACACACACAGAAACATACAATGCATCCCTACTCACACACAGACACACCGAAACACACAATGCATCCCTTACACATGCATACACAGAAACAAAATGCACACACATAAACAAAATGCACACACTCAATGCACCCCTTACAGACACACACTGCATTAAATTACATACACACACTGCATTAAATTACATACACAGAAACACACCTTACATTCCTTACACACAAACACACTACATCCCCTATACACATACTACATCCCTTACACAAATTGGTATCTGTATACACTACATTCCATAAGAACACACACACATTACATCCTCTACAGTAACACATAACACATCCCCTACACACATACACTCCACTACCTGCAAGCGAACTCATGGGTGGGCCATATAAGTTGACTTATGGGCGGGCCTTGTAGGAATACTCACAGTTAGGCCCTGGGGCCCAGACCTTGAACTGTGTAAGGGGCCCCAAAATTGGAGCTGTTTCCTGTTCGTTAATTGTTGTGAGCAATGTTACAGTCTCCAGAGAGCCTCTTCTACACCAGACCTGGGGAGCCAGACTGCAGCCTGAGCCCATCGTCATCCTCTTGTCCTCATCTGGTGGTAAGTAGGCAATCCAATATATTATTAGTGGCATTAATCTCTAATTTACCTCATATTAAAGGGCCACTATAGTCACCAGAACCACTACAGCGTAATGTAGTGGTTCTGGTGTCTATAGCCTCTGCCTGCAGGCTTTTTAATGTAAACACACTGCCTTTTCAGATAAAAGACACTTTGTGCAGAACTGGCGTTTGCCCACATGGCAGATCATATGGGTGGGGCATTGTGATGTCACAGGGTGGGCAGAACATATTGGGGGGGGAATTTTTGTTTGCCTAGGGCGGCAAAAATCCTTGCACCAGCCCTGACTGCAGGGGCATGATCTATACACTAATACTGCTTCATTAAGCAAAAGTTGTTTTGGTGTCCCTTTTACGTATAATAATTATTATAATTATAATAATTATTATTATAATTATCTGCCTATAGGGTCCCTTTGATCTTGTGATCTATCAGCTAACAGCAGACTCAATATCACTGATCACCGGACGGTATAAATGTCCATTACAGCAAACCATTGAGGAATGTAAAAATAAATATGATACATTTTTTATCACGGTATGGAAAATGGTAATATGACCATTGGCTTTTAAATCATTTTGAACCTTAGAGTTACTTCCATTTGCAGTCATTTAGTACATATTATACACAGTACACTCATACTGAATGGCAGTTTAATAGGAATCATTAGCAATACATTGCAGTTGATCAATTTACTCATATCGGTCATTAGTCTGCCTCAGCAGTTAGGCAATAAGTACTGTATATAGGATGCTTTACAGTAAGAGCTTATACTCAAAGAATGCAAAAACACTGATACAGCAGATATTCAATCAGATCTAGAATTTAACAGCTAAACGAGAAATATAGGCTTTTGGCTCCTGGATTCTGATGACACAGTAGGATTTGTGTCCACACTTAATTTCTGGGAGTCTCTCACAGAGAGGCTAACTGGCTTTTAACCTTATTCTGCAGGCTTGCCTCATTAAATATCCTATCACATGCCATTCAATCCTGTTTTTTAATCTGCACATTTCTGTAGATTCACAATAAAATATTCCACATCTTTATTGTTGTTACTGTAAAGAACCCTTTCCTCTGCTGTAAACGAAAATGCCTCTCTTCCATTCTCAATGGGTGACCTCTTGTCTATTGTATATTCCTGCTAATTAATAGTTTAGCACATAGCATTTTGTATTGACCCTATATATATTTGTATAGTGCTTTCATAACCCATCTGAGGCGTCTTTTTTCGAAAGAAAACAAATTCAGTTTTTCTAGCTTTTTATCATAATGTTTTCCATAATTCTGTAGCTTGCCTCTACACTTTTTCTAGTTCCTCAATATCCTTTTTTTGTATCCCCACATTGCACTTCATATTCAAGGTGGGATCTTACCATTGATTGATAAAGAGACAATATTATGTTTTGACCACTTGATTTAACATCCATTTATTTTTCACCAAAACACCTTATTAGCTTTTGCAACTCCAGACCAGCATTGCATACTGTCAGGGCCAGAGCAACCGTTAGGCGAACTAAGCAGTCACCAAGGGCATCGGCCTGCAGGGGGCACCTACCCGGATGTTTCCTGGTGGGCTGCCCCTGTCTTGGACCGCAGCGATGGGCGTTAAATGCCAGAAAAGAGGAGACAGGCGGCAGGAGTGGGCGGCGACGAGGGAGGCTGTTCTTGCTTCCCATCCCTTGCGCTCCCTCTGTGATGCCGGGAGCCAGAATATTAAGTCATTCCGGCCATGGAATACTAAACTGCGCACTGTAGGAGTGAGAAGCTGCTCCACGCTGGACCCCAGGAAGGTAGGGAAGCTGGATGGGCCTCAAAAAATACAATTGTGTGAGTGTGTGTGTGTCATTGAGTGTGTGAGTGTTTGACAGTCAGTGAGTGAGTGTATGTATGTCAGTGAGTGTGTGTGTGTATAGCTGTGTGTCTGTCAGTGAGTGAGTATGCATGTCAGTGAGTGTATTTCTGTGAGTGTTTGTGTATGTCAGTAACTGAGCATGTGCATGTCAGTAACTGAGCATTGAGTGTGTGTCTGTCAGTGAGTGTACTCTTGTCAGTGTGTGTGCTCGTCTATGCCAGTCTTAATAAATTAAATTTACCAAATGCATTCAATACATCATTTATCACAGTGATAGATTATGTATTCAATGCACAATGTATGTGTGTATGGATGCAGGTATTAAGCAGTGTGTGCTTATGGATGTACGCATTAAGCAGTATGTGTGTGTATAAGGCAGACCTAACTGGAAACCATATGGCAAAACTTAGGCAAAAATAGCTGATCTAGAAGAATTCGCCAATTCGGCTACTGTCACAGTTCACCTGTTTTTGTTTAAAGGACCACTATAGTGCCAGGAAAACATACTCATTTTCCTGGCAATATAGTGCCCTGAGGATGCCCCCACCCTCAGGGTCCCCCTCCCGCTGGGCTGGATGGCGAGGAAAGGGGTTAAACTTACCTTTTTTCCAGCGCCGGGCAGGGAGCTCTCCTCCTCCTCTCCGCCTTTGATCCTCCTCTTTGGCTGAATGCGCATGCGCGGCAGGAGCTGCGCGCGCATTCAGCCTGTCTCATAGGAAAGCATTTACAATGCTTTCCTATGGACTCTGGCGTCTTCTTACTGTGATTTTCACAGTGAGAAGCACGCAAACGCCTCTAGCGGCTGTCAATGAGACAGCCACTAGAGGCTTTAAAGGCTGGATTAACCCATTTATAAACATAGCAGTTTCTCTGAAACTGCTATGTTTATTAAAAAAAGGGTTAATCCTAGAGGGACCTGGCACCCAGACCACTTCATTAAGCTGAAGTGGTCTGGGTGCCTAGAGTGGTCCTTTAAACTTTGCAATTTGGTTTCAACTCTGCAATTCAGAGTTTAGTGAATAAACCTCTGTGACATTGTATTTGCCTTCATGAGGGGGTGGCAAAATGGATCTTTGCCTATGGCGGCATAAATCCTGGCACCGACCCTGCATACTGTTGCTTAGTTTGTGATCTATAATGTTCCCAGGTCCTTTTCATTTAAAGTTATTCCTAACGCAACCTTATTTAATGCATAAATGGCTTGCAGGTTCCCTATTCCCCAAAATGCATGACTACAATTATTTGTATTGAATTCACCTGACATTTGCCTGTCCGATGTCCTAATTTATCCAAATCCCTCTGTAGTAAAGTTATATCATGTGCAGACAGTATATTCTAACCTAGTTTTGTATCATCTGTAACCACCAACAAATGACTTCCAATGCCTGCTTCAAGATAATTTATAAACAGATTAAAGAGAAGTGGACCTAGGACAGAACCCTGAGCCACTCTACTTACCACTTGTCGAATTTGAAAATGTTCCATTTATAACTACTCTCCGAACTCTATCTTTAAGCCAGTATTCTATCCATGGACATATTTTTCATCTAAACCAACTGATTTCAATTTTAATAGTACGCTTTTGTGTAGAACTGTATAAAATGCCATAGCAAAATCCATGATCACAGTAGATCACATCTACTGGATCACCCAGATCTATATTTCTACTAACTTCTTCATAGAACACAATTAAGTAAGATTGGCATAACCAATCAAGGTGTCAAGGTGTTTTTATTTCTTTCTAAAAACACCATAAATACAGCTCGACATACCTTGAGGAGTAGTTTGGAAACCACTGGTTTACCAGGTTCAAAAACATATTTTCCTTAATGGTACTACTCGTCCCTCTGGCCCAATCAATGTCTGGATAATTAAAAATCTGTCATAAATAACAAATTACCCAGTTGTGCTGATTTAATAATTTACTTAATATATTAACTGCATGAGATTACTCACCAAATTTTGTAGATAAGCTTTTTTTTTATCATTTCATAAATGTCTTTGCTTAAAGAATACTATGTATAATTTTACCACTCCTCAAGTCTCTCCATTGTTTTTCCATACAAATTAACTGACTTTTTAAATCGATGCATGTTTTATAATGCAGAAAGGACAAGACAAAATAAAATTATGAGCCCATTCATGGCTCTGGAGAAATTAAGTGTGTTCTGCTAGTGGTAATTGTATGCAGTACAATTGTGTCATGTTATAGTTACATGGATTGTCTAAGTCAAATAACATACTTTTAACCCATTTTGCAAGAACTGCAATTTAGGGGAATAAAATAAACTGTCCCTTCTTTAAATCATAAAATGTTTTTACAACTTGTAGGTATGTATTATACATTTTAGAAGGTCTTTAACGCTTCTAACACTCACAAACTGGGAAAGCTGAAACCTATTTAAGGAAATAATAACGTGAAATAAGTTACGCTGCAGAAAGACTGTTTACTTTTCTATTGTGCAGTATCTAGAGGAAAAAAGCATTCCTCAGATAGGTTTGTGATAAAGAAACAAGGTAAGGTGATTTCAAGAGCAAAATGACAAAACACAGACAATATTAAAATATCACTAGAGACTTACAAAGCAAGTTATAGGAAATGCATAGTGTGTGTTTGCAAAGAAAAGGTTTCTTTGTGCCGATAAACTTTTATTGTGTCTTGTCACTTTGCAACAGAGTTTGTCAGGTACTGATTGAAACAAGTAAATTAATCAATTAAAATTTAGTACAAATAAATATATGGAACATTTAGCAAAACGTCTGTCTGTTGGCCCTGAGGAATTTTGTTTCGCTCTCACAATTTTTTCGATAACAGCCAGAGTTTCCATTTGATAGCATGTCCTTTAGCATGGTCAAAGGCAAACCGATAGATATTCTCTTATAACTGTTTTTGACGTTTGTCAGCTGCTGACATAAAATTGTCTAACTTCTGAGAACGCAAAACACAAAAGACTCTTGCAAAACTAGCAGTGATTTTGGTTTTCAAGCTACATAGCAAAATATTCAAAATATTATAAACATCAAAAATATATTGTACATAAAATATGTGTTTATATATATATATATATATATATATATATATATATATACATACATGTGTGTGTATAAATATATATATATATATATATATATCCAAAATATTAAAATATTAAAATAGTCTAAAAATTTAAATCATTTTAAACGTTTATCAAAAAAAATTAAAATCATTAGAAAAGTGTATCAAAAAATGTTAAATTGAGGTCTTAGTCTCTTGATCAAAGCTCTAGCCACCATATTTAGTTTTGCAGTAATAACTCAGAATATACTTGTGTTTATTTGAGTGTTCTACTGTTACCTACTAAGTATTTGTGCTACATTAATCCCAACCAATTTTAGCAATCAGATTTATAAGCCTAGTCAAAAATACATTGTGAATGATGCATATATATTGACATATTGACCAAAATGAAACTGTGTCAAAATATAATATATAGAAATAACAAGACTTGACTATTAAGACACGTCCTTCGTGTCTTATACAGTAGATTTATGTTTAATTTTTAGTGTCATCTCAGATTTCTAGAGTTAAACCCAACAATGGTCAAATAACAATCTCAACTGTTGCGAGGGGCATGGCCTAGCTGTTCATAGGGAAAGATGCACACTGAGCGAGCTCAGCACCACGAACCGATTAAAACTGCTTTTAACCCCACATTTTACCTATGATGGTGCATACCAAGAAGCTTATTGGGACCACCCAGACAGGATCCCTGAGGCGGTGCATGGGAACCCTCGATGATTTTGTGTCCACGCCGGCGGATCTTCGCTGCCCCCCACCAGCGCCGATATCCCGAGCACTGATAGCGGAGGGGACTCACAGCCTGAAGTTGGAACAGATACCACCCTGCAAAGCATGCAGACAGAGTTGGCCAGGATAGCAGGTAACATGCCAACTAAAGCAGATACCAGTGCCCTAGTACAGGAAATCCGGGCAGCCAACCGCGAGGACCTGGCAGGACTCTGCACGGACCTTACAGCCTTGCAGACATGGGTGGATGCAGTGGAAGCGGAGGCACATTTATGACCTCCATCACCAGACAGGGTAGCATGCTGATATCCGTTTGGCGCCAGGTCAAGGACTTAGAGAATAGGAGCAGGAGGCAAAACATTTGCATCAGGGGGCTCCCTGAGCCGGACACGGTCACCTTGTTCCGCCATGTCCTGGGCCCTGAGCCACCACAGGATATACACCTGGATAGAGCCTATCGAGCACTAGGGCAGACCAGAACATATGACAAACCCTGCAATGTTATCTGCTGCCTCCATGCCCTCCCTGTCAAGGAACAGCTCATCATAGCTGCCAGGAACTTGCCCTCCATCCAGTTCCAGGTAGCTGAGCTTTTGTTCTTTCAAGACCTCTTGGGACTCACTTTGGATGCCAGGTGGGCCCTTAGGCCTCTTACTACTGCTCACAGGGATAAGTGAATACCCTACAAATGGGGGTCTCCCTTCAGCCTGCAGGCTCAGCAGGGCTCTACTTGGCACATGATCAAGCTCCCAGATGATGTACCCCGCTTCTTCAGAGCGCTCCATCTACTGCCCATGAGGGTCCACAACTGGTTTCTGGATGAACCGCTCGGGCCCAGGAGGGGCGAGGCCTCAGGCCTGCAACCCTCCACTAACCGGCTAGGCCAGATGTCTCCTCCGTGCCCCTGAGGCAGACAGGCTGGTGCTGGGGAATAAAAGATCAGGCGGTTCAGGTGGTGCCTACGACCACCCCACATGCACACACCTGGTCTGCTGCTTTCTGTGAGTACTGTGACTTCTCCTTCATATTGCCCCATTGGGCGACCTGGTTAGTTCACCCCAGTCCTGGGGTTCACCTGATGCAAATGTCCCCTAGAACTGTACATAGCCCCCCAGCCGCCAGAGTTATAATGCCAACCTTGAGGGTCTAGCAGTGGGACAGACGGCATTGGATGCCTTGTGTTCTCTCCTACACTCGGAGGCCTAGAAAGGGCCACTTGAGGTGTGGACCTAGGATTTAGATTGGGAGGGATACACTGGTAATTTTGCTTGCAAACACCAATGCTTTAGATCACGGTGAGATAGCCTAGGTATTTCTGGCCCGGCCCGGGCTGTTCCCCTTTGGTTCATGTGCCCAGATCTGAGGGATTAGATTAGCTGCTGGGGTGCCGGGTTACTGCACAGGGGGGACATATCTTCCTGTGGGAGGACTTAGTGCTGGATGGTCTGAGGCTGGGACGGGACTCGTTGATCTCTACAGCTGCCATGGGTCTGGGTGCCTGATAAGTACTTGGATGTGCATGGTGGGGACCTGGTGGGGGGGGGGGGGGGAGTGATTAAGCCTATGCTCGATCTTGGAATGCATGCTACTATATATGTTACTGTACATACATGACCTATACCCTGTCTATACTACGATGACACACCAGGAACCTGTCAGCTAGGTGCCTTGGCCTGCCCCATGTAGAACCATACAGGGTTTGTGCCCAGCCTAGTCTGCACCAAAATTAGCAAACACAGATCTTACGTAAAATAGACCTGCCACGCACCCTAGACCACACTAGCTGTTAGGGTATTCATGTGGGGGGACTTAGTGCCGGACGGTCTGAGGCTGGAACGGGACCCATTGATATCTACAGCTGCCATGGGCTTGCGTTAAGTATTTGGATGTGCAGGTTGGGGACCTGTGTGGGGGGATGGATGGGGTGACTAGAAAATGTTAACTGAGTGGTGATGTCTACCCTCAATTTTGGAATACATGCTAATATATATATAACTGTATACACATGACCTATACCCTGCCTATACCACGATGACACACCGGGGACCTAGCAGCTGGGTACCTAGACCCGCCCCATATAGCACTACACAGGGTTTGAGCCCAGCCTAGCCTGAACCACAACTAGCAAGCATGGATCTTACTATAGATAGACCTGCCACACACCCTAGACCACACTAGCTGATAGAGGGATGGGCTACCACACAAGGGGAAATGTCTTCATGTGGGGGGACTTAGTCTGAGGCTGGGACGCGATCCTTTGATATCTACAGCAAGGCAACTTTTGGGTACTCGCTAGGTATATAGATGTGGATGGTGGGGACCTGGGTGGGGGGGTTGGAGAAGGTAACTAGAAAATGTTAACTTAATGATGATTATTTTTATGTACAAGCACTCTATTATCCCTGTTGGTGCAAAGTATCGAGGTGGCCAGAATACCTCAAAATATACAAAATACAAGAAAATGATACTGCACTCACAAATTCAAGATAGATTTCATTGCTAAATTTAATGAATCATTAGTGAATTCATTATCTTACGTAAATATAATTCATTAATCAAGTATGTTATAAAGTCTGAAAAATTGATAATATATACACGCTTAAATTGGAAATATGTACAAGTAAATAGAAACAAAGCATTATGAGTCTACTGCTGTGACTTCATGTTAACTATAAGAGTCCCTGACCATGATATTAAATAGCTGCATCAGATATTCCAAAAAATCGTATCATCCAGAGAAAAACCGGTTAAGTGGGAAAAAAAAGGGAAAACCAAAAAATATCAAAAAAGTTCCTTTCAAAAAATCAGAAAAAAGAAAAAAGGGGAAAAAAGAAGAAAAAAAGTAATTATATACAGTCCCAGTGTGTACACACTATATAGTATGGGTGGATCTCACCAGTGGAAGTATAAATTCTGTTATCCAGTATCTTTAAATGTAAAGGTGAATCCCTGTAGTCAGTGCCGGTGCTAGGATTTTTAGTTACACAGGCGAACATGCATTTTGGTGCCCCTCAACCTCCTTTAAAAAAAAAAAAATGCATCTTCACCTGTGTGTATTTCCTCCCAAGCCACAGGCATAATTTTTCAGTCACACAGTCAAAGTCATACAGGTACACTGTCATACAAACACAGAAATAATCATACAGAGACATTTAGACACATACAGTCAGTCAGAGACATACAGACATACAGGCAAAGACATCCATGCATACAGAGACATGAAGGCATATAAAAACATGCATACATACAGAGGCATACCGTCATACAGACACATACATACATACAGAAACATACATACAAAGACATCCAGGCACAGGCATACAGAAACATACAGGCATGCAGACACATACATACATACAGGCATACAAAGACATGCATGCATACAGAGACATACTGCCATACAGACACATACATATATACAGGCATACAGAGACATACAGGTATACAGAAACATACATACAAAGACATACAGGCATACATACCGAGACATACAGGCATACAGAAACATACATACAAGACATACAGGCATACAGACACATACAAACATTCATACATAGAGAGGCAAACTGTCATACAGACATACATACATAAACATACATACAAAGACATACAGGCATACAGAGACACACAGACACATACGTACATACAGAGACATAAAGGCATACAGTTACACAAATGCATACAGAGACATATATACAGACATTCAGAGACAAACAAACATTTAGTTACATACATACATGCATACAGATACATACATGCATACAGAGACATACATACATAGAGATAGATACATACATACATACAGAGACATACATACACAGACATACATACACAGACATACAGACATACACACATACAGAGACATACATACAGAGACAGACATATATACATACAGATACATACATGCATGCATACAGAGACATACATACATAGAGATAGATACATACATAGAGATAGATACATACATACACACAGAGACATACATACACAGACATACATACACAGACATACATACAGAGACAGACATACATACATACAGATACATGCATGCATACAGATAGATACATACATACATACAGAAACATACATACAGAGACATACAGAGACAAACATACATACAAACAGAGACATACTGACATACATACAGAGACATACACACATACAGAGACATACATACAGAGACATACATACATACATACAGAGACATACATACATACATACAGAGACATACAGACATAAATACAGAGACATACATACATACATAGAGACATACATAGAGACATACATAGAGACATACATACAGACATACATACATACAGACATACATACAGAGACATACACAGACATACATACATACAGACATACATACATACAGACATACATACATACAGAGACATACAGACATAAATACAGAGACATACATACATACAGAGACATACATAGAGACATACATAGAGACGTACACGCAGACATACATACAGACATACATACAGACATACATACACAGACATACATACATACATACAGACAGAGACATACATACATACATACAGAGACATACAGACATCATACAGAGACATACATACAGACATACATACAGAGACATACATACAGAGACATACACAGACATACATACATACATACAGACAGAGACATACATACATACATACAGAGACATACAGACATCATACAGAGACATACATACATACATACATACAGAGACATACATAATTACATACTTACATCTGTTAAATCTTGTCCCCTGGGTGCATTCTGTCCGGCTCTGTGGAGTCCAGTCCTGCAACCCAGCCCCATCACAGGGCGCCAGCCGCGCTGTGTGGGACACAGGGAGCAGGGATATGATGTCATTCATATCCCCGCCCCCTCCACACAGCCTGCAGCAGACACCAGGATAGGAGGTGGGCGGGCCGAGGCTGAGCTCCGCGGGCGGAAATCTCTGGGCTGCGCTCGGCCACTCTACAAGTAGTAATCAGCTGGAGGGGAGCCAGGTGCGCTTCCCTCCTTCCTGTCTGCCTGATGTCGCGCCCCCAGGGCTGGTGCGCCCTAAGGCGGCCGCCTGGGCCGCCTTATGGTAGCGCCAGCCCTGCCTGTAGTTGTAGTTCCTCTTTTCTTCTTCTTTTGCAGGTAGTGTATATAGAACAGTTCCTCACTTATTCCTCATTGATCCCTGAGGTACCAAGATGTATGCCTTGTTAGCTGGTGCAGGGTCTCCTGTGGGGGCTGCGCACTCGGGATGTAGATAAATCCCTTCAATGGCCCTGTCCACTAATGATTCATTAAATTTAGCAATGAAATCTATCTTGAATTTGTGAGTGCAGTATCATTTTCTTGTAACTTAATGATGATGATTACTCTCGAGTTTGGACTGCATTCCAATATGTATATTACTGTATATATATATATATATATATATATATATATATATATACAAAGAATCAGTGGAGCAAGGCACTCCTCCTCCATCTTGATCTTGATAAAGACCCCAGGAGGGTCGAAACGTTGGTCGGTGTGTATCTCACAGCAGATGTATTTTTTATGATACATTAAAGAAAAAAATTTTCACTAATTTTAAGACCCAGTGTGCTCCCTGGATTACAAGTGTTGGATATATATATATATATATATATATATATATATATATACTATTGACCTCTACCCTGCTTATGCTACGATGATACACCATTGACCTAGTAGCTGGGTGCCTAGACCCACTTCACATAGCACCACACAAGGTATGCGCCCAGCCTAGTCTGAACCAAAATTAGCAAGCAATTGCTCCAGGTGAGGACGCGGGGTTGACCCGGGGCATCGCTTAGTCCTAGTTTTCTTTTATGCTGCACTTGTTACTGCCGAAACACACTGCACGCTCATGTGTTGGGGTGGTTCGGAAGCTCTTAGATTGATTCGGGGGGGAGGGTGCAGGGCAATTTACCTGACCTAACCTTTTGGTTGTATTTCGGACCGGAACTGATCTGACTGGTCTTTCTTGACAGTGACTGGGCTGCAGCTACATCCCCAGAGATGGACACACACTTAGTTGGGTATATAGGGAGTGGGGCATTGCTATCAAGACTTTGTTCCCGTCCTCAACACCCGCCCAGTGTGTCGAGTTGATCACCTCGCCTTCTGCCTTTGAACTTGACTTAGTTGACAGCTGACCAGGAGGTTTTTGCTCCGGGCTCCTAGGTGCTCCCCTGAGACCCGGACTTGTCCACATCAGATCCATAGCTGCTTTTTCTCATCTACTTTCACTCTCCTCTCAATCTCTCCCCCCTGGCTCTGTGCGTGGGTAGAGTGCTTCCGGACCTGGTCCACCCAGATCAAGTGGGCTTCATACCTGGTAGAGAGGTGCATGACAACACCATCAGGACACTCAACGTGATCCACATGGCTCGTGGTACCAACCGGCGGACCCTTCTTGTCTCTACAGACGCTGAAAAGGCGTTTGATCAGGTGGACTGGCAATTCATGCTCTCAACAATTCGATCGATGGGTTTCAGGCCTAATATGTTGGCTTGGATTTCCTCCCTGTACACGGGGCAGTCTCCGCATCTCTTGGTTCGGTCGGGTCAATGCACTGAAACTAAACCTACTCCCTAGACTCTTATACCTGTTCCAGACCATACCGATCCGGGTACCTAAGGAGTTCTTTCAGTCGCTCACCTCTGCTATGATCAAATTCGTACAGAAATCGTGACCTCCTCGAGTAAGCAGAGCACTGTTGTCAATCCCAAACGGATGGGGGGACTGGGCCTCCCATCAGTCCTCCTCTATTACAGAGCCATCCATCTGCTATGAATAGTGGACTGGCACACTAGGGGCACGGATAAACTCTGGCATGATGTGGAAAACGCTCAAGTGTCTCAGAGGCTTCCCTCTGTTATCTGCATGACGAATCCCCTCATCGACCAACGGGTGAATCAAAATCCCTTTATTAGGGCTACCTTGAAGGTGTAGATGGCTACAAGGATGACCTGTACGCTCACCATGATCCTGTCCCCCCTAACATCACTTACGCATAATCCTGATATAGCAGATGGACTGACACCTGGGGATATCACAGGCTGGGGGGGTAAGATTGGATGTATCTGAAACTATTTTGCTCCAGACACTACTACCAGGCCTTCGCAGGTAAGCACCTAGTCCATAGGGAACTGACTACGTTTGAGAAGCTGGGTTCTTCTAAAGACCGTCTCCCAAAGGCCACCAAAATATATGTCCCAATGGGAACAGGCCACGTGCTGCACACTAAGTCACCCACAGTGGGGAAAAAATACACATTTTGGCTCATCAAGGCCTCATCAGCACAAAAGTGCAAGAGCTCAACTATAAACTACTTGTTAACTGGTATAGAACACTGGCCCAACATTACTGTATGAATGGTGACCTCCTTGACACCTGCTGGAGATGCAAAACTGAGGTGGGGACGGACCTCCACATCTGGTGGACGTGCGCCAATATTATGCCCTATTGGCAACAAATACATTCCAAGATAACTGAAATCCTAGACTCAGACTTGCCATTCCAACCCCTACCGATGCTATTGCATTACACAACGCTTTCTCTTTCTGCATATAAGCGCTCCCTTACAAGGCATTTATTGAATGCCGCCAAATCCCTCATCCCGCTCAAATGGTGTACGACAGATCCACCTACCATGACTTAGTGAATGGACAAAGTGAAAGAAATATACAACATGGAGTCCCTCAAGGCCACCTTACAGGGAATTTCGGAGAAGTGTGCCCTGACATGGGCGCCCTGGTGTTTCTTTATGGTGAAATACCCACCTAGCCCAGTTTAAGGGCCTTCTGTCTCCCTAGCAGTCCTCATGTTCCATGATGGATTGGTGCTGTGGTGGTAGATTGTCTCTCCTCAGTGGTGTTGGCTGGGCCCTGGTCAGAGGCTGAAAGGGAGTTGACATGAACTGGACTGATATAGAGGCACACATAGTAAAAAGTTGAGAGCAGTGAATCACTCATTTGAGGGGGGGGGGGTTGTCTTTGCCTTCCTCTTTGCGGACCATGAGTACTTTGACCCCATTTACTCACATGAGCACATTGAAGAAACTGGCCCAGCAGTTGCACAACCTAGCACCTGTCTGAGAAGTCACGTGGGCTTCATAAGGTAACATAACCAATTACCAGTTGCAAATACAAGATTCCCCATACACTGAATACTGCGCACAGTGACCTTCCTGTAATTTAAGTACCGTTCTTACTGAACAGTGTATTTTCTTATGCCTTCATATGTCTGCACCATGTTTGCTATTGCTCACCCTTATCCTGAGGTCATGTCCTACACCACGATGCTAACAATGGCTATTCAGACTCAGTAAGGATCCAGCACACATTAACTACAAATTAAGCAAAGGTTCATGCAAAGATGGTGATTGTATACCGACTATTATTGCTCGAAAACCCTACTATTGTTAAATGCGTAATCTACCTGCGCGTGGCTGAACGTTTAATTGGCGTACTCGCCCTTGTTTTGCAAATATAAAACTGAAAAATAAAGATTGTCTAAAAGAAAAAAAAAAACAATCTCAACTGTTGCAATCGTCCAGTTGACAATAAATCCATTGATATTTTGTTTTACAGCTCATATCTCTTGATTTTCATACTAGTTTTTAACTGAAGCTTTGGCATAATTTTAAGAAATCAATACATTTGTTGTATTCCATAGGACTATATTCAGTTTATTGTGCAAGTCATGGGAAATGTACACAAACAAAAATGGAGTGATACCATCCAGAAGGGGAAGGCTAGACCCAAAATACACTTGACAAAGCCCAAGCACACCCAGGGATTTCCTCAAATAGGCAAAGTTTGATTAGGAACAGTGGAAGACAACTTTTCGGTTCTCACAGATGTGACAAAGGCACATATGAGAGCCAAAATGATGTGATGTACGGTTCCTGAATAAAGTCTGTCTGTTTAAAGAAACCTCTGGGTGTGCCTGGGCTACTTTAAATTCAGTTTGCAATTTTAATCTTCATTCACACTTTTTTTGGCAAGATGAATGCATTGATGTGTTCCTACACAACATTATCTGCGTTTACGTGAGCCATAAATTGATGTTTGTGTGTTTGTACATTGTCGATGGATATATAAGATATGGACTTGGGAGTAATAATATATTTTTTTGTTTTGAGTGCTAATAATATGACTAGGGATCTGGGGCCTATACATTCAGAAATGTGCTTTTGGCAAACACATAATTATGTTTAATACGTTTAATTAGTAGTTATTTATTTCACTCACTGTTGTCCTAAGTAGGTGAGTTGAAGATATGAATCATGAAATTCCAAATTGCAACATGTGAGTTTGCAGACACATTAATGTGTCTTAAAAGGACAGGAAACACAGTTTTGGTTTATTTTTGTTTAACCCCTTAAGGACACAACTTCAGAAATAAAATGGAATCGTAACGGAATATTTCCATCATGTGTCCTTAAGGGGTTAAAGGGACGCTATAGTCACCAGAACAACTACAGCTTATTGAATTTGTTCTGGTGAGTAGAATCATTACCTTCAGGCTTTTTGCTGTAAACACCATTTTTTCAGAGAAAATGCAGTGTTTACATTACAGCCTAGTGATAACTTCACTGGCCACTCCTCAGATGGCTGTTAGAGATCCTTCCTGGGTCATGGCTGCCTAAAATGCATCCAAACATTCAGTGTCTCCTCCCTCTGCATGCAGACACTGAACTCTCCTCATAGAGATTCATTGATTCAATCCATCTCTATAAGGAATTGCTGATTGGCCAGGGCTGTGTTTGAATCATGCTGGCTCTGCCCCTGATCTGCCTCTTTGTCAGTCTCAGACAATCCTATTGGGAAGCATTGTGATTGGATCAGGCTACCACTTCTGATGATGTCAGCAGACTGCTTGCTTGTTTTGGGCAAAGAGCATGCAGATCTAAAGCTTCAGGCTTGAATACAGTACGATTTTGCTATATTTATGGAGGCATGAGGGGCCCAGGGGGGCTAGATGGTGGTTTTAACTTTATTGGGTGAAGAATACGTTTGTGTTCCTGACCTTATAGTGATCCTTTAAGAATTATATTTAATTATTCTTAATGAAAAGCTGCAAGCACTTTTACATTGTTTCTGGCTTCTGATTCCATGTATTCAGTGAACCTGATCTGCAAGGAAAGTGCACACATAAAGATTTAATATGTACTAGTGCATAATTAATGATGGCTAAGTGTAAGATTAAACTCAAGTGATGCCCTACCAATGTCAATAGCATGTAAGTGTCTTATATAGGTAAAATTACAAATAACAGTTAAAGGGGGTCGGGGATCTATGGACAATATGACATTTATATCAAAAATGTTTTATTCCTCCTTTGAAATAGAATAAATCCTATGGAGTTTACTCAATAAACAGTGAATTGTGGTAAATTGTAATTCCATAATTTAGTCTAAAATAGCCTCTCAGTCATTAAAAAGTGATTTGTTTTCTTAAAATAGCACTTTTTGCCAAAATGTTTTCATTCTCAGTTAACTACAGTACAAGCTAGTGCTGTGTGAATAACCCTGCGTATGCTTTACACCCCCTTACCCATTAGTTTGCCATCTTTGAGAACACAAAAGTTACGTCTGAAAATTACAACAGTAATTGTTTTATACACTGCGATTATTACTAATTTTTTGCAGATAGTCATTCACTCAATAGTCAACCTTTATTTCATTTATACAATCAAGTTCAGCCTTTTAATAAAGAACTTTGTACTCGAAAACAGTACTAGGGAGCTTGGAACTTAACACATTACATATCATACTCTTTTTAAACATATTGAAATAATATCCTATTTGGATGATTAAGTCCTAAGACTTGTCGCTAATTACATTGCATTAATAATTAAACATGTATGTATAGCTTTACCTAACCAAAAGTGAGACAATATATGCGTTTTCTTCAAATGTAACACATTAGTCATTCTTGAGATAGATTAGGGAGAATATAGCAGTTAATCATTGGTTTTTATCATTCATATAGAAAAATAGAATTGCAGTGCGAAAGTGCTGTTTGTCTGATTATTAATCAATCAGAGTGAAACATTATGCCATGAAGACACAGTGGGCAAACATGACTAAATTGAAATCTGATTGTGTGTGTGTTTTCCCCATGCATAGTAAATGTATTCACAAAAGACCGATGCTGAGAACAGACGGCATGGAATTAAACCTCACTACATTCTTGTCAGTTTGATAAATGGCCCTCGCAAGATATTGAAGCATTTATTTTCTGGTCAGTATTCAGTTATATACAGTTACAGAGCAAAGGAAGAGAAATGCTTGTTGGAGACACTGCATTTTGTTAGCTCTTTGACTCAGCAGGACATGCACTTTAGAAGCCCCCTCGCTCCAATATCACTGTGCTTTGTTCATCTTTAGCAGAATTGTCATTTAATGCTCTTTCCTTTTAAGTGAAAGAGTTTTCTTTAGAACATCTTTTAACACACAAACCCATTTGGTTTTTGTTGTAGCATTTACATTAATATTATGGGAAAAAAGACAGATAAGATTAGACTTGGATAAGATACACAGTAAATATTCCTTATAGAAAGGGGTTTATAAAAAATAAAAAATCTGAAAATACAGTTTTTCTGGAACTTACTTTGACAGTCACTCTAAATGGAACACTTTATAAATAGAAAACCATTAGGGATATCAGGAGTGACCTTACTGCTAAATGGGCACTTGCTAAAATTTTGAATATTAAAATATTCATTATGATCATTTTTCACCATGAGAAGTCATTAGCAGGTTTTACTTGTCGTCTTTTCAAAGTAGATTGCAATTAATCCCTGAAACATTTTGTCGCAATACCCATTAACTTCTTTCGATTGTAGTCTAATGGTCATGTGTATACACTTTGTAAGTGCATTAACATAGAAACATAGAAAAATAGAATGTGACGGCAGATAAGAACCATTCGGCCCATCTAGTCTGCCCAATTTTCTAAATACTTTCATTAGTCCCTAGCCTTATCTTATAGTTAGGATAGCCTTATGCCTATCCCACGCATGCTTAAACTCCTTTACTGTGTTAACCTCTACCACTTCAGCTGGAAGGCTATTCCATGCATCCACTACCCTCTCAGTAAAGTAATACTTCCTGATATTATTTTTAAACCTTTGTCCCTCTAATTTAAGACTATGTCCTCTTGTTGTGGTAGTTTTTCTTCTTTTAAATATAGTCTCCTCCTTTACTGTGTTGATTCCCTTTATATATTTAAATGTTTCTATCATATCCCCCCTGTCTCGTCTTTCCTCCAAGCTATACATGTTAAGATCCTTTAACCTTTCCTGGTAAGTTTTATCCCGCAATCCATGAACCAGTTTAGTAGCCCTTCTCTGAACTCCTCTCTAAGGTATCAATATCCTTCTGAAGATACGGTCTCCAGTACTGTGTACAATACTCCAAGTGAGGTCTCACCAGTGTTCTGTACAATGGCATGAGCACTTCCCTATTTCTACTGCTAATACCTCTCCCTATACAACCAAGTATTCTGCTAGCATTTCCTGCTGCTCTATTACATTGTCTGCCTACCTTTAAGTCATCAGAAATAATCACCCCTAAATCCTTTTCCTCAGATGTTGAGGTTAGGACTCTATCAAATATTCTGTACTCTGCCCTTGGGTTTTTACGTCCAAGATGCATTATCTTGCACTTATTCACATTAAATGTCAGTTGCCACAATTCTGACCATTTTTCTAGTTTACCTAAATCATTTGCCATTTGGCTTATCCCTCCTGGAACATCAACCCTGTTGCATATCTTAGTATCATCAGCAAAAAGACATACCTTACCATCAAGACCTTCTGCAATATCACTACTAAAAATATTAAAGAGAATGGGTCCAAGTACAGATCCCTGAGGTACCCCACTGGTGACAAGTCCAAGCTTCGAATATATTCCATTTACTACAACCCTCTGTTGCCTGTCACTCAGCCACTGCCTTACCCATTCAACAATATTGGAATCCAAACTTAAAGATTGTAGTTTATTGATAAGCCTTCTATGTGCAACAGTGTCAAAAGCCTTCCTGAAATCTAGGTAAGCAATGTCTACTGCACCACCCTGATCTATAATTTTAGTTACCCAATCAAAAAAATCAATAAGATTATTTTGCATGATCTCCCTGAAGTAAACCCATGTTGTCTCTGATCTTGAAATCCATGTGTTTTTAGATGTTCATCAATCCTATCCTTTAACATGGTTTCCATCACTTTCCCCACTACTGAAGTAAGGCTTACTGGCCTATAGTTGCCCGACTCCTCCCTATTACCTTTCTTGTAAATGGGCACAACATTCGCTAACTTCCAATCTTCAGGGACTACTCCTGTTAACAATGATTGGTTAAATAAATCTGTTAATGGTTTTGCTAGTACACCACTAAGCTCTTTTAATAGCTTTGGGTGTATTCCATCAGGTCCCATTGACTTATTTGTCTTTACTTTTGACAGTTGAGATAGAACCTCTTCCTCTGTAAACTCACGTGTAATAAATGACTCATTTATCCTTTTTCTCAACTGAGGTCCCTTTCCTTCATTTTCTTCTGTAAATACAGAACAAAAATATTCATTGAGGCAGTCAGCCTGACCTTTATCCTCTTCTACATACCTTCCTTCTTTTGTTTTTAATCTAACTAATCCTTGTTTTACTTTTCTTTTCTCATTTATGTATCTAAAAAATGTTTTATCCCCCTTTTTTACTGACTGTGCTATTTTCTCTTCTGTGTGTGATTTGGAAGCTCTTATAACTTGCTTAGCCTCTTTCTGCCTAATCTTATAGATCATTTTGTCTCCCTCACTCTGGGTTTTTTTATAATTCCTAAATGCTAACTTTTTGTTTTTAACTATTTTGGCCACATCTGCGGAGTACCACAGTGGTTTCTTGAATTTTTTGCTTTTACTGACATGCTAGATTTTAGGCTTTTGGACCATTTTGTCTAATTATATATTGCCGTGACTTTAACCATTACCTTTCACACTCTGTACAGCATATTGTACAGAATATTATGGCGTTTAATAGTAAACTAATAATATGAATGAGAAGGTTTTTCATCGATCATAAGGTGGAAAGTTTCAAGCATTATTCAAAAATCATACCTATTGTGTAAGAATACCAGATTTTAGGTGCCCTCCACCTTGCAATAAAAAGTCCTTTTACTTACCTTTCAGCCCTCACCACACCTGTCTCCATGCTGCGGCCCCAGATTGATTGTCTTAGCCAAGCCAATGCTACCCCAGCATTTGGTTGAGAACCGAGTCTGACTTGGTTCTCACAAGGCAATAGCCTCTTGTGGCTGTCAAGAACACAACCACTAGAGGTGTGCTTAATCAAGCAGTGAAAACAAACTTTTATATTGCAGTGTTAAAACTGAAGGACCACTGCACTCTGACCACTTCCTTGAGATGAAGTAGTCTGGATGACTTTTGTGTACCTTTAAGGATAATGCAGCAGACACTCTTTTTCCAAATCAAATCCAACAGTTAAAAGTTAACATCGTTAACGGCAGACAGAGGCAACCTATTTTTGCAAATGTAATTATTCAAATGATACAAAATTCCCATCACGCAATTACATATTATATTAACATGATGGGGGTTTCACACCTACTGCGCTGTTGATAAGGTGAAACATGAAAATCTTTATGTACTCTTTTTTTTATATTTTTTCTCATTATTAATTTCTTCTACCCATGGAAGTGTTTTGGCTGACTTAAAATGATGATAACACTATTCTAGCTAAAGATGATGCAGAAATACATTACATGAAAAGGGATTACAAGTTGAAACAATTTCCTTCAATCATTGTTTTCATTTTATTACATAGATTTGCAGAAATCCACAGTAGGGTGGCACGTCAATGGGTACCTATCATAACCTGGTAGGAACACAAATTGGCATTCTCTGATGATGTGGGTCTCATATATGATAGGTGGATGAAGCAACAAAATGTAATATTTCTTTCTCTCTTTTCATTAGTGTTATAAAGAGTAAAATATAACTAAGGTATTTTTTTTTATTATGTATGTCTTTAAAGACTGGAATATTTTATCAGCCATTAATATTTACTTTATACATTTTTTAATAAAATAAATATATATATATATATTTACCCTGATGTATTTCTAAAAACATTTTTAATCAGGAAAGTGTTAAGAAATCAAAGTCTAAAACCAATACCAGGAAGAACAGTGTGAAAGAGAAGACCAGCGGGAGTCTTAAAAAGAAACTGTAATATGAATTGTGCGAGGAATAATCTGCACAGTTTCCATAGTTTTTGGAGTTGTCTGGGCTTGTGTTTAAGTATGGCTTATACAAGACTATGGGGGACCTTAGCTATAAGAACAAATTTCACTTCTTTTGTGAAGCCATTAAAAAGGAATATAAAAACTTGCTTTTATCATTTTTATAAAAGACAATATCTTAATAAATACTAGAGACAATTTTATCTATATATTGTACTTTCTAAATCCTAGCAAATCTATGGTGTTAATAAAAAAAATATGTCTATAAAATATGGTCCCTCACTTATCTGTCAGTCAATCTCACCAAAAAGGGTTATGTCAAAAGCATAACATGTATTGCCAAAATTTAAAAGAACACTATAGGGTTAGGAAAACACAAACATGTGTAGTGTAAAAAACAACATTTAGCCCTTTGGCTCCCCTTTACACTCCTAAATATATCAAAATCTTACCTTTATTGCAGCCTGCTGATGGCTCTAGCACCTGATCTGCCTGATTGGCTGACATCATCAAAAGTGTTCATCAAAAGCCAATCACAATGCTTTCTCATTGGATTGGCTGAGTTTATAAAGGAGGCAGATCAGGGGCAGAGCCAGCATAAGCCAAACACAGTACTGACCAATCAGCATCTACTCATAGAGATGCATTGAATCAATGCATCTCTATGAGAAAAATTCAGTGTTTCCATGCAGAGGGTTAGGAGTAATTTAGACATTGCATTTTCTCTGAAAAGATAGTGTTTACTGCAAAAAGCCTGACGGAAATTATTATACTCATATAATATATACTAATACTATATAGTGTCAGAATAGTAATTCTCCATACAATATCCTTGTTCTTGCAGTAACTACTACACATGCCTTATAGCTGCTGTCATTATTCCTCTTATAAGTACATCTAGGCTTTGTTAGAAGAATATATATATACAAAATTACAAATATTGCTCCATTCAAGAAACGAATGTGCAATCTGACTTGTGCATTTGGTTTCAAATGAATCATGATTTATCCAAATTTTGGACGATCAGTGACTTATCAAATTCCATAATTCTTATTCATGTGACGAAACAAAAAAAATAAATCAAGGACTGAATGAGCTGTTCTTTGTTTCTTGATTTGGAGTTCCATCTAGGGAGCCAAAAAAAAGATGAGTGAATGCTAGGGGTGATCCACTTAATGTAGATTTTATTCACAGATCAAATGAAAAGTGGAACCAACAGAGTTGGATAACAGTAATATATATATATATATATATATATATATATATATATATATATGTTAGGGATATTTTTCTTTTCCCTGGAGATCCGTACTTCAAGAATTCCAATCAGCACATCACACCCACAGGCCTAGAGAATTGACTCAGACATCATACCAAAGTAGGGTCAAAATCAATTCTAAGTTTATTGGCATAACTCATCAAATTATATAAGTATCATATCACATTACATTACATTTGGATAATTGTCAAAGATTACTCATCACAATATATTATATTTAAACCTGACAATAATAAAACAGGAAAAGTGTTATGAATCCTAAAATTCAACTGACCGGGTTGCTGTACTGCTGTTGTTCTCTAAAAAAATTGTACTAAAGGGGAAACACCTGTTAAGAGTGAATTTAGGTACAAGGATATTTGTGCAAAAATGAGATACAGTTAAACTGAATAATAAGATACAGCAACTTGACATGTGCACATTCGTTATTCAGCATGTGCTTAACCTTTTACTTAAATAACACTCGGACACCAATTTATTCTGTTGGCGTATAACGTCCACAGCTTTATTATTAAATATTTAAATTAACAATTTAGGGTCATTGTCAACAGTAATAACTTCGTTCCGCTCTATCCCGCACATTACCCCTGACAATGACCCTACCAAAGAACAATACTAAACATTATAAATAATACATAACGTATAACACACGGCCTACCAAAGAGGTCCCACATCCATTTGTCTAACTGCAGGGGTGTACCAAGACACCCCTACACCCCTTGGTTCGTAGCCACCGACGGGCTCGAACCTACCAAACACTTTAACTCCGGCCTACTCCAGCCTAGACCTTGGCCTACCAATTTCCTAACCCACCAAAATTCCTGTTTAACCAAGCCCTTTTTCCCGCCGTTGTGAACAAACGGGAACTACTTCCAACGTATAACACATGGCCTACCAAAGAGGCCCCACATCCATTTGTCTAACTGCCGGGGTGTACCCAGATACCCCTACTCCCGTTGGTTCGTATCCACCGATGGGCTCGAACCTACCAAACACTTTAACTCCGCCTACTCCAGCCTAGACCTTGGCCTAACAATTTTCTAACCCACCAAAATTCCTGTTTAACCAAGCCCTTTTTCCGCCACAGCACATGACTTGACACCCTTAAGATCATGTGCAACACCCACCACACCTAAACAGGGCTTGAGCTATACCTTCCTGAAAACCTAAGTTAAGAAGATCACAACCCACGTCAGACAGGTGCACTCCATCCGGTCTAAAATAACCAGACAACCTCTCCTCCAATTCCCGGTGTCGTACCACTACCCCTCTAGTCTGTAAATGAAAACAGCCATGGTCTTATTGACCTTACCCCGGCATCGGCTACCGCAGCCGTGTCCCTGGCATGCCTCCAATTTAAACGAGGCACCATCTCAGACCACACCACCATCACGCCAGGGACCAGCCCCCGCAGCCGATCCACATCCCTCTTCATTCGCCTAACCAGTTCACATAGTGGAACCAACCCGAAGTCGTTACCCCCGCCGTGAACCACTACCACATCCGGTAAAGCCCCCTTTGCAACCTTATGAAATAATTCCATACTTATGTGCTGCCAATCAAAGCCCCAATATCCAAACCAAGATAATGCCACCCGCTCCCAGGAAAGCCCAGCTGTGTTCCGTTCCTTCTAACTGCAGCCCTCTTCTGAGCCCAATAAATGTACGAATGTCCAATTATCCATGCTGTCCGACCTAAAAGAAACAAAACAGTGATAAAGCAACGCACTCCCCCGGGCCGCTGTTCCCCAACTTCCTCCGCTTCATACCAGCTTGTCCGGCCGCACGTATGAGTGGAACCGTAGTGATTCCCACCGTCCAATAAGCTTGATCTGCTCCTCCCCTAAACCCAAGCGTGCAGCTTCTGTGGCAGCCCCAATACGGAATGAATGCATTCCAAACTGCATGGGCTCTAGGCCAAATTAAAGTGCTATGCACGTGGGCACTTACATGTGAAAAGTGGTTAGCGAGCAGCCCGGGGAGTAATTGCCCTGCCCACTTGACAAGTGGACATTACTAAGCAATGAAGAAGATCTCCCCAACTGGCAAATTATTTTAGTAAAAGGAGTTCTGAAGGATTTTCCAGCAAGACAAGGAAATGCAATTAATAATTACAAAGTATTTAACCAAGAATACAGATTACTCTGGTTTTCAAGTATGTCCTGGGGGTGTTACCTTAGCATCCAGGGGTTGTTACTACTATTACCCAATTTATTGGTACCCATTTTATCTACCTCAGAAGGATGAAGGGCTGAGTCAATCTTGCCTGCGATCGAAGGGTTGAACAGATTCTACTGATGATGCATTAGCCCACTGAGCTATCTCACCAGTATATCAAGCCAATGAGCACTGAATGCATAAACCTTCTATATCATGTCAATGAAATGTAAATGTATAAACTTGGTATACCATGCCGATGAGCAGTAAACACATTACCTAGGTATATAATGCCAAAATACATTAAATGCATAAACTTGGTATATCATGACAATGAGCAGTAAATTCATAAAATTTGTATATCATTCCAATGAGCCATATGTGCCCCCAAACAGCCTGCCAGTGCCATTTCTCTGCCACCAGTCTCTTTCACCTCTCTACTAGCAATCTCTCTGTGCCATCTCTCTGCCCTCAATATCTCTGTGCCATTGCACTGCACCCAGCAGCTCTGTGCCATAACTCTGCTCCCACCTGCTCTGTGCCATCTCTTTGCCCCCAGCAGCTCTGTGTCATCTACCTGACTTCAGGTTATCTGTGCCATCTGTCTGTCCAATCAACTAATTGCATCTTCAGCACTTCCTCAGGCACCCAGATGGCATCCCAGCACTCCAGCGTACAGGAAGTTACCCTTGTTTCTGCTGGGGGAGCAGGAGAACAGTGCATTGTGAGCACAGGCTACCTCCTGCTACCTCCAGACAAGGTCATGGCCCGGATTCCCCTGCCTGCAGGAAGTGCTAAGTTCTACTCGGGTGCTGGGGTTATAGTAAATCCCTGAACCGGTTATCGGTGGTGACAAAAAAGGGAGCCCAGCTGCACTGAAGGGTGGCTAAAAACCATTGCTCTGGCTCCACCAGGAAGCTTTCTGATAGCAGGTCGGTGCCCCATGCAAATGCCTCATTCGCGGTATCCTCGTACCGGTCTTGCCAGTAAAATACCAGCCCAGTTACAAACCAGCCAGTATGGCTAGACTTTTGGGTGGCTGAGGGGCAATTGCCCAGTCTAGTCTGCCCCTGAATTTTATATATGAAGCTATGGCATGTATTTACTCTATTTTAAGGCATGGTAATACATCGTTCAGATTTACCTGTTGTAGGTTTCCACTTTCCTGCGTTTTGGGATAAGACTCTTGTGACATTAGCTATATTTAAACAGTTTTGAGCAGTAAAAAACTAAAGGGAGGGTGAACTCAAAAAGATGGATTGGCTATAAGATTTCATACTATCAGTCCTTCCTTTTATTCTGCAAAAATAACAAAAAAATTAAAAAAGGAAGAGAAACAATGACTAGTAGATTTCTATTTCCACAGAGGGGTAGGAGGTCGAAATTAGCGTACACATCTGAATTTTTGGGTGTTATTTCGGTAAACATGGTAAGGGCAACATTCGTATTGGATTATGTTAACTTTTTGCATTATTTACATATTGGAAACAAAATAAATTTGAACATATCAAGCACATATATAGATATCATGACAAAAAGAAAAAGAAGTATACCGAACAATACTTTCTTCCTGAAATCGCTAAGTTCTTCTGTGCCATTATTATGATTTATGAAAGCTTTAGCACCTGCTGTGACTGGGAACACAAGACGTAGTTTAGATCATTTATGGATACTTTCCTTTTTACTAGTAACATTAGTGAATGGGTTAGTGCCATTGTGAATCATACCTTTCAGAAAATCAAGTGTCCATGGGATACTGATGAAGCACTATCCATATTGTTGTGGGTGGGGAGTATATAGTCACATATCCAGTAGGGATCAGTAGCATTCAGGGCTTTATATAAGTTCTTAACACTTTTTATGAAATTACTGTCCATCTTCCACAAGGATTGGCTCAGGTCACGATTTGACAACTCTGTGGTGAAACATACTTAAGCTGCTGTAGATATGGTTGTGTGAATTTCACACCCCTGATGATACATCCAGCTGTGCAGGTAATACAAGTTCAAAAAATGTCAATCTATCCCCATTTCCAGGTGAAACACCAAAACAATTTGCAATTTGTAGGTAGACTTGCAGAAGGTTATTCTTATATTCATTTTGTTGATAATATGGCTGAATGGACTGAGAGTCTGGGGTAGACTTTCTCTTTCCAAGAGATGGAGGTATTTTTTTTGTTTTTTTTTAAATGTCATCTTTTATTTTTCAATTTAAATACAGACATAAATACATTGAGAGACAAATATAAAGACGACATGACATAATATGACCGGATCATAAAAAGACCTGTGGGAGTGGCTTAGGACAAGAGGAGCATATATAAAGTTTAATCATCTGATATAGGTATCTAGGTTACTTATCAATCATTTATCAGGATTGACATTTTGTTAGGATTCATATATGAAACGACTGTTAAATATAAGAGAAATCTTTGTTAAGGGGTTAGTTTTTTTTTTAACCTATTTATCCCAAAAAGTATATCAGGATCTCATTGAGAAAAAATGGCTAGCAATGTCATGTTCCATTTTACACTGCTCAACTAACTTTGAGTGGGTCTTAGGCCAACTGTCCATCAAAGCGGAAGAGATGTTCTCTTTTTATGTTTGAATGAAATATATGAGAAATTGTGGAGAGGTATGGATAAAGTTATAACCTTTCTGGCCGTGTGAGCCAAATAAGACAATTTCACATCCTCCCCCATCCTACCACAGAGCCACAGTATAACATGCTCCTCTATATTCTAGTTTGCAACGGTTAAGTAATAATGATGATGATATATTGATTGCTGCAGGATTTTGCTCTCCCCATTATATACTTGACCAAAACTAAAGAACAATTGGACATCTCCCCATTTGATCCTTAAAGCGGCACTGTCATGGCCGAATTCAGTTTTTTTTTTTAACTCCCTTCATGACTCTACTACATCTAATTGTCTCCATAGTCACCTCTAAATGACCCTAAGCCCCCCATATTACCTATTTCTGAATCTTTATATTCTGTCCAGATATAGGTCCTGGGTGCTGCCATCTTTATGTGGGTAGATGAAGTCCCTGTGGGACACGGCATTTGCCCACACTAGATAGTGCTGTGGAATTCCAGTGCATGCCCAGTTAAACACTTGGGCATTCGCTGCGGGAATTTTGTCTATTCATTCGTCAGAAAGACGAATGAATGAATAGAAATTTCAGACGAACAAACAAACACTGAATATTGATGTTCGTTTATTACAAGGAGGGAGCAGCAGGGAGCAGTGTGAAAATAGCAAATGTGAAAATAGAAGCAGCAGGGAGCAGTGCTCCCTGCCACTACCTAAGCACCCCCCCATGTCCATACCAAAGTCACAAATTTTGTCCTAACACGAATGGACAAACTGCTCTCATACTGTTACGGTGAAAATCTGTATTTTTAGCAACGTTCAGGAATACGGAAAGGAGGGATCGCGAGAACACGGAGGAAAGGTGAGAATTGTGGGAAAATTTCTCTGACCACAGGAAATGGAGCACACTTTGCTCCTCCGCTGGTCATAGATGGTCAGGCATAGGAAACCTACATAAGACAAATAGTCCCTACTTTGTCTTTTGTTTTAAAGAAAACTAGAGCACACAGGAAGAAATGAAGAACAGATCCTGAGAGGAAGAGAAGATAAAGCGATTAGGGGAAGGTAAGTTCAGCATGACAGTGCTGCTTTAATGTGCAACATATACCATATATGCTGGTAGGTAATAGGGTGGTCTTTATTGCCACCAATTCTCAATAATTGTAATCCTTAGCCAAGCAATTTGCCCTGATCCAGTAAAACACCTTGTTGGGGGCTATAAATTATTTGAAAAGGGTTACCACTGATATGTAATCAGATTATAGATTTTTTTAATTGTGATATAAACAGTAGGATATTGATATCTATGAAATGTATCTGCATATTGGAAAGCACAAAATGAAAGCGCTGAAAACCAGAATAATTTTATTTTGGAATTGGAACTACTCATAATGAAATGTGGACTGCAGTGCAAAATGATTTTGTAAACCAACATAAGGACAAAAAAAATATAACTTAATAATTAATATGTATATAGAAAACTGGTGAAAGTGTTTCAGATTTTGTTAAAGGTTTAAGAAATGTTGGAGAGAGGATTGTTGTTTGGGTTCCAAGATGCCAGATTTGTAATAGTTGTTTATCCAACACTGCCTTGCTAATATGTGTAGCGAAAGTCACTTTGAATCCTCAACAATTCACACTTTAGTAAAAAAAACATGATATTCTGTAGTGCTGGGGTGCCCAAAAGGTAGAACTCCAGATGTTGCAGAACTACAACTCCCATGATGCAGTGCATGCATTTAGAATGACAAATCATCATGGAAACTGTGTTTTAAAACTTCTGCAGATCTTCCCTTTGGACACCCCTGCTGTACTGCATTGGCAAAGGCTGCTCAGTTTCTTGTTAGCTAGTCAATTGAATTATTCAATTTGCCTGCCTTAAAAAGTACTTACAGTGCTACTAACAACATGTTGTTTTGATCCCTCTGCAGCATAAATGTTCTATCACGAGGCTGCCAAAACAGTTTAAAAATTTTTTTTTCTCTCTTTTTAGTTAATTGACTAAAAATGAGTTTGCATCAGTTTGCCATGTGGAATCTGATAAATTACTATGTGGGTGAATCATTTTAGAAAGTTGCTGTTGGCACATGCTTTACTCAGTGAACTCACAAAGATTATGTTTCTATACTGAATATTGAAATAATTAAGCTAAGAGGCTTGTTCAGTGTGCCAAACGAATCGTTCCTTTTATAGTTCATTTTAGTGACCTTCAGAGTACAATACAGCAAATAATAGCCAGCTAAATAATTTATTTCACATAGTAGATGGAATTAATGCATTACCAATGTGCAATAACCTAACTTCAGTTTCAGTTCATTATCAAGCTTTATTTATACTCTTTGTATTTTAAAATCCAACAGTCTTTGTTTATTACACACAAAGTCACAGTCAGATTCAATTTAAAATTATGTTCCTGTTATTTGCTACATTTGCAGCATGAGGTTTTTATTATGCTTAACCCTATTGTTATGATGACATAGATTAAGTCCTATGTCAACATAACTATCTACGGCTGGATTATCTTTGCAGAGTAGGGTTTACTATGCTTACGCAATACTAATTATTCCACTAAAGTCTATTGAAAAACTACTATTCAGTAAGCAGAGTAAAGCTCATACTTTGCTAACCGGGTTATTCACGAATACTATCACAAAGCATGAGAAAATGGCCAGCGCTTTGCAATATGACCAAGAGCACTCTGGTTGGTTGGTTACCAAACCAACCAATCAGGGTGCTCTGACAGCCAAGTCTCACTTCTCCTGAAATTTGGCTGTTAGGGTGGTCTGGTTTGGTTGTTATTTTATTTTTTTTAGCTTGTGCCTTTGGGGCTGAAGAAAAGAAGAATTAGAAGTAAGAAGACTTTTTTTCAATAGGTTTTAGATTTTTTTTTTCCTTGCCTCCTTATTATCAGAGTGAGGGGTGTAGGTAGGGACAGCTCAATGAGACAGCTTTGCAAGGCAGGTGCTCTGGGCAATTGCCTCTTGAGTTTAGCTCCACTGAGCTAAACAAACTAGGAAGTAACAGGAACAGTTGTCTGGTTGATAGCCAGGGAGTGTAAACAAGGTTAATGTATAAAAGGGCAAATTTCTATTGAAATCTGTACTTTTTGCAAAATTAAAAAAAGGACACACTCTTCACACATAATACTGAAGTACGTTATGGGTCTGGAGTGTACATTTAAGTAATCTGATAATGTCATAAATATATATATTTATATTATAGAAAGAAAAGGAACTCATTATACAAAGAGATAAAAAATGTGAAGTCCAAAAGTCTATACTAAACATCACTGCATTTGAACACTGGCCTAAATATACAAGTGTTATACTAGATGTTCTCAGTGTTAGCTAACATTTACTTATTAACCTAGTGTCTATAATAGCTTTTGGCAAACGTTTTGAAGAAACTGGAGCTCTTGAGGATTAAGCAAGATAAAGCAGGTCAAGAGTAACTTCAGATTCTGTGAACAAGTTCATTTTGGAAACCAATCTGGGAAACAGCGAGCTGCTAGGTGAAGCGAGAGCATGAATGCATCTTCCTAATGTGATGAGACCTTCATATCGACATGCAAGCAACTTCTGTATTTCGAATGCAGTTTCCGTGTTCTTTTGTGCAAGAAAGTATTTATCTTATAATATGAGCACTTAATAACTGATGCTATAACTTTATACTACAGGGCAGGTAACTGTTAGTTTTGTAGGGTTGTAAATCAAACAAACGTATCTTCTGATTCTTAGATCACACTTGTGTTGTATACATGTAATCTAGGTCTCCTTTCTTGAGTTTCAAATTCTTTAAATACTTTGGATGGTCTTGGCCTTAATAAATACAGGTACCTGGTTAAGGGATATTCCATAAACCTTTAACAAAAGGTAGATACCCAGATCTTGTAAAACTTGATGCTTTCTAAATTCTAAAGACTGACAAAGCAACATAGCAGGTGATGGTCTACATCATCTGGAGATCTACCATTTGTAAAATGGTATATATATTTATTTTGAATGTTTGTTTTTAGTGTGTTCGTAAGATTTTTAAATTATATAACAATTTTATAACAATTCTGTTATAAAGTTACATATTTAAACATATACAAAGCAAATAGTTAAACATTGGCCGTTGTTAACAGTTACAATTTTTCAAAGAACAGCGTTCATATTTTCTGGAAGTATTCCACGGATGTGGTTTTTAAGCTGGACCATTTAAGCTCTTTATTGCAACAGGAAAGAGAGCATAGCAAGAAAAGTCAGAAGCTCCTGTTTAGGAGCTTCTATTTTTACTACAGAGCTAAGCCTCTGCTGGGGAAAAAAAAAAACCTCTATAAACATGTTTGGAGGAAAGCTTGAAAGAATAACACCCATTAGCTCATACCATCATAGCCATTAAAATTATATGCAGTGGTTATGGTGCTTAGTGTGCCCCTGTCAAAAAGAATATATGTATTTGTATGTGTATGGTAAAAGGATACTCAGGGCACCATAATCAGATAGACTCATAGTTCTCATTTTCATTATGGAACCATTTAAAAATTAGGATCCCTGGGCACCTGTAGCTTAGCCCCATCTGGCAGAATGGCTATGGTGTGTGAAGTGCACTCAACCTATTACTGCCAACTATCCCTAGGGCAATTTGGCATGGTATAAAGCACCATTCTTCCAGAGGTGGTAAGATTGCAGTCAACTGGACACTCAGATTTACCATTAAACCAACATGGTTTAACAATTAAACACTGTTATTCTGTATTATTTATCTTTTTATTAACAAAAATAACTTGGTAGAGAATGAGGTCAAATATAGGAAATAACTACATATTGCATTAATGTCGAACCAATCACATATGACTTTTAAAAAGTCAAATGTAAATTGGTGCGTAAAATAAATAGTTTGAAAACATTTTCGACAGCTGAAGAATTATTTTTGTACAGTGTGATGATACTTCAAATCTGCCACGCTTGATTGACTTTGCACACTTTGCATCATTGCTTAAACTCACAAAACTGCTGCCTGAAACTATCGGTAACAAGATAAAATAATTATGTTACACAAAGCACAATTAAGATTCCTTCCATCCCATTCCTTTATTTATTTATTTTTTTTGTAATTTTTTTTTAAATTAAATTATTCATCATACAACATTTAACATAGATATACAAACAACAAAAATTGAAAATGATTCCTTCTGGAATCATACATCACAACAGACATACCATAGTCACAGATAGAAATCGCATTACAATTGTAACCATTATACAAGCTGTTGTTATAGTCACATTTTCTGACTCCTCTCCTCTTTTTTTTCTTTTCCCTCTCTTTCCCCTTTTTTTCTCTCTTTTTCCTTTTCCTCTTTCCTTTCCCTTTCTTTTTTTCCCTTTTTTCTTTCCCTTTTTTCTGATCTTTCTCTATCCTTCTTTTCTCTCCTTTACCTTTATTTAGTTTATTCCTTATAAGGTCTCTATGAAACTGTATTAGTTATCTTGTTGTCCATGCATTTTTATCTTCTCTGTGATTATTTCCCATTCATACCAACAATTTAATTTGGGTTAGTTCTTATAACTTTGTATATGTATTTTTCCTTTTCACTCTATCTTATTTCCTTTCTTTCTCTTTTTTTTCCTTCTGGTTCTCCCTTCTCTTTTTCTTTTTTTTCCCTTTTTTCTTTTCCCCTTTCCTTCCTTATTTTCTATCCCTCCATACGATTAATATCTGTTATCAGAGTATTATACACCTCTCTTAATATGTTATTTTTATGAACAGTATACCAGGTTACTCCTTTTTCCATCTCCAATTGGTTTTGAATTTGGGCCTTTAGTTGGTATATATTAGAGATATCAGTTTATTTCCAAGCTTTTGCGATCAGCAACTTAGTAGCCATAAGGAAATGAGTGACTAATATTTCATTTTTCTTATCTAATTTATTATTATACATGTGAAATAGGGCTATTTCTGGAGTGAAATTTAATTGGATATTACTTACTGCCATTATTAATTTAAATGCCATGTCCCATAGTGGTTGAATTCTGGGACAGTTCCACCATATATGTGTCATAGAACCATCCATATTAAAGCATCTCCAGCAGTTGGGGGGATTATTCTAAGAAATTTTGTTCAACTTCTTTGGAACCATATACCATCTATAACTAGCTTTAATGACATTTTCCAGTATATTTAGACAATGAATGGATATATTTTTTTGATTTTAAGAAAAGCAAGGCACCACAAGTTAAAATTGACCTTTGTGTCTAGCTCTCTCTCCCAATTTTTAAAAGCTGTAGGAGTATTTGCTCGATTAATATAATTTAATAAATCAAGTATTAGAGAATATTTCTTTTCTGTAGTATTTATAGAGAGACTCTTTTTAATTAAATTTCCTTTCTACCCATTGTAATTTATAAGATGGTTCTTTAGAAAGCTCTTAATGCGCAAATAGTTAAAAATCTCTCTAGAAGGTAGATTCAGTCTTAATTTTAAACTAGGGAAGTCTTCTATTTGGTCATTAAGGTAGATATTTTTAATACATATATCTGGGTCCATATACCAATTCTTCAGATTTATATCGCTCATAATATTTTCCCATTCCTTTATTTAAGCAGGATGGAGAGAGTGAGACAAAAAGAAAGTCAGAGATAAAGGGAGACAGATAACAAGAATTAATAAAAAAAATCATTTTCTCCTGTTTATATTTCTGTTACTACAAAAGATAGTAGCTACTATATTCTAGTAGAAATCCACATCAATTATATGTGATTAAATAGTTTAATATTAAATTAGAGGTAACTTTACCTGTGCATAATGTTGTTTTTTTTTAATAGCCAAAGGGGGACGCTTTCATTTTGGGAAAGATGGGGGTCGGGGTTTGTAATTGGAGGTATGGCCATCATTAAGGAAATTTCTGGGAAATGCTAGGCAAGTTCATGAACTACCGATAACCATTTACGCAATTGAAATCGTAATTGAGAATAAGTCCAAATCATTGTTTGTACAGAGACTAATTTCAAACACATTCTTTGTAGTTTTAAAAGATTATTGTGGGCTTTATTGATATAGATAAAGTTTTGTTATCACCAGAAACTTGGACCTGGAAAGGGGGCATGTACATGTAAAAGGTCACTAAGATTTAGGCCCAAAAGAGGGATATTATAATATACATTATATAGTATATATTGTGATAGTCATGTATAGATTCAATGTAATACTTACCTGGTAACTGATATCCTGAGAGATGATAACTATCAAGCTATGGATAACATATATTAATTTCCAAACTTTAAAATAATGTATTAATTTAAAAAGACATTCCTAAATCGTGCCTCACATTTGCTCTGTTGACCATTTCCCCATTATCGTCCTTTTTCTATAGGTCACAAATGTGCATATAGTCACACTGATTCCTATTTTTTGTTTTCTTCAAAATTCAATCTTTTTTAGCCCAGGACCATAAGTTCCCATCCCCCCGCTGTCCATGATTTGTAGCCTGGTGCAAGGCCTTCACTATAACCTTTCACCCCTGGCTGTGCTCTGCAGAGACCAGTTTGACAACAGGAGCAGAATCAGGTCATCCTGCATGTAAACACAATTGTCATGAACCCATGGGTGAGTATTGGAATTATATTTCATCTACAAAAATAAAATATCATTGCCTAAATGACAGTGGACTATGGGTGAGGAGAGTTGTTTTCTTGTAAAATTTTAAAGAGAAGAACTGTAGAGCTGTAGTTCTTATAGTGCTAGGAGTGACCTGCCACCCACTCCCCTTTTCCATTGTAAGTAGTAAGACCATTTTAGAATGGTTTTACTTTATACCTTTATGGCTAAGCGAGAGCCGGAAGTTCTCTGTCTGAACTAAGCCATATGGTGCAAGTAGTCAGTTATTGGCTGAGAGAGATTAGCTGATACTCTCATCCAATAGAATAGCCCTGTAATAGCACTGTGGGACTTAGCTCAGGATAGCTAACTGATGATCATAAAAGTATCTTCTAGCTCGCATTTCCACCTGTAGAGAGATGAAGAGCAAGGTCCAGTGTTCCACAGGCTCTAAAATAGTATGACTATTTGCAATGGAGGAACGCCAAAGTATTCCTGGCACCATAAGCACTACAAAGTGCTTGGTGTTTGGACTGTTCCTTTAATAAATGGCTTTTTAAAAAGAAGTGTGGAAACTGTCACTCCAGTGATTTATTAGCTAAAAAGGCTTGGAAAAAATCCTTAATATTTAATGCAAATAATAGTTTATAGTACAGAGCAGGGAGTCCAGAACTGCTCTATATATGTTATTTATTATTACATTAAGTTTTAGTCGTATTCTATAGAAAATCCATGTTTACAGTATATATACCTGATGATTTATTATGTATATAAGTTAAACAGTAAAAGATAAGGAGTAATGGGCTCTTGTTTACCTTTTCGAGATGAGAGAGTCTGAAAGGAGTTTGTTTTTATGCAACAAGAAATTGACTTAAGTTAAAAAAAATATTAGAAGTTATGTAGCACTAAATGTGCTGAGTTCTGTGTTACTTTGGATGAACCACAGCACATACAATTCATAATCTGCAAGTGTGCAGAAAACTGAAGAATTTGGAAAAAGAAACACAACTAAAAGTGAAAAATAAAATGGATCACACAATGTCATGGAAGTTGCCAAATCTTATTCTCCATCTTCATCCCTGATCTCTTACATAGTTCCAGGTTTAAATACTTTGCTATACTGTATAATGCATGCTCATAATGTCTTTGTTTTTATATTATAACAAGGAACACAAATAAAAATATCATGGGAGTGCTTGCTAGACATGCAGAATTATTCACTAAATTAGGAAATCAAGGTTAAATCAAAGTGAATTTAAAATTTTCAGGTCACAATAGGCAAATGTGAAAAACTCTCTAAGTCAGCTATGCTTTCAGTATGTCTACACTGGCCTTAATATTAGAAATTCACTTTGAATTCACATTGATTTTCTCATATTAGTAAATAACCCCAACAGTTTTACATTGGAGATAATGGGTGAATCTGATGTGCACTGAATCCCAATAAGTGGATACCCCTCCTTTTTATGCCTCATATATAAAAAAATATATATATATTTTTAATCTTGAATATACATTCTTAAAGGGACTCTCCAGTGCCAGGAAAACAAACTGTTTTCCTGGCACTGCAGGTCCCCTCTCCCACCCCCCCATCCCAAGTTGCTGAAGGGGTTAAAACCCCTTCAGTGACTTACCTGTATCCAGCACCGATGTTCCTCGGCGCTGGGTCAGGGTCCGCCCACGCTCCTCCCCCGCTGACATCATTCGGCGGGGAGACTTATTGCGCATGCGCAGCCGCCGACGGGTGAGACCTAATGAGCATGCGCGCCAAGGCCGTGCACACGCATTAGACCTCCCCATAGGAAAGCATTGAAAAATGCTTTCAATTCTTTCCTATGGGTATTTCAGCGACGCTGCAGGTCCTCACATAGCGTGAGGACGTCCAGCGACGATATAGCACGCTTTTCAACTACTAGACAGCCACTAGAGGAGGAGTTAACCCTGCAAGGTAAATATTGCTGTTTATGAAAACTGCAATAATTACACTTGCAGGATTAAGGGTAGTGGGAGTTGGCACCCAGATCACTCCAATGGGCAGAAGTGGTCTGGGTGCCTGGAGTGTCCCTTTAATAAAGTCAGATACTACAGGTGCTTTTTCTTTCTTTTAATCTTTTTAGAAGTCATTATGGTGGAACTCTCTGTAGTAAATGTAGTGTAGATATTATTATATTTTCGTAATGAGCACCCATAGTCATAGATTCAAAGTCACCTTCACTTTGTCTGTTGTATTTTGTTCCTGGCTTTGAAAAATGAGATAAGAAGCTGTCTGCAACTTGGCCTGGAATGGAGCCACTCAGACTAGAAACAGAACTTTTTCCTTTTTTCTGTTGGAATTAGTCTTAATCTTTCTGGGAAATCTGTTTAATGTTTTTTAATCTATATCTATCCACATGTCCTTGTGGAAGGTCATTTAACAAATGGATCATATGGACTTTGCTTCCTCGCTTTTAGTAGAGTTGTGCAAACCAGCTATGTAAGTTTAGTTTTGTAAATATGTCTTTGTTTTAATATACACATTCACTGCTCTTTACAGCCAATCACATACACAAAAGTGTTCAAGTTATTTCAAAGGTAAAAAAAAAACAAACAGACCATACGCAGATTAAGGTATTTTGAGTACTTCCTCTATCATAATTCTTAAAGTTCCATAAAAAATGTTGGTGTCCGTAACTTCTTTTGTTTTCTTATTTAACTAAGTATGGTAACTATTGCCATAATAATATCATAAACAGAAATAACAACCAATAAGGCTACATAAGAATTGGTCATATTACCATACTTTTTTTCACGGTTATATAAGAGATATAACCATGAAAAATACCCTAATCACAGACCCTAAAGAGAAATATACCATGTATTACCGGGCCTTAGAATAGCCGAATTTAACTGAATAGGCAGAGAGAAAGTCAACATCATGAGTAGGAGAAAACAGGACAAACGATAAACAAGCCAAACAGGAGAGAAATGTTTAAACAAGCCAAAGTCGGTAACAAGAAATCCAAATGTAATATAAGTGCACTCTTGGGTAGTCAAGTACCACAAGAGGGCAACTTGCTACAGGAAGCCCTGTAGCAAGTTGCCAGGGCACTTAAACTATTGGCTGCCGTCACCTTGGAGCGCATGAAGATCCACATTCAGCCAAATGCCGAATTCAGGTATTTGGTTCATTTGTGTTGACTGAATTGACATTCAGAGTAGCGCCGTTGTGCTCACGCATTTCGTGCATCGTCTGTTCGGCTATCGGACAGGGGAGCTCCGGAACAGGTAAACATTACACATATGTTCTTTTGTGTATTTAGAGTTTTATATAGTGCTTTCTACCAATCTAAACCATTCGAAAATATTTAGTTATTAATACAATATCCAGATGTCTTGCAATCTATTTTTTCCTTTATCCCTTTTCACTTGACTTAAGGTTCTGTCAGCCTCTCCTTTCTCCAGGACTGGCCTTTAACCTGTGAGCAACATGTACAATACTTAGGAGTGATGTCCCCCCCCCCCCAATATATAGATATTATATAGATAATATATTTGTAGCACAACACTTGGCAGCAATGTTGCTAATTAAAAAACACAAGCATAACTGCTGAGGAAACTGACAGAAGCCACTTTGCTCCCACCTGAGTGTCCCATTCGACTTCCCATGTGTCCTTCTCTATAGTGCCTTGTGCATCATCCCTGACCCTGCCTATGTGCGCCCGTATCAATGTCCTCTTCATATGTCAATTTTCTTGCAATATTAATGTGCTCCTTCCATGTTCTCATTGTGTCATACTCTCGTTGTTCTTATTTCGTGTTGCTCTCCATGTTCTCTGTGTGCTGTGCTTATCTCTATTCCTTCAATGTGTGTCCCTCAGCATGTTCCCCTGTGTGCATTTTGTGTCTTTGTACCTTATGTGTCTCTCACCATCTCTCCACCACTTTTAGCTGTGCTGTAAGCTGCATGGAACAGATTTTGTGGTGAGAGCTGAGAAGGCATGGACACTGCAGATTATTATGTCCTTGCCTCTCAAGTCCCTTCATACTGCACCACATCTGTCTCACCTGTTGGTAGTAAATCTTCCATTCTTCCAAATCTTGCACCTTGACAGCAGCACTTTTTACTGTTGCACTCCTCATGATTTGTCAGGGTTGTGCGGTTGGTCCCTCTAAATGAAATCCCTTTGCAATCACACCGAACACGCGGCGCTAAGGTTGGCCCTACCATACTCTTGCATGGTTCTTTTGTGTCTTCTTGTATACACTAAAAATACCCACGTATTAAATGTCATTCATATACTATATACATGAAATTGTACATTTCTCTTCTCTGTCCAAAGATATATTTACAATTGATGCTTAAACCTTAATCTCAATTCACCTGGCTATACATGATGTTCGTAGAATTGCTGCTTTACTCTTTCCCAAGCAGGTTTCTCTTCCCTCCTCCCCCCCTCCCCCCCCCATCAACAATTTAGTCACCTTTCAGCAATTCATCTATCTTCTTTTTATTATATATTTAAGATTTTGCTAAAACACAAATATTGGTGAATAATTTTAATATTTTTTGTCTTTGTTAAGTCTTTGCTCTTTGTTGAGAGCAATAAGATAGAATGCTAATTTGTGATAATTAGTGCCACCTTGTGGCATAATTGCTAATGGGACAAACAAACAAAATATTTCTTTCCAAAATAGTAGCTGGAGAATCAGATAGGACCTGCAGTTAATTTAAAGGAAAGTGTAGTAAATTTGATCCAGTTGTATTTAAAATAAATTCCTTGATGTGGGTATTCCAAATAGCGATTTCTGGTCAACGTAAGTATGGAGTAATCACCATAGAGAGCAAAGCAATATTTCTGCTGTTTGATTTGCATTTAGAATTTTGGTCATGAATTGTTCCACAAACATATGGTCCCTTGATGCACAGTTGGTGTAAAATGTAGGAATTCCCCATGCAATAAATACAATAGTTACCAGGAAGTCTATGACACTTAACAATGTAAAACCAGTTTTCAATGCAAACACTAGCATAGCTTTAAAACCTGTTTGCTCTGGAATTATACCTTAAATAGCATTCAGTAAACCATTATCAAGTTCAGCCTTTCTCACATTGCATTTTAGTTGTATAGTTATTTTTTTTTTTTTAATCTTGCATATACATTCTTAATAAAGTGAGATACTATACTTTTTTGGATCAACAGCAAAAAAAAAAAAAAACAGATGTGAGAAAGGCTGGACTTGATGGACACGTGTCGCTTTTCACCCTATGTAACTATGTAACTAACTATATAAATTATTCAAAGGTGGAAATCACTAGATAGTAGATGACTGTTTGTCACAAAAGGGCAAATCCTACAATGCTTCATCAGCTTTTTAGGCAGCCAAAGCCCCATAGCAGTTAAGGTTTTACAGCAGTTAGTGATCTGCCTATGGATCATTTCTTCTCTAAAGAGCAAGACTGCCAAAATATTTGAAGTATGTTTTATATGTTCTATGTTTTATATGTATGTTATATATGTTTATATCAAGCAGAGCCTAAAATATCCAAGTTGAATGTAAAAGTCGAGATGGGAATGGTTGCATAAAGTGATTGATTGACCAGTTTTGAAATATATTCTATAATTATGTTGTTTTTCTGAATAAGAGGATTGGATAATAAAGATTACATGTTCCTAAAATGTAAATAGTACAAAACAGCTGTTAACCTAAAAGGTGAAACAGCCGAGTATGTGTCCGGGGCAACCTGATTTAGGGGATAACCCTCACATATGTGTAAATAGAAACGTAAAGGGAGACCATGGGACAAAGGAAGAGGAGGGGGAGAAAAAAGCACACACACCCTCCCTGCCTTGACCCACAAGGTCAACCAAATAGGAAGCCCCTGCCCAAAATGAATGCTAAAACTTAACCTTTAATTGAATAGAAACATAGAAACATAGAATGTGACGGCAGATAAGAACCATTCGGCCCATCTAGTCTGCCCAATTTTCTAAATACGTTCATTAGTCCCTAGTCTTATCTTATAGTTAGGATAGCCTTATGCCTATCCCACGCATGCTTAAACTCCTTTACTGTGTTAACCTCTACCACTTCAGCTGGAAGGCTATTCCATGCATCCACTACCCTCTCAGTAAAGTAATACTTCCTGATATTATTTTTAAACCTTTGTCCCTCTAATTTAAGACTATGTCCTCTTGTTGTGGTAGTTTTTCTTCTTTTAAATATAGTCTCCTCCTTTACTGTGTTGATTCCCTTTATATATTTAAATGTTTCTATCATATCCCCCCTGTCTCGTCTTTCCTCCAAGCTATACATGTTATAAATAATAATAAAAAATAAAAAAAAACAAGATAAAAATGGAAAAAAGGGAGGGAGTAAATGCCTCATGGCACGAAGGGGTAAGAATCTCAAAGAGGTTCTAGTTCCCAGCCATTTCTCAATGAGAAAAATCTCTAAGAATTGGCTCTCTGTCCAAGGCACCTACCAATGTGGTAGATGCGTCGCATGCCAATATATGATGAAGAACTCAAAAATACTATTGTATTTGAGGAGCAATCAAGTGTGCCAAGTTAAACAATTTTTTAATTGTAACACCAAAGGCTTAATCTATCTTTTGACATGTGCATGTGGTCTTAGGTGTCACGAACGCACCCTACTCCAAGAGTGCGCGTGACGTAGTTGTGGTTGTGAAAGGGTTAAAGTTCACTATTTGTCTGCACTAGACCGGAAATAATGACAAAATCCCCCTTTAACACCACCCACACTTAAACATAATAATGTAACTATTACTATTTTAACGCTGCCACCACCAAGACAATTTATAAATGGGGTGCCTTGGTCCCCCAGGTAAATCAATAATAAAACCCACCAAATATTACTTAGTACAATATTCAAGGAATTACAAAAATACTAACTAGTCTCTTCAGGTAACGTGATTCTTAACCAGACAAAGGCAAAACTTAATAAATGAATGTTTATTATGAGCAAAAGATAGTCACAGTGCATATAAAAATATATGATAAACAAATTATTTATACCAACAACAGATAAAAACAAAAAGGATAAAATACAGAAGTCCTAATTACTCACTTAGGTTTTCAAAGTACAACTTCTGTCCAGGGGGTCTCTGGCAAGGAAAGATGGTGACTCACCCAAAATTAGATCTTGGCCCCAAGCAAGTACACCAACACCCTTCAGGATCATTAGATATATACCCTGTGGTTTATCAAGTCTTGCCCAGGGGTGGAGTTAAGGCGTACCTACAGAAATAATAACTGACCACCTCCTTTGTTCCAGACCACTGTCAATCCAAATGGAAACATTTGACTCTATCTCCTTTTTTGTACCTGCCACAGAAATAATAATTGCATCTACAAATTTGTTATTATTTTCCCATTCCATAGACATGTTGCACGTCCCACCCACGATCCAATAGGACGGACATCACAATTCCTTTCCCTAGGGTCAAGTTAGGCCATTCATGTTTGGACTTGGTTAGAAGATGGCGCTTGTCACATTCCAAATATAACAAAAATGAGGCTTAATTATTATTCTGTGGGGGTAAATATTAATGTTTTTGTCCTTCCTTTGGATATGATACTATAACAAAGCTAATGGCATTTACATATCAAAGAGATTTACTCATCACTTACAAGGTATAGGCCAAATGGATGAAGAGACATTCAGACTTTTTCCAAGTGTAGAACCTCACACCTTGCAGACTTCACATCCATACAGTAAAATCCTTTTCACACTACCCCTTCTGTCATCTGCCCTCTGTGGGGGTCCCAGCTTCAAAAGATGTAACCCCTGTTGACCTCAGCAATAGCATCTCTGTAATTTGTGCCATTTACTACAAGAAATCACATTGAAAGATGATATTCCATAGTGTCATAATAAATTATACACCCTTGCCGTGACATTAGGTATGTGGGTAAAACCATTCGCCCCTTTAAGAGACGCATAATGGAGCACATACATTCAGTCAAAAATTTCAGAGATACTCCAGTATCAAGACATATTAAGAGCGATCATCATGGCAACATAGAAGGGATCAAGTTTGCAGGGATTGAAAAGGTGCAACTGGGCAACAGAGGTGGTGATTTAGATCGTATCCTCCTCCAAAGAGAATGCTTTTGGATCTATAGATTAAATACTCTGGCCCCCAATGGACTGAACGAGGGATTTACATTTACCCCCTTCATTGATAAATGAGTTATAAGGATTGTTATTTGTCATCTTAGCTAATGCAATATTTCTGTACCTGTATATATTACTGTAAATACTGTTTTCATTAATAACTATTATGGATTTCAGTAGTCCATTTTTCTTTCTTTTGTTAACTGTGTCACTGTAATTCTATCAATTTATCCCTTATTTTTTGGTCAACAGGACCTTTTTGCCCTATTGTTCAGTTCACTGCAATTAATTAATTATTTTCTTTCTCTTACATATGGTTAATTTTTTCTATCTCCACATAGAGATGTGATTTTTATTATCATGTCCATCATTGTTACATATAGTTGCAAGAAAAAGTATGTGAACCCTTTGGAATGATATGGATTTCTGCGCAAATTGGTCATAAAATGTGATCTGATCATCATCTAAGTCACAACAATAGACAATCACAGTCTCTTAAACTAATAACACACAAAGAATGAAATGTTGCCACGTTTTTATTGAACACACCATGTAAACATTCACAGTGCAGGTGGAAAAAGTATGTGAACCCTTGGATTTAATAACTGGTTGAGCCTCCTTTGGCAGCAAAAACTTCAACCAAACGTTTCCTGTAGTTGCAGATCAGACGTGCACAACGGTCAGGAGTAATTCTTGACCATTCCTCTTTACAGAACTGTTTCAGTTCAGCAATATTCTTGGGATGTCTAGTGTGAATCACTTTCTTGAGGTCATGCCACAGCATCTCAATCGGGTTGAGGTCAGGACTCTGACTGGGCCACTTCAGAAGGCGTATTTTCTTCTGTTTAAGCCATTCTGTTGTTGATTTACTTCTATGCTTTGGGTCATTGTCCTGTTGCAACACCCATCTTCTGTTGGGCTTCAGCTGGTAGACAGCTGGCTTTAAGTTCTCCTGCAAAATGTCTTGATAAACTTGGGAATTAATTTTTCCTTCGATGATAGAAATCCGTCCAGGCCTTGATGCAGCAAAGCAGCCCCAAACCATGATGCCCCCACCACCATACTTCACAGTTGGGATGAGGTTTTGATGTTGGTGTGCTGTGCCTTTTTTTCGCCACACATAGTGTTGTGTGTTTCTTCTAAACAACTCAACTTTGGTTTCATCTGTCCACCGAATAGTTTGCCAGTACTGCTGTGGAACATCCAGGTGCTCTTGTGCAAACTGTAAACATGCAGCAATATTTTGTTTGGACAGCAGTGGCTTCCTCTGTGGTATCCTCCCATGAAATCCATTCTTGTTTAGTGTTTTACGTATTGTAGATTCGCTAACAGGGATGTTAGCATTTGCCAATGACTTTTGTAAGTCTTTAGCTGACACTCTAGGATTCTTCTTCACCTCATTAAGCAGTCTGCGCTGTGCTCTTGCAGTCATCTTTACAGGGCAGCCACTCCTAGGGAGAGTAGCAGCAGTGCTGAACTTTCTCCATTTATAGACAATTTGTCTTACCGTGGACTGATGAACAGCAAGGCTTTTGGAGATACTTTTATAACCCTTTCCAGCTTTATGCAAGTCAACAATTCTTAATCGTAGGTCTTCTGAGAGCACTTGTGTGCGAGGCATCATTCACATCAGGCAATGCTTCTTGTGAAAAGCAAACCCAGAACTGGTGTGTGTTTTTTATAGGGCAGGGCAGCTGTAACCAACACCTCCAATCTAATCTCATTGATTGAACTCCAGTTGGCTGACATCTCACTCCAATTAGCTCTTGGAGATGTCATTAGTCTAGAGGTTCACATACTTTTTCCACCTGCATGGTTTGTTTAATAAAAACATGGCAACATTTCATTCTTTGTGTGTTATTAGTTTAAGCAGACTGTGATTGTCTATTGTTGTGACTTAGATGATGATCAGATCACATTTTATGACCAATTTGTGCAGAAATCCATATAATTCCAAAGGGTTCACATACTTTTTCTTGCAACTGTAATTTTACAGTGATGGACATTTACAAATTAAACTAATATGAGCTTTATATATGTTATGATTTCACTTATTTTTCTTTCCTGAAAATGGGCACTTAATTATGAGTCCGTTTACCAAAATTATATTGGTTTTCTGTGAATTGAATAAGAGTACACATAGGGTTAATCTTGTTCCTATGTGTGTGTTTTTTTCTATCCTCCAGTGATACGGACACAGATGGGCGGGACCAGTTCGAACGCCGATTTTGGCGCAAACAGGGATTCACACGCCCCCTAATTTCATTGGTGTGTGCCGGGTATAAATATACTGACCGGCGTGGGACCACCTTTGATGCCTCTGAGGAAGGCGCTGTGTAAAGCGCCGAAATGCGCGTTAGGCTAGGTGGATCGAGGGAGCAATCCAATGTTCAAATCCAGCTCATGTTCAGCTATTTAGCTAGTTACTTCTTTGATCGTTTTTGGTGGCTGCTCTACTAAGGGTGTGGGGGGGGTGGTGCCATCACTATTTCTTTATGCAACTCTTGTTATACTGTTGGTAGATAGAGGCTACTTTTGGATACTCTATTTAGCTATATATGAGGGTCGCTCTGCAAAGTGGTGGGAGATGTCATTATGACCCATACATGTAGCCGTTATTAGACTGTGATACTCTATTTAGTAGGAGTTCCTGAGTTCATTAGTCTACTTTGTTCCCTGAGGGACATTCCACTATGTCTCTACACTTCTAATCAAGCGATATATATTTCTTACCCTCTCTGTCTGTAGCTACGAGCTACTGTGTATCTATTTGAATCATCAATGCTTATCCTACTGTCACTTAGTTGCACTTCAGACTAGGCTTTCAGCAATTTACAGTCTGATCTCTGGCTACTTTCCATAGGGGTTTGTGTTCACTATTCTCCCTACTCCTGCCTCACTGCTTATTCCAGCCCTCCCAATTACCAGTCTGGATAAGGGTATGCTTTATTGCTATTATAGCCAGTCTATTACTACCATTAGGTGATCCTAGTGGTTTTCATACCCTATTTTGCATTTGCTCCCTCCCCTTTTTCCATTTTTATCTTACTTTTTTTTTTATTATTATTCAATTAAAGGTTACGTTTTAGCATTCATTTTGGGCAGGGGCTTCCTATTTGATTGACCTTGTGGGTCAAGGCAGGGAGGCTGTGTGTGCTTTTTTCTCCCCCTCCTCTTCCTTTGTCCCATGGTCTCCCTTTACTTTTCCATGTTCCTAAAACCACATGGAGGAGATTGAGACCTCTGCAGGAAAGGGAAAATGTTCACGTTTTGCACATTACCATTATTCACCACTGTCCTCCAATAGGTTAAAAATCAGAATACGGATCAAAAGCATATTTTCAAGTCTCCGTTTGCAATGTGAAGTTTCAGGGATCACATAATTTAAACAGCATATCAACGGAAACCAATTCCTTTTGTTCAGCTGTTTGAGTTTGTTAATGAGTTCCACTGCCGGTTCATTCTGAGAGATCAGAGGCCTCATAAGACAGACGTGGCCTCTGTCATTACTAATGCGTTCTCCATTAACTTTGCAAAACAAGACCTGCTAACTTCATTGTGTGAGAAAGGAATGCTTAGCAACACATTGTTCTTTCATCTGTGCACTTGTAATCTGCACTTAACCCCTTAATGGCCATTTATTTTCTTGCTATCACAATCTGTTCCCTAGAGACCTTTTGCCAGCATGGGCTTTCCTTCTTACAGACCTAAACCAGTTCTGTAAAGACCTATAGTCATAAATAAAAGGGTAATTTAATTTTGAGTTAGCATCTTTAAAGAACATATTGCTATGGCAACATAATCCATCACTAGTCCGTAAGAGATGAATAAAATGAATAAAACAATGTATCTCTAATGATTTTCTGCCCCGTGCTGGTTTACATGGATCATGTTGGGTCACAGAGAAACACACCATTAATTGGTTGTAAAAGACGTACAGTGATGGACACTCACCCAACAATCTTTATCAATCTATAAATGTTATACTTTTATTTAGCTCGTTATTGAGATATGTTTTTCTTCACAGGGATCAACCCAGACTGTGCAATAAATGTGTGGATGTCATGAGTTGCAGAAGAGGACTGTGGTTGCTTAACTTCTTCCCAAAGCAGAGCATAAGGACATCTGTGTTTAAAGACACTTCCGCTGAAACTCCTGATGGAATACAGATGCCAAAGTCTGGAATCGTGTTGTCGTCTTCACACTTCCCTGACACTATATTTTCGGAATACACCTGAAATAAAAGACTTGTTTGAATTTCTGAGCAACATGATGCCAATTCCTTGCCTGAATTCTGACTTAGCTAGGTCATTGAGAAAAAGGACAGTGGGTATTTTATAATGGGTGTTTATGCCAACATTTGGTTGCAGATATTTGTAAATCTTTGCAAAAAAAAAAAACTGCATAGGACATAGAAATCTATTCATTTCATTCACTTTATTTTGGCTACAAATTGTAATTTTTTGCTATGGATAAAAATTGAACACTGGGAATATGATAATCACATGTAAATTATAATATAAAATATAGCCAGGGCTAATAAGTCCCTAACTTCTTGAGCAGAACTAATAAGATGTGTGTTGCCTCTTTGAAAGTGCTCATGTGGCCAGTATTACAGTCAATGGTTCCCCATCACTCAGTGCTCAGCTACATTCAGTTCTCTTTCATTATATCTACAACCTATTTCCTGAGGTCCTGCAGGAAAATAAGTACCAAGAATGTACCATTTTATGGTGCACTGAAAATGTGCAGAATTACATTCCAAAACAGTGGTGCTGTCAACGACCATTACTAAATTCATATCCCATTTTTGGATCCCTGGTTATGTATACATTATATTTATTTTTGTAATCAATGAAATACCATGTGCTTATTCTCTTTTCAAGGAGTAAAGAATTAACCCAAAAATAAATTATTACGTGTTACAGTTCTAGGTAGAATTTGTAGGACATATTGTTGTTGACATTCTTTTTTGACATCACAATTTAATGTATCTGATCACACTCATGTTGTAGGTCTATCATCACTTCATGTATATGTGCATTAAAAGTTGCTTGTGTGCTTAGTTTCCCATCACATCTCAAGAATTAACATCCAAAGTATTTTATGGAAAAGCCAAATAATGTTGATATTACACGGACTATGGCCATAAATTACTATTCTTATGTGTGGCAAGAAAACATTCCATGGAGTGTTTCTGGTTTTAGAGGACCAGAGTTAGAGCTTGGGGTCCAAATGGCAGTCTTGATTATTGTCCATAAAAAGCATTCATTATTAATTATCTAAAGGCCCCTGTTAAATATAGATATATAATCAGAGAAATGTATAATAATAATATAATAGGAGAACATGATAAATATAAAAATAATCTGGCTAATATCAGTAGACCAACAAAGGCCACCGAAGACATGTTTGTGTTCCTTGCTGGGTGTTTACCGACATTGAATGTATGCACAAGTCAAAATAGTAATTCTGAAGATTTTGAATATTCTGTGTCTAGTACCAATTTATCATAAATACCCTCTGCACCTTTCAAAACCTCAGTCATTGCTCTGTGTTTTTATTCAGTCAAGGACTATATAGGCAGCTTTAATTTATTTTGAGTTAAGGATTCATTTCTTTAATCGGATGCTATTTCTTTCTTTTAAATTATACGTCCCACATCATTGAGCACAGTTTAAGTTGTTCAGCTTCCCTTTTGTGCTTTTTTTCCAATTATTTTGCCGGGATGAAGTAGAATATTCTCATCCAAAGCATTGGTGTGTTTCATTGCAGAATAATATGAACCATTAAAGTGTGCAAAGGTCAAACTGGGTTTGGCACTGAATCTATGCAATTAAAATATAATTTCAAAAAATCATTAGGATATACAAAAAGTAAAACATCATTTTAAATCACCTAAGTCACCTTTATGTGTGTGTTTATATATATATATATATATATATATATATATATATATATATATTGGAAGTGGGACATAATGTTTATTAATGTGTTCATTAGAAAAAAGGACAATTTTTTTGTATTTATTTATTTTTCATTAATACATCAAGTCAATTTAGCAAGGCTGGGAATATAGCCTGGGGTATTCCCAAAATATGAACAAAGTATGGATGCAAAATTCACTGAAAACAACTGGATTACAAAAGAATATACAATTCTCCTATTTACTAAAGGCAAAATCTGTTTAAAAGTTGGTTATTTAAACTGAATAAGCACATCTCGTAGGGTATCATCTACTGTCTGCTTTAAAAGCAATAATTCTAACGTGAATCCTATATAAAACAATCTGACAATTCACTCTTTAGTCAATAACCTTGTGACTGTTATCCACTAAGCATGGGCAATGGAATTGTACATTTAAAGGGACACTATAGTTACTAGAACAACTACAGCTTATTGTATTTGTTCTGGTGAATTTAATCATTCCCTTCAGGCTTTTTGCTGTAAACACTGTCTTTTCAAAATAAATGCAGTGTTTACATTACAGCCTAGGGATAATTCTATTGTACACTCCTCATATAGGTACTAAAGGAGGTTCCTGGGACAGTGCTGCACACTGTGCAGTGTTGCCATTCAGTGTCTCCACCCGCTGTATGCAGACACTGACATTTCCTCATAGAAATGCATTGATTAAATTAACCTCTATGAGGAGATGCTGATTGGCCACAGCTGTGTTTAACGTGTGCTTGCTCTGCCCCTGATCTGCCTCCTTGACAATCTTAGCCAATCCTATGGGAAAGCATTTTGATTTTCTCACAGAATCGCATCTAATGATGTCAGCTGTAAGCAGGCAGGTCAGGGGCGGCAGAGACAGCAGCTGTAGACTTGAATACAAGTATTCAAGTAAGATTTTACTATATTTCAGGAGACAAGGGGGCAGGGGGTAGCTATATGGTGGTTTTAACACTATAGGATTTAACACTATTTAACACTATAGGATAAAGATTTGTGTTCCTGACCCTATAGTGATCCTTTAAAACCAACACTTTATTTTGCAAACTTTATCATCCTGGTTGTATTTGTTAATTCCTAAAAACCATAAGGATAGGGAATTGAATAAAGACGTGCAAAATTCAGGTAATTCAAGTAATAGCCAAGCTGGGACTATAGGTAAGTTACAGAATTTTCCAAAATCAACCTCTAACCTGCAATTCAGGTTTACAATTTGCAGTTTATTGAATAATCCTTGCTGTTTATGAAATAAATTGTACATCCCAAATCAAGAATATCCAGAAGAATGTTTTTCTGGTTAATCCATGGTTACACATTTTTATATTGACCAGACAGTTTGGTAATAACTTGACTGCACTAGGTTGACTTACCCTCTAAAAATAACAATTAAAATTTGCACAGATATTCATTAAGCCCTAGAAATGTACCTTTCATTAGTTGTAGAAGTGGCCTCGGAGACTACTGAAGATCAACCTCATGTTTTGCTCAGTACCTATACCTTGTTAGTGCTTAGTATTTCCTAATCAAATGGTTCTTATGGAAAACCACTGAGAACAAATTTCGAGATTAAAAAAAAAAAAAATCAATTTTAGTGCTGTATTATTTCCAGTACTATTTTTAAGAATTATTTTGCATTGTCCATTAAAATGGTGACTTATTATATAAAGCTATTAGTTAGTGTTATATTCCACATAAGTTATTTAGTAAGTAGTTCCCAACCAAGATACTGTACTGCCAAAGCTCTCCTCACTGCTAATGTTATTTTGTTAAATAACTTCCGTGCCCTCTGAGATCCAGGATAATGAAAACAACCAGGGGTTTAAATCAAAGGGTCTATGAAAAAATGGCTGTCAAAAGGTCTCTTACTCCCTCCCAGAATGGACTATTACAGGGCATATCCACCACATGTGAAGGTGTAATCCACATTGTCTGCCTGATATCCACAATTGTTAAGGGGAATTTTCATGCAAATCAATTTATAACTTTTTTGACATGCGTTTGTCTGGATTTTTTTTTTTATTCTGTCTCTCACTGTTAAAATACACCTACCATTATAATTATAGACTGATCATTTCTTTGTCAGTGGGCAAACATTCAAAATCAGCAGGGAACAAATACTTTTTTCCCTCGCTGTATGCAGTTATATATCATGGGCATTATACCTTTACAATATGAGCCTTTTGTCACCAGTTTTCAGAAACAGTAGGACTACAACCCCATTATTGTGAAAAAAGTCCCGGATCTGCAGATAACCAAATAAATCTTTACTATGTAAAGTGGTTCTTGTTTTTAACTCCATAAATATAAGTAGCGTTAAATACCTTCTTCCTCTAAATTCTTGAAATTCCATGGGCACATTCCTGGGGGAAACACTCTGTTTCTAAGAACTGTCATAAGTTCCAGTTGTAAATGGCGGGGTGTAAACAGGGCCGCCATTAGAAATTGTTGAGCCCCTAACACAGCTCAAGGTCTGGGTCCGGGGTGCCCGCCTCCAAGCCCCGCCTCTAAATCCCGCCCACAGGAATACAAACAGACACAAACACTGAAACAGACATACACACATATAGACACATACACATGCATAAGGAGATACAGATACACACACACACATACTGACATACAGACACACACACTGACATACATACATACTCACATACTGACACACACACATAAATACAGACATACATACTGACAAACAGACATCCATACAAACTGACATACAGACATACAAACACATAAATACATACTGGCATACATATATACATAATGGCATCCATACCCATACGTACTGATATACATACATACAGACATACACACACACACACACACACAGATATATGCATACAGACATACACACACATACAGATACACATACACAGATACATACAGACATACTGACATACACACACACATACATACATACATGCATACTGACACACATACATACATACCGATAGATATATACATATACATACATACAGACATACACAAACACAGACATACATGCATGCATACTGACATACATACTGATATATATATACAGACATACATACATACATACAGACATACATACATACACACAGACATACTGATAAATATATACAGACATACATACATACACACACAGACATGCATACTGACATACACACACACATACAGATAGACACATACACATATACATACACATACATACATGCATACTGACATACATACACACATACATACTGATAGATATATACATATATACATACATACACACACAGACATACATACATGCAGACACATACATATACACACACACCTCATTTTTCAGCCACCCTCCTCTTCCTTACCTTTTCGTTACAGGAGGGTGGCTGGGGATGATGGGAGTGGATGCCTCTCTTCTCCTCGGCTGTCTCTCCCCGCGCACGAAGTAAGCTGGGAGGAAGTGACCAGCCGTCACTTCCTCCCAGCAGAACTTGTGGTGCAGCCCCATTTTTTTTAAAGGGACCTGGTCGCGCTATTACACTGCCACAGCGCTGACCGGGCCTCTAAAGATATAGGGCTCATCGGGTGGCCCTAAATGCATGGGCCCCATCAGCGTGTGGGCTCCGGTGCAGATGCACCTGCGGCAGTTTCGCCGCTCCATGTGGGGCCCGGGCAGCTGGGCCCCGGGGCCGCCGGGCCAAGACAACCGTCATGGTTGCCACCCCCTGATGGCGGCCCTGAGTGTAAATATATAAATATGTAACTATAGCAGAGCACGCAGTACGGAAGAGGGTTCCCTGGGGTTTATTCTACCACATGTAAAATATTTAAAATACTGGGAGGTCAGACCCCATGAGATGAAACTTAAGATTTAACCATCACCTGTCTACTACTCTGCCCAATTAGCACAGATGGTGATATGGCCACATCTCCATCTGTGCTAATTGGGTAGAGTAGTAGTACATCAGCAGGTTCGGTAGCCCTAAACCTCCCCCATATTGGGTCTGTATAGCATGTTCCTTTGTCAATCTATGCTGCTTTTAATCCCAAATACATGAATCAACAGCTTTTGTACACTTTCTGGATCCTGTTTCATGACCCAGATTGGAAGAGTTTGAAATAGGAAGAGCAACCTTGGGAGAGCATTGATTTTAATACAGTGTGTAACGGCTACCCCAGTGGCGAGGGGGTATCAGCCACTGGAGACGTTCCTTTTCCCGGCAAGATGCTGTGCAGTAATGGAGTAGCCTTCTTTCTATTATCTGGATCCAAGTAGAGAGAGAGAGCTAGTGATTAGCTGAGCAGGTTCCCTTTCAATAACGAGTCAAAGCTACGTTTTAAAGGGTAAACTAGAACTGAGGTTTAATGACAGGTACTCTCCTTTTATGTGGTGCTCCCATGCAAGGGAGACACCCACAAACAATTAGACATTAACCAATGAGACAATGGTTACAACCCACAGATCCCCTCCCCTCTGCTTGGGAAATAATTGAGTTTCTTACTGTATCTACTCAATTATTTCCAAGCTAAAACTTATACTTTTTATTTTTTTTATAACTTTCTGATTTTTCATCACACAGGAATAAAACTTATATTTTTATGAACAATACAACTTGGGGAAAAACATATTCAAAATTCATACAAATCCATTCAGGGGTTCCAGAAATATTAAAAAGTCTCTTTGGACCGACTGCACGCCTGTTTGCATGCCCAAAACAGTGCCACAGATTCAGGCTCTGCGGTCGGTCTATTTCTGCCCTGAAAAATAACAAAGTCCCATCCGAAGGCGGCGTTCGAATCATCAAACTCACTTCGACTTCTGTCGAAGTGTCGAAGTGAAACCGGGGTTACGTTTCAGCGGTGTTCGATTGTCTAATGGAGGTCTATTTTACAGCAGAATGACAAAGTCCCATTCGAACGTGCATTTGAATCTTTGAACGGGACTTAGTCTCCAGCCGCAGTGTCGAAGGGTAGGGGAAGGTACAGGTCAGCGGTGTTCGTCCAATAATATATTTCCGTTCCAGGGATTTGACGGCACACACCGCTGACCGCGTTCGACTGGATTAAAATGGCCACCGCCACGTGTTCGATTGTCTAATGGCGGCCACTTCGACTACTTCGGCTGTATCCGAAGTGCCATATCAAACGTACCAATCCTTTGTACAAAACAGTTAAAGGGCCAGACATAGTCTTTGTTCTTTAGGTACAGGCAATGTGGATGATGGCAAAAACAAACAAAAGGTAGAGGTTCCCAAGCAACATGGTAGAGGGTTGTTACACAGTGCATTCAACCTATCCAGGATATTAGTCTCTCCCCCAAGACTCCAGATCTTTCCTGACATTACTGAGAAGTTCAATATGAACAGTACCTTGGGATCTTTGGTCATCTTGAAACCTAGATAGCGGATAGAAGAATAAATCTGCAGCTTATAGTCTGATCTAATTAAACTGTATCGGTAGCTGACAGGTTCATGGGAATGGCATTCTCTAAATTAACTCTAAAGCTTGAAAGTGAGACACATTTAATGAGTATAATTTAAATTTTGATAAAGGAAGGGAGAGTGTGTCAAGTTGCTAGTTGAGTGTGGGGGGTAACCCCAATTGAATTATGTGAGAGAGCGAAGGGAAAGACAGGATCGAAGGTAGATAATTCCTTATACCTCTCGACCTAAACCTTCCAAGTATAAAAGCAACCCATAGATAAATAGTAGAATAAAATTAAAACATAAACTTTAATTAACAACAATTAAAACAAAAGTGTTAAAAATATCCTGACTAATAGTGCTACAAGCAAGGAGAGGGGTATTGGTTAGAGAGTACAAAAATATATAGTACCTGGGAACAAGGAGGGGAATTACACTAGTAATCTGAATAAATCCACTGAAAAAATCCACTGACAAAGTGCACCCTTACATAGTGATATCCAAATCCCAAAAGTCTCCAATCCCCAACACCCAATTACGAAATCCAAAAGAGTCAGATGCCTACCCCTTGCCAAAATAGCTAGCCCTTTCTAACTGGTAGCTAGATATCAGTAACCGATACTAGCTAGTAGAACAGTGTCACTGGATTGATATCGCTTAGTTAAAATCATAGCGTGGCAGCTAGTCATAGAGATATCAAGTATATTCAAGCTGCAGCTTCATCCCTTATCTAACAATGCCATTTACTGCTTCAAATTGTCCCGACACGCGTTTCACCGAATACTGGCTCTTCCAGGGGAACCGAGTCTAAGTATAATAATAGTTTAAATATCCCGCCCTCAGCTCCGATTGGATAATGGTCCCACCAACCGGACTAGAGAGTAAAGATGACGTAAATTATGTGTATTAACCCTTTACAAAAGGGTAAAGATGAAAGAAAACATATAATTAAATGAATTCCTATTAAATTAGTAGAAGGAAAGAACACAAAAAGCAGAGAAAATAGGCTAAACAATATATAGCCGGAGACCGAATGTATAAATAGATATATAAATCTCTTAACAAATATCATTCCATATATACCACAACTTACAATAAAATCAAATGTTAATTTAGAAGAGTTGAAGAGTAGTGATGTCGCGAACCCGAAATTTTCGGTTCGCGAACGGCGAACGCGAACTTCCGCAAATGTTCGCGAACCGGCGAACCGGGCGAACCGCCATAGACTTCAATGGGCAGGCGAATTTTAAAACACACAGGGACTCTTTCTGGCCACAATAGTGATGGAAAAGTTGTTTCAAGGGACTAACACCTGGACTGTGGCATGCCGGAGGGATCATGGCAAAACTCCCATGGAAAATTACACAGTTGATACAGAGTCTGGTTTTAATCCATAAAGGGCAGAAATCACCTAACATTCCTAAATCACTGAATATGGATTGACACCTGACATATGACATATTGACACCTTGACATATGGATTGACACCTGTCCTCAGAGCCCCTGATGCACACGGACAGAGAGCAGAATAGAGACTGGTCCCCCTACATAGGGTCACTTGGCAGATATGGATTGACACCTATCTAAGGATCCCTATTTTGACACAAGAACAGAATAGGGACTGTTCCCCTGCATGGGTCACTGCTGGCAGATATGGATTAACACCCTACTGGTTCCTGATACACATGACACAGAGCAGAATAGGGACTATTTCCCCTACATCGGGTCACTTGGCAGATATGGATTGATACCTGTCCTAAGGTTCCCTGGTACACACTGACACAGAGCAGAATAGGGACTGGTCCCCCTACATCGGGTCACTTGGCAGATATGGATTGACACCTTATTACAAACTGCTATTTGTAACGGGCCCTTTAAATGGCAAATTGCCCTGCTTCCCTGGGTTGTGGAGAAGCCTATTTGCCAGCCTCCTCCCGCATGACTATAGCCCCTGGGAGATTGTGAAAATGTATGCACTTTTATTTGGTGTGTATGGCCCTTTAAGACTGTCGGTGGGCATATTGGGGCTTATGGACTCTTTATGTGACTGGTGCTGGCCCTTTAAACACCTTTTTTGGGACATCAGGAAGATTGGGACACTGCCCCTTTAAGGCAGTGTCCCCAGACTTGTTGGGGACACGGCCCATTTAAGACGGTGTCCCCTGTGTCCCCAGACCTGGTGCAAACCCTTTGTGCCTGCCTTGCTATTTCCCACTTGGTTCAGTAAAGGGGAAATTATTTCAGCTGCAGAGACTAAGTCCCAT
>OW240914.1:289697954-289935568 GCA_933207985.1 Pelobates cultripes
ATAGATATATACATATACTGTATGGTTTTAATTTTACATTTTAAAACAAAATATATAATAATGTGCCCTTATCCTTGATCTCTACTTCAGTGCTGTTCTTCACCCAGCTGAGAAACTAATTTTCAGTTGCAGATTTGACTAAGCACACTGTATCATTAATATTATTATTATAATTATTACTATTATTAATAAAGAAGCAACAAATTCCACAACGCTGTACAATAGGTGGTCTAACAGACAAGTATTTTTAACCATACGAGTTGGACCCAGGGGAACAGAGGATGTTGAGGCCCTGCTCGTATGAGTTTGCATGCCAGAGGGAGTGGGGTATAGTGACACAAAAGGTAAGGGCAGGGTAGAAGAGTATGTTGCTAGAATAGTTTTTGCTGAGGGTTTAGTGAGTTCTTTTGGATAACAGTTTGAGGAGAGAAAGCAGGTGTGAGGAGGGAAAGCTGTTAACAGTTAAATTGATATGCTTTCCTGAACCAAGAAAGTTTTCAATAATTTTTTGAATGACGGGAGACTGTGGGAGAGTCAAATGGAGCAGGGAAGGGAGTTCTACAGGAGCGGTGCAGACTAGAGAAGTCTTGAAGATGAGCATCATAGGTCGGAGTACGGTCAGAGGATATATCATGCATTGATGTTGGCAAGGGTGGGGGGAGGGCTTTGGGGGCTGAAGTATCAGATGTGGGGCTCCATAGCCACATATCTCTACAACTGGTAGAGGGGGCAGGAGAATATTGTGGTTTTTTGTTTGTTTTTTGTTTTTAATTTTATTAAAAGTAGTTGCCTATTACAAAATGAAAGATTGGTAGTATAGTTACTCTGCCAAGCAGTACCGCTGGTGTTGACTGTGGGCAAGGAGTTTGAGGAACAGGACTCTGCTACAAGCTCTCTATTAGTGAGGTACTGTTGGGGGTTCACATTGAATATAATATTCCAAAATGCATGTCACCATTCAGGCTTTTGCAATTGAAATAATTATAATTTTTGGCATTTATATAGCGCCATCTTATTCTGCAGTCTTTGGCGGCGGGTGGGCGGCGGGTGGGGGCCATAAAGATAATGAGGGGGGGACCTACTGTCCTCCCCCCCGGCCACCACCCCTGGGCGGCGGGTGGGGGCCACAAAGATAATGGGGGGGGGACCTACTGTCAGCCCCCCTGGCCCCCACCCCTGGGCAGCCACAAAGATAGGGGGGGGACCTACTGTCCTCCCCCCCGGCCCCCACCCCTGGGCTGCGGGTGGGGGCCCTAAGCAAATCCCTCCCCCCCAAGGTGACTAGGGGTCCCCAAGCCCCTACTCACCACCCCCCCCAAATAAAAAGTCCCTACCTACCCCCCTCACCCTAAAAAATAGTGAGGGGGGAATGAAATAACTAACCTGTAAAATAAAAGTAAACTTACCATCACCTACACAAACTGGTATCCCTATACACTACATTCCATAAGCACACACATTAGATCCTCTACAGTAACACATTTTTTAAATTGCGTCGGTTATTATGGTTTTTTATTTGGCCTTTTTGGGGGCTGAAAAAATAAGATTTTAGAATAAAGAAGACATCGAATGGTAAGATTTTTATTTTTTTTTACAGGTACTTAGTTAAAGGTCCCCCCTCATTATTTTTATGGTGAGAGGGGTAGGTAGGGGGATATTTTTTTGTGGGGGGGAGGGGGTGACTAGGGGTTTGGGGACCCCTAGTCACCTGGGGGGAAACATTTTTTTTTTAGGGCCCCCACCCACCGCTCAGGAGTGGGGGCTGGGGGGGAGGGCAATAGGTCCCCCCTATTGGTATTTAGGGCCCCCACTGCCGCTCATAGGTGGGGGCCAGAGGGAGGACATTAGGTCCCCCCCTTATTAGTATTTAGGGTCCCCAACCGCCACTCAGGGGTGGAGGCCAGGGGGAGGACATTAGGTCCCCCCGCTTATTCCAATTTAGGGGCCCCACCTGCCGCTCAGGGGTGGGGGCCAGGGGGGAGGACATTAGGTCCCCCCCTTATTAGTATTTAGGGCCCCCACCCGCCGCTCAGGGGTGGGGGCCAGGGGGGAGGACATTAGGTCCCCACCGCTTATTCCAATTTAGGGCCCCCACCTGCCGCTCAGGGGTGGGGGCCAGGGGGGAGGACTTATTAGTATTTAGGGCCCCACCCGCCGCTCAGAGGTGGGGGCCAGGGGGAGGACATTAGGTCCCCCCCTTATTAGTATTTAGGGCCCCCACCTGCCGCTCAGGGGTGGGGGCCAGGGGGGAGGACATTAGGTCCCCCCACTTATTCCAATTTAGGGCCCCCACCTGCCTCTCAGGGGTGGGGGCCAGGGGGGAGGACATTAGGTCCCCCCCCTTATTAGTATTTAGGGCCACCACCCACCGCTCAGAGGTGGGGGCCAGTGGGGAGGACATTAGGTCCCCCTCCTTATTCCAATTTAGGGCCCCCACATGCCCCTCAGGGGTGGGGGCCAGGGGGGAGTACATTATGTCCCCCCTTATTAGTATTTAGGGCCCCCATTCACCGCGCAGGGGTGGGGGCCAGGGGGGAGGACAATAGGTTCCCCTCTTTATTTTACTTTAGGGCCCACATCCACCGCTCAAGGGTGGGGGCCAGAGTTGAGGACATTAGGTCCCCCCCCTTATTAGTATTTAGTGCCCCCACCCACCGCTCAGAGGTAGGGGCCGGGGGGGCAATAGGTCCCCCTTTAGTTTAAAAGCCCCCACTCGCGCGTCGCGGGTGGGGGCTCGGGAGGGGGGACCACAGGCTGCTCACTGTTTACTAGACATGCCCCTACTCGCGGTATAGCAAGTAGGGGCAAAATTTACTAATACTAAATAATTTTTACTTAGTATTATAAAATTTGGCTGAAAGACCAATTTAGGTCTTTCAGCCTTTTGGTAGATAACTCCCTATTACTGTGGGAATTAGGGAGTTATCTACTAAGCGGCTGCAATAGAAGTCCTGAAGTCCCGAAGTCCCAAAATGCTGAAGTTCCAAAGTTGTCGAATTTCCGAAGTGCTGAAGTGCCGAAGTTGCCAAAGTTCCGTATTGCGAAAGTCCCGAATTTCGGAATGCCGAACCGAACCGAAAATTTTCCCCATGCACATGCCTAGCTGTAAGCACAGTGTTTGACGGTTCTCAGATATGAAGTGCACCGCAGGACACAAGTGTACTATTTAGCATTAGCACCTAAAACAATTAGAATTTTTCAAAGTGCGCTGTAAGCACAGTATTTGACAAATGTACTATTTAGCATTAGCCCCTAAAACAATTAGAATTTTTCAAAGTGCGCTGTAAGCACAGTATTTGACGGCTCTATTTGACTCTCAGATATGAATGAGAAAATGCTACGAAAAGAGATGCAGGAGGCAGAAGAGATGCATTGAAATATACCATACACCTGCTTTATGTGTAGGAGGCTACTAGGTGAGCACTTTGCTTTTCACATTCAATAATGTGATTAAAATAAGTCTACCGAAAGGCTAAGCACTATTTGTCAGACAAATGAATGTGTCAGCATTGCAGCCCACTCTCCCTAGCAAAAGGCATGAAAAATTAAAATCTATGATTGACTGAGAGCTACCTGCTGTTTTCTTTATAAAGTGACTGCAGAAAACATGATCATGAGAGCCCTGAATTTGCCCTCTGTCCTGCTTTTGTAGATGGGATCAAGGAAAAAATAGAGAATATTACTTTAAGAAATAGTGCAAATCTCCCAGATACAACTTTTCTGGGACACTATACTCAGCACCAAGTTGAACGAGGAGATGACCTCCTCCCCATCACTCCCTAACCCCTTCATCAACTAACACTCCATCCTACCATATAGACTAAGGGGACTAGAGGGTCTACACAGAACCACATGCCCCCTCCTCCAACCATACACCCAACAGGATCATGGCCACAGGTCACAACGGGGCCTAGCCCCAACCCAAGCCAACAGATGGTCTAACTAACATCGCCATAGGCGTGCGCAGCCTATTGCATTAGGGTGTGCACCCTAAAGCACAAACACCCGCCGTGTGTGTGTGTGTGTGTGTGTGTGTGTGTGTATGTATGTATATATATATATATATATATATATGTATATATATATATACATACATACACACACACACAAACACATACACTGCTGTGTGTGCTGTTAGTGTGATGTGTGTGTGACTGTGCTGTTTGTGTGTGAGGGTGTTTGTGTGTGTATGTGTGTCCTGTGAGGGTGCTGTTTGTGTGAGTGTCGTGTATTTGTGAGGGTGCTGTTTGTGTGTGTTTGTGAGGGTGCTGTTAGTGTGCTGTGTGTGAGGGTGTTATGTTTTTTTTAAAGGTGCTGTGTGTGTTTGTGAGGGTGCGGTTAGTGTACTGTGTGTGTGTGAGCTGTATGTGTGTAGGTGCTGTATGTGTGTGTGCTGTATGTTTGGAGGTATTTGGCAGATTAGTAAATCCTTGCTGCCATGTGCCATCCCTGGTGGTCCAGTGGAGAGTGAACTCTAGCCTGTGGGGCTAGAGTTAACTCTCGCGAGATCTGAGCGTTGCCACAGCAACGCTCAGATATCGCGAGAGGAACCTGGCGGAGCTTCTGTCTAGAGCTCCCTGGGTCCTCTCCTGCCTCCCTCCATGCTGCTGTGGGCCGGTGAGGTAGATCTTTGGTCTCCCCACCGGCCCATGGAGGCTTAGAGCAGAGCCGGCACTCAGATAGCGCCGGCTCTGTGTGTGTGTGTGTATATATATATATTTATATATATATGCATACACACACACACTCACAGACACACACACACATACACTCACAGACACACACACACACACATTCACACACTCACACACACACAGACAGACACACTCACACACAGACACACAGAGACACTCACACACAGACACACATTCACAGACACACTCACACACAAACACACACTCACAGACAGACACACTCACAGACACACACACACAGACACACTCACACACATTCACAGACACACACACTCACACACAAACACACAGACACACACTCACAGACACACACTCATACACAGACATACTCACACACAGACACACTCACAGACACACAAACACACACACACTCACAGACACACACACACAAACACACACTCACAGACACACACACACACACAGACACTCACAGACACACAAACACACAAACACACACTCACAGACACACACACACACACACACACACACAGACACTCACAGACACACAAAGACACACAAACACACAGACACACAAACACACACTCACAGACACACACACACAGACACACAAACACACAGACACACACTCACACACACAAGAACAAATTATTATATTTTAATAAAAAACAATGTCCACCCAGCCTCCTACCTGGAGTGCTGGTGGACTTGTCCCTGGGGTCCAGTGGGGCTCTCTGCTGTCTGCTCTCAGCTCCCTCTCGCCGCGCGGGCTGTCCGCTGTGGCTGGGAGCCGGAATATGACGTCATATTCCGGCTCCCGGCATCAGCGCGTGGCGAGAGGGAGCTGAGAGCAGACAGCAGAGAGCTCCCTCGCCGCGGTTCAGCTGGAGGGGGGGGGGGAATCCATCACCTCTTGCCCCCCCATGACAGGGGCAAGAGGTGAGTGGGGCGCTGAGTGCCTGCAGGAACAGCGTTCCTGCTCAAAAAAAGTGCAGGAACGCTGTTCCTGCAGGACTCAAACCATAGGCGTGCCACGGGGATTAGGGTGTGCCCAGGCACACCCGGCACACCCCGTGCGCACGCCTATGAACATCGCCCAGGAGTGGCCTCAACTACATGCAACCAGAGGCTCAAAACTTGTATATAGACGTTACATGAAACTAGCACAGCCCACATTTGTCATCGTTGTACCCTCACACTCAGCTAATATCTGTATCATTATACTTTATACTAAGTTACATGATTACGAAATATGCCATGAGGGGTAGATCGAGGTACCAAAAACCTATGTATGTACCAAGTCTCAATCTTACTCCCCCTCCCCCTTCCTTTTCTGTACCTGGTATTTTTGAAAATCAACAAAATAAAAATTGTCAAACTGGTATAAAAAAAAAGAATAATGCAGATCTTTAATTCAGGGTTATTTACCAACGTGAGAATTGTTGGGCGTTAATAGTGAATTCAAAGTGCATTTCACATTTAATGTCAAAATAGCCAAACAGTAAATAAATCTCTAGGTAACCTATAGTTTCAAGTCAGCTACTTTGGCCTTAAATATGAAAATCACTTTGAATTGCCAACAATTCTCACGTTAGCAAATAACCCTAAATGTGTATAATTTGCCATGCTGCTTTTTTTTTTTATTGAGTTGGGTCCATAGTGGCAATCAGATCTGCTTTATTACCTTCAATTTGAATATAGTGTGATCAGGTGCATGGAAATGTCAGTGACAGCATTTATATTACTCCTCTATTTTTGAGAGAGAGGGTCTGATATACGAAGTGTCTAATCAGCTGCAACACTTCCTTCAACTGCAAAGGAGTATTAGCAGCAACTTTAAATAAATTCTTGGTTGGTAAGCACTTAGAGAGTGCACGGTAAAATATCAAATATATGTATACATTTTGCAGTACACTAATTGGTAGATTTTTTGGCTAATTTGGTCACGAAACAAACAAAATGGACCATGCACAAAACCATTTAGTTTGATTCCTATTTCAACATTTAGCGCAGAGGTGCCCAAAAAACATCCTCAGATGTTTGAAAACTGCAACCTTCATGATGCTTGATATTCTACAGGCATGCAAAGATTCATGGGAGTTGTAGTTCTACAACATCTTGGGATCTTCCTTTTGGGAACCCCTGATTTAGTGGCTGTCCCCTAATCAGCAATCATCTTTTTTCTCATCAATCATACAACAGAAGCAATTCAAAAAGCACATTGTTATGTATATTACAGTAGATTAGGTTACAGGCTTTTCTACTCTGTGTGACACTAGTATGCTTTGTGGTTATCACTAATCTTGACTGCTAAACAAATGAACTTATATCAGATAAATGAGAGTCCCAACGTGTGAGTGTGTGAGGCTTATGCGCTAGTCAACCTCATGGTTGAGGGCCAGTGCGTCGCTGGTGTGGCGGTTTCAGCCAATTCCCCACTTGCACCAGAGTGTTATGGCCGGAGAAGGTGTCTGACTGGGAGCCGCTTTGGTCGTCGGCGTGTGAGGCAGTTCAGTCTCTTGGGTAGGAGTTTTCAGGGGCACAGTGGGTAGTCGGCAGGGTCTCTGCAGTCTCTTGTGTGTGTTCCCCACCCGGGGAGTGCTGGCCTTCCTGAGGGTTGTGGGGCTGCAAAGGGGTAGTACCAGCTGGGGGGTAGGACGACTCACCGCTGGTCTAGGTCTGTGGTTTAGAGGTTTGTGTCGGGTCGTCCGTCTCCTCCTTCCCGCCCTCCGAGTTTCACCAGTGCCCCGGTCGGGAGCCGCAGGCCTCAGCACGTCCGCTCTTTGGGTCGTTGCTGGTGGGGTCTCCTCTTTGGTGCCCCCCTGGTGATAAATTTTTGCCCAAAAGGCGGCGAATATCCAGCCTTTCTTCAAGGGGGCACCGTTCAGTGGGTTACACGTGGTGACTGCCGTCGTGTTCAGTGCTGTGCCAGCAGTGTGGGACAGGCAATGTTGTCGTTTTGCGCTTTGTCACAGGCTTTGGTTACCGGGATAACCCTCACTGGCGGGGGGGGAGAGAGTGTACCGGGGAGACCTCTAGGTTAGTGGGCTGCAGTCAGCTTAGGGATTGGCTGCCTCCCCCGCTGTAGCTGAGTAGGCCTCTTGTAGGCCTTTACTTATCCCTGGGTAGGAGCCTCTAACTTCGGTCAGGGTGCTTGAAGCTTGTCTCCGCAGTCTTGGGCTCCCTTCCCCAGGATGCTTAGCTGTCAATTTGGGTGGATTGTGCCCAGATTTTGGCTGGATTTGAGCATTTTTGTATGGAGCTCTTTGAATGTACGACCGCTCAGTATTGCTGCCAGGCTCTGCCCCCCGCATTGTCTCCATTTTGTTTGTTTTGTGATTCATCCATATAGTGCTTAAACATAATTCTTTTGAAACCAAATTCACAATTATATTTGAAAAAATGATTTATTTAAAGTAAAGTATTGGTTGTGATCCAAAAGGCTCAAAACCAAAATGGACTGAACTGTACCTTTTGGTTATCAGCATGGTTTTGGGTCTTGTCCAGAAGTTGAAATCGTTTTGGCAGTACAGATTTCACATTTATATATTTACATACCGTATGGTAATATAATATTGAAATAAAAACCATGACTCATTTCCAAATGTCAATAAAGGTTTGGCTATTATATTTAATGCAGCACATATTACAGAGGTTCTGCAGAGAATCAATGCTCCTGAATGAGATACACCCCCGAAGAGGCTTGTAGTAAAGCACTTCACAGTGTTAAACCACAATAATAGGCTTGGATTAAAAGAAAGGAAAGAAAAGGTTGATGAGAAAGATAAAAACCTAAACCTTTAAATAATACTGTTTCTTGCACTTGGTTTCATTGTGTCACTGGGTCTCACCCAAGGGGATTATTTAAATCTTCTAAAATAAGAGATAATAGTACTAACTAGCCAACAGTACACTTTAGATGCTATGTAGCTTAGGCCAGGATCATTAAATGAAAATTGTGCTGTGATTGACAAAGGCAGTCATCTGTTTAATACACCTTTTTCTAAAGGTATTGCCATCCTCATGAAAGCCCATGTATTGGGGCTGAAACGTCGATATTTTTATATGATATAGAATAAAAGTTATATTTTATTTTTACTATCAACAAGTCCTTGGAGTGCGGTCATTTCCAATCTTTTTTTTTTTATTTTTTTTTTTTATAGGACAATATTTTTTCAATAACAAATATTATTACTTTTACAAACTAAACACAAACAATATGAATTATTTCACAGTATTTTATCAGGTTTTAAATAATCTACTGTTTTGATTGCAAAAATTGAGTTAAGTAAAACAGAGAGTAGATAATGATATGTTCACAGGAATTTAGTGGAATAGAGATTATATATTGGCTAAAAAAGTAGATTTCCTTTTTTATAGAATGTTCATATTTATTTATTAGAAATGAAAACGAAAAAATGATGTTGCCATGGACATGGGAATGGTATTAAGATAAGTGCACTACTGCACTATTAACCCCAGCAAGTGTTTCAAGATCACCTCCTGGAAGAGAATGAGGAACTGTCAATTTTAGAGAAGTGACAATTCTGTTTTAGACATTTCACAATAACACAGTATGGTGGGGGAAAAAATCAATTCTTGTAGCCGGTCTCTCTAGGTGTCATGTCATTCGCACTTTCAAAGGGATCAGGATATCTTTCCTATTGATTGTAAAATCTATTTCCCAATATAATAATGTGATAATGAGTTTTTATCACAATTCATGCAGTTTCCATTAACTTGCCATATTTTCTAGACTTGAAGATCCCAACTCATTTTTGAATGAATTCGGGCCAATCAGGCGATTAGTCGAAATTCCGGTTTCTGAGCCACCGCGTACCAGATTCTTGGGGTAACTAACTCACGCAAGACCGAACAAGCTCATTTTTATTTGTGATTCAGAGTTCCATTCATGGCACCAGAAAAAAGGATAGAATGGTCAAGAGGTTATTATTTATTTATTTATTTCTGGTGCAAAATTTCAGCTTAATGTAAGTGGGCACACTATTGGATCTATATTTGTCTTTTGCACAAGAGAATTTTGATTGCACATTTTGCACAATTATGATTATAAGATTTGCATTTTATGCTTATTTATTATAGCACTTTGTTATATGAATGATTGTTTTTTTTTAATGTGATTGAAATTTGGATTTGATTTATGCAATAGAGCACTTGGTTAGATTGATACGTTTGTTTTTTTTTTGTTCATTGAGATTGAATTATATTTATTTGATTTGTGGTACATCACTCAAAACATTTTATAGGAATTTGTGGCTTTAGATCATTTACATGATCTGCTGTTTTTGCTGTGGCACTTTTGCAGTTTAGTGGTAAAATGGGAATTTGGAGGATGTGTGCTTTCCCCATTTTGGAAATTGTTGTACCGGGAACATATTTTGGGATTTGTAAAGAGCTCCACTGATTATATTGTTTTTAAATGCAATGACACTCCATCCAAAACGGCATGTTAGCAAAAATAATTTTCTTTTTTTTTTTTTACCTTTGAAAAGATTTTTATTCACAAGAACACAATAAGAGGTGGGGGTTAATGTGTGTTTGCATAAAGGAATCTTCCTATCAAAAGACAGAAAGCAAAGTTCATATAGTAACCCCCACTCCCTCAAATTACTGTCCCCCCCTCTCTCAAATTACTGTATTGGGGTCCAGTATACTTGTTCAAATCCTATCTTGAGAGACCAAATAATCCAACACTTTTGCTGTAATCTCCTCCATAATAAAGATGTAATTAATTTTTTTATATACATTTCAGAGTCTGCCACCATTTCCTTCCATCTTCATGCCAAACATAAATGTAAAGCCGTGCAAATCTTGTGACAAATCCTGAGGGGATTTCTTCCTAAAGTCATCCCCGAGGGGTTCACCGCAGTCTTACTCTCATAGAACCTGAAAAGGCAGTCTGTTTTTAACTGAATGCTCTGTCAGAGCACTGTGTGGGCACTGTGTACCCTGTGCAGTGTCGTCAAACAAAATAACATCACAGCTGTAGCAAATACACCAAGCAGCAATACACTTTTCAACACAACCATTATGTTGAGGATAATACCAGTCATCGACGGAGTGAAAGTGTCCACCACAAAAACACACCACACAGTCTTTGACAGGATGTCAGCACACACTAGAACTCCCCTTTAACTCCTTAATGACCAAACTTGTGGAATAAAAGGGAATCATGACATGTCACACGTGTCATGTGTCCTTAAGGGGTTAAACATAGTGGAAATAATTTTTGGAACAGTGCAAGGCAATTCATAGTCTATATTCCCAACACTCCATTGGTGTTGACTCCCCACTTGGGAATGAGGATTGGACAATAGGACCGGTAGTGTCAGTTCTTATTCCATTTGCAGATGTGACAGAAAGTCACAGTAATACCAGTTTGGGATCGGTCACCCCATTATTCACCTTATTAAAAAAAATTATAATTAAAATACTCTTGCTGCTGCTGTGGCTATGCTCAATTTTTTTAAATGCCTTTCATTGTAGACTCAGTGAGTCTTGCGGTGCCTGCTATCTCTACAGATCCAATTGAGAAAAACTGATAGGGAACTGTATTGTTCCCACACTGGACAACCACTTATGCTACAGATTGGATGTGTTGGAAAACCTTGTTCTTGTCAGATTTTCTCACTTCCTGCTTTTATATATATATATATATATATATAATGATATAATTTTAGCAACTCTAAATTGTCATTGCAAAAATTGTTGATATTGCGTAGTCATTAGGCCAGGCAATATTGTAGCCATTTTTGGATGTTACCACAGTCATAGGTGCCATTTTTCTGTGAGAAAAAAAAAATAAAAAAAAAATAAAAATATATATATATATATATGTATATATATATATATATATATATATATATATTTAATTGTTCTTGACAACATTACAGAGCTCTCCCCCCACTTTTCTACCTGTTTTGTTTTTTTACTCACATTGGCTTGGTAGCAGTTAAACTATTTGTGCTAGGCTTTGTGTGTCTTGACTACAAAGACCATCAGAGAGCATTTCATACATATAACAAAGTACACTATGGTGCTTGTAAGTAAAGGTTATGGGTTCCTTTTTTGTGGTATAGATAAATATATTTCCACATTTTTGTAGATGGGGATGACTTTTTCATAAATGTATGCCCATTACATTTCTCCTACATGTAAAAGAGTCTCAAGTTTAGGTACATATGGTGATAACTAGTCTGAATGCTGTAGTGGACACTATGGAGTGGCACTAAATATGTACACTTGGACAGGATGAAAGATATATTTTAATGGACTACAAAGAGTCACTCAGCTTTGGATTAAGCATCAAAGAACTTGAAATTGAAAGCAATTTACGCCCATTTCTACATAAATATATAGCATAGTATAGCCAATGTTTTTAATAACATAATACATAAATAATATTAAACATTAGCACTTGAGTTTGTATATATACTTTTTTTAAATTCAAAATATTGGTAATTTTAAAGGAATAAATGAAATTATACATTAAGTATACACACATGCACCACAGACATGCACACTTGCTCACAGACAACATCACCGACACACACAAAATCATTGATACACAGACAAGCTCATTAGCACAAACACACAAACTTAGAACAGACAAACTCTCTGACACACACAAGCTTACTACAGACAAACTCACTGGTATATACAAAGAAACTTATTACAGATAAGCTCACTGACACACACACACGCTCACACATACAAGCTTACTCACTACAGGCAAACTCACAGGCAGGCACACACATATACACATGCACACAAGATCACTCTCAGTCATGGGATCCATGGTATTTGAAGTATACTTGTACTTTGTACCTGGCTCTAAAGCCAGGGAGCACTGGGAGCAATGGAAGGTTGCCTCATGCATGAGGTTGCCATTGCCGTTTCCTTAGCTCTTCCTTTCGGCAAGACCAACTAGTTGAGGATGGGAGGCAGCACTTGAGTGCAGGTGGTGGGGGCACAAAAAATGTGTAAATTAACCGTAAATTATAGCATAAAAAAGACTATATATATATATATAAACTTACAAGAGATATTGTGGTTAGAGGGATGACTACTATTAATCCGGCCCTTAAATGCCACCATAATACTCTGGCAATGCCTGTTTGATTTCTTTTTAACCTACCATGATGCTAATACTATCTGGTAATCTGGAGGTCCTAGGGATCCCTAACTTGTTTTTAATCTTATTTGCTTGTATATTATGCAGTAGTAGAGTAGGATACGGAAACCAACGGGACACACTATTGACTGTTGTTAGTTGGTTTGCTTTTAGCTCATTAAGTGCCATGGAGGTGTAAAGCTGTTTAAAGTTCTCTTGCTACCTTGTACAGGGATGGTATGTATACACTAATGGCTTGTGACACATTGGAAAGGTTTTAAATGGATGTTGGTGGCTTTTTGAATGTAGATGCCAATAATCCTGTCATTTTACTTCACGTTTATGATCTTTATCATGTGTTACGTGAGATGTTCAATACTCTCTATGGTATCTGTGATATGCTGACTGAATTACACTGTGTCTAACAAGCTGAAAGCATTTGTTAACTAGACATATATGGTTATATATAGGTGTTACATTAGACTGAGTTGTACATCCTCATTATTAAAGGTATGCAATGATATAAAGGACGAAAAAAATGAAACACACACATATTTGATCTTGTGGCTGTAAAAGTTATGTATATTTACATTACTGAATAATGTCTCATTTACCTGACATCGAATGGTATATGTGCATTTTTCACAGCATTCATATTGATACCACCATTTTTAATATGTCGTAATGTATAAAAATGACTGGTTTTGTACCAAAGAATTCTGTTTTCTTTCAAATGCAATCGAAAAATGCTTTTCACCTGTTTTTGTGCCAAGTACATTACAGAATAGGACCATCCTGGTAAAGTAGGGGTATCTTAAGTAAACCATGTGCATCTTGAAAATGCACAAGGTTCACAAGATGATTCACAAAACTGTGAAATGTGATATGTGAAAACTGATAGCATCCTTTTATTTAGCAGGTCCACTATGTGATGAGTGGAACTGCAGCTGGGATCTAAACAACATATTCCATAAACTTGTGCTGCAAGCCTATAGAGGATAAGAGAAACCTCATAGATGTAAACAGGAGTCTTCTGAAGATGCTTAAGCTCTTCCAGGTCCGGGATTGCGATTGGGATATTGTTGGAGTATTTTGCCTGCTGGAAATATTACCCTGTGGATTTATAATACTTGTTCCTGAGCCTTACAGGGATCTAAAGTGGAGATAGGCTGTGTAAGACCAGCTCTCCGCTACACTAATATTTTGCCATTATTGTGAGGACAACTTTTCTCTCTCGCATTTTCAGTAAAAGTTTCTGTGAAATATATGGTTATTAGGAACTGAATCTACAAAGCTAAACTGAACACAAAAGCACAATATCTGAGGAAATTTGTACCAAATCCATTACACAACAACATGAATATCTACCTATATAACAAATGTACAAATCAGATTTTTCACTTAAGTGATTCTTGTCCCTTTTAATTGCTATCAACTATATTACAGCTTTCATGAAAAAAATAAACTAGATCAGAAAATATAATAGAATTGACCTAATGTGAAATGAATTATGAAGCTATGGGAGTAAGAGATCAGAGATATTTAATAGAGACCCTCTAATACCACCATACAAAAGCTGGTGTTGTGCAGTCCACAACTATATCTTTAAATATAGAATCTACTACTTGAATTTACTATTTCATAAATTATGGAGTGTTCCTTTAATAACAGAGCAGTAATGGAATATAAGGCGGAAAGGCAAGCATGATTAGGGATTAATAATGTCATATTGGATTGAGGATGAATAATGGTATATGAAATTGCTAATTAACTAAAGCGTGTAGAAAGAGGAGGGGGTACTTTAGCAATACCCCCTCCATAAAATGCCTGCACCCTGGAGTTGTCGACCCTAAAGACGAGGCTTCCCCAAACTCCGGCCCCAGCATCCTATGAATGAAATGGATAGGCTGAGAATCATGGGAGTTGTAGTTCAGCAACATCTGGAGGGCCAGAGCTTGGGGAAGCCTGCTATAGACACAACGCTGCTACTTATATATTTACATATGTGATAATACTTATATCCTTTTGATAGCTTTCTATTTTTCCATTAATGACGTATTATTTATGGTAACTAACTACCGTTAGTTGTTTTTCTTAGATATCTTTCGCTTTTCACATTCATCATTGAAAACAATCTGCTTTGTGCACTGGCTTCAAATTCAGTGAAAAAAATATTTTAAAAAATTACAATGATTATCAGATGAGGAAATTTGATCATTGTAATGTATTTTTTTTTTTTTTTTTTGGTGAGGGGGGGGGGGGGGTTCACTGAATTTGAAGCCAGTGCACAAAACAGATTGTTTTTAAGGATGAATGTGAAAAGCGAAAGAGATCTAAGAAAAACAACTAACGGTAGAAAAAAAAGAAAAAGAAAAATCAGCTGCTTTAATGCCTCATAATGAATCCAGCACTTACCCCACATATTGATAATTTCTGTTTTAATTATTGATGTTCCCATCCATATTCCATTGGGGGTGCCCAAGTGTAGCATGTTTAGGGTTAAAGGACCACTATAGTGCCAATAAAACATACTTGTTGCATGTGCAGCAAGAGCCGCGTGCGCATTCAGCCAGTCTCATAGGAAAGCATTCTCAATGCTTTCCTATGGACGTTGGTGTCTTCTCACTGTGAAAATCACAGTGAGAAGCACGGAAGTGGCTGGATTAACCCTAATATAAACATAGCAGTTTCTCTCAAACTGCTATGTTTACAGCAAAAAGGGTTAAACCTAGCTGGACCTGGCACCAAGACCACTTCATTGAGCTGAAGTGGTCTGGGTGCCTATAGTGGTCCTTTAAGGAAGACCTGTAGAACTGGGTAAGTACTGTAAATGTCATATGTCACAGGGTATCTAGAGAAAATGTCGAGATGCTGCAGGTGTTTTTATTTATTTAGCCTTCGCAGTGAAAAATCAATGAAAGGAAATACTGTGTGTTGTGCATCTCGGCTATTACTGATTAACAAAGCCTTGCAACCCTAAGAGCACATTCTGTCTGTTATGCATGTAAATGGCAATTATTGCCAGTGCTCTTCCTGTGTGAAAAATTTGAAATGGTACCCTTGTGTGCAATACAATGCGTGTGATGTAATTCGCTTTAGAGAAGTCCCATAATCAAAGATTAGTAGCCTAGACAGAGAAGGACAAGTACGTCCCATAAGACAACACAGTGGCAACCATGTTTAACTTTAATCTTAGTGATATGATTAAATAACATAATTTAACATCACAAGGAACCTATCATTAAAAATGCAATGTTGTGGCTTATAACTTTAAATATATGATACTGGTCTGCATTGAAAGTATTGGTTTAAAAATGGTAGGTTTCCTTTTTTCAAAAACACAGTCACTCATAAAACCACAGCCGTCAGAATGTTTATTAATAAAATCCCAAATGGCAACAGCTAGTTCAATTAAAATTGATGAAATTAAGACTTAAAGTTAGAAAAAAAATAGACATTATATCTATCTATATATATATATATGTGTGTGTGTGTATATATATATATATATATATATATATATATACTGCTCAAAAAAATTAAGGGAACACTTAAACAACACAATGTAACTCCAAGTCAATCACACTTCTATGAAATCAAACTGTCCACTTAGGAAGCAACACGGAGTGACAATCAATTTCACATGCTGTTGTGCAAATGGGATAGACAACAGGTGGAAATTATAGGCAATTAGCAAGACACCCCCAATAAAGGAGTGGTTCTGCAGGTGGTGACCACAGACCACTTCTCAGTTCCTATGCTTCCTGGCTGATGTTTTGGTCACTTTTGAATGCTGGTGATGTGGAATCAATCAATAAATTGATTATCTTGTGTATATGTGTATCTGCCCCCGGCCAAATTAAGAAGTAATGCGTGCACGCTCCTAAAGTAATTCACACCAGATACAGGTTTCGGGTTAATGAAAAACTTGAGGAATGTTTATTCTGAGGGGATGGCATGTCCCTTATAAAGCAAAATTACATCATATGCATTGTCAGAGATAACATGGAATAATACATCTATAATTGGTTAGGTGTTAAGTGGTTTATTTAGTGCTCTTCCTACCGGGTTCGATGTCACTGGTATCTTGGAGGTCTCCCCAAGATTTCAGCGCCATCTTATAATGAGGGTGTTAGTCGATGTCAAAGGGAAACTCCCTAGCGGCCATTTACGGTAAATTACGTAGAAAGTTGAATAATGCTGATTGTAGTTATACTGAGTAAATAGGCATTTTACCAACATGGATTGGGTTAATATTTTTGTCCACAACAGCTGGCGGTGCTTTTACTCTAGTGGTAGCATGAGACGGAGTCTACAACCCACACAAGTGGCTCAGGTAGTACAGCTCATCCAGGATGGCACATCAATGCGAGCTGTGGCAAGAAGGTTTGCTGTGTCTGTCAGCGTAGTGTCCAGAGCATGGAGGCGCTACCAGGAGACAGGCCAGTACATCAGGAGATGTGGAGGAGGCCGTAGGAGGGCAACAACCCAGCAGCAGGACCGCTATCTCCACCTTTGTGCAAGGAGGAACAGAAGGAGAACTGCCAGAGCCCTGCAAAATGACCTCCAGCAGGCCATGAATGTGCATGTGTCTGCTCAAACAGTCAGAAACAGACTCAATGAGGGTTGTATGAGGGCTCGATGTCCACAGGTGCGGGTTTTGCTCACAGCCCAACACCGTGCAGGACGTTTGGCATTTGCCAGAGTACACCAAGATTGGCAAATTCGTCACTGGTGCCCTGTGCTCTTCACAGATAAAAGCAGGTTCACACTGAGCACATGTGACAAACGTGACAGTCTGGAGATGCCGTGGAGAACGTTCTGCTGCCTGAAACATCCTCCAACATGACCGGTTTGGCAGTGGGTCAGTAATGGTGTGGGGTGGCATTTCTTTGGGGGGCTGCACAGCCCTCCATGTGCTCACCAGAGGTATCCTGACTGCCATTAAGTACCTAGATGATTTCCTCAGACCCCTTGTGAGACCATATGCTGGTGCGGTTGGCCCTGGGTTCCTCCTAATGCAAGACAATGCTAGACCTCATGTGGCTGGAGAGTGTCAGCAGTTCCTGCAAGACGAAGGCATTGATGCTATGGACTGGCCCGCTCGTTCCCCAGACCTGAATCCAATTGAGCACATCTGGGACATTATGTCTCACTCCATCCACCGTCACGTTGCACCACCGACTGTCAAGGAGTTGGCAGATGCTTTAGTCCAGGTCTGGGAGGAGATCCCTCAGGAGACCATCTGCCACCTCATCAGGAGCATGCACAGGCGTTGTAGGGAGGTCATACAGGCACGTGGAGGCCACACACACTACTGAGCCTCATTTTGACTTGTTTTAAGGACATTACATCAAAGTTGGATCAGCCTGTAGTGTGTTTTTCCACTTTAACTCCAAATCCAGACCTCCATGGGTTGAAAAATTTGATTTCCATTTTTTAATTTTTGTGTGATTTTTTTGTCAGCACATTCAACTATGTAAAGAAAACGTATTTCAGAAGAATATTTAATTCATTCAGATCTAGGATGTGTTATTTTTGTGTTCCCTTTATTTTTTTGAGCAGTGTATATATGTATATGTGTGTGTGTGTGTGTGTGTATATATATATATATATATATGTCTGTCTGTGTGTGTGTGTGTGTGTGTATATATATATATATATGTATATATATATATATATATATACATATATATATATACATATGTAGTACCTTTTCAGGAGTGACAGTTCACTTTACCCTTGGTTTTTAATGGGATACTCCTCTTTTCTTGTATAATATTTTTGTTGTATAATACAGCTTCACATCAGTAAGGCACAGTCATGTTTTTTTCTGTAAAGGCAATTGCTAGGTAATTAAGTAATTTACCATTTTCTGAAACTGCCCCACCGCTGTTCCGTTAACGCTATTTGTGCTGTTGGGAAATGTTATTGTGGTGTCATATAAAGAAAAATAGGATGTGCTGTAAATGTACTGTGCTCCTTAAATGCTATGAAGTACTACAACTGGGGCAATCACTGTGGAAAACAGTACACCAGGATTTACCTGAGGATGGGTACACCAGCAAGTGCAATGCATTGGTGACCCCTCCCCTTTTTTTGCACCACTTTTTAAACACTCTGATGATTTCCCTTTAAAGTGTCTGGCCAAAAAACAACCTAGAACCCATGTTGACCTAATCGTGTGCTGAAGGTGTATATTTAGTTGACTTAAATACGAACCGTCTAACTGCTCATCAAAATGAGGCTGCAAAGATGCCAAACAATGCAGTGATATAAAATAATTTCATATGACAATATGAAAGGTGAGAATATATATTCCTATTATCTCTACCAATATACATATATTTAACACACCATTACATGAATGTTTTTCTTTTTAAATAGACATCTTTTTGATTCTACTATAGATTTGTGCTCCCATTGCCTGATAAAGTATCCACGTGTTGAAACATTGAATTAAGAAAAAAAAAAAAAATATATATATATATATATATATATAATTAGTAGACAGTAGCTTAGAGGAACACGTCAAGCCCCATAACAACTGCAGGGTGCTCAATGGCTATGGTGCCAAGAGTACCCTGGTGCCCCCTATTAAAGAGGTTCAAATCAATTTAGAATGGTTTGACATCTTACCTCGGGTCCACCAAGCGTCCATACTACTGCTCAGTGAGAGCCAGATGTTCTTGTCACTGAATTAAGGCTAGCAGTGGAGTGATTAGCTCATTGCCTGGTAGCATCTAGCTGGTACTTTCAGTCTATGAGCTATCTCTGCACTACAGGACTTACCTCAGGACGGGTAACAAAAACTCCCGAGCAGGAGTTTCCAGCACTCACTAAGGTCAAATTGTTCCAAATCTCTTTGATTTATTACAAGTGGGGATTCCAGGACACTCCTGGCACCATTACCACTACATTGGGCTGTAGCGCTTATAGTGCTTGGAGTTCTCTTTTAAAACAGGACAGTAGTTATTTTTTATTAGAATTATATTTCAACACTATAAACTTAGACTGATAAGTGATGTTGTGTTGTTAAAGGGTTACTTGCTAGCCTGTTTAGACTAGCAATGCCCTATTAGGTATTGCCAACAGGTGTGTGCCCCCCAAAAACATTAAAAAAAGTATTAACTTACCTGCAGGGCCTTGGGCAGTCCAATCACAGCCATCTTATATAAAACTGTTTCACCAGCTCAGAGAGCATGCATGCAATCTGAGCTGGCGATGAGAATGGGAAGGAAGGGATTAAGGAGGGAGATGAAGACTCTCCATCTGGTGGGTGCAAAATGACATACCTACAGAAACCACTGCCACTTAAGCTTCTCATTGAGACACCATGATGATCCACAGTGTCCAATAGGTACATCCAATGTGCTTATTTCCTAGAAAGGGTACCCCCTCAGGCAAGAGGGGGGAATAGGGAAAGATTCTCCTAAAGGAGAAGCACATTGGGCGCTCCTATTGGACACAGTGGCCCCTCATGGTCTCAATAGTCGTACACCATTAGTACTTCATTTACCTCTTCCTAAGCACTATTGATTGACTATGATACATGGTACAGGTTTGATTTAGTTATTTTATATTGTTCCTGTATCTTTACGATTCTGTATTTCCATCTGTTCTTTCTCTGGTAGAAGACTTTCCTTTCTTCCCAATCATTTTATATGATTTGGCTGTTACCTACACATTCCTTGGTTAGTGGTTTATATACTAGGGGTTGATGTTTTCCTAGTTTATATGTATATAGTATTCTTGTTTTTGTCTGTACTTGCTTGATTGACCATATTTGTATCCACACATTATTGGGATGGGGTTCCTTCTTGGCTGTGTAAATATTATTTGTTTTTATTGCATGATTTGCCTTGTTTCTATTTGTTCTTCCTTCCCTGGAGGGTGAATGTGACAGAACCATCTGTCTGCTGGATTTTTGCCCGTTCGTCTGTTTGTCCCCCGTTCGTATGAATGGCTGGTTTCTATAGCCCAGCCATTCGAATGACTCTTTTTTCCTGAACAAATCTGCCGAACGAACGGCCACCCAAGTGAGGAGTGTGCTGCTGGTTAACAAAGTGATCCCAATTAGAACGTTGTGGTTAACCGCAGACACTTCTCAATTAAACCGAACTCAGGGTGGTCGTCGTTCGTATGTCGACCACGAGGCAGCGGCCATTTTAAATCATGCGAACGCCCAGCGGTGTTTGGCTCTATTTCTATGGAACTGAAAACGGACACTTTTTCTGCCGAACACCGCTGAAACAAGGGAACGCCTGGCTGCCTCCACGAAAGCATGCGAACACCGGCCGTTCGGGAGATTGAGAGCATACAAAAGACTTAACCCAGATAGCCCTCCCATGGAGTCATTCGTATACCGAAAGACTGTAAGAACTTTGACTCCATGGCGATTGAACTATGTGTGTGGGATCTGAGCGCTATTCGCTAATAATATGCACTCAGATCCAGGCTATCTGGGGACATGTAATACTAACGGGAAATGTTCAGTTTTCATGTAGTTATGTATTTTTATGTCTTTTATTATTTTATGTTTAAGATGGCGACTGTCCTTGTCCTGGAGTTAATTGAGTTACTTGGTAATTAACTCCAGGGCAGAGGGGAGGGAATCAGAATGCACTGTGGGTAAAATATGTGACTGTGTGTCTGAAATGTCCTTCTATCTGTCTGTAGTTTAAGTCTCCCATTTGGTCCCCTAGGGGAGTGTCCACCAGGTGGGAGACCTGCATAAATACGGGCAGGTAGCCCACAGTAAAACCAGATCTTATTTGACCCTCAATGCGGAGCTTCTGTCTCGTTATTGGGGGGATTTCTTCTTCACGTTTAGAGACTGCTGGATGGAATGAAAGCCGCTTTGGGGATATTATTGTTCGACGGTTACCAGCAGTTCGTATATTGCCATTCGGGAGTTAGGAGCCGTTCGTGGATTTCGATCGGGAGATTGCCGCTTCCCCTGCATTGGGTTCGTGTGTTACAGAGTAAGCGAACGGAGACTGTACTGCAGCCGGGGAAGGTTTACTAAACGGCGGTTTTGCCTAAAGACACTGGAGGTGTCTTAACAATTGGTGGCAAGCGACGGGATGAATCCTACAGCACTGGAGGTCAGCTACAAGACATGCAGTACGAGGAATTAAGGCGTGCTACACTTAAGGACATATTGGAACGCCGAGGAAGGTCAGCAAGCAATTTAAAGAAACGGGAGATTATTGCTTTGCTAATGGAGATGGATGCAGCAACGGGAATGGAAAGAGTCAACGTGCCCAGTACCTTGGATTTAACACCCGAGGAAATACAATTCAACCGGGCAGTGCAAATAAGGCTGGCACATTTTGGCCCCAACCCCTCAGCTGACATCGTGGTTCGTGTGCAGGCAGCAGTTGCAGCACAGCAGGCGCTCCGGGAAAGAGGAGCTGCAGCAGCAGAGGTACCGTATGATAATAATGTGGTTGCTAGAAAGAAGGTACCTTTTGCTGCATTTAAAAATTTTGTGGAAACAGAGGGAGAGATTGATGGATTTTTAGCAGACTTTGAGAGGCAGTGTGCGCTACATCAGGTACCTGCAGATGAATGGGTCACCATCCTGTCTGGGAAATTATCTGGCCGGGCTAGTGAGGCGTTTCGGGCCCTCCCAGAGGAGGAGATCACCAGCTACCGGGCCGTGAAAGAGGCGCTCCTAGCCAGGTATGCGGTGACCCCAGAGGCGTACAGGCGGAGGTTTAGAGAAACCAACAAGCTGGTTGGGGACTCTTATGTAGAGTGGGCCTGCAGAGTCCATCGTACCGCAGCCCACTGGATGGCTGGATGCCAAGCGGTAACTGGGGAGGAGGTATTACAAGTGTTCCTGCTGGAGCACTGTTTTGATAGACTACCTGCTGGGGTCCGGGAATGGGTCAGAGATAGAAAACCCGAGGCTGCCCGTCTGGCAGACGAATACACGGATGCCCGCAAGTTGGATGGTACAGCTGCTAAAGCCCCTGCCAGACTGGAGTATCGACCAGCAGTAATACCCGCTCCTTCAGTCTACCAACCCCCAGTACACTGTACCCCAGCCGCACCACCAGCTAACAATTATGTGCAGCCAGCCCGATTTAATGCCCGTGAGTATTCCCAACCCATCCGGTGCTTTGGGTGCAAGCAGTTGGGGCACAAGCGTCCTGAGTGCCCACTGAACAGTGCCAACCAGGCTCAGTCCTGGAGGAGACCAGTCAATGGAAACCAGCGCCCACCTCAGCCTGCTGCTCACTGCCTAGAGCAGGAGGAATTCTGGGGCATCCTACACGAGGCAGACCCAGTACAAGCAGCTCACCAGGATAATTGCCAGCAACATCGGCAAACTGTGAAGCTGAATGGCAGAGTGGTAAATGGGCTGAGAGACACAGGAGCCACGATGACACTGCTCCAAAAGAACTTGGTCTCAGAGCATCAACACACTGGGGACACTGTGGCAGTAAGGGTAGCAGGGGGTGCCGTGTTTCGCTTACCTGTTGCCCGGGTACACTTGGATTGGGGAGTGGGCGCTAGACATGTGAATGTGGGGGTGATGAAAGACTTGCCCGCAGATGTTCTTTTGGGAAACGATTTGGCCCCTTTGGTTTCAGCCTATGCTCCGATGGGCCCTGCAGATGTGAACCCAGTGACCACCCGTGCCCAGACCCGTGCTGCCGGAATCAGCCCACTTGCTGATGAGACCCAGGTAAGATCTCCTTCCCCGACTGGTACCCCAGATCAGGTCCCCTTAAGCTGGGATTCCCCGGAGGAGTTTGGGAGAGAAACCCGGGCAGATCCGACCCTCCAAAGATACAAAGACAGGGCAGAGGCTGGAGAGGAAGGAGTAGATGGGGAACGGTATGAGTGGGTGGGGGACAGGTTATATAGGATCCCTAAACCTTCCCAGAAGAGTGTTGCCTCTCCGCCGAATCGCCAGTTAGTGGTACCTGCTAAGTACCGGCAGGAGATTCTGCGGATAGGGCATGATGTTCCATTAGCTGGACTTCTAGGGTCCCGCCGCACAGCCTATAGGATCGCACAGAATTTCTTTTGGCCAAACTTCAACCAGGCTGTGCGGATGTACTGCAGCACGTGTGACACATGTCAACGGGTAGGAAAGCGGGGGGACCACCCTAAGGCTAGGCTATTATCGATGCCTATTATAGGGGAGCCCTTTGCCCGCATAGCCGTTGACATCGTGGGTCCACTGGCCAGGGCTAGTCCATCCGGTAAGAAGTATGTTCTTACCGTGGTGGACTATGCCACCCGCTATCCAGAGGCAGTAGCGCTGTCTAACATAGAGGCAGAGACGGTTGCTGATGCCCTGGTTAGAATTTTTACTAGGGTCGGGTTCCCTAAGGAGATTCTCTCCGACCAGGGAACCCAATTCACCGCTGTGCTCACCCTACCACCCACAGACTAACGGTCTCTGCGAGCACTTTAACGGTACCCTCAAACAGATGCTGAGGACCTTTACAGACACTTGCAGAGACTGGGAGAGATTCCTGCCTCATCAATTATTTTCGTATAGAGAGGTGCCCCAGGAATCTACTGGGTTCTCCCCCTTTGAGTTGCTGTATGGGAGAAGGGTCCGCGGACCCCTAGATCTCATTAGAGGCCACTGGGAGGGGGAGACAGAGCAAGAGGGGACCCCCATTGTGCCATATGTTCTGGAACTCCGGGACCGCATGGAGAAACTGTCCCTGATGGTAAGGGAGAATCTCCAGGCGGCCCAGGGGAGACAGAAGAGATGGTACGATCAGGGTGCCCGACAGCGGGTCTTCCAGGTTGGGCAAAAGGTATTGGTGCTCAAACCCGTGAAGGCCAACAAGATGCAGGCATCTTGGCAGGGCCCGTACAAGGTAGTGGCGCAGATCTGCGACACTACTTACTTGATAGCCAGCTGTGCAGATGAGAGGATCCAGCGGTCCTTTCATGTGAACATGCTGAAAGAGTACCAGGAGAGACCTGAGAATATTGCAGCAGTATGTGCCCCAGCTGCAGATGATTCTGAGAATTTACCCCTTCCAGATCTATTAGAAAGGGATTCCCAGACTGACCTTACTACCTTGGTACAGCTAGGGGACCGGTTGAACCCCACAGAAAGGGTACAGGCGCAGCAGTTGTTATGGGAGAAGCAGGCGACGTTCTCCCAGGAACCAGGTTATACCACCCTAGCTGTGCATAAGGTAGAGACCCCTGGACAGACCCCGTTACGACAGCCCCCCTACCGTATCCCTGAAGCAGTCCGTGAAGGAATGCGGAAGGAGATACAGGAGATGACCCAACTTGGGGTTATCGAGCACTCCGACAGCCCTTGGGCCTCGCCTGTAGTCCTGGTGCCAAAGAAAGATGGGACCACCCGGTTCTGTGTGGACTACAGGCGACTCAACGAGCGGACCACCACTGACGCCTACCCAATGCCCCGGGTAGACGAATTACTAGATCGTATTGCCAGGGGGCGATATCTGACCACCATAGACCTGTGTAAGGGCTACTGGCAGATCCCCCTGGCCGAGGATGCTATCCCCAAGTCGGCATTTGTCACTCCATTTGGCCTGTACCAATTTAAGGTCATGCCTTTTGGGATGAAAAATGCACCGGCTACCTTCCAACGGATGGTGGATAGACTCCTGGATGGCTTCCAAGAATTTGCCTGTGCATACTTGGATGACATTGCGATTTACAGTTGGTCCTGGGAGGAACACCTGGTACATGTAGGGGTAGTGCTGGATACAATTCGGGCCGCTGGCCTGACATTGAAGCCAGAAAAGTGCCATCTAGGTATGGCTGAAGTACAGTACCTGGGTCACAGAGTGGGGTGTGGGAGCCAGAGGCCAGAGCCAGCCAAGGTAGAGGCAGTGGCTAACTGGCCCACACCTACTACTAAGACCCAGGTATTGGCCTTCTTGGGGACGGCAGGGTACTATAGATGTTTTGTCCCTGACTACAGCGCTATTGCTAAGCCCCTGACAGATCTGACAAAGAAGAACTTGCCTAAGCAGGTCCTGTGGTCTCCGGCTTGTGAAGCTGCGTTCCAGGCACTGAAGCAGGCTCTTGTGAATGCCCCTGTCTTGGCTGCCCCAGTCCCTAACAAACGCTTTCTCGTCCATACAGATGCTTCCATGTATGGACTGGGGGCTGTGCTGAGCCAAGTCGGGGAAGATGGAGGAGAGCACCCTGTCGCATATCTCAGCAGAAAGTTGTTACCCAGAGAAGTGAGTTATGCGGCAGTGGAGAAGGAGTGTTTGGCCTTGGTCTGGGCATTGAAAAAGTTAAGTCCCTATTTGTATGGGCAAGAGTTTTCCCTGGTGACGGACCATAACCCACTCGTTTGGCTTAACCGGGTCTCAGGAGACAATGGGAGACTGCTGAGATGGAGCTTGGCACTACAGCCCTATAATTTTACCATCAGCTACAGACCCGGTAAGCTGAATGGAAATGCAGATGGGTTATCACGACAAACAGACGTTTCCATCACCTCGTAGTCCGGTCATCCCCAAGTTGACCCGCCACAGGGTCAAGCCGGGTCTGCCGGAGTGTCCCACAAGGAGGGAGCCGTGTGACAGAACCATCTGTCTGCTGGATTTTTGCCCGTTCGTCTGTTTGTCCCCGTTCGTATGAATGGCTGGTTTCTATAGCCCAGCCATTCGAATGACTCTTTTTCCCGAACAAATCTGCCGAACGAACGGCCACCCAAGTGAGGAGTGTGCTGCTGGTTAACAAAGTGATCCCAATTAGAACGTTGTGGTTAACCGCAGACACTTCTCAATTAAACCGAACTCAGGGTGGTCGTCGTTCGTATGTCGACCACGAGGCAGCGGCCATTTTAAATCATGCGAACGCTCAGCGGTGTTTGGCTCTATTTCTATGGAACTGAAAACGGACACTTTTTCTGCCGAACACCGCTGAAACAAGGGAACGCCTGGCTGCCTCCACGAAAGCATGCGAACACCGGCCGTTCGGGAGATTGAGAGCATACAAAAGACTTAACCCAGATAGCCCTCCCATGGAGTCATTCGTATACCGAAAGACTGTAAGAACTTTGACTCCATGGCGATTGAACTATGTGTGTGGGATCTGAGCGCTATTCGCTAATAATATGCACTCAGATCCAGGCTATCTGGGGACATGTAATACTAACGGGAAATGTTCAGTTTTCATGTAATTATGTATTTTTATGTCTTTTATTATTTTATGTTTAAGATGGCGACTGTCCTTGTCCTGGAGTTAATTGAGTTACTTGGTAATTAACTCCAGGGCAGAGGGGAGGGAATCAGAATGCACTGCGGGTAAAATATGTGACTGTGTGTCTGAAATGTCCTTCTATCTGTCTGTAGTTTAAGTCTCCCATTTGGTCCCCTAGGGGAGTGTCCACCAGGTGGGAGACCTGCATAAATACGGGCAGGTAGCCCACAGTAAAACCAGATCTTATTTGACCCTCAATGCAGAGCTTCTGTCTCGTTATTGGGGGGATTTCTTCTTCACGTTTAGAGACTGCTGGATGGAACGAAAGCCGCTTTGGGGATATTATTGTTCGACGGTTACCAGCAGTTCGTATATTGCCGTACGGGAGTTTGGAGCCGTTCGTGGATTTCGATCGGGAGATTGCCGCTTCCCCTGCATTGGGTTCGTGTGTTACAGAGTAAGCGAACGGAGACTGTACTGCAGCCGGGGAAGGTTTACTAAACGGCGGTTTTGCCTAAAGACACTGGAGGTGTCTTAACAGTGAATAATGTTCGTTTTGTGCTAAATCACTATCTTGTGTAGTTATTAGACCGTGTTTCAGCAGATGTCTATATTTGTTTGTTGCCTAGCTTCATGACGTCACGCACAACATCAATACGCATCACGTGATGACCACAGCATGATAGTAGATGCGACAAGATGGCAACCAGAAGCCAGGAGGAACCCACATCTTCACTTTGGGCAGAGGGGGTGGCTATGGACTCACTTATTATGCACATTTTCTATTTAAACGGCTGAGTGTTCTGGATGGGGAGGCTCATGATGCATTGACAAAGAAATTACCCCAAATTTTTTGTTTTATATTTGTCTTTCAAATAAATGATAGTAGCACTTTGTTTGGTGTACAAAGCAACTATTTGCACATCCTCTTTTTTTCTATTTGATTTGTGGCCATTAAAGAAGGAAATATTTACATATTATATTTATATTCTATTAGCCTTACTGTGACAGAAGCTCCCAATGACATGACCTTTTGGAGATGCTTGAAGGCAAGCCTCTTACCCACAGACTGTGGACCTGGTCCAAAGAGCCCCTGAAAGGCTTTTCAAAAGGCTTTGAAAAACAAACTATTCATTGTGTTATGGGCAAATGCAAATATTACAAGTTTTAGAATAAAATATTGTATTCCTCAAACTGTGTACTTTGTCTTTAAGAGATATTGCAAACTGACAAGGTGTTAGAAATGGAACATATTGTTTTTCATACATGTTTCATTAAGCAATAACCTCTTACTTACCTTCAGTGCATAATATGTTTACGCTATTTTGTCCCAAACGAAATACAATAACAATAATGCATAAACAAGCTTCAAGGTTATGCTATGACTCTTTCAGTACATAATATACTGTGGTAACCCTAAGTACATAAAGATGTTCAGACTTTAAGATGCCATCTTGACCTAAGTCAGGAAAATTACCATGACGTGTACACCCTTTAGTTATGGCCTTGTATTTTTTCCAAGTTACATAGTTACATAGTTACATAGCTGAAAAGAGACTTGCATCCATCAAGTTCAGCCTACCTCACATTTGTTTTTTGCTGTTGATCCAAAAGAAGGCAAAAAAACCCAGTTGAAGCACAATTTTGCAACAAGCTAGGAAAAAAATTCCTTCTTGACCCCAGAATGGCAGTCAGATTTATCCTTGGATCAAGCAGTTATTACCCTACATTGAAAGATTATATCCTTGAATATTCTGTTCTTGCAAGTATGCATCTAGTAGCCGTTTGAACATCTGTATGGACTCTGATAAAACCACTTCTTCAGGCAGAGAATTCCACATCCTGATTGTTCTTACAGTAAAAAAACCTTTCCTTTGCCTTAGACGAAATCTTCTTTCTTCCAGTCTAAATGCATGGCCTCGTGTCCTATGTAAAGTCCGGTTTGTGAATAGATTTCCACACAATGGTTTGTATTGGCCCCGAATATATTTGTATAATGTTATCATATCCCCTCTCAGGCGACGTTTTTCTAAACTAAATAGGTTTAAATTTGTTAACCTTTCTTCATAGCCGATATGTTCCATTCCTTTTATTCATTTTGTAGCCCGCCTCTGCACTTTTTCTAGTGCCATAATATCCTTCTTTAGAACAGGTGCCCAAAATTGCACAGCATATTCAATATGGGGTCTTACCAGTGATTTATAAAGAGGCAAAATTATATTCTTGTCCCGAGAATGAATGCCCTTTTTCATGCATGACAATACCTTACTGGCCTTGGCCACTGCTGATTGACATTGCACATTTTTGCATAGTTTGTTGTCTATAACAATTCCCAAGTCCTTTTCATGTGTTGTTATCCCTAATTCGCTTCCATTAAGGGTATACGTTGCTTGTGTATTCTTTACGCCGAAGTGCATAACTTTGCATTTTTCAACATTAAATTTCATCTACCATTTGAGTGCCCAGTCCCCCAGTCTATCTAAATCCCTCTGCAGCAAAGTAATATCTTGCTCACATTGTATTATTTTACAAAGTTTTGTGTCATCTGCAAACACTGAAACATGACTTTCAATGCGGTCTTCAAGATCATTTATAAACATGTTAAATAGAAGGGGTCCCAGAACAGACCCCTGAGGGACACCACTTGCCACCTCTGTCCAGCTTGAAAATTTACCATTAATGACAACTCTTTGTACTCTGTTTTTAAGCCAATGTTCTACCCAAGAACAAGCATTTTCATCTAGACCATTTCCTTGAGTTTGAACACTAATCTATTGTGTGGAACTGTATCAAATGCCTTGGCAAAATCCAAATAGATCACATCCACGGCAACACCCTGATCTATACTTCTACTTACTTCTTCGTAGAACGCAATCAAGTTAGTTTGGGAAGTTAAGGGAGGTCCTAAAATGAATAAAAGTAAAAGAAGTTACTTTTTCATATATGAACTACGGTGACCCTAAAATGAAGACACCTAAGGTATAAATAGGTGTACTTTTAAATGTTAAGGGACAGAGAAGAAACTAGGAGAAGAACGCTGCTCTATCTTAAAATGACAGAGAGGCTGACATGATGACATGTTCAGGAGGTATGTTAATCTATTATTGATATTTGCAAGCATTTAGTTTAATCTGATAAACTCTGCTATAAATTATTGTAATGGATTTTATGTCTATATTTATATTTTTATATAATAAATATCTAAAAAGGCAAAACTTTATTGCTTCCAAGACAATCCTTATATTATATTTTATTCTCAATTATTTATATATTTTAAATAGAGGATCTCTTACCAACTATATAAAATTATGGCAAAGATATCTGTATGGTTAGCCCCCACTAAGTTCTATGCTTTAAGACATTATAGTGGTAAATAAGGGAACCAGCCGCGGTTACAATTGTTACTTGATAACTCTGCAAAGCCCCCTGCTGGCTGACAAATGTGGACATTTGCATAATGCTTGAATGCAAATGAGGGCAACCAAATAAGTAGTTAAATGTATATTATTACTTTTTAGTGTGTTTGAAAATGCATTACATAGTTCATGTAATAAATATAATTGCTCATTCTCCAATGTTCTATGTATTTGTATTATACATGTTTGTCACCACATGTTTAAATACCGGTTCCAAAAGGCTAGTCCTTGTCCAAAATGAAGAATTCTATGTTAGTTCTTCTTGGAACTTTGTGTCCGCTTAGGATTTGTTTAAGGATCCCAGAAAAAGACTCTTTGGACCTGTTGGCTGGCTGATTGATTGATGTCTGTAGCCAGTGAAGAGTTAAAAAGAGAGCTAGGCCTGAAAGTTGCAAGTGTGTTTGTAAAGGCAGGAGCTAATAACACTGCAGGCAGAGGTGTAGATACCTGCCTAGAAGGAGTGCTGCAGAGGAATAGGCAGAGGGGAAAATACCTGCCTGGAAGGACAGAGCTGCAGAGTGGTGCTTATGCTTAGTCTTTTTTTTTTTTTTTTTCTTTAAGAAAGTTACCCTGAAAAAAGCCCACAAGTGACAGACCCACTTAAAAACGTTGGTGACAAATTCCCTTTAATCTAATACTCAAGAATCTGAGTTAGCAGAGTGACAGGAATAATAAAACTCTTATAATTTATCTTGGTAAGTTTTATATTTAGAAACTGCTCTAATGCAATTTTGCCAAAATTACTGAATGTCAGTTATATTTCATCAGCAAAGTAGGTGGATCTATCAAATGTTTAAACCATATTGCAACGAATTACAAGATATTAGTTTGTTTATTCAGAAAATTAAATTAAAGAATGTGACTATATAATTCACCATGAGTGCATATTGCAGAATATGTTTACCAACTAGACCTAGAGGTTAATAGAAACACAAACAAGGAAGAGAGTAGATTTAGTGAGAATACATAATGCATGCAGATCAAATATCTCCCCCTCCTGTTACATAACCTACATATTGCATGAACACAAATGATAAATCATTAGTTAACAGGGCACCTGCATCTAATACATAAATGACTATGACAGAAACAGGACTTTAACAGGATTAATATTGATAGAATTAAGAAGATATTTCTTAAAATACAATTTGTAAACCTCAAATATTAAAGAATGGCTGGGCAATCTACCCCAGCCATCTAGAATCAGACTACAATTACTGTCACACTAAGCTACAGGGAAATAGAACAACAAACATTATGGAGCATTATTACTGAAAATAGAGATATTGCAGGAATAACGCTCTCCAATACAATTTACAATGAAGCTCTACTGTTGCTTGTTTTGTATAAAGTCAAAGGCGTTCTGCACACGAGTAAGTTTACGTGGCAGCACACCAGAAACAACAAAACATGGAGGCCCTAAGATGTCATAACATAGGGTGGAGGCATAAAAATATATTTATTGGCGATCAAAAGGGACAAAAAAAAAAACCCTATTGGCCTTAGTCATGTATCACAACAAAGGCCGCTAGGTCGAAACGTTGTATCTTTTTATTTGGTCCTTTTTGATCTGCAAAAAATCTATATTTGTTTGCCTTCACCCTATGTTGTGACGCCTGCGTACCTCTATTTTTGTTGTTGTTTGTTTTGTGAGTCTAGCAGAACTACCACGTAAATGCAAAAGTGTTCAATTTCATTGTTGTAGGGTAGGCTTCCTTTAACTCCGGCCCTCAAGATGTTGCTACAACTCCCATGATTCTCAGCCTGTCTATTTCATTCATAGAATCATGGGAGTTGCAGTTCAGCAACATCTGAAGGGCTGGAGTATGGGAAAGCCTGTTGTAGGTGATGCCTGAGATTGATAGGCACTGTGGTGGGTACTGACTGCAAACAATGATGGTTGGGGTAGAATCTGGTGGAGGGTGATGAAAGTTACACTCGATTGTGCAACAGCTGAGATGGAATTAGTCAATAACTCTCTGCAACAGTTTTCCATTGGGTTCATGCTAGACAAATTACATTACATGGAATTGTTAGAATTCGGATGCAGTCATGACGTGTCACATCTCACCCTGCATTGCAGACCTACTCTGCAGATAAATTAGTCCTTATATTAAGTAAACATGGCTCACACGGAAAGTGGATAAATCTGTGTGCTTTGAGAGGAACAGGAGACGGCAGGGATTAGGTAGCAGTCCGAGGCGTACTAATAAGAGTCTCCCTGGGAAATATCTCCAGCTGCGTTCATATATCACACATCCTCACTTTCTATTGATTTTTTTCCCCTGCTGTGGGAATGACCTGTTTACTGACAATATTCATTGGTTATACCCAGCCTAAGCAAACTGCACAGATGTATCACTATCAATGTACTTACTGTAGTTTAAAATTAAATTAGCAAGTCAAGATACGCATTGTAAGCTACATTTTATTACATTTTCATTCATTGCACTGGAATTGTGAATGCGTTTATATATTTTTATGAGAAAAATAATTACATTTTAAATGGTTGGACCCCCTGTCTCTCGAGAGGGGGGGTGCGGGCGGGGAGCGACTGCACAGGTTGTCAAGTGATCAGTGGTGCAGATCTAAAAAAATCCTCAGTTCTTTTGTTTCGCCACTTGAGGATTTGCAGAAATAGATGTAAAGGTCATCTTGGTTTGGCTAGCTAAACAAACATTATCACTTCTATACTACAGGATAATGTCACGGCTGAGTGCACACTCCTGTGTACTGATTCTGTGATACTCTTTTGGCTAAATTGGCTAATAGTAATTCGCTCTGCTAGGGGATCTGTATACAGTGCTATGTGTGCCCCTACTATCAGACTTGCGGCCCCTCTTTAGAGACGAGAATAGGCATTGATTTATTGGCGCAATCTATAGATTTTTTTTTTTAAACAGTCAACAGGCCAATGGATTGATCCAGGCATTCATATAGCTAATTGGAACAAGACATAGATTGACCACATGCTGATATTAACAATGATGAGTTTTGGGATTTAATTGAGTTAATTATGACTTAGCTTAATGTGACAAATGATGAATTGTCATCACAATGCTGTTTGGGAAAAGAGTGATGCATAACAAATGATAAAACATGGTAAATATAGGTAGTAAATGATTACAGAAAAATCTAATACATGTATTGCTTTGTCCTTCCATTCCAATGTGAACTTGAAAGAATCTAAAATAGAGAAATTTATTATGTGCAAAACCAAAAATGTTGTCTGTGCTGGAGTAGCCAGCAACCTGGGATGGGGGGTGGGAGGGGACCTGCAGTGCCAAAAAACAGTTTGTTTTCCTGGCACTGGAGAGTCTCTTTAAAGCATTGGCGTTTTGTAGACTTTTTCAGGGTTTAACACACTTCTAGTAGCTATCTTACTGACATCCTCTAGAGGGGCTTCCCTATGAGAACTGAGTCAGAGTCGGTTCTTAATCAAATGATGCTCCTAGAGAACATTTGAATGTCACAGTACTTCTGGTTTTGGTTAGGTTGAGATCACCAATCTTGATCTGCCAGGGAGGCTGTGCAACCGCAGAGAGACCAGTACAGCAAGGGAGTAAAGGTAAGTAAATCTTAAATTGGGTGAGGACACTAAAATAGTTTGGGGAACTGTAAAACATTCTATTTGTTTGAGGTGTGGTTGATGTTGAATGACATTAACAGATGTATATCTGATATACATAACAGATATATAACAGAAAAATACATATAAAATATTTTGTCTGTGTAAGGGAGACAATGAAACACAGATCCTGAGACACAGGACGTCAGGGGCAGAGTGTCTCTGCATATCATCAGCTGTTGACCAATTTAACATCAATGACATAGCAAGAACTGACTTTGTATTTGCGAAGCAAGAAGAATAAATCTCTTTTATAAGAAAAGTGAAACACATGTATATTAAAATCATGGTGAGCCCCCCAACAAGAAGAAAAAGAATATACATACATAAGAATTATTATTGCAAGATTAATTTTTTTCTACAGTAACATAGCTTTAGAAATTCATGGTTGTATTCCTAATGCTATAGTGTTCCTTTAAGACGCAGTTATATTTAATGTCTTGATCACAATCTGGTCTCTAATCTATTGCATTCACGGAATCACAGCTCTATAGATTTGTGGACAGTTGTAAACAGGCCTTGAGGCAAGTTCAATAAGGTCAGATCATACTTGCCCCCTGTGCCTTACCAATTTTTACCTGAGTCTGAACACATAAATATTTGTCCTCTTAAAGGATGACGGTAACAGTGAGTTGAATATTTGGAATCTAAATATTCAACTGAGTATAGGGAAAGAATTGGTTATACACGCTGATCAGCCACATCATTAAAGCCACATAGCTAATTTTGTGTAGGTTCCCCCTACCCCATGTTGCCAAAACAGCACTGATACTTCAAAGCATGGACTCCACTCCACAAGAACTTTGATTGTGTACCGTGGTATATGGCACCTAAAATTAGCGTCAAATACTTTAAAGCGGCATTGTCATGACTGAATCTCGGTTTTTTTAACCCCCCTTCCCGACTCCACTACATCTAACTGAACCCCTAGTGACCCCCAAATGCCCCTAAGCCCCCCATAATACCTATTTTTATCTTTATTTTCTGCCCCAATCTATATTCAGGGTGCCGCCATCTTTGTGTGGGTAGAGGAAGTCCCTGTGGGACACGTCATCTGCCCACACTAGACAGACTGTAAGATTCCCACACATGCCCAGTGAAACACTTGGGCATGCGAACGGGAATTTCATCTATTCATTCATTGGTCAGAAAGATGAATGAATGGATATTTCAGACGAACAAACAAACACTGAGTATCAGTGTTTGTTTGTTCGTTCAGTTTATTACAAGGAGTTTGCTACCGGCACGCAGTTCCCTCCTTGTAATATGTAAAGATAGAAGCGGCAGGGAGCAGTGCTCCCCACCACTTCCTAAACCCCCCATGTCCTCCCTCACTCTATGGGGGTGTAAAATGACACAGAGCGCTCTGATTGGGTTCTTTGGAACTATCCCACGCTGTGTAAAATGACACAGAGCACTGTGATTGGATGGATTTTAAGCCCACCAATCAGAGTGTTATGAGTCAAATTACACAGCGTGGGAAAATTCCAAAGAACTTTCCCACGCTGTGTAAAATGACAAAGAGCACTCTGATTGGCTTAAACCAACCAATCAGAGTGTTCTTAGCCTAATTGCAATCGGGGAAAGGCTTTATTAGCCTTCCCTCGCCCTGCAGAGCTCAGTCTGAGCGGAGCCCTCCATGGGTGAAGATGGATTATTTTTTTTTAGCGTCAGGTTTTTTCTTTTTAATCAGTTTTTTTTTTTGCGCTTGGGTTTTTTATTTTATTTTAAGTTCGACGGGTATGATGGTTTTTTATTTGGCCTTTTTTGGGGCTGAAAAATAAATATTTTAGAAAATCTTTCCCCCTCACTTTTTTAGGGTGAGGGAGGAAGGTAGGGGGTAACTTTTTATTTGGGTGGGGGGGTGACTAGTACCCCTAGTCACCATGATTAGGGGGGGAATTTTCCTTTTAGGGCCCCCACCCGCCGCTCAGGTTTTTTTGTTTTTTTTACAACTGCTCACTGTTTACTAGACATGTCCCTACTCGTGGTATAGCCAGTAGGGGCATAATTTACTAATACTAAGTAACCTTTACTTAGTATTAGTAAATGTGGCTGAAAGAGCAATTTAGTTCTTTCAGCCTTTTGGGAGATAGCTCCCCAATACCGTGGGAATTAGGGAGTTATCTACTAAGCGGCTGCAAGATGCAGCCGCCGCAATGAATAGGATCGGAGTTTCATTCATTCAAATGAAATTGCAATCTGAACAAAGTCCCGAATTGCATTCTAACACAAATGGAGAAACTGTTCTCATTCTGTTAGGACGCAATTTGGCAGTTTTGCTGGCGTTCTGTCTAAGTGACAGGACGTTCGGCAACACTGACAGGAAGCATTGTGGGAACAGGGAGGAAAGCTAAGGATTTTGGGAAAATAGCTCTGACCACCGGAAACAAAGCACACTTTGCTCCTCCGCTGGTCACCGCTGGTCATGGCAATAGAAGCCTTCATAAGACAAAATAGTCCCTACTTTTTCAAATTTTAAAGAAAACTAGAGCAGACAGGAAGAAATGAAGAACAGATGCTGAGAGAGGGAGAGAAGAGGAATCGATTGGGGAAAGGTAAGTTTGGTATGACAGTGCCGCTTTAAGTCCTGCAAGTTGGGAGTTTGAGCCTCCATGGATCAGATTTGTTGTTCCAGCACATCCCACAGATGCTCAATTTGATTGAGATTTGGGGAATTTAAAAGTCGAGGCAACACCTTAAACTCTTTGCAATGTTTTTCAAACATTCCTGAACAATTTCAGCATCCCACAATCATCTTTTCTCCAGGTAAATAACACACACGCACCTGACCATCCATTTGGTCTAAAAGCAAATATGATTCATCAGACTAGGCAACTTTCTTCCATTGCTTCATTGTCCAGTTCTCACAATCACATTCCCATTCAAGGCACTTTCTGTGAGGGACCGGGGGCATCATAGATACTGTGACTGGTCTGCGGCTACGCAGACCTATATGTAGAAAACTTTGATGCCCAATATGCTCTTACACCGTTCTATCATGGCCAGCATTAAGTTTTTTTCAGCAATTCAGTTAAAGCAGCTCTTCTGTGGGCTTGGACCCGTCAAAGTTCTTGTGATTGTCTGTCCCCACTCTTCCATGCAAACATGGTGCTTCATTTATACTGGCTGCAATTTATTTACACTTGTTAATGTGATTGGTTGCTATTGATTTTACTTTTATTGGTCGACTTGTGGTTACTTTATAAACTAATACATGTGTAAAAATCCTGTGTGTGTCTCAATAAAGCATCGCTTTAGCAAGTGTCTGGCTGATACTTGTGGAGGAATTGGAGAAACTCTACCCCTTCTGCTGAAGCTTTCCCTCATCACTAGCAGTCACGAAGAGCTGGAAATAAAGTCTCTCTACTATATTTTCCACTTAGGAGAAGGGACACGCACAGGGAGAAATCAGTGACGTCGCTAGGAGGGACCAGAGGGGGCCATGGCCCCCCCTACATCATGCTGTGCCCCCCCCTGTGCCCCCCAAATGCCAGCAACTTGCTGGCCATGTGCTTAAATTCTATTCCCTCGGACTGTAACAGTGTGTGACAGCCTGAGGGAATGCAGGACAGAGGAGCTGGAACGCTACTGGGTGTTTTCAGCAGTTTCCCCGGCACAGGCCCTGCCCCGCAAATTAAGCCCCACCTCCCGCACATAAGCCCCACCCCCGCCGTTAAGCAGCAGGCCTTGCTGCTGCTGGAAAAGCCAGAAGATGGCTGTTGGACCCCCAGCAACAGGTAGGCTTGATATGCTCAGGTGTGTGTGTGTGTCTGTGTCTCTCTGTCTGACCCTCAGCAACAGGCTCCAGTGACATGTAGGGTTAATATGCTTGTGAGTGTGTGTGTGTGTGTGTGTCTGTGTCTGTCTGCCTGCTAGTGAGGAAGCTTGTGTGTGTCTGTGTCTGTGTGTGTATGGACACAGCAATGTGTGTGTGTGACAGCAATGTGTGTGTGTGGACTCAGCAGTCTGTGTGTGTATGGACTCAGCAGTCTGTGTGTGTGTATGGACTCAGCAGGGTATATGTGTGTATGGACTCAGCAGTCTGTATGTGTGTATGGATTCAGCAGTGTGTGTGTATGGACTCAGCAGTATGTGTGTATGGATTCAGCAGTCTGTGTTTGTGTATGTGTGTGTGTGTATGGGCTCAGCAGTCTGTGTGTGTGTGTGTGTGCGTGTGTGTGTGTATGGACTCAGCAGTCTCTGTGTGTGTATGGACTCAGCAGTCTGTGTGTGTGTGTGTGTGTGTGGACCCAGCAGTCTGTGTGTGTGTGCGGTATGGACTCAGCAGTCTGTGTGTGTGTATGGGCTCAGCAGTCTGTGTGTGTGTATGGACTCAGCAGTGTGTGTGTGTGTGGACTCAGCAGTCTGTGTGTGTGTATGGACTCAACAGTCTGTGTGTGTATGGACTCATCAGTCTCGTGTGTGTGTGTGGACCTGTAGTTTGTGTGTGTGTGTGTGTGTGTGTGTGTATGGACTCAGTCTGTATGCGTGTATGGATTCAGCAGTCTGTATGTGTGTATGGACTAGCAGTGTGTGTGTGGCTGGACTCAGCAGTGTGTGTGTGTGTATGGACTCAGCAGTCTGTATGTGTGTATGGACTCAGTAGTCTGTGTGTGTGTGTGTGTGTGTGTATGGACTCAGCAGTGTGTATGTGTGTATGGACTCAGCAGTCTGTATGTGTGTATGAACTCAGCAGTGTGTGTGTATGGACTCAGCAGTCTGTATGTGTGTATGGACTCAGCAGTCTTTATGTGTGTATGTACTCAGCAGTGTGTGTGTATGGACTTAGCAGTCTGTATGTATGGACTCAGCAGTCTGTATGTATGTATGTATGTATGTATGGACTCAGCAGTGTTTGTGTATGGCCTCAGCAGTGTTTATGTGTGTATGGCCTCGGCAGTGTGTATGTGTGTATGGACTCAGCAGTCTGTGTGTATGGATTCAGCAGTGTGTGTGTATGGACTCAGCAGTGTGTGTGTATGGACTCAGCAGTCTGTATGTGTGTATGGACTCAGCAGTCTGTGTGTGTGTGGACTCAGCAGTCTGTGTGTTTGTGTGGACTCAGCAGTCTGTGTGTGTATGGACTCAGCAGTCTGTGTGTGTGTGTGTATGGACTCAGCAGTCTGTCTTTGTGTGTATGTGGACTCAGCAGTCTGTATGTGTGTCTGTGTGTATGGACTAAGCAGTCTGTATGTGTGTTTGTGTGTATGGACTCAGCAGTCTGTATGTGTGTGTGTGTGTATGTACTCAGCAGTCTGTGTGTGTGTGGACTCAGCAGTCTGTGTGTGTGGACTCAGCAGTATGTGTGTGTGTGTGTGTATAGATTCAGCAGTATGTGTGTTTATGGACTCAGCAGTCTGTGTGTGTGTGGACTCAGCAGTTTGTGTGTCTGTGTGTATGTACTCAGCAGTCTGTGTGTGTGTGTGTGTTCGTGTATTGAATCAGCAGTCTGTGGCGTGTGTGTGTGTGTGTGTGTGGACCTGCGTCTGTGTGTGTGTGTTTGTGTGTGTATGACCTGTAGTCTCTCTCTGTGTGTGTGTATGGACTCAGCAGTCTGTGTGTGTGTGTGTGTGTGTGTGTGTGGACTCAGCAGTCTCTCTGTGTGTGTGTGTGTATGGACTCAGCAGCCTGTGTGTGTATGAACTCAGCAGTCTGTGTGTGTGTATGGACTCAGCAGTCTCTGTGTGTGTAGGGACTCAGCAGTCTGTGTGTGTGTATGAACTCAGCAGTCTGTGTGTGTGTGTGTGTGTGTGTGTGTGTGTATGGACTCAGCAGTCTGTCTGTGTGTGTGTGTATATGACTCAGCAGTCTGTGTGTGTGTATGGACTCAGCATTCTGTCTGTGTGTATGGACTCAGCAGTCTGTGTGTGTGTATGGATTCAGCAGTGTCTGTGTGTGTGTATGGACTCAGCAGTCTGTGTGTGTGTATGTACTCAACAGTCTGTGTGTGTGGACTCAGCTGTCTGTGTGTGCGTGTATGGACTCAGCAGTGTGTGTGTGTGTATGGACTCAGCAGACAGTGTGTGTGTGTGGACTCATCAGTCTGTGTGTCTGTGTGTATGTACTCAGCAGTCTGTGTGTGTGTGTATGGTCTCAGCAGTCTGTGTGTGTGTGTGTGTGTGTGTGTGTGTGTATGGACTCAGCAGTCTGTATGTGTGTGTGTATGGACTCAGCAGTCTGTGTGTGTGTGTGTGTGTGTGTGTGTGAATTACTCAGCAGTCTATGTGTCTCTATTTGTATGGACTCAGCAGTCTGTGTGTGTATGTGTGTGGACTCAGCAGTCTGTGTGTGTATGGACTCAGCTGTGTGTGTGTGTATGAACTCAGCAGTCTGTGTGTATGGACTCAGAAGTCTGTGTGTGGACTCAGCCGTCTAGGTGTCTGTTTTTGTATGGACTCAGCAGTCTGTGTGTCTATGTGTGTGTGTATGGGCTCAGCAGTCTGTGTGTGTGTATGGTCAGCAGTCTGTGTGTCTGTGTGTGTATGGACACGATCACATGTCCCCCTATTGCTGGCTGTGGATCTGCCAGCAGGGGGACTGTTTGAGCTCTCTGCTGGTGGGAAGAATAATACAAATATTATTAGACAAGTTTAAAATAAAATAAATGTATTTATATATATATATATATAATACACAAGATCCAGCGCACTCACCTATCCACTAAACAGCAACTTCAATGTTGAAAGATTTTATTTGTTTTTTTAAAACACCTAATCTAGGCAAAAATAATGGGGGTTTAGTTACATTATATGATCATACATTGCATAAGCCTGCCACAACGTCAATGTACCCCATCTTTGGCAGGTCCTACACTAACAGCCTAATGTCTGCTCTTATGAGATTAACCTACTTGGGGAAAAAAATTCCATCTGCGGCTCTCTGCAGTACAAAGCTAAATAGGGCCCTGGGATGAGGCACCTGTGACAAGGAGGGGTGCAAAACCAAGGAGTTGGCAATACCTTGGGTTGTCTACTATTGCAAATGGGTGTAAATTTGGACAGACAATTATTTTTTTAATTTTATTTTTTAACGTATTTACATATTTAATTTTTTTATATTATATATAAATATATATATAACAATAATTATATATATATTTATCAGTATCAGTCTACGTGTAATTTGATATTAATATATATATAATTATATTTATATTAACATTGTATTAACTATATATATAGTATACCATATATAAACAGATAACATTCAGATCTTGTAATACCTTTTTTAGTGAACTAACATAATTTTTTTAATGACAAGCTTTCTGAAGAACCTCCCTCCTTGCTAATCCAATCAGATAAGTTCACATTTAATAAGGAAAAAACATTTGTGACTATCAGCAAATAGATGATAACACCAGTTGCCAGGGCACACTCATTATTGCATATGAATGTAACATTTAGAGCAGGAGACGTTAATACTTTTGCATTCAATTCCATGGCAGCTGTTGAGCCATTGTCCCAATGTTCCTGTCACACAATTACAGGTCCGCAATAGAATGTAGCTACATCAAGCCCTACTCCTCCCCCCAGTCTTTCCTCTGTTGTTCTGATGGGAATAGCACCTCATTTGTTCTGATCTTTTCATTGAATTTATTCAGTCAATCCAAACAGTGTTGATTTTCTCGACAGTGGAATCACCGCATTTTGGCCTCAATTTAATATTGTTGGATAAGCTTTTCAAACTTTTTAGGATAAACGATTAAAATATTTTTTTTAAAGATATTAAAATGTCAAAAATATATCTTAAATAAAAATATATACCAAGATGTCAAAAAGATCTAAACTGTAGAAATTTTAAATATTTTTCATAATATAAACCATTTTAATATTTATTTTCAAAAATATGAAAAACATTTGAAATGCTTATTCAACAATCAATGTCATAGTGTGATAAATCACTGTTTGTTTTTGGTTTCATCGTGAAATTATTTTTGTCCTTTCTCATTATCTTTGTTCCCCAGTAGGCATTACACATCTGGAATTCTGAGCTTATTCGAGGTGGGCAGTTACTAAACGGACATGGGTAACCAAATTTATCCGTTGTCTTCGCTACAATATGCAATGAACTGACATGTCCTCAACAAAATTCTATCTTCTTTCAAACAATTCTTCTGTACAGATTCCATACAGATATTGTACCATCAAAAGCAGAAACAAACACTTCTGCTATGCAAGTTTGGTCTTATCAGAAAGATTATTCATACCTAGAACTTCATCTACTGCCACATGTGCAACAAAACCAAGTCTATTATGAAAAAGATAGCACTAAAGGAGACATGCGCTGATCAAGTACGAAAAAAAAAAAATTCCTATATTTAACAAATATTTACTCCGAAGTTGGTCAAACATCCAGTAAAACATACAGATGTAAAATGTAGCACACACTGAAACACAAATACATCGAATGGGACCTATTGATATGCTACACATATTAGGACATGGCTTTTGGCATGAAGGGATGAATGTCCTTTTTTGCACCCATAATTAGCATATTCCAGATCCTGGGCCAGTTCAGGCCTGGAGAGAACTAAGATCGCAGTTCCAGCTCAAAACCGCACTGTGCTAGCAAGGTTGCATTTACATGTCAGGTGCCACATTCCTCCCTGCAGCTTCACTCCTGCGCAGGGCCGCACTTACATGTCAGAAGTCTATAGGCACAGAATTCTAAGGCACCCCCTGCCCCCCAAAAAATAAATGGAAGTAAAAGTGATTTTAATGCATTTATTAACTGGACATTGAATGCATAAAGACTTATATATTGATATTTGATAACATTATACACTATATGGAAATATGAAATGTATTGGATCATCCTCCAAGGAACTTCCTGTATATTATTAGTGGGCAGATGGAAGTGATCCCTTCCACTTCCTGTCCAACACCACACTGGAGGAGCTGGCAGAACACCGGGTTTTGCACTCTCTATAACTGATCCTGCATCTTAGCTATTATATATAGAAGGCAGACTGAACTACAGAGTACACTGACCAAGGCTCCTGATAATCATCTCCCAACGCCAGCACACACAAGCTCCTAAAAGGCACATTGTAAGCACTAGAAATAGGAACCCCCTAGTGGACAGGTGCCTGTAGGCAGGTGCTAACCCTGCCTAATGGAAAATCCAGCCTAGCTCCTGTGGGACTCTGCTAATAGGCATCCCAATGTACTTACGTTGCACCTCCAATGCATTTAATCAGCAGCAGAGGCTGCTACCCATAAATCCTATATGCATGTTCCCCAGGGTGGCAATTGCTTCTCTGCCCCATTCCCTAATACAAAATACAATGCACTCCATGCATGTTTTAAAGATTATATGACAAATATATAATAGAGTGGATTATATCTCTTAAGATCAATCATTAGGTTATAGGTATAAGTGTAAATATGTACACTCGTGAAAGGAAGACTGTTGTTCGATAAACAGGTTAAAAAAGAAAGAATACTTATAGGTACTTTTATAGTTTTTCAATAACTAAAAAAAATGATATCCATTCTATAAAAATTCTAAAACTTGGGAATGTAATAAACATGTTAACATGTGCAGTTTTAGTCAGTGGATATACAAAGTTGTAGTTTTATTATTTACCTTGCATAGTTGCTGTAGCTTGTGTTGTGTGTTGCTCTCTGGGGAATGTCTTTGTAATAACGTTCAATAGTCAAAATATGTCCTTATTTTTTATTCATATTTCTGGTGTTTGTATTTCCATTTTTATTTGTATAAATATTGTATGATTTCATTTACATTCTTTCTTGTCAACAAATAATGAAAGAATAAGTTCATATTCACATGTTTAATATATTTTTATTTGAAAAACTTTATTGCAAACAATTGTTTACAAAAGATATTAATTTTTAACTCTGAACTTTGAAAAGATTATTCATATACTTAGAATTTTAAATCATTATACCATAACAACAGAACAGACATGCTGGGGATATATTATTACAAAATAGGAATTATAATTTTAAAGTCATATGACTTGCTTTTCCCAAAGGAATCACAAATTTGCAGTGATGTTACTACCGCAAAGGATTCTGGGTGGGCATATGCAGTTTAGTTCAACAAAGAATCAAATTTTTGCCTCATTCCATTTTAAACATGGATTCCTTTGAGTCTGTGTTTGCTGTATACAACAGCTTTGAAACACAACTTAGGAAAAAATGCAATGCCAGTGAACCACTCATGGACAGCTGTTTCATTGTTAATGCAAATCATCAGCATGAGATTGGTTACTGGCTTGCTAGTGAGGCCAGATCTCTAGTATATTTTAGTCAACATGACGAAAATCTAGTGGGTTCAGTTAACGCCTATGTCTCTTTTGCCCCTTCCCCAGCCCCTTTGTGTCCCCCAGCCCCTCTAGGTGACTCTCTCCCAAGCCCTGGTCTCTCTTTTACCCCTTCCAGAGCCACTCTGTGCAGTCTTAATTTAGGCGCAAATGTCAATTTAGTTTTAATCATAGTCTTTTGACTAAAATGCCATTTTAGTTTTAGTCATATTTTAGTCATCTGAATTGTTTTAGTTTTAGTATAGCTTTAGTCGACTAAATCTCAAAAAGTTTAGTCAACTAAAATGTTACTAAAATTGTTAGTCATCAAAATTAATACTGGTTATCATACACTTTGCAAACAGCTCCATCACCCTTCGGATGGAAAGATTCACAGCACCCCAAACAATTGACTGTAGTGTCTGCACTTGCAATGCAGAACATTAACCCTGCATATAGAGACTTCACCGTGGGCTTTGCAAAGGTACTCTCAGTAAATTTGGTACAGTAACATTAAGACAAGAAGCAGATATCAAGACATATCACTGGTATCAACATGGCGCATGGTGTAAGGGAGCAGTAAAAACAAGAGAGGCTACACAACAGAGACCCATTAGCTATCACCCTACGTGAGAAAGGTAAACAGCAATGGACAAGAAAGGGAAATAATTCAATAATACATATCTAAGTTTGTTTACGTTAGTACAGTTATAAAAATTATTCAACCCCAATCGAAAATCAGGTTTATTGTCAAAATGTATAGACCAGTGGTTTGCAATGAACAAATTAATCAAAAGCAATTGAAATAGCTCAATAAAACAATGGATTTTTTTTTTTTTAAAGTGGTTTCCCCAACTTATAATGACTTACGTAGATTTGTGTTTACGTGTTATGTTTTAGTGTGGGCCGAGCTAGCCCCCACAGGTTTATCTTGCTGAATATTAAGGGTTGCTCTGCCAACATATCACGTTAGAGTGGAAGCAAAGAGACAGTCATAATAAGGGGGCAGGCATGTAAAACAGAAAGCAGGGCAGCAAGGGACTAAGAGAGAAATCACAATACATGGGAAAATACAGAGATGTAGAAAACTATATAGATTATATAGAAACAAGCTCTGTAACAAATGAGTTTCTAGGCAAGAAATGGCCAAATGTTCTTTTCCTGCATCATTTAGTAGTTTCCTATCGGCGAAGCTTTGTTTCAGAGCCTTTTTCTAAGTGTTTCTTGTTTTAGAATAAATATTTAATACTACTATTTTCCTCATGAAATGGTTACCTTGATGGACTCTAAGAAAGAAAATCTTGAGAGGTCTGCTTATTTTTTTTTTTGGCTACAACGCAGGGATTGCTAAATTTGTTTACCTCCATCTTACTCAGCATAATAGCTCTGATACATAGAAAATGGACCACAGAACTTGTAAACCACGCTTGGAGATTTGTAGTGTTCGGTAACAAATAAAAAGTTCCTCTTACCTAGCCTGGGTCATTGATTCTAAGATGTGAGACTAGGCTTTGCTTGCAGCTGTGTCTAGCTATTAACTATGCCCAGGGAACTTTAAATAACTTTGAGCGGTAGATGAAAATTGCCATGTTGACATTGTTCATAGTGTTAGTCTAGGTTACCACTAATCATAATATTACTATGTTATCTCTTGGAGGAAGATTTTTTTTTTTTCTGAGTGTGTTCAGTCCAGTGTGTTCTGTGCCAATGTGCAAGCTCTGTTTAATGTTTCTTAATATGAAACACAATTACATTACAGTAAGCACCAACCCATTTTGCAACACAAACAGTTTTGCTGAATAAAGTTGTGATAGTTTACGCAATCATTCATTTCCCTTAATGATTTTATTAAGGAAAAAAAACTCACCAACATCAATGTATACACTGGTCCCAAGTAGAAACTGAGGGATGGTATGGGAAGGATTTGTGTTCCCCAATCAGACCTGGACTGACCATTGGGGAAACTAGCAAATCCCAAATGGGCCATGATGTCCAAGGGCCGAGGCTTACAGGGGAGATCACAGGATTCCCCTGCCAGCCCATTCACATTGGAATAAAGGGACTTGAATTGCTCGTGCAAGTGAATCACAGTTTTGCTAATTGTTACCATTGCAATGCTGTGATACTTTTTCAGGAAGGTACTTATTCAGAGCCCTCAGTTTTATTTATGTGTGGACTGAGTGGCTCACAGAGCTCAGAGAGAAGGTCACAGTGAGGCATCTGACTTTGCGTGGCTTCTCGATTCCTCCAGAACCATCTGCAGACAGGTCTACCGTGCACATTACCACCTGCTCAGCAGCAGAGCAGAGGAAACATTGTGTATGTGACTCTTTCCTCAGTATCCTGTTGACAAGGTGAAATTTGTAGAAGAAGATTCCCATCCATGAAAATGAATTTCCAATTAATATGTGTTAAAGGACTACTATAGTGCCAGGAAAACATACTCGTTTTCCTGGCACTCTAGTGCCCTGAGGGTGCCACCACCCTCAGGGACCCCCTCCCGCCGGGCTCTGGGGAGAGGAAGGGGTTAAAATCTTACCTTTCTCCAGCGCCAGGCGCTGAGCTCTCCTCCTCCTCTTCGGCTGAATGCGCATGCGCTTCAGGAGCTGCGCGCGCATTCAGCCAGTCTCCTAGGAAAGCATTCATAATGCTTTCCTATGGACGCTTGCGTCTTCTCACTGTGATTTTCACAGTGAGAAGCACGCAAATGCCTCTAGCGGCTGTCAATGAGACAGCCACTAGAGGCTTTAGAGGCTGGATTAGCCTATTTATAAACATAGCAGTTTCTCTGAAACTGCTATGTTTATAAAAAAAATGGGTTAACCCTAGCTGGACCAGGCACCCAGACCACTTCATTAAGCTGAAGCGGTCTGGGTGCCTAGAGTGGTCCTTTAAGTAATGTTTTTTTAATACCTGCCTTTATTCCCACACTCATGTCAGCCAAGCCCCTGTTACTGAACACCCTCCACAACACCATCTCACCCTGCACACACCTTAGCTCCTCTGACCCCACACAACCACTACAGCCCTTATTGCCTCCTCCCATACATACTACTGCCTTAATAGCCCCCACACACACACACTACTGACTTTTTATCCCCACCACACACATACTAATGATGGTTTAGCCCCACACACACATACTACTGCCTCTAAGGCCCCCAACAAACACATAGAACTGCCATTATAGCCCCCACACAGATACTATAATATCACACAACCCCACAAGCAACCTCCTAACAAACAAGCAAATCCACAGACTATATTGTATGCAGCCCTCCTACACACAGACACACACACACACAACATCACAAGCAGCATTCTTCTGAACAACCTCACAAATAGCCTCCAAATATATGCAACACCACAGGCAGCCACCACGCACAGAACACTATATTCCAATATCATCCTCTGGAGTCTCACTTATTGAGACACCAAAAAATGGAAACTAGCAGTTGCAGGCATGTCATTTGCTTGGTCAGTGCTTAACAAGCACATAGGAATTTCATCATGTGAGAGCTCTTCAGAAGGGATCTGCATACAGGCTGCCCTGGAGGAGCATTAGACTGACTTCGGTGGAGTGTGCATGACATTGGTGATGACATGATACCCTGCCTCTCTGACCCCACTCATTCTATAAGGCTGCTCTGATTTTTAATGCCTTTGCCGAATATTTGGCCCATTCCGGCCCTGATCTCAGTTCAACACACATAAGGTTTTTATTTTATATATTGCACCAATGGAGCAAAGTTTGTGATGATTTGAGTGCCTCCAAGAACGTCAACATTCCAAGTTATAATTGTGCTGCAAAGAAGTGAGTAGGGGTGAGTGAAGGGTTATCTCACTAGTGCCAGTGTGAAGCAACATCTGCAAAGACACCACAAGTCTGCATTATTGAGAGAAGAAACGGAACAATAATGTACTAGGGCAGGCAGCAGGTGCACTGAAGCTGTATCTGATTCTTTGCATTTGTCACAGCCTACCACTAGCGCTACCTCCTCCACTACCACTATACCAATACTCTTAGGCAGAAAGGTGGGGGGAGGGAAGGTTAAGGATAGTGCCTGGCAAGTTGGACAGGATCAGTCAAACTTTTTTTTATGATATAAAAATTAAAAAAAAAAAAAAATAGAACGTGCCACTATACACCGACTTTGGTTCACTGATTTAGAATAGTTTTATTGATTTGTGATTTTATTTTTTTATATTTTTATTGATTTTATTGATTTGCAGTATGCTTCTGTTCCACTGTGTTTTGGAAATTGCAACCTTTTTCCTCAAGTCATATACACAGCATGTGGAAATTACTGCACGAGTGAACCTTGTGTACACTGGGTGTAGCAGGTCTCTTTGTAGAAAAACATATTTTAAAATGTGGTGGTGGTCTTGGTGGTCATCCCTATGATCACCCACCTAGATGAAAATAAAATTTACATTTCTTCTCTGGCTCCACCCTTTCATTCTCAGTGGTCTTACGTGCTCCCAACTTGCGCCGTTACAGTCCATAATGAATGCGGCAGCAGGCTCATCTTCCCGTCCGCCCGCACCTCCCACGCCTCACCCATCTGTCAGTCCCTACATTGACTTCCTGTAAGATATAGGGCTTAATTTAAAATTCTGGTTCTTGCTTTCAAATCTCTACATAATGCTGCTCCCACCTATCTATCCTTCCTAATACACAAGTATGTCCCTTCTAGGCCCTTACGATCTGCTGAAGACTTACGTCTACCTTCTGTCCATACTCCCACCTCTGATGCTCACCTTCAAGATTTCTCGAGGGCTGCATCTGTGCAACTCACTTCCCTCCTCTGTTAAATGCTCACCCAGTCTCCACTCCTTCAAAAAAATCATTAAAACCCACTTCTTCATAAAAGCGTATCAATTAAACTGTTAATAGCTCCTGACTGATTCATCTCTTGCAACTGTCATCAGTCTAATAGTATCCTTACCTTTTGTGTCACTTTACCCCACTCCCTCTAGCATGTAAGCTCATTGAGCAGGGCTCTCAACCCCTCTGTTCCTGTGTGTCCAACTTGTTTGGTTACAACTATGTTTGTTCGTCCTCCCACTGTAAAGCGCTGCGGAATTTGTTGGCGCTATATAGATAATAACATATTCATGAATACCAATCAAAGGTTGCCTCTTTTTACAGAGGAGTGTGTATAACAAAAGTGCTCAAAAGAGTCAAAAAGTGATTTACAGGCAGCTCAATACACTAGTGTGGAAATATCCCCTATTCCACTGAATAAATTTAGTAGATATTGGTGCGGTGTAAGTGACAAGGACCTACACCTATAAGTGGAGCGCTCAAACACATCTGGATCCCTTTAAAGGGGAAGACACAGATGACATTTAAAATGGAGGATTCGGAGGACCAACATTACAGCTGACTGAAGAAGCTCTATTTGAGAGTGAAACGCGTATTGGCCATTTTTAAAGGACTTTTATTTGAGGACTTTTATCATCTTTGTTTTTATGTTTATTTTAAACTAATAAATTCACCATTTTTATTCAATACCTCATCCAAGTTCCTTTTGGAGCCTCCAAGGAATCCTCACAGGGGTAGTGCCATCCCCATTCAAACTGGCACAAAATCCACATACCTAGAGCCGGGATTCGTAGGCTCAGGACCAGGTGAGCACCCCATTTATTGAACACATATCTGTGCCATCTATCACCATAAGTCTACACATTGGTTTGCTTTCTTCTCTTTTTTTCGTGTTCCTGAGAAATTCTTCAAGCCGAAGTAGGAGGGTGGTGCTACCATAACAGCACACAAGCCTTTATACGGAGCCAGTGTTTTCTATATACAGGCTCCTTGAAATGTGAGTGTAATATTCAACACAATATTATTATAATCACTGTGAAGCCATTTTTTAGTACCGTCTACACTATATTGTATTTTCTGTATTTTATGTTGACATGTACCCCATATTTTACCATTGAATGAGACTACGTTTTGGTAAGATTTATCTGTGTTTGAGCGCTCCACTTATAGGTGTAGGTCCTTGTCACTTACACCGCACCAATATCTAATAACATATTCATAATTGCTCTGGTTTCATCTTTCCTGACTGAGTCTTGAATTCTGCCTTTGGTTGAGTTGGACCAGGGAGTGATTCTGGTCCACACCATGATAGCTCGCAGGCCCCATCAGGGATTCGTGGATGTGCCGCAGATGACACCGATACTGCCAGAGGTACCTTCAAAATGGTGGGGAGAATCCTCCACTATACTTCACCACCTGGATGCAATCTTTATGGCTTTCTGGAGGAAGCTGCGGAGCAAGCTGACCTTACCCGTACCTGGGGTCATAGAGACCTTCTCTGGACCATCCCGACACACTTGTTACATTACAGCCCCAGCGCACCTGAGGCAGCAAAGACCACGTCGGCATGACTGGAGGAGAAAGGAGGGAAGGCATGCAGTGTCACTAAACACCCCAAAGGCAAGCAAGAGTTATATGCGGAGAGATGGAAAGCAAAAGCAATGGCAGTCACAGGATTTACAGCTGATACCTTGGGCTCTGAGCCCGAAGAACAAATCTGAGTGGGACTTTTCTCTACCTATAACAGGGTTGGCTGATCAACATGATGAGCCTTCTGCTACTTGTCTCACTACAGGCTGTTGACTCTGTAGCATGTAGCATGATTTATTTGTTTTAGTTCACATCCTATCTTTCTTCATTTATTTAATTTATAATACCCCATATTACAAAGTTTCTGATTACAAAGCAGTGTGTCTCTTAACATTGCAACTTATTCTGAGGGTCCTTGGCATGTTATGGGAGCTGTCTCGGGTGAATTACTCTGCTGATTGTGAACTCTGACTTCACATTTTAGATATGTTAATCTAGCCTCATATTATCTTGTTATATATACTTAAAAGTCAGTGCATTTTTCTGTATGTGTGACATGATTCTTTTTCTATATACTCTTGCTGGAATGTCCTTACAAAGCTTGTTTTGAACTCATTCACTGAATTGGACCTTTGGTCCGGTATCTGACGCTAGATGAGGACACCCAGCATCAGATTTTTACCCATGGGAAAGCATTGATTCTGAATGGCAACTCAGAATTGGCATTGCAAGAATGTTGGTTATTGTGGATCCATTAGGCCAGGCAATATTGTAGCGAGATTCTTACATGTCAAAAGTCATTGGCATTGGCAAATAAAACATTCTGACCAAGTGGTTCAGAAGAACTGAAATATTTCACTCTGCACAAATATACACTGAATTGCTAGCAGGAAAATTCAAAAGACCTGTGAATGTTTCCTGAGGTATCTGGCATCAAGAGATTAGCAGCAGATCCTTTAAGTTCTGCATGTTGCAAAATATGGCCTTCATGGATTGAATTTGTTGTTCCATCTCAACTCACAGATGCTTAATTGGATTAGGATCTGGGGAATTAGGATAAGGCAACAACTTGACTTCTGTGTCATGTTCTTCAAACCATTCCAACAATTCATGCAATGTGGCAGGGTGTATTATCCTGCTAAAAGAGGCCACTGCCATCAAGGTACACCATTGCCATGAAGGAGAGTACATGGTCTGAAACAATCTCTAGGTAGGTGGTACATGTCAAAGTAACATCCACATGAATGCCAGGACCCAAGGTTTCCCAGCAGAACATTGCACTACTTTTGGTAGGTACCAGTCATTGCATACTGTGAACACCCCAAAATACTTGCCATTTTTTCATGTGTTGAAAGTAGCCATTCCTACTTTCATCACATGAAATTCAATCTCTTTATTTCACCCCTTGACAGGTACCATTGTAACAATATATTAAATGTTATTCACGTAATTTTTCAGTGATTTCAATGTTGTGGCTGATCAGTGTAATGCATATGAAACACTTTGCTCTTCAACATTTCAACTACAGATGGGATTTCTAAGGCAAAAAAAAAGGATTATATGACCAAATTAGTGCGCTAATACTGAAGATGGTAAATCTGAAAGTAAGCAAAGAAAAATATAGTGCAGATGGTAAAAATAAAACCATATATAGGAAAGTGTGAGGGGAAATAACTCACATGGACCAGAGCCCTATCATCCCTGGCTCTGGGTTTGCAAGGCTATCCTTGAGAGGGAGAATCCCACAATCTGTAGATGAAGGCTGTATGCTGGATTCTATAAAGCCAAAACAATTCTAGTGAACTGAGGGTCTGGTAATTCTTAGAATCTTGTATAGCTTCTTCTCTTCTTGATTTAAACAGTCCCACTCACCCTCAGAGAATTAAACGACCAATTCCTCAACTGTTCAATTTCTGGAGCTAAAGTGTAGCTCCAACTTCAAAGCTTGAGCGGAATAATTCCCATCCTATGCATATGGTGCAATTTCAGTGCTAGTGTTCAGGCAGACATTAGTGATGGCGTTCTCTCTCATTTAGTGGAGCAGATATGGACTGCTCTATCCCACAGGCGTAGGTGGCATCATCCCTACCAAGGATATAGATGGAAAGAGGTAATCTAGCAGCAAAATTGATGCAAGTAAAAAAGTACTCTAGAGAGCAGAGGGTATGGTAGTTCTCATTAGATGCCTAAACAGCTTCCTGTATTCTTGATTTAAACAGTCTCAGTGGCGGACTAAGGGGGGGGGGGCGGTCCGCCCCAGGTGCCACCTGGTAGGGGGTGCCATAACCCAGGTCTGAGAGCTAAAGGGGGCTGTGTGAGCTGCGCCCCATGGCAGCTGGGGTGTCACACAGCTCACACAGAGACCAGCATGCTAAACTGGCAGCACGGGAGGAAGAAGGGGCGGAGCTACTGATATTTAGGGGCGGAGCCTAACCGCGAGCAGGGGCTGCTGTTAATGCTGCACATGGAGGTGTAGCAAGTAGAAATCCCTGCACCTCCACCTACCAGGACTTCAATGAATCCACTCCTCCAGCCCACACTGTAAGTAAGTATAAGAGTGTGTGTGTGTGTGTGTAACTGCCTGAAACTGTGTGTGTGTGTGTATGACTGTCTGAAACTGTGTGTGTGTGTATAACTGTCTGAAACTGTGTGTGTGTAACTGTCTGTAACTGTGTGTGTGTGTGTGTGTGACTGTCTGTAACTGTGTGTGTGTGTGTGACTGTCTGTCTGTAACTGTGTGTGTGTGTGACTGTGTGTGTGTGACTGTCTGTAATTGTTTGTGTGTGTGACTGTCTGTCTTGTGTGTGTGTCTGTAACTGTGTGTGTGTGTGTGTGACTGTCTGTCTGTAACTGTGTGTATGTGCGTAATTGCCTACCTGTAACTGTGTGTGCGTAACTCTGTGTGTGTGTGTGTGTGACTGCATGCCTGTAACTGTGTGTATGTGACTGTCTGTGACTGTGTGTGACAGTCTGCCTGTGACTGTGTGATGCTGCCTGTAACTGTGTGTTACTGTCTGCATGTGACTCTGCATGTAACTTTGTGCATGACTGCCTGTAACTGTGTGTGTAACTGCCTGTAACTGTGTGTGTTTGTGGCTGTAACTATGTGTATGACTGTCTGCCTGTGACCGTGTGTGTGACTGTATATGTGACTGTCTGCCTGTAACAGTGTGCGTGAATGTGTGTAACTGCTTGTAACTGACTGTTTGTGTGTGTGACTGTCTGCATGTGACTGTGTGCATGTGACTGCTTGTAACTGTGTGACTGTCTGTCTGTAACTATGTGTGAGGGGGTCCAGGGATTTTGTAGAGGGGGGCAGGGGTTTTAAAAAGTTTACAAATTTGTTCAATAAATGTTTTAAAAAATGTAAAAAATAGAACACATTATAAAAATTTAGTAGGTTTTTTTTTTTAGAAGGGGGGGGCGGGGGGGTGCCAAACCCAGGACCCGCCCCGGGTGCCACATGCCCTAGGTACGCCCCTGAACAGTCCCACTCATCCTCGGAGAAGTAAACCGCCACTTCCTCAAACTTAATTTGTTCCTGCGTGGAGACACAGTCCGTTCAGTGAGCACTCACACTCCGCACTGAGAACAAAATGAATCTTGTTACACCAGTCTGGCTGTAAATCAGATAAACGGCCCTGTTTATTCCAGGTTTGTTTAGCTCAGTGGAGCTAAACTTAATAGGCAGGCAGTTGAAAAAAGAACCTTTCTCTCAAAGATGACTCAATGAGCTGCATTGGGAGTCTGTAATTGAACAACCACAGAAGGTCTGGTCTGATGAAGAAGGGCAGGGCTTACAAAGGCTGCAGACAAGAGATCTGCAGCTTTAGCAAGCTATTTGATACCCCCAATAAAATTAAATGCATGCATGTGTTCATCAAGAGTATATCTATTTCATAGTGATTGCTTATTTCTTTTTTTGTAGTTGTACTGTGGAGAATCTCTTTAATAGTTTATTTGTTGGGGTAAAAAAAAAAAATGGAAGTGATCTATCTATCACAAAACTAACTCCTTTGCTGTACTTCCTGTAGTTTGCCACACTTTGAACTCATTCAAATGAATTTCCATTCTACCTTCCTTTTATTGCTCTTTCTTTTCTCTGTTGAAAAGAGAATCATTTTCTTTGTATTGTATATTTCGGGCCAGGGAGAGGTTTCCAGACACGTTAGCAATGAAAGCACTATTGGCTGTCATCATTGATCATCTATTGAATTCCTAGCTGCTCTGAATTAGTAATACCAGCACGTGTGTAGGGTTAATGTACAGGCAAAAAAAAAACAAATAGCAAATTGATGGCTTGAAAAATGTTGGTGCCAGTTTTAATGACATTTGAAGAATGATGATGCCGATAAAGTTACTGTGGGCTTTTTCTTACTTAAATTAATGCTTATAGCAAACACAAAACCACCCACTGCCAACAAGGCTCAATAACAATAAAAATATAAAGAATAAACTATTTTATTTGACTGTATTTTAATGTATAGCGTTTAAACAAAACCCTAGTAAATTTCAACATGCCAGAGTATCTGAATAGTCTTAAAAGTACAGATAATAAGCAACTCGTACGGTGGCACAATGAATAATACATTTATTGGGAGGTAAATTCGCTCAAAATATCTTTAATATAATCATACATATGTTATCTTTTAATACAATTCATCTTCCAATAAAATGTATTCTTCAGTGCGCCATGTATGAGCTTTTGGTATTTGGAATTGGATTTCGACTGCCATTGGTTGGCAGGAAGGGAAAACCTGTTTTTCATCTCTAATTTTAGAGAAATATAGACATTTGCTAGCAATTATGCTAGCACAATGTATAGATGAAAGCTGATTTTTGACCTGTATTTGTCATGACAGATACCCTTAAGTGCATCCACTTGTTCTAACAAAAGATGAGTTTTTTGTTTTTTTAAAGGAACACTGTCAGCTCTTCAGCCCTTGTCCACTCTTGCCATTGACTTTACCCTTAGGCATGAGCACACACTTCCCTAATTAAAGAGCATACTGTTTTGCCCAGTTGCTCAGTCAGTTTGAAATTACTTTTATCATCTTCTTCATCTTCAGTCATGTAAGTACAGCATGTGCCTCTGATTGAGGGTTAGGTAAATGGCAGCACACAAGTTAAGAAAGAGTTGTACCTGATCATGCTTCAGTTCATAACTAAGGACTGTTATGAACTATATTTTTTATTAAGGAGCAAAATGTTAGTGTCTATAATTATAGAATATACTTTCTATTTTTGTAGTCAAAATCCCATATGTACTCTGGCCTTCATTTTAATCTACGTTGATCAGCCACAACATTAAAAGCACTGACAGGTAAAGTCAATAACATTGATTATGTTGTTACAATGGCACCTGTCATGGGGTGGGATATGTTAGGCAGCAAGTAAACATTTAGCTCTTGAAGATCATGTGTTGGAAGTAGGAAAAAGGGGCATGCAAAAAGATCAAAGTGATTTTGACAAGGGCCAGGTTGTGATGGTTAGACGACTGGGTCAGAGCATCTCCAAAACAGCCAGTGGTTAGTAGCTACAAAAAGAGGTGCAGGGAAGGACAACAGGTGAGCTTGCTACAAAATATAGAAAGGAGGTTCAGGCACTCCGACAGCTTCAGACAAATTCATTAGAACAGAAAGTACACATCAAAGTTTCAACAAAGACCCATCTGTTGCTGTGTACTTTCTGTTCTAATAAATTTGCCTGAAGCTGTTGGAATGCCGTGACCTGCTTTTCTATTTTTGGTATCTACAATTGATGGGATTGTGCTGAACCGTGGTCCAGTTAGCACCCTTGTCTTTTTGTGCATTGATTGCAGTTCCTATGAACATATTGTAAAACTGGTGAGCTGGCGTCAGGGTCATGGACACCCAAAGGTTTAAAGATCCAATCACACAGACCAGCTAGTGTAAATCAAAAAGAAAAACATAATACTGGCAGTGATAGAAAAGTGCATCACAGTTTGCTGCATATTGTGCTGCACAGCCACACACCAGTCAGATTGTTCATGATGACCCCTGTCCACCACCGAAAGTGCATTCAATAAGGACATGAACATAAGAGCTTGACCATTGAGCAAGAGAAGAAGGTTGTCAGGTCTGATGAATCAGGTCTTCTTTTAGATGAGGTGGCTGGCCAGGTCCGTGTGCATTACTTATCTGGGGAAGAGATGGCAGCAGGATGCACTATGGGAAGAAGGCAAGCTGGCGGAGGCCATGTTATGTACAAGTACAAATCAAACACCAAACAAAAATGTTAGTGTGTACCTCAATTACACCAACACACTGGTTAACTCTGAAAAAGACGAAATACAAAATTACAAACAGTAACAAAAGGTGTGGCGTATTCTGATATGTGCCTTCAATATGTAAAAAAAACACCAGTGTGGTAAAAAAAAAAAGTCTATTAATCAATTAGCTACATTCACTATTGAGGATCTTCAAAACTTATATATAGGCATCACAATGATTCAAATGTGAAGTATTTTTTCCAAACTTTAATCGCTTTAAAAACATACAAAAATAACATAATGTAAAATCACACAAACCAAAGAAATGTAAAGGATAATATTGCACTCACAAACACTGAGCCACTAACAGTGGTCAGAAGGGCACGATAGTTCTGGAAGACTGCCAATATTCAGCTGAGTTGTCCCAGTGATATATCCAGTATCTTTTCCTCCTATATGCTGAGAGTAGGGGAAATCTTTCCGGGTGACTGATCAATATTCGGGCTGGAGTGTATCAGGCCAATGCTCCAAATCCGACCAGTTTCATCTTTTCAGACTTTATCAAGGAAGAGCTTGTTTGTAACGGTAAAAAGTTTTGCCTTTTCAACCCATCCAATCACAGTTACATTGGCTATGCTACATGTTTCCTGTACTGTAATAAAGATCCCCACTCAAAAAATGACCGCCAGGATCTCCCTATGACCGACCCTATATTTATCTCTAGGTGGTTCCCCTCGGCCAGATCTCATCCTAAAAATAGTAATATGCCACATTCCAAATGGCCCTGTTTGCCAGATCCTAAAAATATGGCCGCCACAGTTCTAAGCAGCCCTGCTTGCCTGACACAATAAATATGGCCACCAGAGTTCTATGCTATGGCTGACTTTTCCATGAAGTTGGAATGCTGTTATGCCGTCCTGAGGAAAGTCCTAACTGGGGACCTCAACCATGTTGATTACTTTATGCTCTTTAACTAGTGTGAATTTTATTAATATGAATTTTTAGAGAAGTCTGTGAGTGCAGACTGTCCTTTTTTTTGTTTCTACATATTTGTGGCTACAGTCTAGCATCTGGAATTATTTCCAAGATTATTTGAGAGCAAGAGTGCAAGGAATTATACAAGGAATACATATATATATATATACAAGGAATACATATATAGAGAGAGAGATATTGTAGCCATATTAGTCCAGTGAGGTAGATTTTAAAAACAGATGAAATTCGTATCTTGTAATACATTTTTTATTGGACTAACGTCATTTTTTAATGACAAGCTTTTGGGAGAACATCCCTATCTCAAGTCTAAAGCATTTCTGAGCAAGACGACACATAGAATTCAAAGTTGAGTTGTGATACAGGGTTTAGAGCGACATGAGTGCAGATAAGACACAGATTTGATAGATAATAGACACCATTCTCGCAGAAGAAAATATTTTGTGTGAAAGTTAACAGAGTGAGGGGGGGGGGGGAACAAACAAACAGTGCAGAAAATGGTGCTAGAAGGGGAGAGTAAGAAGAAAATAATTACTTATATTAAGAATGCATGAATTCCCATCCAAGAGTTACAGGATATGTATTAAGGTCTATATGATAGTGGCCTCTTTCAGCAGGATAATGCCCCTTGCCACACTGCAAAAAATTCTATAGGAATGGAACTTGACAAAGAGTTCTCGGTGTTGACTTGGCTTCCAAATAACCCAGATCTGATTGAGCGTCTATGGATGTGCTGGAACACACCAGGACATGACAGGACACTTTCAGAGATCTTGTCAAGCCCATATTGCAATGCATCAGAGCTGTTTTGGCAGAACAATGGGGACCTAAATGATAATAGACAGGTGGTTTTAATGTTGTGGCAGTGATCAGTGTATATACCACCTTAGCAGTTGTCACATGGGTACATCAAATTTGAGTAAAGTTAAAGGAAAGAAGACTTTGAGATAATATAAGTACTAGAGCCAGATAATGAATGAGTGAGGTGTAATGTGCACAATGTTATAAAAAAGAATGAGGTTTGGTTTTATTAGATACTTTGAACAGTCTTCCAATGGACATACTGTAAGTGAAATTCTGTATGTAAAGATAAACTGAAATAGTTTGTACTGAGACGCAACTTTGAGTCGCAACTTTGAGGGAGATTGACAATCTTGAGAGGAGTCTGCTGCTCACTGAGCAGAGTTTAGTGGGGACAGGTAGTGGAGAGGGAGGAGATAATACAGATGGGGAACAGGCATGTAGCTGGGTGACAGTGGGGCGAGGAAGCAGGGTGGGAGGGAAGAGGAAAGGGCTAGCTAGTCCTGATTTGGTGCAACCTAGCAGATTTGCCCATTTGAGGGAAGATGTTGGGAGCATCAGCTCAGGAGTAGCTGTATTAGAGGAAGCTGTTACTTCTAACAGCCGAGCTAACAGCCCCCCTAGTACGGGTGGAGATCAAAAAGTAAGGAAGGCAAGACAGGTTGTGGTGGCAGGGGACTCTATCAATAGGAGAGCAGATAGGGCAATCTGCCGCTCTGATAGGCTCAACCGGACAGTTTGCTGTCTCCCGGGTGCTCAGGTCCGGCATGTTGCTGACAGAGTGGATGGATTATTGGGAGGGGCTGGGGGTGACCCAGCGGTCATGGTCCATGTTGGTACCAATGACAAAGTAAGAGGAAGATGGAAGGTCCTAAAGAATGATTTCAGGGAATTAGGTAGCAAACTTAAGAAAAGGACCTCCAAGGTGGTATTCTCTGAGATATTACCTGTGCCACGCGCTACAGCGGGAGATTTGAGATGTCAATGCGTGGCTTAGGTCTTGGTGCAGGAAGGAGGGTTTTGGGTTTTTAGAGCACTGGGTCGACTTTGCGATTGGGTACAACCTTTATAGTGGTGATGGATTGCACATAAACGGGAGAGGGTCTGCAGTGCTGGGGGATAGGATAGCTAGAAGGTTGGAGGAGATTTTAAACTAGTAGTGGGGGGGAGGGTCATAGCAATCTACAAAATGGAGATAGGACAGAAAGGAGATGGGCTTTAGCACAGTATAAGGGGGGGAGACGGGGGGAGCGGCAAGCTCAGAACAGAGAAGCTATGTAATGATGATAATTCACAAAATATACAAGTGACGCATAATATTAAATGTATGCTTACTAATGCAAGGAGCCTAAATAGCAAAATGGGGGAACTAGAGACTAAACAATATGATATAATAGGCATAACTGAAACATGGTGGGATGAGACATGACTGGGCAGTTAACTTAAATGTTATTTAGGAAGGATAGGAAAAACAAGAAGGGTGGTGGGGTATGTTTGTATGTCAACCATGATTTAAAGCCAAATCTTAAGCAAATGGAATGCGATGAGGAAAATGTGGAAGCTTTATGGGTAAATATCTGCTTTGGGGAAAAGAAGGGAAACCAATTATTGGTTGGGATATGTTATAAACCACCTAATGTTAATATTGACGAGGAACAACAGCTGTTTGAGCAAATTGAGAAAGCTGCAAATCTGGGTAACATTTTAATTATTGGAGATTTTAATTACCCGGACATAAATTGGGACAGAGGGAGCTCAGTAGTAGCTCAGCAAAGGGAATTAGGTTTTTAAACTTGTTAAATGACACCTTCATGTCACAACTTGAACAAGCACCAACTAGAATGGACGCTTGTCTGGACCTGGTTTTAACAAACAACGTTGATCTTTTGACCAACATTCAAGTAGGTGAGCACTTGGGAAATAGTGATCACAATATAGTGTTCTTTGAAATAAACTCAAAAAAACAAAAGCACATGGGGTATACTAAAACATATAATTTTAAAAAGGCCAATTTCGATAAGTTAAGGGAAGCTTTACAATATATTGACTGGCATAAATTCTTTAGTGAAAAGAACACTAAGGATAAATGGATCGTCTTCCAACAAATATTAGAAAGGTACATTTCTCAGTATGTACCATTGGGAAATAAATATAAAAGAAACAAATTAAAACCAATGTGGCTTAGTAGAGAAGTAAAACAAGAGATTAAAAATAAGAAAAGGGCATTTAAAGCATTTAAATCGGATGCATCTTATAAAAGATATAAGGAAGCAAATAATACGTGTAAAAAGGCAATTAGACTTGCTAAACTTCAAAACGAAAAAATTATAGCTAAAGAGAGCAAAACCAACCCCAAAGCATTTTTTAAGTACATAAAAAAAAACAAAAATGAAAGTGTAGGTACACTAAAAACTGAAACGGGAGTGTTAGTTAATGAAGACCAGGAAAAGGCAGGAATTTTAAATAACAATTTCTCCTCTGTATATATTAAGGAAGAACCCATGGCAATAGATCTACAAATGATTGCTACTAAAAACTTGCAGAATAATTGTAATTGGTTAACTCAAGACAAGGTGCTGCAGCAACTAAAGAAAGATAATATAAACAAAGCTCTAGGGCCTGACGGTATCCATCCACGTGTACTTAAGGAACTAAGTGTAGAAATAAGTGAACCTCTGTTTTTAATCTTTCAAGATTCTTTTCTTCCAGGAAGTGTTCCGGAGAATTGGAGGAAGGCAGATGTGGTTCCTATATTCAAAAAGGGTTCAAAATCCTTGCCTGGAAATTATAGACCTGTGAGCTTAACTTCTGTGGCTGGTAAAATATTTGAAATGTTATTAAGGGATAATATTCAAGAATTCCTTGAGAAGAACATGGTTATCAGCAAAAATCAGCATGGTTTTATGAAGCACAGGTCATGTCAAACTAACTTAATTGCATTCTACGAAGTAAGTAGAAGTATACAAAATAATATACTGACGCTAAAAATAATAATAATACAATATAAAAACAGCTGCTGTAACACCTCGATATAATCTTTCTTACTTACACCATTATTGGACCCAGCTGAGGAAGCCGTAGGAGACACGGTGAAACGCGTTCTGGGAAAAATTTTAAGACATTTATCTTTGCCCATTGTAATTTAATAATTTTTAAATTTATTTATAGCTTGTTAACCCTTGAAGGGGGATTTTTTTGTTACATACAATAAAGTTTACAGTATTTAGATTGTGGGCTGTTTGGTTCCTGCTTAAAGGAGTACATCTCCGGTTTACATAACGCGCTGAGACTGAGCCGATACAGAGGCTCCACCTTTGTGAGTATAATACGCATTAAATCACTGAGGAATTTTGAAAATACATACTGCACCATATTTGTGTTACTTAAATTTTAGAGGCGAGTACACAAGATTATTTGATAAGAAGAAGGGGAAGGTCGCCTGCACGGACCTACAAGTGCTTATCCCTGAACTTGGCATTAAGCTCAGGAGGATGTGAGTGAAAAGCTTTATCTTTTATAAATTAGTTTGTCTTATACAGTGTTACACTATTGGAGTTTTTCTCTTATTTTATAGGTATATTTCGTAGGCTTTTTTGGCCCTCCTTTTTGGAATGAATACTCTCTGGGTAAACTCAGCTGAGTTTAATATATGTATGTAGCGCTACACCTTTCCTTGTATTTTGTACTAAGTAGAAGTATAGATCAGGGTGTTGCTGTGGATGTGATCTATTTGGATTTTGCCAAGGCCTTTGATACAGTTCCACACAATAGATTAGTGTTCAAACTCAAGGAAATCGGTCTAGATGAAAATGCTTGTTCTTGGGTAGAACATTGGCTTAAAAACAGAGTACAAAGAGTTGTCATTAATGGTAGATTTTCAAGCTGGACAGAGGTGGCAAGTGGTGTCCCTCAGGGGTCTGTTCTGGGACCCCTTCTATTTAACATGTTTATAAATGATCTTGAAGACAGCATTGAAAGTCATGTTTCAGTGTTTGCAGATGACACAAAACTTTGTAAAATAATACAATGTGAGCAAGATATTACTTTGCTGCAGATGGATTTAGATAGACTGGGTTACTGGGCACTCAAATGGCAGATAAAATTTAATGTTGAAAAATGCAAAGTTATGCACTTCGGCATAAAGAATACACAAGCAACATATACCCTTAATGGAAGCGAATTAGGGATAACAACACACGAAAAGGACTTGGGAATTGTTATAGACAACAAACTATGAAACAATGTGCAATGTCAATCAGCAGTGGCCAAGGCCAGTAAGGTATTGTCATGCATGAAAAAGGGCATTCATTCTCGGGACAAGAATATAATTTTGCCTCTTTATAAATCACTGGTAAGACCCCTTATTGAATATGCTGTGCAATTTTGGGCACCTGTTCTAAAGAAGGATATTATGGCACTAGAAAAAGTGCAGAGGCGGGCTACAAAATTAATAAAAGGAATGGAACATATCAGCTATGAAAAAAGGTTAACAAATTTAAAACTATTTAGTTTAGAAAAACGTCGCCTGAGAGGGGATATGATAACATTATACAAATATATTCGGGGCCAATACAAACCATTGTGTGGAAATCTATTCACAAACCGGACTTTACATAGGACACGAGGCCATGCGTTTAGACTGGAAGAAAGAAGATTTCATCTAAGGCAAAGGAAAGGTTTTTTTACTGTAAGAACAATCAGGATGTGGAATTCTCTGCCTGAAGAAGTGGTTTTATCAGAGTCCATACAGATGTTCAAACGGCTACTAGATGCATACTTGCAAGAACAGAATATTCAATGATATAATTTTTCAATGTAGGGTAATAACTGCTTGATCCAAGGATAAATCTGACTGCCATTCTGGGGTCAAGAAGGAATTTTTTTCCTAGCTTGTTGCAAAATTGTGCTTCAAACTGGGTTTTTTTGTCTTCTTTTGGATCAACAGCAAAAAACAAATGTGAGGAAGGCTGAACTTGATGGACGCAAGTCTCTTTTCAGCTATGTAACATTGTAACTATGTAACTATGAGACAAAAATAGTCTATTTGTTATTCATTTTTTATGATAAACCTTGGAAATCAGAATATAAAAGCTACATTTGGATTCAAACAGGTAGTCTGATGTTTAGCTCTGTATATAAATCAACCAACAATATTGGCAATCAGGTAAGTCACGGTAAATGCAGTATTTGATTGAATATGTTATCGCTACTGTATCCATATTTCACTTACATAATGTGTGAAAACCCAGGGAGACATTAACAGATGTTCAAAAGATTGCTTGAATCACATTGTAGAAAATGCGAAGACTTTGCTTTGTTACACAGCAGCTGTAAAAAGTTGTATAGCTTCAGAAGAACATAATTATGTATTTCCAAAGAAATTGCATAAAAAGAAACCCATCAAAAGCTACTTTATTTAATGCCTCAGTACCAGTGATTCCCTGCTGGCTGTGCATCTGGGCCCTGTTAAAAATCCTGGATTTCTATAGAACTGTACAGAACTGATTATTAACTGTCTATTAACATAATGTTTGACTTTAATGACACCTTCTGTATGTTGCAAATTATATATCATAAAAGAGACATTATTAAATATCTCAGACTCATTATTCTTTTGAAGAGTATTGTCATTGATAAAATACCATATTGTTATTGATAATAATTAAGTAAAGTGTACAAATCTGTTAATATTTAGTTCAAAAGACAGGTTTAAGTGAAATAGTTTAATATGTTCAATATATAGAGAAGTTGATTTATATTATTGCATATTATACTGTATTAATACATTCTTAAAGGTACACTATAGTCACCAGATCAACTACAGCTTTATTTAGTTGTTCTGGTGAGCATAGCCTGTTACTGCAGGCTTTTTGCAGTAAACACTGTCCCTGCCTCCTTGGCCAATCCAGTGATTTACTGTGGAAAAGCATTGTGATTGGCTGACATCATCACTTTTGATGTCAGCCAAGGAGGCAAATCAGGGGCAAAGCTAGCACCAGCAGACTGGAATAAAGGTAAGAATTTACTATATTTATGGGGGCAAGGGAGAGGTTGGTGGGGGGAGTATGTGGGGACAATGAGAGCAGGGGGCTAGATACTGTTTTTAATACTATAGGTTAAGGAATACATGTTTGTGTTCCTGACCCTATAGTGTTCCATTAAAATCAACATTGAGGCATATGTTCACAAACAGGAAGCTCCTGCAGGGTCTAGCAAGCTACTAACAGAGCAGGAGATAAGAAATTCTAAAGTAAACATAACTTGCAGTAAAGGTGTAAACATTAGATGATTCTTTACAGGAAGTGTTTGGGAAGGCTGTGTAAGTCACATACAGATAGGTGTGACTAGCGGTGCATAAACAAAGTGATTTAACTCCTAAATGTCAGAGAATTGAACAGTGAAACTGTGTGGACATGATCTCTACACCAAAGCTGTATCATTAAGTTAAATTTGTTTTGATCACAATAGATGTCCCTTTAAAGAAACATGTGAACTGTTGCCATTTATGAGATATGGTAATGTTAATATATGCTCAATACCGCATCTCTGGCTAGTGACTGGCAATCTAGAAGCCAACAGAGGTGCTCCCTGATGAAAAACATTAAAAAGTAAAGGTCTTTGGCATCATCACTCTCAGCATGATGATGCTGAATGATCTTGGATTCCAAGCTTCTCTATGAGAAATATCTGACAGGCAGAGCATAAAAATTGTTATGCATGCATCCTCTGTTTCCATTGCTTCTCTGAGTTTTATGGGCATTTAAAATGTTTGTTTAAAAATGTGATCTGGGGAGTCAGAAATTTAAACACTAGTGTAAATACTAGTCTAATGTAAAATATATTTATATTTCTAAAATTAGAGTGTTTCTTAACATTTTCTGTTCTTCGAAAATGTATAGACAGTCTATATAGACAGTGGTGGTATATTTTATTTTATTTATATAAGTATAAGAGCAGCATGGGAAACAATAGCAAATGTACAACTTGGAAACAATGTTGTACACCTTCTAGTAATGGGATAGTAAATGAGAAATAAAATAGATGAATATTCAATACAAATGTTATTTTATTCAAAATCAGTGAAATCGAATGTTATGGTGCTCTCTTCAGTTCTACAAAACTGTACATATTTTTTACTATGCTGTATTTGTTTTTTTCATTTATGAAAAAATACTCAATATTCAAAAAGGTACATTTTTAGTTACATAGCTACATAGGCTGAAAAGAGACATGTGTCCAAGTCCAGCCTTCCTCACATCTGTATTTTGCTGTTGATCCAAAAGAAACAAACAAAAAAAAAAAAAACAGTTTGAAGCACTTCTAGTTTCGCAACAAACTAAGAAAAAAATCCCTTTTTGCCCTTAGAACGACAGTCAGATTTTTCCCTGGATCAAGAAGCTATTACCCTACAATTTAAAAATTATATCCTTAACTATTATGTATTTGTAAGTAAGCATCTAGTTGCTGTTTAACCCCTTAAGGACACATGACATACGTGACATGTCATGATTCCCTTTTATTCCAGAAGTTCCTTAAGGGGTTAAACAGATTCTGATAATGCCACTTTGTCAGGCAGATAATTCCACATCCTTATTTTTCTTAATGTAAAAAAACCTTTCCTTTGCCTTACACTAAATCTCCTTTCTTTCAGTCTAAAAAGGTGACCTTGTGTCCTATGTATAATCCTCTTTGTGAATAGAAATCCAGATAGTGGTTTGTTATATGATTGGCTGAGTTGTGCTTTTCTGAATACATAGGTAGATACCACAATTAAGGTTTAAGCAGAGGTAGGGATCATACTATGAGCTCAATATACTAGTTGGCATATAACATACTAGTTATACTCTAATGTCAGTCTTATGACCCGTGCAATTTTTCAGTTGTGTTGCAGGCTGAACTCCTATCATAGTCAGTTCCAGCAATTTTTTCGTTCTTGGTAAAATTGCTGGATTACAAAACATCACTGAGGAAGCCATACACAGATACAAACAGTGAAACATTGTTGATGTCCATAACGACAAAAGAAAATTTTAAAAAGGAAACAATAACTATGGAAGGTTTTATCACATCTCTGTTCTTTCCACTCAATGTACTTATTTATATCACTCTATATATGCTACCCTTTTATAGACTGATATACTAAGAGATGCATATTATGAGCTAAGCTGGAGCAACAATTACAGAAAACATTGGAAGAAAGACTGGAAGAAATTAAGATTTTGTTATAAGTTCATGTTGGAATATAATATTCTTTAAAGTTCTTAACACTTTGGAGGTATCACATAATGTGGGAAAGAGATGGTTTTTGCTAAAATATTCCATAATTCGTTTTAAATATTTTTGGTTACACCGGTGAAAATGAATTTTGATGCCCCAGTTCACCTCCACCAAACAAAATGCATCTTTATCTTTGTGTGTCCCTTAACCATCCTCTTGAATTTCTCACCTCCTTTTGTGTTTCTTATAATCTCTTTTGAAGGTCTTACCCGCTTTAGTGTATCTTATCTCCTTTTTATTACTCTTTACTTTAGTATATCTTATCCACCATTTTCCCTTTTGTGTGTCTCTTTTTTCCCTCAGCCCCTTTGTGTGTATCTTTCTACACAGCCCCTTTGTGTCTCTGACTTCCCTCAGCCCCTTTGTGTATAACTTTTACCCCCAAGCCCCTCTGTTCGCCTCTTCTCCAACCCCTTTTGTGTATCTATGTTTCCTCTTCCCAGCCGCTCTAGTTCTTTTTATCCCCCAGCTCCATTTGTGTGTGTCTTTCTCATCATCCAGTCTTACAGGAAGCTGTTCTGTGGTCCCAGCGAGCATTTCCTGTCAGACCAGTTAGAGTATACATAAGCTCCTCTACAGTGGTCCACTCGGTCACACTACAAGCAATCATTGTTAGAGAGGGAGTCCTGTGCTGTGAGCTCCCCTTCTGCTGGTCAAACAGATCCTGCACCCCCCGGGCTGGTGCGCCCTAAGGCAGTTGTCTGTGCTGCCTTATGGTTGTGTCAGTCATGATAACATATGAACATGTCTACTTTCTCTAGTGCAAATAAACAAAATCATTTGATGAACAGTGCAGAGATTCTTACGCTTTTATGACGAAGTACCACTTAAAACTAGTTTTTCCTTCAAACACATTCTGATTTATTGATGTATAAGGGTTGGAAAACTGTAAGTAATCGTTGGACATGGAACCATACATGACTATAAAATAGATATAGGGTGACAGTGATGGCTAGATAAAGATATAACTAAACAAATATGAACCAAGTTAAAGCACAGGTTTTCTTGTGATTTGTCACCTCACTTGTTTTGCTTTTTGCTAACGACAGCATGCACTTTTAAGTACAGGAGATTGAAATAAAAAATAAATTTAAATGTAATCTTCAACGATTTTGAATATAATTATTGGTATGTCACAGAATGCATTTAAACACATGATATGAAACATCAAGTGCATTAACAAGTCAATGGCCGTGTGTGTATTGTATAAGATAAATATAAAAAAAATAGTCATTAAAATTCTTTCATACATAATTATAAATAAGAAAGTTGTAAAAAGACAAATAAGTGCAAAGAAACACAAAATAATTGAAATTCAACAACATTTTATCCTGTTCTCAATTATTTTTCTGGTACTTGACTGCGATGAAACTCAATTGTGAAACTGAGAATTAATGCTTCTTGACTCTGAATTGGATTTTTCCTTAAATCAACAAGCTATTAATAATTTACATACCAAGTAAGTACTTTACTCCTACGTATAATTCTGTGTCAGAAAAAAAACATTCAGACTATTTTAATGCAAATCGTTGTTTGAGCATGTTAAAAGAGACTCTCTAAATTAAGAATTACACAGTGTATTTTTCATACTGTGAATAGTACACAGTAGTAGTAGAGATGCAAACAACTTCTGCAATAAACTTGCAGAAAAATTGCAATTGGATGGCTCAAGACAATGTGTCACATAAACTACAAAAAGTTAATGGAAACAAACTCCAGGGCCTGATGGTATTCACCTATGGGTACTTAAGGATGTAAGTGAAAATGGAAAAAAGTAAACATCTGTTTTTAATGTTTTAGGATTCTTTTGTTTCAGGAAATGTACCAGAGGATTAGAGAAAGGCAGATGTGGTTCCTATATTCACAAATGATTCAAATTCTTTGCCTTGAAATTATAGATCTGTGAGCCTAACTTCCGTGGCTGGAAAGTATTTGAAGGGTTAATAAGAAATAATTTTCATGAATTCATTGGGAAGAACATTGTTAGGTAATGTCAAACTAACATAATTGCATTCTACAAGAAGTAAACAAAAGTATAAATCAGGGTGTTGCAGTGGAAGTGATTTACTTTTATTTTGCCAAAGAATTTCATATGGGTCCACACAATAGATTACTGTTCAAACTAAAATAAATTTGTTTAGATGAAAATTCTTGTTCTTGGGTAGAGCATTGGCTTAACGATAAGAGTATTGAGATTTATCATTAATGGTAAATTTCCAAGCTGGACAAAAGTGGTAAGTGGTATCCCTCAGGGTTCTGTTCTGGGACCACTTCAATTCAACATATTTATAAATGATCTTGAAAAAGGCATTTAAAGTCATGTTCAGTGTTTGCACATGACACAAACTGTAAAGTAATACATTGTAATACATTGTTTGTTTAGATAGATTGGGGAACTGGGCATTAAAATGTCAGATGAAATTTAATGTAGATAAATGCTAGGGATGTGCATGGGCAAAATATTTGGTTCGGTTCAGTTCAGAAATTCTGTTAAGAAAAAAAAAATCAGCACTTCGGCAATTTGGTTTGGTTCGGCACTTCCGAAATTCAGGACTTTGGTCATCCGGAACTTCGGCAATTCGGGAACTTTGGCAATTCGGGACTTCGGAATTTGGAACATCTGCTGGGCTCTGTAACCCTACCCCTAACCCTAACCATACCCTTTACCCTAACCTTAACCCTACCCCTAACCCTACTCCTATCATCAATCACATAATTTTACCTCTCTCTCTTTTTTGCAACTTTTCAGAAATCCGAAGCACTTTGACACTTCCAAAAGCATCCGAATGCTCGAAATTCATCTGAAATCACATTCGGAATGAAACGAATTGCACGTGTCTAGTAAATGCAAAATTATGCACTTCAGGGTATTCAGAATAAACTTACACCGTAAACGGTAGTGAATTAGGGATAACAAAACACGAGAAGGATTTGGAAATTGCTATAGACAACAAATTAGGCAACAATGTGCAATGTCAATCGACAGGTAATTGGGCCAGTATGGTATTGTCATGTATAAAAAAAGGACATTAATTCTCAGGATGAAAATATGATTTTCCCTCATTATAAATCAATGGTAAGACCACACCATGAATATGTTGTGCAATTTTGGGCACCTCTTCTAAAGAACAATATTATGGCACTATAAGTTGTAGAAGCCACACAATTCATAAAAAAGAATGGAGCGTTTTAGTTATGAAGAGAGGTTAACAAATGTATTTCTGTTTAGTTTAGAAAAACAGTACCTCGGAGGGGAATGAGAGCATTTTACAAATATATTTAGGGTCAACACAAACCATTATCAGGAAATCTATTCATAAACAGGATTCTACATAAGACACAATGGCATGCATTTACACTGGAAGAAATAAGATTTAGTCTACAGCCATGGAAAGTTGTTGTTGATTTTACAGTAAGAACAATAGGGATGTGGAACTCTTTGCCTGAAGATTTGGTTTTATCAGAGTCTGTACAGATGTTTAAACAGCAACTGAATGCATACTTGCAAAAACATAATATTTTTAATAGATGGGGTAACAGCTTCTTGATTCAAGGAGAGAAGGAATTTTGGGGTTGAGAAGGATTTTTTACCAAGTTTGTTGCAAAATTGAAAAGAGCTTCAAGCTGAGTCTTTTGCCTTCTTTTCGATCAACAGCATGATCAGATGTAAGAAAGGCTGATCGACAATGTCTGTTTTCAGCCTATGTAGTTTTGTTGTTGCGTACCTTCCACTGCTGTATGTATGTGAAATCTTATTTCCTCAAGTCTCAATGTAAGACCCTTTGTACTTTGTATAGCGCTGTTAAAGAACAAGTCACCAGAGAACTGCTTCCACTGGTACTATATATATTTGTATAATGTTATCAAATCATATAAAATACACGTCATTGTTGTTGTTGCTCTTTCAAATTATTCACAAAATTTTTTTTTCAACCTAATCCCTTAGGGTATATGTTGAATGTTTATCTATGTTCCCAATTATTAACCATGAATCTTACCTGTCATATGCCTGTCCAGTCATCCTATTAATCCAAATTCCTATGTAAAGAAGTAGCATAGAGTCCAGTATGCATTACCTTCCATAGTGCTGTGTTATCTGTGAACATTTACATTATATAATTAATGTACTTGTGTTGTCTCCAGAGGAAGTTCTATATTTGGTTTTAAAACATTCTGGTGGCTTGTAAAACAGAGCCCAGCCTAGTGTTCTCACTGGACCGAGGAGATTTGTCCCGTTATCACAAGAAGTTGATAATTGGTAATTTACACCACTAAATTTAGGTACAATTCTACACATCTTGATGATACCTGAATCTTTTTGTCAATCGCTGGGACCTTTGAACTGGCTTACTGTTGTAAGTGTTTGACTACTCATAGCATTTTGTCTGCTTTGAAATGTGTAATTTCAACATATTTGTTGATTATTGCTTTATATTATTTATTTATAAAATATTTTACAAGGATGGATACATTGAGATTTCTAGATATTAATCTAAGGCGCTTTCCCTTTAAGAAATTTGTAAAATATATTATCTCTTCAATCTATATAAAACCTACCTATAGTAAATCTATATTAAAAACTCAAAAAACTCAATAATAACAACAGTGAGTTAGCGCACAAAAATGAAAAAAAGAAACTTGGAGAGCGAAATATTAATATATTTGGGTACAATATCATTCAGCAGAAAGTTCATGCAAAATTAGGTATTGTCCTGATGTACACACAATATTCTTCAAATGATCTCAAGATCTCAAAGTCCACACTGTAATATAGTGGCCCCTTCTAGATCCTCTATGAATCCAAGGGTTAAAATTGAAATCTAGGGGGCGGGGCCTGACAGCCAATATGGCCGGACGTGCTCTCTGAGAGCTCCTACACCAGCGGGCACAGAAACAAGGATTTTGTACAATCAAATACAGCCAGCTACACAAGGAGCCCAGAGAACGAGGCAGAATAACACGGGGAACGTATCGATGCCGGACAAGCATCGACAGGCAACCCCAGCGTCCGAACCGGCCACGCGGCCTAAACAGATGCGGAGGCGGCAGATCCCCCGGCACGGGCCCCGACTGCAAACAAGAAACAGACACTGCCCTGCTACCCCCCCCTCTGGACCGGTGGGGGATATCCCGGTCCTCGCTGGGGACGAATACCCCCGCTACTCGGCTTAAAACAGCGACTAAACAAGCGGTCAACCAAGCCTGTCAGGGCCCAAGCAAGATGGCGGCCCGACCGAGACCTGGTACACAAAGCACCCTTACAAAGCCACCTAAACATGTCCAGGAATTTTTTCACCGGCTCTGCACCAACCTATGGACACAATATCGCACCAGGGGACAGTTATTCCAACTAATGGTGAAGGAGATGGCGGCATGGATCCGCCCTGCCACCCGACGCCGCCTGTGCAGACACTCACACCGCGCCCCTAGAGCAGCCTCCAGACAAAGACGGCGCCGGGGACCCGGAGAGCGGGGAACGAAGGCAAACTCCTCAAGCACCATCGCTCACCCTCGCACACAACTGAGCGGGACCGCCAGACAAACTCGACCCACCTACCACTCAGCAGCGCCAGCAACCTTCGAGCACTACAGCCTGCAGGTCACGGCATGCTCAGAGCGGTCTACTGCGAGCGGCCACATCGACCGCTGGAACGGCGAGACCTCAACCCTCATCCCAACAGCAAACTACATAGCGAGCAACAGAAGGGTCGTTGCCTGTCACGAGCCCACGCGCTGGACTGCCACCTGAAGCACACCAGCGGCATCGGGTGAGGAACCACAGCTTCCCGTTGACCAGCTGCCAGCCTGGATACACAACAGGACTTGGGATGCTCTTCTATTGCCACTGCTAACAGTATACTCAAAATCATAAATGATAGTTACCGTTAAAATCTTTAAAATGATCTAATACTCTATATAGTTTACCTAAATGACCAGCAGTAATCACCCTCATATCACACATAGCATGTAGTCTAACCTACACAGCAGAACTGTCCATACCAGCAAATAACATGTTACATGCAAATTGGCCAGATGCATTCACGTTCCAGCTTGTTTATCTGTTTATTTCATTGTTTAGTAATATGTAAAACACTACAGAGGCATACATTCCAACGACTAGCACAATTCATATAATCAGTGCAACTGGCGCTAATAAACACACCTGCTGACTTGGAGTTATGGCATTTTGGTAGCAAATATATATAGGGAGACCCGAGCCCCAAAAGCGTAGTGTATTTAAACTTAAGAAACTCAAGCCTGACCAAATATGACTATAATATCAATGTATTTGTACAGCTGAAACTGCAATGTTACAACTGCTTAGATTCTTGGACCATGGTTACTTTAACGCTTTCTTTAGGTATATAAGCTTGCCGATCTCATACGATGCCTCAGGCTAGTCGCACTGATTTAGCTTAAACCATATCGTTAATAGTTCATCTGCTGTATCGTTACCTTTTTCACTTTTAAAAAAATTTATGCATCTCCAACTTGCCACAATACTGTTATCATATGTCTATAAAAAAAAAATCGAGCCTGCTATTGCTGTTGTGGCGAGACAGGCACTGTTGTAACTACCTGCATACCAAAAATAAAGAATAAAAAAAAAAAAAATTGAAATCTAGAGAAATAAGAACTACACTGGTGTAATAACGTTGGATGAGAAACCTCCACCATATACAATCTATGTGGAGCTCTCACCTTAAAATACACTTATATTTAATCTGTATTTTGTGACTGTTGTTATCTGGTCCAGATTGATATCTATAAAGTAAAGCAGATAGATACTCCAATAGTGTAACACTGTGTGGGAAGGGGTTAACAACACTCCCCCTATGTACCTTGCTCACCTGATGCAGGAACTTAGACTAGCCCCACAGTGTATTTGCGGTATAAGTAAATAGTGGGTCTTCAGTAATCCAATAGGTTCCACACTTTATTCACTTCCAAACAGTGGATAAAATAAACAAACAATAAAATCCATGTAGCTGGCTTACAATTCATAGGGTAATTCTTAAGATCATAAAACTGAATGATATTTCACACAAATAAGTTCTATTAATATTTTGCTTTCCAAGTTTGGGGGTTATTTACATTTTTGTGCGCTAATTCACTGTTGTAAATATTGAGATTTCTCATATTTTCAAATATGTCCTGGGTCCATAAAAAATTGCATTGTTACAATAGGATACAATATTACAAAAATACAATATACCAACTATAAATACATATACACATATATAAATTTAATACATAACAGTTAATAAATATATTCAACCATGACAGGTGCATTCTGTGCTGAGGTATATTGCCATAGATCTCTTAAAAGATTTTAGATTGAATGAAGATTTGACTGTGTCCCTGAGGTTATTCCATAATTGCGGTGCTCTGTCGGAAAAGTAGGATCGAGACACTTTATTATTGTATTGTGGTATGCTAAATATTGTGCTAGTAGTGGATCGGATATAATAGGAGGTGGGAACAGCCGGGGAGAGAGTTCTACTCAGGTATGGTAGAAGCTTCCCAGAAATGCTCTTATGCACAAGGCTGGAAAGATGAAGAGTGCATCAGGATTACAGCGACAGGCAGTTTAGCTCTTTTAACATGTCACAGTGGTGAGTAAAGTAATTACATTCTAGTACAAAGTTGCTGAATGAATTATATAAAGTATTAAGTTTATTAAGGTGGGTTTGTGGTGCGGGTGCATACACTACATTCTAATAATCAATGACCGGCATTAGCATTTGTTGCTGTTTCCTTACTGTAGGGCTTAGGCAGGATGTGTTCCTGTACAGGGCACCTAGTTTTGGGTAAAGTTTTGAAGATTTTTTTTTCAATGTGAAGGCCAAAGGATAGATTAGGGTCTTGTGACATACCTAGATATTTAAAAGAGCAGACTGCTGTCAGTGTGCTATTTGAATTTGTTCTGATACACAATTACAAACTGCTCATCGGCTGGTACCGCACCCCAGAACGGCTACACCGCATGCTAACAGATGGGAACACGGACACACGCAGAGTGACCCCACTTGGGCGTACCCACCCAAACACTAAAGGCAACATGAGGGAAGAGACGAGAGATATATAAAACTATAAAACACTGCAACACAATGCCTGGGGACGTACTGAACATAAACCCACGTAGCCCAAACGTACCACACATACGTCAACCGAATTAAGGAGATCATGCCCCAGCCAACCTTAGAATGATATAGACTAGAGGGCATCATAACGATATTCTCATCTATGGCAGGACAGAACACTAGGTATGAAGGTCTAAAGTGGAAGGGGTGGCACGACGGAAGAAGCGATTAAGGGGATCCCACTTAACCTTAAATACCAATTTAGGGACACCAGACTGCCGCATAGGGTAGACCCGATCGCCAACGGCAGTTGGTCTACCGAAACCAAGAACCATCAAAAAGCCACACAAGCTCTGCTTCTGTACCTGCTGCTCCAGTAGATACTACCTGCACACTACTAGGTCAAGGTTCATTTACTTTATTTCCCCCAACCCACCCCTTTTTTTTTTGTGTGTTCCCACTGTATATTTGCTCCATACCATGAACACCCACACTTTACACTGACATGAATACTCTTATAACCAACTCTCCTGTAAATAGATTGCTAGCAGGTACCACGGAGCTACATATATGAAAAATATTCAAATATCTAAGTTCTACAATATTACGCCCCGAGAGGTATTTATCTGCCAAAGGACAACCCCCATCCATGTAGGCACAGTTTGAGGACATGATGCTTATGCACGGATGGGCCGAAAGCCATCTTACATGTGCTAATATTAACATAATGTTAAACTTTTTACTAAAAACTGTTTTTTCAAAAGTTGTATTGTTTAACCAGTTGACTGTAACGTGCTCTAAGCAAACTATTCAATAAAAACATAATAAATAAAAAAAATAAAAAATAAATATGCAAGTCAAACTCTATTCCTGTAGGTTTCACCATATCAAGAATGTAAATCATGAATTTTTCTCTCCTCAGAAATGTTCTGCGCCCATCACCACCTATGCAGGGAACATCCACTGAATCAATCATTTGACAATGAGTCTGCAAAATTGAATGCCCAATTAATAAAGTGTTCAGACACAGGCTGGTCCACTTTTTCATGCGTACGGTGGATTTGTGGTGGTTAAGACTATCTTTCATGCACATAGTAGATTCACCAACATAGATGAGCCAACTGTTTCTCCTGTCCAATCAAGAGGCAGCAAGAATAGATGAGTGAGCGTTAGGGCCACTACATGTTACAAATGACCAATAGGGGAAATGGAAGAGCAGTAAAACAATCTATATATCCAAGCAGGATGCTGTCAAACACTTTGACCATGGCTACTGAGGGAGGCAGACCAGCAGTGATACAGTGTGTTTTACCATTAGTGTGCCTATGTTGGAATGGGAGATAGCCTGGATCATTGATTCTAATGTCAGACCAGGGGCACTTGAAACTACTTTGAGTGAGATATAGGAGATTGACATTTTGTCATTGTATCTAGTGAGGTAATAGGTTACCTTTATACCGTTGTTGCTTTTTTGTTAACTGTATGGAAAGAAAATCCTTCTTTTGGGGGATGTGCTGTGTTCAGCTCTTAGCTTGCAGCTACATCTATCTTACTGACAGCCACTTGAGTATGTATGTAATATACAGTTGCTGCATATTGGACACTGTTTTATACAACCTTGTTTTATTGATTAAAAAAATAACTTTGACTCCTATTTATTGACAAGGTAGCCCTATGACTTTTCTATGACTTTTTTTCTTTGTGTCTTCATTTCACCAATATCTATGTTGGCAACACATAATTTTTTATAAATTCACTTCAATGGCCATGTGATATTTATTTGGCAACATGTAATCATATAAATAAAATAAGTGTAATATTCCATGTATGGATGGATCAGAATGAATGTCTTGTTATGTTATTATCTATTACCAATCAGTTATGTGAACATAAAATTGATACAAGAGCCAGAAAACCAAGTAATATACAATGGCATCTACAGAAAGCAAACATTTCTAACTCTCCGTTCCTTTCTGCATCTTGTCACCCATCTTTCTTGATTAATAATAACCCTAGGGGCTTCACATTTTATTGAAGAGAAGCTCTTTTGATGCTCTTACTGTTGAGAGACAAGCAGTTTCTTCGAGGCACTGATTTATGTTCTTTTGATCAATTGTAAATTGCTGTTTTGTCTCTTAAATGAGAAAATTTGGTACAGCTTACTGTTGTTGGCTGTTTTATACTAACATGTAACTAGCGGCAAAAAAAGTCACTGTATTCATGTGCCAGTCTATCTAGTACCTTCCCTTGCAGGCACGTGACACATTTTACATTTGTTTTCTTCTTGTTTTACTTGTTATAAATACTTTATAGTATTTGATTTTTCAATAGTACTTACTTGTATGCAGATAGTGAAAATAATACTATTCAGTCTCTATAGTATTATATCCTGCATACCATGCTGGAAGTAATACAGAAACTCATTTAAAGCTACTGTTTAAAGAACAATTTTTATGTTGGCATTGCAAAGCAGTAACTTTGTGTGTGCGTTCATGTGCGTGTGTGTGTGCGTGTGTGGGTGTAAAAAAACATGCATATACACTACTGTTCACCCAGTGGAGAGCAAGGAAGTTTAGATTTGGGGTCAAGAGGCTGGGCATCTCATGATCCTACGGTGGGTTAGGGAAGAGGGTGGGGACTCTCTGCCTCTAGTGTTAGTGGAGCAAGAAAAATTGGCATCCCTGGTGTCTATTTACTAGGTAATGAGACATGGACACTTCAAGCCCACAAGCAAGTGGAGGATAGGGTATAGATTGGGCCTCTCATCGTTGCTGTCCCCTCTATATCCTATCACTAACAATCCCGACTTTCATCCGGGAATGGAGGGTAGACCTCACGGTCAGGTTCAAGTGTGACATATGCTCAGGGGAGATGAGCTCAAGACACTGGGGGACTTACTGGGGGAACCACATGGACCTTCTTACATACACTCAAATACAAACAGCTGAGCAGGTTCCTCAGACAGATCCCCCAACAACCTGATATATACAGGACACTCAACTACTTTGAAAGACAATGCGTAGACCCCGACCCACAGCTGCATGCCATATGCCTTTTGTACTCTTTAATAGACACACAACTGAACCTCCCAGCTCCTGGGTACATGGGAAAGTGGGAAGTTGCCCTGGGTGAGACCTTTACTGTAAACCAATGGGGGAAGATTTGCAGTCTAGTACACCACTGCGCATTGGCTAGCAAAACTCAGGAAACAGCGTATAAGGTCCTGACACTCTAGTACAGAATGCCTCATCTCCTCCAGAACATGAATCCTTCTCTGAATGGAGACTGTTGGCGATGTCAAACTACATTAGGCACTTTCTTGCACATCTGGTTGGACTGCCCCAAAATAAGGCCCTTCTGGACGGCGATTAACACCATCCTACAGAAATGTTCGGATAACCCCCCACCCTTTTGACCAGCCCCTTTTCTCCTGCACCATACCACCACCTTGATAGCTAGATACAAGAAATCAATGTCCATTCAAATCTAAAAGCACAGCCAAACAAGTAGTGCCCCTCTACTGGAAACAGGAGGCCCCCCTCCACTGACATTGTGGTTCGTAAAAATGGAAGATCTGAGATGGCTCGAAGAATTGACATTCATGGCCCAAGGATGCACCCAATCTTACACTGACATATGGACTCATTGGCTAATGGTCGCATATCACGCTGACTTTCAGGATCTGCTGACAAAGAGGACGGGGGACCGGTGGGATGAGGGGTCTCGGGTTGTGGGCCACACTCCAGCCAGGGAAGAACGGAGGAGGTCACTCTGTTCCATGCACTCCAACCGTACTTTGATAGCATACCCAAGCCAAGGGAGCAGTAAGGGTCACCCCTGACACAGACTGCATTATTGGCTAGGGAAGTGACCTTACTGAAGTTTAGATACAACCACCTTTTTATACCCTTGAAAAGGGTAAGAATTTGCACAATTTATACAATTTGCTTCATACTTGAATTTCAAACCTTGGAGTCCTTACTTATCTTTATGCGCCATGTTTATTTGGCCCTACGTAGCTGTCTGATTTAAATTGTCATTAATGGAAAAACGGTTTCTCTGTGAATATCTTCATTACCTGCACCTGTCCTGCTCTGACCACAGAGGCCAATAAAAATCTTATTAACAAAAAAAATAAAATAATTATGTTCAGCCGAATCAGTTTATAGTAAAAAAAATGTTCAGGTTGTCTAAAAGTCAAAGGGCTGTTCGGCTTGCACAATTTTAGTCCGCGCAAATCGCTCAAAAAGCAAATAATGTAGATGAATAAAAGAGACAAGAAACTGGGACCGCAAAATACAAACATAATATAAAGTAGGAGCAGTAAAAAATGAAAACGTTTACATATAGTTTTTATATTTTCAAAAAATTCAAAATATGTTTTACTGCTAGTCCTTTTCTTCCCCTATTAGTCATTTCACACTTGATCTGTGATTAAACTCAACATTTAGTGGCTGTCCCCTAACCATAAATCATCTTTTTTTCCCTTCAATCTCTTTTTTTGGTGGCACAGTCAAAACTGAAATTCACAAAACATCCTTGTCCTTTATACTTTTTTGGGTTTGTTCATAAGACATTCATATGGGATTTATGGAATTTGACCTGCCAATTACCCAAAATTTAGACGAATCCCAGTTCATTTGAAAACGATTGTGGAAGTATCTTATAAATAGCTGTGAGGAATTAGTGGCTCACTGGCTTAGTATCTTTTCCTAAGTTGTGTTTCAAGGCTGTTGTATACAGCAAACACAGACTCAAAGAAATCAATGTTTAAAATGGAATGAGGCAAAAATGTGATTATATGTTAAACTAATTTGCATGTGCCCACCCAGAATCCTTTGCGGTAGTAACATCACTGCAGATTTGTGATTTCTGTAGGAAAAGCAAGTCTTATGGCTTGTCTGGTGTGCAGATTTTTGTTTAACACTGTATTAACTATCCACAGACTTCAGGTGGATGGGGGTTTTCAATCACAATGTATTCCCCACCATCACCTTTTTGGTTCCTGCTTCCTAAATCAATATTATATAATATCACATGATACAGCTTTTTCAGCATAGAGAGTGTGTCAAAAATTCGTTTTTTTTAAATTCAGAAAACAAATATGGGTTATTAAAATTCATTGTTTAAATGTAGCATTTTAAGCAATACACAAGTGAAGAATGAGTTTATAATATATAGCATACATGTACTAAAATAAGCTCTCTCATGAAGAGCAGACCACAGGCTCATTTATATCCAACGGTTATTGTCACAACAGGAAATACTAGTTTCTCTATAGCTCCGTACCAGTAAGACAGTTTTCTCCATTGAGTGAATGCATATATTTTACTACCCACACAAAACCTGAACTCCGAGTGAAGTCTTAACTCCTTGCACCCACGTAATGATGGTTAATTGATTTCTAGAAAAGCAAAAATATCTTTGATCACTTTGAAGCAAAAAAAACCTGCAGAGAAAGCATTACAAGAAGTTTCTTATTACCTCCTACTCATCTATCTAGACTGAATAGCAAGATCATCCAGAGCTGCAGACACTGTCTCCTGCAGAGTGCTATTACACAAACAGAACCCATATGGTGAAAAGGACAACAAACACAACCACCAGGCTCCTTTGATGTTCTGGAACACGGTGTATAGTTCTTTTTTTTCTTTCTTTGTGTTGGTGAATGAAAATGCCCACAAAGCAGAAATAACTCAAAATCTCATAGTGAGATTAAATAGTAGTCTCTGAGAGTCTATGCTGAGATGTCATATTGGAAATCGTACCTATGGCTATGTGTTGTTCCCATCCCCCAGAATCCCCTGAGACAGAAGGAGCTCTGGCCCTTCAATGTCTCCAATCAAAGACAATATTTGACATAAAAGGTCACTTTGTTTTCTTATTGTCTCATTTTCTTTCCAGCATTAATCTAGTTGCAATATGGGCTGATGTTTATACCTAAGAATGGCAATGTGTACACCCACCCTTCCTTCCCTATGATCACGAAAATCTGTATTTATTTATGTATTTATTTGTTTGTTAACAAACACTGAAAATCTCTCATATTCAATAATAGTTAAGCACAAACAGTAAATAAAGATGTAATCTGTTAATGAGCCCCCATACTCACAACCAAACATCCGAATGGTATAAATAAATTGGGAATTTTGGTGATGATTGGGGAACTTCTGGAAGCATTATTATTACTGTTACTATTATTATCAATATTAGTTATTAGTAATATTAGTAATAGTAAACGTACCAACCAACATATTCATTAATGCTGTACAATACATGGGGACATACAAGGTAAACTGCATTTTGTAAAAGCAAAAGTTGAGTTCTAGGCAGGGCCGGTGCAATACTATTTTGCGCCATAAGAGACACTTGCTACTTGTGCCACCTTCTACCCCCACCTCCCCCCGAAAAAAAATAATAATAATTTTGCCAACTTAGTTTGTCTCTTTCTTCTCTCAGCCCCTTTGTGTCGTTTTCTCCCCCAACTCCTTTGTGTGTGTCTCTTTTTCCACTTGCTCAGCACTTCTGTGTGTCTCTCCCCCAGCACATAAGTGGGTCTCTTTCTGCCCCTCAGCCCCTCTGTGTGTCTCTTTTTCTTCCCAGCCCCACTGTGTGCCTCTTTGTCCTCCCCAGCCCCAGAGGGAGGATCACTAAGAGGGGGGTGGAGGGAGGACCACTAAGGGGGTGGGGGAGAGGGAGGACCACTAAGGGGGGGAGAGAGGACCACTAAGGAGGGAGAGGGAGGAGTGGAGAGGACCACTAAGAGGGGGGAGACCACTAAGGGACAGGGAGGGAAATGAAACACTGAAGAACACACACATGCTCTACAATAACACATCCCCTACACACATACACTCCACTCCCTGTGAGCGAACTCATGAGTGGACCATGTAGGTGGACTTATGAGCGGGCCTTGTAGGCATACTCACGGTCAGGCCCTGGGGGCCCAGACCTTGAGCTGTGTAAGGGGCCACAAAAAATGGAGTTGCTTCCTGTTGGTTGATTTTTTGAGCACTGTTACAAACAGTCTCCTAAAAGCCTCTTCTACAGCAGCTCAGTGGAGCCATACTACAGCCTGAGCCCATCGTCATCCTCTTGTCCTCCTCTGGTGGTAAGTAGGCAATCCAGTATATTATTAGTGGCACTAATCTCTACTTTAACCCACATTAAAGGGCCACTATAGTTACCAGAACCACTACAGCTTAATGTAGTGGTTCTGGTGTCTATAGCCGGTCCCTGCAGGCTTTTTAATGTAAACACATTGCCTTTTCAGATAAAAGACGCTGTGTGCAGAACTAGCGTTGGCCCATATGGCAGATCATATGGGTGGGGCATTGTGATGTCACATGGCGGGCAGAACATATAGGACAGTGTTTCCCAACCCAGTCCTCAAGGCACACCTACCAGTCCAGGATTTAGGGATTACCCAGTTGTGTCTAAGGTGTTTTTACAAAGAAGAAAAAAAACATCTTAGACACAACTGGATAATCCCTAAATCCTGGACTGGTAGGTGTGCCTTGAGGACTGGGTTGGGAAACACTGATATAGGGGACGGCAAATTTTTGTTTGTCTAGAGCGGCAAAAATCCTTGCACCATCCCTGCTTTAACCGTCCGCAGCCCTGCCATATGTCTCTTTAACCCCCCAGCCCCTTCATGTTTCTCCTTAAGCCCCAGCCCCTCCTTCACCCTCATATGTCTCCTTTACCCCGCAATGCCTCCATGTGGCCACTTAACACTCTCATGTGTCTCATTAAACACACCCAGCCCCTCTATATATGTTCTTAAACCTCCCCAGGCTTTAAATGTGTGTCTCAAAAACCCCCAACCCCACCCTTTTACTTTGTGCCAGCTCACCTCTATGTTGTAGCAAGGCCCAGCGGGAACCATGGTAGAGGAGCCGTTTCTCTCTTCCCAGTCTGACAGGAAGCAGTTTGGCACTCTCTGCACTCGATTTCTGTCAGACCAACTGGGTAGAGGGAAACAAGTTCCTCCTCCCCGGTCCGCGTTAGTCATGCTACATACAGAGACCATCAGGAGGGGAGCACTGTGATGTGTGCTCCTCTCCTGACGGTCACCCGGGCATTGTGCCCCCGGGCCTGTGCGACCTTGGCAGCCGCCTAATCCACCTAGTGGTCACGCAGGCCCTGGTTTTAAGTATATTAATAGTATTGTTTAGAGGCACTCTAAGCACCAAAATCACAATAGCTCATTCTAATGGTTATGGTGTAAAGCAGGGGTGCTCACAAGGTAGATCTCCAGATGTTTTAAAACTACAAAACTACAGCTTCTGTGACGCTAAATGCATTTTAAATGCATTTTAATGGCATGCAAAGCATCATGGGACTTGTAGTTCTACAGCATCTGGGGGTCTACCTGGTGTAAAGAATCTGTTGACACCATCCCCTGAGTTTTTGTCAATCCATTTTTAAATGGTTAGACAAAAAATGTAGCCCACGAAGCACCTACAGTCCACACTTTATAGTTCTGCTAATACAGAACTTCATTTTCAACTTTGGGTGCTATACGCTAAGAATCCAAGGGAGAGTTCCAGATGTGGCAGAAAAAGATATTTAGAAAGAGTCATGGGAAAGGTAAGAGGAAAACCACTAGCAGAGTTACATGGCAAAGATTATGAAGGGTGAAAAAAGTCTGACTTACAAGAACAAGATGTTGCTATTATGTACAAGTTGTTCAAGAAACTTAAGCACAGTAGGTAGCAGAAATACAAGACAGCAGTTGGAGAAGGAATTTTGTAGGCTTTTTAATGGTGCGGATAACATATAAATATGAAGGCGAAATGATACTAGAAGAGCTAGAAAGAAGTTGACGATAATAGTAAAAGATTGAACAAGGATGGATGTAAAGTCTAACCAAGACCAATAAAATGCATGCGATTTGACATAATGAACTGGATACAGGCTACTCAATATTTTACTACCTTTTGCACTTACTTATTTATATGCAGTGCCTCATTTGCCAGTAACTACAAATGTGCAGTGTATTCTTTTTGTACATATTTTGAAAAGCTTTTTAATTTTGTTACATACATTTTGTTACAGTTCATGATTTAAATCAGGGGTCCTCAAACTCCGGCCCCCCAGATGTTGCTGAACTACAACAACACATAGCAGTGCCCTGTAATTGTATAAAAAACAAAATAATTATCAAGTTTTATTTACAAGTACAGGGCACTGCTATGGGGACCAGGTTTGCCCCCAGTTATGCCAATTTATTTATGTCCGACTGGGAGACTGAAGTTATTTACAACAGCCAGGAATGTGGGGCGAACCTGGTCACCTACCATAGATATATTAATGACATCTTTTTTATATGGAAAGGATCACAAACAGACTTGGATTTTTTTTTAGAAAGTATTAATCATAATGAATGGGGTCTAGAGTTTAGTAGCAAATTTAGTATGTGCAATATACATTTTTTTAGATTTAAATATCTATGTTGATGAAGACATTTTAAAAACAATAAAAAAAAAAAAGTAGATGCAAACAGTTATGTTTTATACAATAGTGGGCACTACACCCCGTGGTTGAATAATATCCCAAAAGGGCAATTGCAGAGAATAAGAAGGAACTGCACCGAAAAGGATGTATTCGAGAAACAAGCAGAAATAGTAATGAATAGATTCACCCAAAAACAATACCCTACCCATATACAGAACAAAGCTTATAACGAAATAAAAGAATTTGAGCAAAATGATTTGGTTTTTAAACAGAGTAATAATAATAGTATACATGAAAATCTTAATAAATTACCTTTGGTTTTAGATTTTTAATAAGGATTCTAGAAAAATGTAATCTATAATCAATGAACATTGGCACCTTTTAAAAAAAAAAAGATAGGGAAATGTCAAAGATTGCCCCTGAGAAACGTTTTATTACGTTTAGGGGTGCGCCTAGTTTAAAGCAAATTTTTACTTTTAACCACCCTAAGAAGGAAGTGAGTAATACGTTTTTAAGTGCAAATAAAAAAGGCTTTTATTCATATGGGAAATGTGTAGGTTGTATGTGCAGTAAAAATAGAATCTTAAAAGGAATTAGTAAATTTAAGACAAAATATAAACTTGAAGAATTCACCATTAAAGATTTTATTACTTGTTTTACAAAAAATAATATTTATCTTTTAATATGCCCATGTGGGTTTCAGTATGTGGGCAGGACTTATGAACACGTTAATAATATTTGGAAAGGTCTGGACCACCACAGTGTAGCTGCCCATTTCAAAAAAATATCATAATAAAGATCCCAGTTGCCTCACGTTTTTAGGAATACAAATGGTTAAAAGATCCTGGTGTGGAGGCAATTTTATCCAGCATTTAGGGAAAGAAGAAATTAAATGGGTTCATACACTGGAAACTCTTGAACTTAAGGGCTTGAATATTGAATTTGATTTATATAACTTTTTCTGATTTATATTATTTATATTATTTTCTCTATAATATTATTTTATTGTATGCAAATACAATGTTAATAATCTCTACTTCTCTTTTTACCCCCCCCCCCCTTTTTAGTAGTAGATTTTATATCTCCATTACATAGCATTACATTTTTTATTTTTTTTTACTTATTGATATAGACTGATTGATTGTACATGGCACAGTTTTACTTGGTTTGTTTTAAATAGAATATGTATTTTGAGATTTGTAGCATTTATTATCAAGAAACACATTTGTCATCTTTATGGAAGGGAATATATTTATCTGTACTATCTGTGTATGCAATATGTTTATTTATGTTACAGTTTGTCGAGGATACTAAATATGTAGTTTATATCTCTCTCCTGGCATCCCCTTCTTTTGTATTGAGACTTACTTGTGCAATATGGCCAGTTAGTGAAACAGACATTTAGCAGATAAACCCCTTTTCATTGTGGACTCCAATTCAAGAAAACTATATAGAGCAGGGGTTCTCAACCCAGTCCTCAGGACTCCCTAGCAGTCCAGGATTTGAGGATTACCTGGGTGTGTCTCAGGTGTTTAGAAAAAGGGAAAAAAACACCTTAGACTCTAAGGTGTTTTTTTTTTCTTTTTCTAAACACCTGAGATACACCCAGGTAATCCCTAAACCCTGGACTGGTAGGGGGTCCTGAGGACTAACGTTGAGAACCCCTGATATAGAGACATTTAAATAATTAGCAATTTTCATGCCCATGGCAACAGCTTTAAAAGACAGGACCAGCTGTAGTAGGACGTGATCCGAGGAAGCCGCCTAGGCGAAACATGTCATCACATCCGCATACGACGTTGTCACGCTATCACGTAACCGCACGAAGCTCCGAGAACCAGGAAGTGCCTCCCAAAGTGCCGAAATTTGGTTACCGCTGACACACATTGCGGGTGTTATTAGTGTTATAGGAGCTGGCGTCCTGCTGCATTCACTATCATTTAGTCCTGGGCTGTGGACTACAAGCTGGATAAATTAGAGCAGGCTTCCACTGCTCTTTCCTTTTGAGTTACATTCCCATTTTCTAGGTCTTTGCATCCATTTTTATACTGTATTATGCTATGTTCTTTTGTGTTTTTTATCATATGTACCATATATCCTCATCCAATTTGGAGTAACTAAGTGATATTTTATTATGTAAGTTACTTTTATACTACTCTCACAGTATTTCACTTATTTTAAATTTAACCAGAGTTTGATTTTGTGCATTTATGTGACACTTTGCACCGTGCACCAATATTTTAACGGTATAGCGCACCTTTTTATATACAATTTTTCAGTTCATGTGGTGTGTTTAGAGCTTGTGCACTTTAAAGGTGCTGCTTTATCTTTTTTTATTTTGTTATATTTGTATTATATCACTAATTTTAGCGCCTTTTATTGCTTGTTTTGTTGACGAAGTATATAGGAGTGTATATAAAAAATACCCCTTTCTTTCTCATTAGAGATATTTTTGCCAGAAGCTCAATGAAGCAAGGTAAAGGGCAGAGTAGGAACCGTCTAGGGGGTTCTGCATTGACATTGGCAGGCGGGCATTCCCTCCAGTGGCCATTGGAGTAACTAAATGACCTCCATTTGTTTAAATATACATAGGGATTAAGGAGAGAGCGCAGGTAAAAAAATTTCTGTGGTTTTTACTTTAAGCAAGAAGCCAACTTTAGTTTAGAGCAGAGTGTTATATATCATGCCCCTGCAGTCTTATTGATCAATTCTCAGCAATTTAGGAGTTAAATCACTTGTTTTTTTACAGCCATAGTCACACCTCCCCTGCAGGTGACCTATACAGTCTCCCTACACATTTCATGTAAAGAGAGATCTCATATTTAAACTTCCTTGATTGCATGGTCTGTTCAGTTTAGAATGTTGTATCTCCTTCTCTGTTAATAGCCTGCTGGAGCCTACAAAAACAAAGTGATCAAAGTTCAGTTAAGACAGCAGATACAAACTGAGGAGATAAAAACTTCTAAAGTAAACACTGTTCTGTCATATCTGATTGAAAATGAAAATTTTTTTCATGCAGTCTGTGTGAGTCAGCAATGGGGGAATGTAGCTAGGGCTGCAGAAACAGAAACAAACGTGATTTAACTTCTAAATGGAAGAAAACCGAGCAGCGAGACTGCAGGGGCATGATTTATACACTAAAACTGATTTATTAAGCTAAAGTAAATTTAGTGCTTTAAGCTTTCAATGGACAAGGATTTGGTTGGCCTTTGTAATGAGATGTAATGAAATATAGTGTTTTATACAAATGGCTGCTTCACGACCAGGATGGGAACAACAACTTCATAGCAAAGGTGTCTCTTATTAACTAACTCTTATGTGCCTAGAAACTATAAGTAACAGGGAATTATATTGTGCAAAGGAAATGAGGAATAACAGTAAAATATAGTACCTAATCCCTATATCCTAGGGCATCGCTACAGAGGATTGAGGGGTGAGGGGAGAGCTAGATTGTTCATAGCCCCCACCCCCATGAGCTCCCCAGCCTAGAGCACCAGTACTGGGAAGGGGGTTAATTCGCTGCTAACTAAGCTTGCCTACTCTGGCAAAATACAATGGTGTCCACACTGGAGGGGAGCACAGATGGTGAGGATGCCTTTTACTAACTGTGCTCTCACTGTACAGCTCCCTCACATGCCCTGCAGTGTGCCAGCAGCCAGAATATGTTGTCATATCCCGGCATTGGCATCAGTAGAGGGCACACATGGGATCTGTACAAGAAGATCCACTGGCCACCAGACAGAGCATCCACTACAGTCTTTCCAGAGCAAGGTAAGTAGGCTGGCTGGACCTTGTTATTGCTTTATAAATATGTACCTGTGCCTGTATATCAATGTGTCTATCGTTGTGTGTGTCTGTGCTTATGAGTATGTATGTCTGCGATTTTGTGTGTGATTGTGTGTATGTCTGTGATTATGTGTGTGTCCACGTCTGTGATTGTGTGTTTATCTGAAATTGTGTATGTGTGGGTATGTGATTGTATGTCTGTGATTATGTGTGTATATGTGATTATGTGCGTTATTGTGTGTCTGTGGTTCTTTGTTTGTGTATATATATGTCTGTAGGTATGCTTGTGTGTGTGTATTTCTGTGGAAATTATTAGTACAACCCTCCCCCATTTTGACAGTGGTATGTTATGTAAGCCCAAATATATTGTTCCTAGAGTGAGTACTGCCTAGATCCCCTGAGAATATGTTACAAATATAATAAAAGTGGGTTTCTCTAATCTAGACTTTATCTCCAAGTGCATACAAAAGTAACATGGCAAGGGAGTGCCAATAAGTGATTGTGCACAAAAATATGTCCTTTCAGGCTAATGGATGGCATGCAAGATGTATTATTTAAAAATACCTGTGTAGTCAGTTCCACATACCCTGTACTGCTATTGGCTGGGTTTATGTTTCCTAGATATTCACAATGCAGCAATAACTCTCTTTCAACTCCAATATACCAAAATGGTCAAAACTTAAAAGTTGTTTTATGCGCTATGTGAGCCTCACAAGACATATTTGTTGATGAAATATAAAGAAAAAAAAGGTAGACATGTTGATTCTTTGTCCAAACACAACAGGTTATTAATATCGAGTGAATGCTTTCCCATCGGTCGTAGCGGGTAATTAAAACCATCTTTCTAATTATGTATTGCTTTAGCTGAAACAGCTTTATGCAAATTATATAAATGCACAAACTGTTTAATTCAACTTTTGCTTGTTGCACTGAGCAAAAAAGAAAAAAACACAAGACAGTTAAACGCTCTTTATTTATTGAAGTTAATTTCTTTGTGGCTTTCAAGACTGATTTTTGGCTAGCTACTTTTACAAATGGAAAACAGACAGAAGTAAATGTTCACCGACCCTAAAATAGATCATCTTAAACTTTTACAGAATAGTAAGCACACTGTCAGATCATTTTCCCATTGAAAAATCCTTATTATATTATACTTTGTGACTATGTAATGTTTGATACGTTGTCACAATGAATTTTGATTGTGCTCTGTTTGCGCTGTCCTGTTGGATGTTCACTTGAAAGCAAGTCATGACAATTCTGCTATTACTATCTTGAGATGTAGGTAATTTTTATTTTCTTGTTACCTATTATCATTTTCACCTGTCACCTCAAATTCTAGCTATTCTTATATCTTATCCATCTCATTGAATAAAGAGCATAACTCTTTGCTTTATATAACCTGATTGCCATTCTGCACGTAAGCTAAGCCACTTTAAAAAAAAAATAAAAATACTGCAGATCTGTCAGAGACCCAACATGTCTAGAGAAATATTCACAAACACAAATCATCTAAGCACACTCCTGTTTTTACATTAAATGTTGGAAAGAGCATCAGAATCTCGCTCCCATTAGATGTTTTGATGACCAATTCTACAAATGATAACAACTAATGTCAGTGGCCTGTGCATGCACAAGCTGTCAATGTGCTATAGTAACACAATACAATGAAGCTCGCAACACACAAAACAATTTTTAGTAGTCTATCATTTTCAGCAGCCTGCAATTAGACTATATTCCAATGTTTAATACATCAGAAGCTAAAATAAGTCAGTAATGTATTATGCAGTCTGATGGCAAAATAATTTGAAACCATCGAACCATAAGCATAAAAAAAGTCACAGCAATTAATGTTATTTTTATTTCCCATTATTCCTATTGTAACCGTCTATTTTTGTAACAGTTGTAGAATTTTCCATTTCAGTTCTCTGGAAGCACTGTGTTTTTCTCTCAGAAAGCATTCAGATGAAATTGGTCCATTGTATTAAAGGTACACTACAGTGTTAGGAATACAAACGTATCATAACTGACACTATAGTCCTGTTTAGGTGAACACCCCCTCCAATCTCAGTAAAACTGACCTTTTCACCCACCTTTTTACTCACCTTTTCTCCCATGCCGCTCTGGTCGCGCCACAGCGGGCCCCACCTGGTTCTTTATGGGGGAACGTTCAGCATCTCCATGCAACACTGGACTAGGAAGCACCTCTAGTGGCCTTTGGAGTCAATGCAACAAGAGCTGTTACTAGACACCAATGTAAACACTACCTTTTCTCTGAAAAGGTAGTGTTTACATTGAAGAGTCTGCAGGTATAGGCTATAGACACCAGAACTACTACTTTAAGCTGTAGTGGTTCTGTTGACTATAGTGTCCCTTTAAGAGTTCTATGAGAAGTAAAATGTGATCTACAGTAATTTTTGTCTTTTTGTCTTTTATTGCTTAGTTTATATGAAATTTGTATTAAATAATAATGATTTTTCTACATCCCTACCCATTCTTTTTCTTTTTGTTTGTATTCTTGCAGAGCAATCTGTACACTAAATTTCTGTTTTCCTGTACAAGTAATGCAGTCAACATTCCAATTATGTTCATGGGGTTATATGTTAAATCATATGTTGAAATTGAAAGGCTTGTGATTACCCTTAGTCCCCAAAAAATTTTTTAATCTTAAACCCCAATATTCCTAATCCTGTGTATGGCTACTTCCCTTGTCATGCACACCACATCACTATAGCATTATGGACAGGAGGGAACATTGAGCTACAATGATGCTCATCATTAAAAAGGGCACTATGATTCTGCCATGCTGTTTTCATTGCTGTGACATTAACAATGCCACTTTAATGACGTTCTCTTTTTTAACGTTGACACTTTCATACCAACATTCTGAAAGTTAATCAAAGTATAGACAGCCTGTTGTTCTAAAGTAATGCATTTCATTACATGATCCATTAGAAATCTATTCAAATTCGACATTCTGTGCATTAATGCTGAAATTAAATTGCTGCAAGGGATTTAATCATTCAATGACATTTAGAATGAACAGTAAAATATCCAGATTGCAGTCTCACTTCACATTTTATTGTGTGTGTGTGCGTGTGAATGTGTTTGTGTGCGTAAGCGTGTGTATGTAGATAGTATATATACTATATTTGTAACTAAACCCTCATTATTTTGCCTAGTTTAGGTATTTTTAAAAGACTATCACATTCTTCTTTGAAATCACTGTTTAGTGAATGAGTGCGCTGGATCGTGTATGTTATATATAGAATTTTATAAAGTTATAAAGTGGGGAAGATCATTTTTTACACCCGCATACTCCAAGCATGGTAATGAATGATATCCATGCAATTATTATAACCACAAGTAAGTGCTAAGTTTAGAACGAAACCCATTAGGTGAATATGAAGGATTTATCCCACACGGCATGGATGATGACAACATCCATGCAATGATTCACTGTAATGAATGGGTAATAATGCAGCACATCGCAGTAACCTACATACATTAGCTGGGCAGCTACGAATTAGCGGGTGTTACATTAAGGAGCGTTATTTTTGAGATTTTTATGAACTGAAACCGCTGTTCTCCAGGATTGTAACACTCACTAATTTTAAGCAGAACTGAGATTTATGTCACTAAACAGTTACCGTAACAGTAACTACAAAACAGCAATACAGTAAACGATAACCCTAACAATACACTAACAGGGTTATTCACTAAATTGTCTGGAATTGTCAGGAATTCAAGGTGAATTTCAAATTTAAGTCAAAAGCAGCCAAACTGGAAGCATGGTTAACTTGGATCATTTTCCAAATTCAGTTATTTTGATCTTAAGTTTGAAATTCAGTTTGAATTCACTTTGAAATCCCTACAATCCTCACGTTAGTGCATAACCCTGAAAATAGTATTCTCTACACTGTAAACACACTCACACTAACCACAACCTAAAAATATCAAAATATAGACAAAATATACATAATGGTAAAATATTTATTAGAGGACAATAATGGCAATATTATGTTCCTGGGAACATTTTTAACCCCTTAAGGACCAAACTTCTGGAATAAAAGGGAATCATAACATGTCACACATGTCATGTGTCCTTAAGGGATTAAAGCACCTGATATTTGGTCTCTGTTTTTTTATGCTGTTTCTGGAGTCACTGAAGAAGTCACATAGTATATAATCTGAGCTGTGGTACAAAAATCAGAAAGAAAAAGTCAATGCTACATACTAGCAAGGCTTGGAGGCTTACTTCTGTGCATTATTCATTGCTTCCAGCATACATATTTTGCCCTTTGTAAGTGGTATATTAGCCAATTCCTTAGCCATTAGTATTATATAATTTCTCCACTAAAGTCTAACCACCAACACCCGAAATCCTCCAAATGAAAGGAACACCATAGTGTTAGGAATACAAAACTGTATTCCTAACACCACAGTGTTCCTTTGTCCCCCCACCTCATTGACACCTCCTGCAAGTAAATAACGGGTTAAAAAGCTTTTTTCCACTTACCTGACTTTGGCTCTGATGTCCCTTAATGCTGTGTTGGGCTCCTCCTCCGCCGGTGGGGGGAACCTAATGCGCACGCACGGCAAGGTCCTAAGTTGACACATCTGAAGTTTTGTTGACATTATATCCTATATCGAAGATTTTCTGACACTACAACTTCTGGATCTATCTTCTTCTATAGATAGCTCCACCTATATTGGTTTCACAGAGCAAACAAATTGCTCCAGAAAATGTAAGTAATTTTTCATTTGATCTTACAATTTGCTACAAGCAGAGAGCAATACTTATTTTCTTATATTTTTTATATTTACATCATATACCCCACTGACGATTTTGAAAGGAAACTACCTACCTGTATGCAAGAGCTGGGATCTTACTGCTACATGCTTTTGTCTTAGAGCTGATTGTGAAGATCTGCATTTGTAAGTGTGTTTTTAACCTTTATCACAAAGACCACCTGAAACAAAAAATATCTATTGCAATTTTTTTTATATGTGTATGTTTACATATCACCTGTGAGATACTCCATCAATCTCTGGTTGAAGTTGCACCTACACATTTTGCATATCCTGCATGCTTACCTATCTGCTACATCCTAAGCAAGGATTATATTGCTGCACACTGTTGGTCTTGAGCTAGTTGGTAACTCTTTATCTGAATTCTGAAAGAATTTTAATTTCTTTTATATTAAAGAAACACTATAGGGTCAGGAACACAAACAAGTATTCCTGAACCTATAGTTTTAAAACCAACATCTTTCCCCCCCCAACCCCGCCTCTCCCCCTTTTTTTCCCCATAAATATTGTTAATCTTACCTTTATTCCAGTCTGCTGCTGCTGGATCTGCCCTTGATCTGCCTGCTTGGCTGACATCATCAGAAGTGATTCTCTCAGCCAATCACAATGTTTTACAAAGGATTGGCTAAGACTGTCAAGGAAGCAGATCAGGGGCAGAGCCAGAAAAAGCCAAACACAGCCCTGGTCAATCAGCATCTACTCATAGAGACTCATTGAATAAATGCATGTCTATGAGGAAAGTTCAGTGTCTCCGTGCAGAGGGTGGAGACACTGAATGGCACTGCTGCATATTGTGCAACACTCCCCCAGGAGGCACCTCTAGCAGCTATCTAAGGTGTGGCCTTTGGATGTAACTTTAGGCTGTAATGTCAATACTGCATTTTCTTTGAAAAGACAGTATTTACTGAAAAAGCCTGAAGGGAATGATTATACTCACCAGAACAAATCCAACAAGCTGTAGTTGTTCTTGTGACTAGTCAGTGGGTAATTGACATCCACTCGCCTATTCCACCCTGAGAAGAACAAAGCTTACCCACGCTTCTAGTTTTCTAGTTAGTGCCAGTGAAAGCTAGTAAGCTCTAGAAGCCAGTGGGAAAATAGTTCAGAGTTTTAAAACATGGGCCTAGATTTGGAGCATACGGGCTCAGACTTTAACAATCTAGGTCTGTATTTTAGATGTCCGACAGGCTTGTTTTGAGCCTGCCCTGCAAAATCTGGACATTGTTAAATAGTGCAAATTAGACTCGTGCACGGCAAAAAAAAATTGGTTCTGCCAAAGCACCTGGCTAAAAAAAAAAATCGAAATGGCAGAACAGAGAGCAAACCACACACTGTTCTTCTTTCTCAATAGGAGCAAAGCATGTTCATACAGGTAAGCTCTGATCATTTTAGAGGCATTAATAGCCTTCTTTTGGCTGCTTGATGACTCACTTTTCCCCCCCCAAACAGACAATAGCCTAAGCAGAAACCGCAGCTGCTCCACTCCGCTGTCTTGGGGTTATGATGTCGCTGCTGCTTGGAGTAGTGGACAATGACAACGTGATGGGCTCAATGTGCACATCTGCCTTAACCGCATGCTTTTCTTTCACAGAAAATCATGATCTGTGTTAATAAGTCCGTCCCTGCAGTACGTTATATTATTGGATGAGAGTACAGCTTTCCCCTTCAACCTAGGATCACACAGGGAAGCTAGTCTCAGTTCAGGGCAATCAGCAATTTGTTTACTCATTCAAACATTGAGTAGATCTTCTTGCTACATTGGTGTGAAGTGTGCTGCAAGAAGCTCATTCTCTGTCCTAATTTCTGTGAGTGGTGTATGTGTGAAAGTATAGTGGCTGAGTGTTGTGTGTGGAGGAGGTTGAGAGCTGTAGGAGGGGGGTGAGTGTGTCTGTTTGTCTAGCATTATGTACCTCTGTATGTGCCCATGAGTGTGTGCATTCTGACTGGATGTGTCTCTGTCTCTGTCATTGTGTACCTGTGTATGTGAGTGTGTGTGTGTGTGTGCAGTGCCCAATGCTTGTGGTCTTTGTGTGTTGTGTTTATGGTAAGGCTGTGTTTCATATACGGAAGGTGCATATGTGTGATGATGACAATCTTCAGGGGGCGACTGTGGCAGGGTGAGGAGCATGAGTGTTGCAGGGTTAGTTTGGTGAGAGCAACAGTTAGTAGAGTAAGTTGGGTGAAGTTGACAGGGTGAGGGGGTGAATGTGACAGTGTTAAGGGTGAGTGTGATAGGATGTGTGGCAGACTGAGGGATGGTGAGTGTGACAGGGTTTGGTGTAGGTGTGACGGTGAGTGTGAGAGTTGGCTGTGGGCATATGTGACAGAGCTAGGGGGTGAGGTTGACAGGGTGTGTGGCAAGATGAGGGTGTGTGTGACACACTTGCCGGATGATTTGAGAGGACGGGGGGTGAATTTGACAGAGTTAGGGGGTGATGTGCTGGGTGAGGGGGTTAGTATGACAGAGTGTGTGGCAGAGTGAGGGGTGGCGAGTGTGACAGGGATGAGTGGTGAGTTTGACATGGTTGGGTGGTGAGTAAGTGAGAAGGTGACAATGTACGTGTGCTAAGTGTGTTTGGGGGGACTGGCATTATGTGGAGAGGCTGTGTTAAGCAAAGTCTCCCCATACTGTAATGTATTTTATTTTTATATAATGTTTGCCCACTTTCTGCTTAACTACTTCTTATCTGGGCAGGAAGGGGAACATTAATACCCGGTGGACTGGTAGATTCCCTGGTGGTCCAGCGGGCTCCCAGTGCAGGCCTTTCAGTTTGGTTGCTCTGTATGTGCAGGAAGATATTCTGATCTCTCTTCTGACTCAAGGAGTGCCTGCTCAGAGCCACAGCTCAAGGCAGGGCTGTATTTGCTGCAAGGCTTACAAGGCAAGGACTCTTTGCAAGTAAAGGCTAAGTAGGGTCCTGGAATGAGGCACCTGTGATAGGGAGGGGTGCAAAACCAAGGACCCCTTCCTGTCACAGGTGCCTCATTCCAGGACCCTATTTAGCCTTGACTTGAAAAGAGTCACAGTAAGGAAGTATTTCCCAAGTAAGTGGATAAAGCTCATAAGAGCAAGGATTAGGTTGCTAGAGTAGGACCTGCCAAGAATGAGGTACATTGACATTGTGTCAGGCTTATGCAATGTATGATCATATAATGTAACTAAACCCCCATTATTTTTTGCCTAGGTGAGGTGTTTTTAAATAAAACTATTACAATCTGTAAGATTTGAAATCATTGTTTAGTGAATAAGTGAGTGCGCTGGATTGTTTATTTTGTATGATATATATATATATATATATATATATATATATCTGTTTCTGAAAAAACTTTTTTATAAATATATAAAATAAAATCTAAGATATCTTTTTATATATTATAGAAATATAGTAAGAAACTTCAGAAGCTGATATAAAGTTGCCTGGGGCCTCACCTGAAGGTATGTTCCTCAAGCTAATTTAAAATTACCAAGTTTCTGTGACATTCCTGAATAAATAAATATAAAGTGTTTTAGATAATGTTTTTCACATCAAGCCAGCTCAGTATTTTTGTTAATCAGTGCAGTTCCTACTTGTTCATGGGAAAAAAACAATGCATTTCATTGGAATAACAAAAGTTTTCAATTAATACATACACTGCCTGAAGAAATAAATCTCTCTTTTGGTAGTTACCTTTGAGAACATGTTTCAATACACATGATGTATAATACATCAAGCATTACTTTTTCTATTCCATTGTGTCAGATCTTGGTCTTATTTATCTACTGTTCTTGCTGTACTTGAATCATTGTATATACATCGCCAGCAAGAGAAAGAAGAGAGAGGGAGAGAGAGAATGAGAGAAGGGTAAAAATGAGCAAAGAAAGGAAGAGATAGTGAGAGAGATACAGACGGAATGAGGGAGGAAAAAGCACATGTTTACCGGGGTTTTGAAGGGATAATTTGTTCGAACTACCATGGAAAAAAATCAGTATATTGACAATTGCTCCCTCTCCATGGTTTGTGATGCACGTAAGATCTGAACCATCATTAGCACATATCTCTATCTACAGCTTCTTTGAAAAGTGTAAGTTAGAGAGTGCAGATGAATTAAAAAAATACCATGAGCACCAAAACAACCTTAGCTTATTGATGTAGTTATGGTTTATAAATCATGGCCCTAGGGTCTCATTGCTAAATTATCTGCCACTTAGTAGCTAAATCACTGTGTTTATACAGCCCTAGTCACACTTCCCTGCATGCGACTCACACCACCTTCCTAAACACTTCCTGTAAAGAGTCATCGATTGTTTACATTTCCTTGATTGCAAATTGTGTTTAATTTAGAATTTATTATCTCCTGGTCAGTTAATAGCTTACTAGACCCTGTAGTTGATTAAAGTTCTATTTACAGAGAAGGAGATAAAAACTTTTAAAATACGTTACATCTGATTGTAAAATTAAACCATGTGGTTTTCATGCAGGATGTGTCAGTCACAGGCATGGGGGGTGTGGCTAGCTAACAAGGTTTCTTACAGATCTTTTTAAAGGTTAAAATGCTATAATAATCAGGGAAAAGCTATACATTTTTTTTATTGAGAATTAAAAACTGATAAATTAGTGTCAATGTCTATGCCCACAGGGAGCAACCCCATTCACAAAGAGGGTAGCTCCAGTCATAGAATTGACCAGTTTGCCTGGTGTAAATTTATGTCAGGCTGCCTGCCAAACAATAAGGCCTGCCTTCCAAGGGTGGAACATTACAAAAACATTTATTTATAAAGGGGGGGGAGAGATATTAATTTATTTAATGTTAATTAATATTGTATAAATCCACACACATTACATGACCATGAAACTTGAGTTTTGCCCCGTCCAGGAAACTGCTTAATTAGTCAGAAGCCCCTGAATTGTGAATTGTTGGACATGTTTACTGCAAGGGTTAAATCATAACCCTAGTTAGCAGAATTCAAAGGGTCATTGCGTTTCTATTAAGTTACAACTCATCTGGATGAAGTTGGAGTAGGGAACATCTCTGCAACTCACTTCTCTTTAAATATTCAATCACTCACCTCTACATATGCTGTATAAGGGGACATGTCATGGTTTCCCCAGTTTCTGTGGGAAGGCTACTGACCCTCTATTAAGTGCTTGCTAAACCCTGCATGAGCCTCCTGTAGTTGATAAGGGGACATTTGATAAAAGTATAGTAATAATCAGACATTTCATGGTTTCCCCAATGGCTCCCTGACAACTGGCTATTTTAATTTTTTTTCCTGCCAAGGAAAAAAATCCTTATACTTCTTGGAAATAAATTTTAATTTAAGGGATAAAGGTCCGGTGACTAACCTTTCTAGGTATGTAGAGAAAAAAAGCATACAAATATATACCGAGGGCTTTAGGAATAAGAAACGTATTGATATTTGCAAATGATTTACTTAAGGACTTTCCATCGTTCCAGAAATTACTCAGACCAGTAGATGTCTGCATATATTGTAATGCATTTACATATACAATATAGAAAGAGAATCTTTAAAGTGTCCACTGATTAGGACACCATTGATGATAGGACACCTCTGGCTTTCCAGAGTTTGTCAAACTAGAAAATAAAAGACAAGTAATTGTTGGATGAGGAATCAGAATATATGGTAATCTTAAGACTTAAATAATAAGACAACAGCAGGACAGTCAGATCCAGAAGGGCAGCTGTCTTAAAGGAACACTCCAAAAACCTGTTGAATTTTAGCTTGCCGAAGTGTGAAGAATGTATTGTTGTTTTTTTTTATTTCAGTACAAATTGGTCTGGTCTGGGGAAGAAGATTAAAATGAAAAAAAGAATGCACAAAAAAAAAATCGCAATCAAATTTGGGCACATTTTATTTAAATATGTCTGCAACATGCCTGTATAATTCAAGATTATTCTCATGAAAGTTTCAATTAAACAGCATGTGGTGCTACAGACCAAGAAGACAGTAATGGTAATGGTAACTGATTTTCGAGATACCTGAGAAATTTTGAATTGGGGTCATCAAGGGAGGAAAATGTATCAGATAAAGTACCCGTGACAATGAACACGGCCTTATATTTTGTGCCTAACACTAAGTTACATTTTTGTCCAGTTTGTAAAAGGAGTTCCTTTACAGGTTTAACTGGATTGGTCAAAAGCATGGTGTAGGGAAATTGTTGGGAATCCTCAGCAAAATGTAGATAAGCAACTTAACAAAAAATAAACAGGCATATCACCGTAAATAATAAACAGGCATATCACAGTACTTTAACGTGGCCAGGCAGAGTAGGTGATAGAAAGTATCAGGACTAAGATTAAAGCTGTAACTCGAATGGGTAAAACTAAGCTGAGAGTAGGCCAAATCATAAACCAAAACACAAGCTTGGTCACGGAGAGCAGGTGTGAGAATCCAAAATACTAACTGCGTACGTGAGGAACCAAGAAAAAACACAGGAACAATGCACTTTAGGGTCTAGAAACCATGAAAGGGCACTGTACCTAAGGCTGGAGGGGTATAAATAGGACTGGTCCTTGCATCACTTATGTGGCAGGTTTGCACAGGCACAGTACATTGAGCAGGACCCGAACCAGAAAATGAATAGGATGTGCTACACTTTAGGATTAATCAAGGCCATAATGACGTGCACAACTTAGTGAAAATGATGCTGCACCTTAATGGGCATGGTCTGTGAAAATTAGTGAGCAACCCCTCAGAGACTGATGGGACTTCATGGTTGGCTGAAAATGGAGTGGCATTGATGCTGCTACACTTCTCTGCCCAATTTCTATAATGGCCCCATCACCATTACTGCCCCATGGAGGTGGTGTAAAAATTGAGAGGGAACTGGAGCACCCACCTTTGGTTGTGAAGGAAGTACACTTCTTGTAAGGAAAGATCTAGTGTCAAAACTTTCTTTATTGCACAGTATGTTTAATTTAGAATGTCTTATCTCCTGCTCTGTTTTCTAGATCAACAGGAGATAAAAGAAAACTTCAAAAGTAAGTTAACATCTGATCGAAAATGAACTGTATAAACAGAAACAAAAGTGGCAAAGAATTGAGCGGTCAGGCTGCAGGGGCATGAGTTATATGCCAAAAGTGTTTTATTAAGCTAAACCTGTTTTGATGCCTATTTTTCAATTAAAAGTGTTCTCCAGGAAGTGCCTCTAGTGGGTGTCTGATTCACAGCTACTACTAGAAGCACACAAATTGACCAATGTAAGAAGTATAATTTTTTTGTTGGACTATAAGGCCAGAATCTATATATCAAGTCCACTATATTAAACTATAGTGGTTTTGGTGTTTAGAATGTGCCTATAAAACTCAGTGTGAAGTTAGTTTTTGTTGTAGTGGATATACCCCCTCGTTGTTGTTTTTTTTTTTTTTTTTATCTGACAAATTTCCATTACTTCCTATTTAATTACCATAATTATACTGTTTTCAGTACATTTAACGTTTGAAGTAAAACCAAAATCAATAATTATAAATTGTTTCAAATTTCCACATGAGTCATTCTGGAGGAAAATTGTGCTATGTATGTAATGATCTTTTCAAGAAGGTTCGACAATTCAGTTGTTTTTTAGAACTTCCATATTAAGCAAATTATGCGACAATTATTTAACAGTTCAAGACGGACACTTTTATTAGCAGTAACAAAACCACAAACCATTACCTGTAATTTTTTTACATACTGTTTTATTGATCTTTTTGACAGTTCATGTCCACAGAGCACATAGTGCAGCATTTCACACAGAATAAAATCACTGGAACACACAGAATGTTCAGTATCTGTTAAATGTAGGTACAAATCTGACCAAATATGTTGTAACTATATAAATAGTTGTTAACATAGTTCATGTTCATGACGAGAGTTGCCTGAGATTTAGGTGGCTTAATTATGCACTGAGCAAAATTATAAACGCAACACTTTTGTTTTTGCCCCCAATTTTCATGAGCTGAACTTAAAAATCTAAGACTTTTTCTATGTACACAAAAGGCCTATTTCTCTCAAATATTGTTCACAAATCTGACTAAATATGTATTAGTGAGCACTTCTTCTTTGCCGAGATAATCCATCCACCTCACAGGTTTGTCATATCAAGATGCTGATTAGACAGCATGATTATTGCACAGGTGTGCCTTAGGCTGGCCACAATAATAGGCCACTCTAAAATGTGCAGTTTTACTGTATGGGGGAGGTCCAGGGGGGTCCAAAAACCAATCAGTATTTGTCAGTGAGTTAGTGTATGTGTGTCATTGAGTATCTGTGTGTGTGTGTGTCTGTCAGTGAGTGAGTGTATGTATGTCAGTGAGTGTCGGTCTGTGTGTCTGTCTGTCAGTGAGTGAGTGTGTGTCTAAGAGTGTGTGGCTTTGTGTGTGTCTGTCAGTGAGTGTTTGAATGTCAGTGAGTGTCTGTCTGTGTGTCTGTCAGTGAGTGAGTGTTTGTCTGTCAGTGAGTGAGTGTTTGTCTGTCAGTGAGTGTGTGTGTGTCCGTCAGTGAGTGAGTGAGCCTCACGCAGTGCAACACATCTCCTTCGCATAGAGTTGATCAGGGCATGTGGAATGTTGGTTCACTCCTCTTCAATGGCTGTGCGAAGTTGATGGATATTGGCAGGACCTGGAACATGCGGTCGTATACGCCAATCCAGAGCATCCCAAACATGCTCATTGGTGAGTATAATGGCCATGCAAGAACTAGAATGTTTCCAGCTTCCACAAATTGTGTACAGATCCTTGCAACATGGGACCATGCATTATCATGCTGCAACATAAGGGGGTTGGTCGTGGATGAATGGCACAACAATGGGCCTCATGATCTCGTCAAGTTATCTCTATGCATTCAAAATGCCATCAATAAAATGCACTTGTGTTTGTTGTCCATAACATACACCTGCCCATACCATAACCCCACCGCCACCAAGGGCCACAATGTTGACATCAGAAAACCGCTCACCCACACAACGCCATACACGCTGTCTGCCATATGCCCTGTACAGTGAAACTCGGGATTCATCCATGAAGAGAACATCTCTCCAAAGTGCCAGACGCCATCGAATGTGGGCATTTACCCACTCAAGTCGGTTACGACTACAAACTGCAGTCAGGTTGAGACCCTGATGCCTGTAGAGGGAGCTACTGCCCCTAATTTGTTATACAAATTACCTGTCCACCATTTTTTGGATCCCTAACTTATCCAGGCAGATGCCATTTTGTTGGAGCCAAAAAAAGGAAAAATAAAAATGTAATTGGTCATGTGACTATAATGTCACAAAACCGTTATTTTCAAACTCCTAACCCTATTTAAGTAGCTCAGGTCCCATTCACTCTGTAAAACACTTTTGCTAAGGTCTATCCAAGGAGAAACGTGTTAAGTGTATTGTTTATAACTTTTGTATCACTTTTTTATTATATATTGTATTACTTTTATATATTTTTTTATATTAAAGTACTTTTTAAATTGGACCTAACTTTGCTGCTGTTGGATTGTTTGGAGCTATATCCCTGGTGGGGATCATACCACCCAAGCGCTTTGGATTGAGCAAACCGGAACTTGCTCTTTAGCATGTGAGTAGATTTAACTTATTTATTTCTGCTTACACTCATTTTTACGGTGTACACTATTGTGGTTCTGTTTTTTTATCTCCACATATACACGGACAGAAGAATTTATATTTACACCTGTATCCTTGAGTGGGGATCATACCACTTCAAGCGCTATCAGAGGAGCCAGGTTTTACGGCTCCATTACACGTGAGTGTACATTTTATAGTTTTTACCTACCCTTGCTTCATAGCTCTACATACTTCACCATATACGATTTTTGTTTGTTTATTTTTTATGAGGATATCCCCTACCACACCTATAATTCGAAGAATTACCTTTGCACTTGATCCATAGGCGAGTATTATTTTGTCCAGGAGCATACACTGGAGCTGTATTAAAGCTCCAAGAAAGTTTAAGTGCACATCTTTTATTTTACCTATCATCACTACAGTATTAAATACTACACTATTATTTCTTCTCTGGTTCTTTCCACATATACCTTGTCAAGGATTACTGAAGCGCTGCACCTACCCCCTGTTTTTATATGAAATGCAGAGCTTTAGTAAGTGGATGTTGGGTAAACAGCTAATTAAAACCAAAATATGTGTAGACTACAGTGGTCCAGTGCAGATGTGCATGGGGAAAAATGTGCTTTGTTCACATTTGTTAAATATTAAAATACTGATCCGAGCAAAAAAATTTCTCTCATTAACCATTTAACCCCTTGAGGACCAAACTTCTGGAATAAAAGGGAATCATGACATGTCAGACATGTCATGTGTACTTAAGGGGTTAAACATTAAAAACTGTTTAACGCTGAATGAAATGATGGCACAAGGAGAATCCAGACACTATAACTATTTCAATGAGATGAAGTAGATGAAGTGCCTACAGTGTCCCTTTAGATATAGCAATCACCATAATGATACCAATTAGGGAGGTATCTGCTAAATTGTTTAAAGTGCAACATTAAGAAAAGCTATTTTTAAATTTATATTTTTCAGATGTTTAGTGAATAGCTCCCTAATTTGGTATCTTTAATTATCCCAATCCTTTAATTATCCCAATCCAAAGAATAGAAAATTAGGGAATTATTTACTAAACAGTTAAAATACGAGAAAAAAAAATATGAAAAGCCCTTTCTTAGTTTTCTCTCTTTAATTTGTTTAGTAGCTAACTCCTTAATTTGCTATCCTTACCAATAAGAAAATATCCAAAATTATTTGTTTTGATTTGTTACCAATAAGGTAATTTCAATGCAAAATGCTGATGAGCTTGGACGAAATGTGTCTTGGAACAAAAATGAATTGTACATGTCTAATGTCGAGTAATGCGGGCAGAAATGCTGTAAAATATAATTGAAGATTATGCTAGCTTTAGTGTACTAATAATCTTAATTTTAGTAATGACAGGAGGTGAGTATTTTGCATAATCTTTCTTTACTAGCTCCACACAGCAGCAAAGAAACACATAGAAAAAAGAACCAATCACAAGAGAGTAGGATGTACATAAGGCATAGTGACCTCATCACTTCCTCTTTCAGAAAGCAACATCAAGCAGAAGTAAACATATAACAAGCAATAACAATAACTCCTAAGTCCAACATCCGAAGGAGCAAACTTCCCCGTGAATTCCACACAAACAACAAAAAATATTCAGGGATGAATCCAATCCGAAGGATCACAATTCCAGAGAGTTTCACATGAACAAATAAATGTCTTCAGAGATGAATCATACTGAAAAGAGAATGTGTAACAGGTTTAGACACATAGTCATGAACATGTAAATCCAAGTAACATACCGTATACATCATCCCATATAAGAATATTGTAAACTAAAACCTTATAACTGAACAACTATAATGTAAAACTCCCATGAGAATTCCAGATTAATTGAAATACAATCATCAATGTAAACACAAAACATTGAGAGCCCAACCCACCTTAGACCAGTGATACATACAAAGAAAACGAAAAGAAAGGGTGGATTAGCGAAGCAGGGAGGGAAAATACTTGCTTCCTGTCATTACTAAAATTAAGATTATTAGTACACTAAAGCTTAGGTTTTAGGATCCTTGTCCATCGGTAGTCCCCAGACTGAGACGTGGGCCATTGATCCGTCCAAGCCACCACATACTGGATCAAGGTACAGTTCCAAACATCATTCAGACCAGGAAAGCCCAAAGGAGAGGTAGCATCGTCACGTCCATGGGGCCCAAGGGACTCCTAAGAGGTGTCTAGCAGCCTGCGATATTCCGCCAATCTGCCAAGAACCCCAGAAAGAGTCCCGACCACCAGGGTCAACCGACCCTCCAGTAATAGAAGATGCAGGTTTCCTTCAGATCTGTGATAAAAGTATTATATGAATGTAGGAGGAGGAGATTCTTCACATTCAGTCCCGTAAGGTCCAAGAAACAAGGATGACTCTGTCACAGCGGGATTGCCAAGACAGTGTTATTCGCTGAACAACAAGATGATGGAGAAGTTTCGCAATCATTGCAAGGGAGGGAAAAGCATACATCCCCAAGGGGAGGCCCAGGTGGCCGGAGTGCAATCACCATTGTGCACCCTCATGCAATGTGCCAATTGAAGAACACCACATTGTGGCGGTCCCTCTGATATGTGTCTCCCCCAGGAGATAGGCCGACCTCGGGGTTCTGCGAGAAAGGCAGGAATCGAAGATGCCTTTCATGATGTCTGATAGAAGACGGGAGTTAGTTCCGTCCAGGCGATTGGTATACCTAACCGTCGATGCTCTATCCATCCGTAGCAGGATACAACCGAAGGGAGAAATTCTGAGTTGTGAAACCTTTTATGTGGGTGTGGTCTCGCAGGCTGTTCACGCATCCCCTTGCCCCACAAGCTGGCATCCGACTTCTGAAGAAGTCCGGTTGATCGTAGGGGTCTGCCTTAGTGAACCTGACCAGGCCTCACTAAGGAAGATGGCCCGGATGGAGGAGGGCAGTATCCCACGATCTGGGCGAGTGTATATAGGGCTATGGTGTTGCAGTGAAAGACCGTGTGAAAATTCCTTGAGGATAGAGGAGACCTATGCAGGAAAGAACTTCCACGTGGAAGGAGCGCAGTCGCTTCCGAATCCTAAGAAGCGGTTCATCCAGCACGAAACACGACGATTCCAGCCGGACCACGGAGAATCTCGAGTGTTGGCACAGTCTTGAGCTCCCTGAATCGCCCGCAGGAGATTGTCCAGGAAGATAACGCTATGTCTTCCCCATACGTAATTGATCACTGGTTTCAGTAGTTTCATTAAGCCCCCCCAGGGATCCGAGTTGAGGGGCCAGGTGAAGAGCCGAGGTTGATCATGTCACAGGGGACCTAGATAACGTCGTCAAGGGGGGTGGAAAAGGATCACCATGACGTGTCTTCATATCCAGTTTTGTCAGGCCAGTCGTCCACGCAAAAGGTTCCATATTAGGTTTGAATTCCTGTGGGTGGAGTAGAAAGTACAGTCGATGGTACCTTAGAGGTTTTAACCTGAGGAAAACAGTATCTAGCACATCTGCACGTTCTGTCTTTTCTGTCCGATCGTCTGGAGCACCAGAGCCTGACTCTCACTCATCCCGGGTAATAAAGTTAGCGATAGCAGGGCACGTGGTCAGATGTCCTGAAGTGGTTGCGACAAAGTCACGCTGTCAGCCAGTCCTGAAGAACACCCCTTAGAGGGGGTTACCACATAACACCTTCCTCCTGGATGTGTGGGTCTTGATGAGGGCAGCGAGACCATAAACGTGTACTATAAGTTCCCTCTGGAAAAGTGTGCCTTGTGCCTGTGGTCCCAATGATTTGGTGCCCAGATCCGTCAATACGGAGGAGTGCTGCTATGCACTTCCCATAGGAGAGGCAAACACTGGGGTTTCTGACGAAACTGACACATCTCTGAGTCTATTAACGAATATTGGGAGCCAATGTTAAACCCCGGTGTAAGCCACCATCTTGATAAGGAGCACAAATCTGTGCTCCAACATCCCTTAAAAAAACATATAACTGAAGTAATTCAACCTAATGTGTAATTATACAGAGAACTAATCTGTGCTGTAATAGTTCATCTGAGGGTAATATCCCTTTAAATCTCTATATAATACAATATAACATGAATTTATAGTACAGAATAATACTTACCTGTATTTGAACTTGTGACCTTAGGTTTCAACACCTTTGTCAGAGCCGCTTGAGCTGTGAGTGCAGCATGTTGTAAGCAGGCAGCATTAGTATAAACTACTCCCGAGCATCGTAAATAGCGGCGCACGGGTGTAGCAAGATGGCCACCCTCAATATCGTGAGATGCAAGATTAAAGATGGCCACCACAGTGCACCAAGATGGCTGCCCTCAATCTCGCGAGATGGTTTGATGGCAATGAGCCGCGAGTCCGGCCGGCAGATTGTCTGGCAGACTGTCAATCATACAAACACCTAGCACTATAACTAATTATATATCAACAACATATATGAATGAAACCAAGAAGTCTGCACTCACCTGAACATGCATACATTAAAGCGAGCTGCTGGGGCCAAAATATATAACATACAAAATACACAATCCAGCGCACTCGCTTATTCACTAAACAATGATTTTTAAATCTTACAGATTGTAATAGTTTTATTTAAAAAGACCTCACCTAGGCAAAAAATAATGGGGGTTTAGTTACATTATATGATCATACATTGCATAAGCCTGCCACAACGTCAATGTACCCCATTCTTGGCAGGTCCTACTCTAGCAGCCTAACCCCCTCCCTGCCACAGGTGCCTCATTCAAGGATCCTATTTAGCCTTAACTTGCCGAGAGTCCCAGAGAATTCAGGAAAGATAAATAGCAAATGCAAATGGATGGGTGTTTCCAGACTAGAAATGCACTAATCGGGCAATGAGCCGCTGAAATAGCAGAACGAAAAAACGTTTATTGTACAATAAGACTTGCCACTGTCAAAAAGAGACAATAGGAAGTTCACAATATTCACCAAAGTTGTTGAAAAAGGATTAATATCCCTTAACTAACACCAGCGAACCCAGAACCGCCATGCAGAAAGGTATGATCTACAGGTTCCTGGGGCCCATGAGTCCCATAGGAGGCTTTGAGCAGAGCCCGAAAGTCCTGAGACATACCAGGATCCCCTGAAACAGGCCAGGCTACGAGTTGAAGACGACCATGGATGGCAAGAGGAGGGAAGTCCCCAGATGGATCTAGGAGGAGGTCTCGAGAGGAAGAAGCAGAGAATAATCTGCAGACATTTCTAGAAGTTTGGGATACCAAGGCTGGGCTTTTCAGAAAGGAGTTATTAACAGGATCTTGACTCCAAGAACCTTGAGATGATGAAGAGTTTGAGGAATCATTGAGAAAGGTTGAAAACCATAAGCTCCTGCTGACAGCCAAGATTCTTGGAAGGCGTCGACGGCTTGAGACATCGGATCTGGTAGCCAACTGAAGAAGAAGGCGTCTGTCTAATGATTCAGTCTAGAGGCAAATTGGTCTAGCAGGACAGGCCTGCAAAGCAGATTCAGATGATAGAAGACACCCGGGTCTAGGTGCCAATAGCTGGCATCTCTCCAGTGACGGTAGAACCAGTTTGTCATGAGGTTGTCTGGCAGATATTCTGCTCAAAGAGAGAGATTTCTCTCCAGACAGAACTGGTAGAGCTCTTTTGTAAGGTCCGACAGGAGTTTTGATCGAGAGCCCCTTAGATGATTGAAACGATTGAAACATTGTCCATCCTGAGAATCAAAGAACAGTTGTAAGTGTCTTTGGCGAAACTGTGAATCACAAAGGCACCTGCCATCAGCTTGAGGCAATTGATGTGCATCGGGGGTTCTGACTGTGTCCAGAGACCGCCCGTGGAGAGGTCGGACCAAGTGGCTCCCCAACCTAGGAGGCTGGCATCTGACTCGAGGACAAAATCAGGTTGGCATCCGAATATAGCTTTCCCATTCCAGGCTTCCATGTTTTGGAGCCACCATTCTAATTCCAGAGAGACTTCGATGAAAATCGGTTGGTCGTATGATCTGGATCTGTGAAGATAACATATCTTGAGATGTTGCATCACCCTGTAATGTAGGGGGCCCGAGAAAATTGCCTGCATGGAGGCTGAGAGGAGTCCTATTAATCGGGAAGGAGAATATGTTGAGAGGACAGTAGTCTCTGAATATCTCTTTTAAATGGGAGTTGAAGAATTGAAAGGACGGAGTCGATCTGAAAACCCACGAAAATGACAGTTTGCAATTGGTTCTGTAGGAGAAATTTGGTCATATCTGTATGTTTTCAAAGAGTGTGTGGATCTTGCGCCATCTTGCACCATGATTAAGATGTCATCTAGTTAGACGATGGATCTGATACCTTGGGACCAGAGAAGAGCCATAACTGGTTCATCAGTTTGGTGAAACACCAAGAAGCAGAAGAGAGACCAAAAGGGAGGCAAGTGAATTGCCAGAGATCTTGTTGCCATAGGAATTGTAGGAAGGGACGGTGAGAGGACGAGAACCAATCTCCCTCGCAAAGAAGGTCCAGAAGTATGTGTATGTCTTCCATTTTGAAGTGTCGATATAAGATGAACTGAATTAAATTTCTCAAGTTGATAATCAGGCGAAAGTCGTTTGAGTTCTTCCGGACAAGGGAAATGTTGCTGATAAACCTGGGAGTGAAGAGGGTTCAATTGCACCCTTGTCTCTGAGTTTGCAGAGTTCCATATGTAATATGGCGGTGTAGATGGGGTGGGGAGGAAGAAACTCTCGTAGTGGGTCGGTGGTGAAATGAGGAAACCTGAAACTGTCTGAAGGATCCTGAGTGAGAAGAGACCATTGTGGGAAAAAACGGGCTAAGCGTCCTGCGATAGGTATTAGAAAATAAGGTAGGTGCATTACCTTGAGCCGTGCAACCCCGGAGAGAAGCAGACCCAAAATCTGCTATTATTATTATTATTATTTCTACTGGTGTTTATAAAGTGCCAACATACTCCACAGCTTTGTACAGTTTAGAAAAACAAAAACAAAATAAGAATAGACCTATACAACAGGTATTGCCCGTGAGTTTACAATCTTGCCCGTGAGCTTACAATCTAAAGGATTGCAATATTGGTTATATGCTTGTTGACTTCTTTAGATTTTCACACAAAAAAAAAATATGTTAAGGCATATTGCTGCTGAGAACCCTAATATGTTTTTATGAAATTTATACTCATTATTTATTTGAAATGTTAAATATTGCATTTTGGACAAACATACTTCAACGTGACCATTAGAATATCTATGTTTATTATGCAGATCTTTAAGGCATGGATCTTGCTCTTCCCATATCTTCATTTCTTGTCTGTTGCCATTCCATTCCAGCTCCTTATTTGATTCATTAATGCTGAATTAATCCTGTGCCATATTTATCTTAACTGTCTCCTGAAGCTCTATATGTGAACTAATGCATCCATTCCTCACCTGTGTCACTGCCGTAGAGATACAGTAATCCCCTGGCTATCCCAAGGAAGGCAGAGTGTACAGCCAGAAACACTTCTAAAATAATGATACTTTAAATGGCCATTAAAAAATTATCTTTCTATAATAATTCCTTTTTAATAAAGGTAGGGCATTCATACATTTGTAATTTGTTCTACTGTATGAAAAAAAGAAAAGAAGTAGAGTCAGACTTCTTTGATGTTCTTTATTCATCCAACCACCAGTAATGTTCCTTATTGAGAACTAATTGTTTGTGCCAAAGTGTCACATCTAATAAACAGGAGCTCGATCGATATCTTCATGTACCCAGAAGGTTTCTCGACCTTTGGTGAAAGAAGAAAAATTAGGCATGATGGAAGCATTATTGCAGGTTTCTCTTACAAAAGACATAGAAATATCACTTCTGGAAAGCAGGCTTATGAGGGATCGACAAAAGTACTGTAGAAATGTGTGTTGGAGTCTATGTTGTGAAACTATTATTAAATGTAATACTGAAATATTACATAAACAATATATAAATATAAATATTGAAACAGCACTTGGTCAGTCAGATTTTCTAGAATCTCTTAATCTTCACAACTATGACTGAAAGTTTGCAATATAGATAAAAAAAAGTGGTTATCTTCTAGAGGTCTGGTAGATAATCTATTGGAGCAATATTCATGTGCTTGGAGTCAACCACAAGTTCTGCACAAACATCCAATATAAGCGAGCGGAACAAAAAGTAAATCATACCAACTTGAAAAATGTTTTTCATTTTTTCTAAATACCTTTTTTTATGATTAAAACATTTGGCTGGGACCCAGAAGGAGAAAAAGGTCTAGACAGATAGTGTTAACGCATTTCACTCCCTAACAGGAGTTTATCAGAGGGCATCTATGTTGCCCAATAGGGGGTTCCTGCCCTCAATATAACAGCATGTGCTTTTAAATTGGCTAGTTTAGCCTCCTACTATGAGCATTTTTGGTTTAACTCTGGGGTTTATTTACTAAAATAGCAAATGAGGAGAAGTGACAACAAAACTGCAAATACTAGATAAAAACATCATGGGCTATGAATAGTAGAATGTTTGTTATTTGCTGTTTTGGCCTAATTATTTTTAATATTCCCTTTTATATTCCTAGTTCACTGAATAAAATAACTTATATCAATTTTCTAGAAACACCCTTTATCTCCAAGGACCAGGGAGGACTTAACATTTAGTTTTATTTGGGGTAAGAGACTGGTGGAATTTTTTTTATTTTAATTATTTTGAGAGGGATTGGATATTAATAAGTCATATGAGTATTCAAACAAAATACTGGGATTTCTTGGTCCCTTAATTTGGCCTTATTATTTTTGTCCCCTAGTCTGGTCTTATTATTGTCAATATTATTATTATTATCTTCCACCATACCAGCCATGGGTGAAAAATGGGTAAGAAACTTTGCGTTGGCCAGTATATCATTCTCGACACCACACACACAGTGAGGAAAGTGGCTGAGGCTATTCTATGAGATCTGCTCAGTATGTATATATATTGCTACACACACAACCTGCTCAGGGTGAATGTAGAGGGATACATTCACCAGACCTTTGTTTTTAATCTCGGAGCCCAGGGCACTTTGCACAATTTTTTGAGTCCTCTACTCAATGTGCATCATGATAACACCTTGCTCCCCTTATTTTACAACTGGGATCTTAGGAACCACCAGCATGTTTAAATTATACTGTTACATTATAGTATACCATTAGCAATTTCTTGCACTTCATGGCTATATTAAACTATGAAAAAGCACACCATGGAATTAGTCAATTATGTTCAGACATCCTGTTTGGATAATAGACATACTAGTAAGTAGAACCAAGTTTTCTTTTTTCCTTACTTCAAGAAGTAACTCTTTTAATGAACAATACTGATGTTTCTAGCAACTATTAAATCAATCCAGTGTGTTTAAAAAGCCAAGGTTTTAAGAAAAATAGTTAGCAAGTCTTTAATTTGGACACATACAAAATGTAATTATATTTTACACAACTGCATAGTATCCATTACGCTTTTGGATGGCAAAGGCAGTGATGTATCCTGGTTTTGTGCTGCCCTAGGCATGACAAAACTCAGACACCCCTTGCCCCCGTGCCCCGCCTTCTAAATACACATACACACTCACTGACAGACACACATACACTAGCTAACGGACATACACACTCACTGACAGACACACATACACACTCACTAACAGAAAACATACACACTCATTAACAGACACACACACTCTCACTAACTGTCACACACACTCACTAATAGACGCATACAGTCACTAACAGACACACAGTCACTAACAGACACACACTAACAGACACACACACCCTTTCACTAGCAGACACACACACTCACTAACAGACACACACACTAACACACTCTCTAACAGACACACACACACTATCTTAACTCACTAACAGACACACACCTACTAACACATTCACTAACAAACACACACACACAATAACAGACACACACATAGTAACACACTCACTAACAGACACACACACTCTCTCGCTAGCAGACACACACACTCTCTCGCTAGCAGACACACACACTCACTAACAGACACACACTAACTAACAGACAGGCATACATACTCACTACCAGACATGCAAACACACTAACAGACACACACACTAACACACTCTCTAACAGACACACACACACTAACACACTCACTAACAGACACACACCTACTAACACGTTCTCCAACAGACACACACACTAACAGACACACACATAGTACACACTCACTAACAGACACACACACACACATACCCTAACAGACACACACACACACTCTCACTAGCCGACACACACACACTCACTAACAGACACACACTCACTAACAGACATGCATACACACTCACTACCAGACATGCATATACACTAAGAGACACACACACATTAACACACTCTCAAGCAGACACACAAAGACACTAACACATTCACTTACAGACACACATATACTAACACATTCACTAACAGACATACACACACACACACACTAACAGACACACACATAGTAACACACTCCCTAACAGACACACACACACACACACACTCACTAACAGACACACACACACTCACTAACACACTCACACTTTTTTTTTTTTTAACTCAATCCCCCAGCCTCCCTACCTTTGGGAGTGCTGGGGTGGATTCTCGCTTTCTGTGGGGGCCAGTGGGACTGCTGGGCAGCCGGCCAGTCACTGCAGTCAGCGAGGGAGCACTGATCATCCTATTCAGCTCCCTTGCATGTTGCGTAGTGATGAAGAGGTCAAAGTGGCATCATATTCCAGCTCCGGCATCACTGCAGTGCGCGCAAGGGAGCTGAACAGGAGGATCAGTTCTCCCTCGCCGCCTGCCCAGAAAGTGCCGCCACTGCCAGCCTTGGGGGCCCTACAAAAAGTCGCCACCCTCCAGAAAGTGCTGTCCAAGGCAAATGCCTTGTCAGCCTCGCGGTAAATACACCCCTGGGTAAAGGTATGCGTTACTCCGACCTTTCACGCAAAGTGTTAACAATGACAACATTGAGATACATTCTATTGATGTAGAGGTTGAAGCTACTTTACTGACTGTTTGCATTGGCATTTCCTATAAACTACAAGAGCATGTTAGTGTCATAGGAATGGGGAAAAAACTAATGTAAATGTAATTTTCCATATTGCTTTTTCTGACAGATTATAAGGAAAATAATTTTAAAAAATGGAAGCATAAAGGTGGAAAGATTTTATGTTTGAATTTGAGTAGTAAAGATGGAGGGGAATAAATGGCAGAAAATGCTGAACACCATATGTTTTTAAATCCATTTTCCCTTTCATTCTGGTATTAATCTTTTCTGTTGTGACACAAGGTCAGCTGGAAAGGTCCCTGTCACCATGATGTTACAGAATCAATCTGCAAACATTACCATTTTTATTAAGAACTCACGGGCAGCTGGCTGCTGAACATTTGATTTACAGAAGAGCTGCTGCAACTCAAAGGTAAATATTTATGGATCGCTATGTTTTTTCTCCAGGGTTTTTGATTTATTAAAGGTCAATAAATAGGAAAAATGATACGGCCTTTAAAACATTATATATGAATGCACTTATTATTTATTTTTTTGTGGTGAGGGACCATAACTGAGAAATGTGATATATCATTTATACACTTACAGTGGTTGTAGAAAGTTGGTTGTGGTGTGTCTAAACCAAAGAGTGTATTAGACCATTATAAAGAGGACAAGCAGAGGAGATAATGTAAGTGAGAGCTGGGTGGTTTCCACCAGCTGTCAAGACACAATAAGTGGATCCAGCAGGGTGCTCTGACATAAAACAGCAAACTACAATCACAACTCCAAGCCCCCACCTTACATTTGCATTTGTGGACTTCAGCCGAGAAATGTGATATATGAGTGGTTGTAGAGAGTTGGCTGGGATGTGCCTAATCTTAGGATATGTTTGGCCTTAGATATTTTTAGGGACTTTTTTCTTTGTTTTTTATTGTATGTATCATGGCTGATGCATACTATAGTTATTGCTGCTACCCAGGAATAGTGGAAGTTTGAGCTCAGGGCTCAATTTTTTATGGTTGTAGAGAGTTGGCTGTGGTGGGCCTAATCTTCGATTGTGTTAGGCCTTAATAAAGAAGGCAAAGGTCATTATATTCCAAAGTGCACTTTATGAACATTTATAATCATACGGAAGCCTTTTCACAACCCTTCACATTTCTTTTATGAGCTGAGTCAAGTATCTCATGTATGCGGTGGATTTCCACCAAACCAATTCATTATGGATTGATTATGTGTGGTAGCACATGGTTACTAGAGGCTGCTGAGGCCACCCTTATTCTAAATCAGTGACCTCTGAAATAGTTGGTGTCAAGGTCTAACAAGTGAATAAGATTTGAATGTATATAATTATTTTACTATAGGAGAGCAGCGGCCCATGCAACTTCAATGTATACTTTATTTCAGTTGCATTCATAATAACGACTCAGTCGAAAAGCAGCTGAGGAGTTAGAAACTGAACGTTCTTGTTGCTCCCAATTGCTCCTCTGCTGGCATGTTATTTTTTAAGATCTTTAGGAATGGTTTAACAACTTATGAATGGCTTGACTTCCTCTGGCACTTTTGTCCACATCTGGCTTCTCCTGCACGAGTAACTGGATGTTTCCCCTGTGCTAATCAGGACCCATTTTCATACCTTTTTTATTAATTTTTCCCAACACGATAACATGGATGAAATTCATTTGAGCCAAAACGCCACCAAAACAAATTTTAGTTTTTTGTTCTTTTTGTACAAATTGATTTGCCCAAACTAAATTATTTCCACTGCTCATTAGTCTAACAGTTACTACAATGAAGGATTGCAGTGTAGAATAGGTATTCCCTATATCGTCATATATAGTCATATAGTCAATGGTACGTTGAATCAGAATTTTAATTACTGGTGAATTAAGAGCTACAGTGAGGGAAAAAAGTATTTGATCCCCTGCTGATTTTGAATGTTTGCCAGTGACAAAGAAATGATCAAGATATAATTTTAATGGTAGGTGTATTTTAACAGTGAGAGACAGAATAACAAAAAAAAAAGAAATAAAAAAAAAATGCATGTGTAACAGCTACCAAGGTTGTAGAGGGGTATCTGCCGTTGGAGACGTTCTTTTTCCCAGCAAGAGGCTGTGCTGCAGGGTAGTCACGATATCCCATCCGTTGTAGAGAGAGAAGCAGAGCTCTTAAAAGAGCTGGTAATTAAGCTGGAGCAGATTCCCTTTCAGTAACGAGACTAGGCTATGTTTTAAAGAGTTAAGCAGAACTGTTTTAATGACCACACAAGCAGTTTCTTTTATACATATTTTACAGCAAAGTTACCACCCACGTGGACTCTGTGAGGCACTGAAGATGAAAACGCAGCAGCCAATCAGTTACAGATTTACAGTAAAAACACACCTATTCATCACTGTACATTCCTCCCCTCTGCTTGGGAGATAATTGAGTTAATTGTTATATCAGCTCAATTATCTCCAAGCTAAAAACTACTTTTATACACTTTCTGTAACTTTAAAACTATACATCCAACAGCATATTAAACAGCATATTCAGGTGAACAACATATCCAAAATTGAGTCGAATCGGACTGGTGGTTCGGGAGTTAGCTGAAATGTGGATGTGACCGACCGTTCGCACATTTCCCTGCCCAAAGCAGTTCCACGGATTTAGTCTGTGCATTCAGTCTATTTTTCTCTTCACAATAAATACAAATTGCATGAACGGAACCGTTCATGTCTGCTAACAATGAATACATCCTGTTCGTATGATTATGCTCACGAAATAGCGCTCTGGTCGCATACTTCTAGTTGAACGCACGGAAGGTAGATCTTTCAGTGGTGTTCGCGGAAAAGGTAGCCAGAATAAGTTCCACCCATTCGACGGCCAAACACCGTTGAGTGCGTTCGACTAGACAAAATTGCCGCCACCACATGTTCGCATAGACGAACGCCGACCACCGACCACCCTGTTGATCCATTAGAACGTTGAGGTGTTTGCGGTTTTTACAGATAAAGGTGGTTAATTGGTGCCACACTCCTGCTCTGGGTGGTCAGTCGTTCGACAAAAGATTCGGTATACGAACGGATTTTGGCAAAATACATGATCATTCATTTTAAGTGAATGATTTTAAATGAACGGTCTTTTCTTAGCTGCATGAAACAAATACAGGGTCTGTAAAAAGGGGCTTTTGTACACGGTTGAGTCTGGGTTTCCAGGCAATAACAGGGGTTCTGTTACAGCATGTAAAAAAAGTTATAAATTAATTTGCACGTCAATGAGTGGAATAAGTATTTGGTGGCAAAAACCTTGTTGGCAATAACAGAGGACAGACGTTTCTTGTAGTTGGCCACCAGGTTTGCACACATCTCAGGAGGAATTTTGTCCCACTCCTCTTTGCAGGTCTTCTCCAAGTCATTAAGGTTTTGAGGCTGATGTTTGGTAACTCAAACCTTAAGTTCCCTCCACAGTTTTATATGGAATTAAGGTGTGGAGACTGGCTAGGCCACTCCAGGACCTTATTTTGCTTCTACTTGAGGCACTCCTTTGTTGCCTTGGCTGCGTGTTTTGGGTCGTTGTCATGCTGGAATACTCACCCACAACCCATTTTCAATACCCTGGCTGAAGGAAGGAGGTTCTCAGCCAATATTTGATGGTACATGGCCCGGTCCATCGTCCCTTTTTATGCGGTGCAGTTGTCCTGTCCCCTTAGCAGAAAAACACCCCCAAAGCATAATGTCTCCACCTTCATGTTTGACAGTGGAGGTCATCTGCAGCATTCCTCCTCCTCCAAACACGGCGAGTTGAATTGATGCCAAAGAGCTCAATTTTGGTCTCATCTGACCACAACACTTCATCCATTTCTCCTCTGAATCATTCAGATGTCTATTGGCAAACTTCAGACAGGCCTGTACATGTGATTTCTTGAGCAGGGGGACCTTACGGGCGCTGCAGGATTTCAGTTCTTCACAGCATAGTGTGTTACTAATTGTTTCCTTGGTGACTATGGTCCCAGCTGCCTGAGATCATTAACAAGGTCCTCCCGTGTAGTTCTGGGCGGATTTGTCACCGGGAATTGCCCAGAGCATAACACTGCCTGCCTGTCTTCATCCCACAGTCCATCTTTCTGCCATCTCATCCCAGGTAAACGATACACACACACCCTGCCATCCACCTGATTTAAAGAAAATGTGATTCCTCAGACCAGGCAACCTTCATCCATTGCTTCATGGTCCAGGTCTGATGGTCATGTCCCCATTGAAGGAACTTTTGGTGGAGTACAGGGGTCATCATATATAAAGTAAATTATAATCATTATAAAGGTCATTATAACAATATATTTTTCTTATATTACATGTAAATTTTGATGTAGATATAGGAAAGTTATACAATTGTCATAATTAATGAAAGATGTTGCATTCACCTACTTAAATATCATTTTATCTTAAGGCATCTTAAAATGATTTGTTTATGTAAACCTTTTTAGAAACAATCTGAACATTACTTACATTCATTACGCAACAATCTTATATCGTTATCTCTACAGTAACTTTTATCATGTCAACAACTTTATTTCAATCTCTTGTAGAATGGAATGTATTTGGTTGAAAAAAATAAAAGCAAATATTTCACTGCATGACATAACATGGTGGAAAATCTAATTTGTTTCAAGATCAATTTTCTCCAGTATAGATGGACAAGGTGATATGTGCAGCTATAAGATCTACTAAAAGAGGCAAGAAATGCAACCAGAGGTGTCATTCAGGTGCTGGAAGAAATAATTTTCGAATATAATTCACGCAACAGGTGACTTTTAATAATCCACTACAATAATGAATGTCTTGGCTTCATCCAAGGTAACACTGGATTCACAAATCAATCCCAAGAACTGCAAATTACTGTGTTACTACTGACTTGCTGGCACAGTAATGGGCAATATTTGATAGCTGCAGCTATAAAAAAAATAGTTTGCTAACTTTTTCGTAGCTGCTGAAGATACATTGTGTGTATGTCCAAGTAAATTTTCAAAATATCTCAAGGGTAATATTTCTAAACAGAAATATGAAAAATCTACCATCTGCAGAAATCAATTTTCCTAATGCATGGAGATGTTTACGATTTCATGATATAGTATGCTGATGGCTTTGATGACCCCTTAGTGCTGATGTGAAGAGGATGATTTCCCTTGTTCTACCAAAAATGGAAATCCGGAAATAGTAACAGTCCAAAGTTCTGCAACAGAAGAAAATTAGTTATGGCAGAAGACTTCATGTATTGATGCACTAAGGAACAGGAGATGACACACGCTTGGTCAAATGGAAAAAAATAAATAGCTAGGCACACCTGAGGTTTCTTCTTAAAGTACAATCTTTATTTGAAATAAGTAAGTGGAGACAACGTTTCGGCTCCTCTCTGAGCCTTGATTAAGTTTGCTCAGAGAGGAGCCGAAACATTGTCTCCACTTCCTTGTTTCAAATAAAGACTGCCTTTTAGCAGAAACGTTTAGGTGTTCCTGGATATTTCTTTTTTTTCCAACTGATGTCTTCAGGGATTGTCCCTCCCTTTCTAGAGGACGATGCAGGAAGTAACCCTCCCCCCTTCTGGTGTGTTCATTTTACTCTTGTTTTTTTGCAAACACACTTGGTCAAAAGCAAAAAGGGATGAGTGCTTCAAACTGGGTTTTTTTTGCCTACTTTTAGATCAACAGCAAAAAAACAGATGTGAGGAAGGCTGAACTAGACGGACACATGTCTCTTTTCAGCCTATGTAACTATGTAACCTAGGAGAATAAAAAAAAAAATCACAATTAAAATCAAAGTTGCTGCACGGAAAATGTGAATGCTGGCAGAGAGACAGGGAGAACTTTTATACCACCTCAAGTCTGTTGTGCTGGGTTGTGTTCCCAGAAATACACTAACAGGGTTATTTACTATAGTAAGAATTCAAAGTGAATTTCAAATTTAAAGGGTCACTACCAGCACCAAAACATATTTAGCTTGTTTCTGTTTATGCAACCCTAGCCACACCTCCCCTGGCTGTGATTGACAGAGCCTGCATGAAAAAATAAACTGGTTTCACTTTCAAACAGATGCAATTTACCTTAAATAATTGTATCTCAATCTCTAAATTGAACTTTAATCACATACAGGAGGCTCTTGCAGGGTCTAGCAAGCTATTAACATGGCAGGGGATAAGAAAATCTTAATTAAACAGAACTTGCAATAAAGAAAGCCTAAATAGGGCTCTCTTTACAGGAAGTGTTTATGGAAGGCTGTGCAAGTCACATGCAGGGAGGTGTGACTAGGGTTCATAAACAAAGGGATTTAACTCCTAAGTGGCAGAGGATTAAACAGTGAGGCTGCATGGGCATGTTCTATACACCAAAACTGCTTCATTAAGCTAAAGTTGTTCAGGTGACTATAGTGTCCCTTTAAGTGGTTTTATTTTCATAGTACATGCCCTGCCCAGTGTAACTTCTTTCATTATCTGCCATGTAGAAGTTAAATCAATTTAAATTCAATTTGAATTCCTACTTTAGTGAATTATTCTGTAAGTCTTGTCAAGACATCCTGCCTTAGATATAGATCTTAAATCGATAAACACATTTCCGAGGAAGAGCTACTGCTTTTCAAAGGAGCAACAATAAATGCAGGCAGTTTGCCAAAATGACCTATCATTCAAATTCAAAGTCCACTTTAATACTCATTGGCCCTCAAGCAAACATTCTTTTATATTACATCTATACCCTTATACCAGAAAATTAATGTTTTCTAGACTTTCTAAATATTCCCTATTTCTGAGATCTGAAATCCAGTTCTTAAATTCATTATTTAGTCTATGTTCTGGTACCAACCTTGGGAATATAATTTTGGGCTTTAAATGTCATAGAAGCAAGGTATGTGTACGTGCAAGCATGTGTATCTGTGTAAGTGTCTGTGTATTTATAAATGTGTCAATGTACTGTATATATATGTGTATATGCTACATCTTGTCTTATCTCCCCCAATTAAACCTTTAGCTTGTCAGCTCACGGGCAGGGCCCTATACCTGTTGTATCGGTCTGTTCTTATCGTGTTGTCTTTCCAAATTGTACAGCACTGTGGTATATGTTGGCGCTTTATAAATGCCAGTATAAATAATAATACTAATAATAATAATATGTTAGCGTGTATGTGTCAATGAGTGTATCTGTGTGTGTCAATGTGTATGTGTATCTGTTTAAGTAGCAATTTTATAGTGAATGTGTATGTGCATAAATCCCAGCAATCAAACACCAACGCTACATGCAAACCCTTGCAATAACAGGCAAATGTTACATAAAAACCCACTCCTGCAGTCAAACTCCAAAATTACGTATAAATACATCCCTTCATCCAAACACCAACACTACACACACACACGTGTAAACCAGCATTTTAATGCTAACACTACATACAAATGCCCCCCTGCAATCACACACAAATATTATATATCAAAACACCCTCGGATTAAATTGTCAAGGTTATTTACAAACACGCTTTCATTCAAACACTAACACTACACACAAATGTTCACCTGCATTTAAATGCCAACACCACACAAACACACCTCTGCAGATGTGGATCTACCTTTTGGCCAAGCTTAGGGTTCAAAACATTTTGATGCACCAGTGCCCTCTCAACATTAGATCCGCCACTGATGTGTTGTAACATTATTGTCTTTGACTTTAAGAAACACTACACTGCACACAGCACTGAGCACACTCCATCTGAAAAATTATTTTCTTTCTACAAACTTGACAGGCACATCAGTAACCTGAGCCTAACCAGTCTCACACTAGGATCAATGGCACAGCCTACCCCCCATTCCCACACAGGTTCAGCCAGGGGGAAAGCAGGCAATCCCTCTCTGCTGGCTTGTCTCTCAATGGTTACAGTCAAAGTGTCTAAAACAAACCTGGGTGGAAGTATAGATATTTTTCCTGCTGCTTTTTTCCCTTATTGGTCACTTCTCACTTGGTCTGTGAATAAAATCAAGATTTAGTGATGGTCATCTAACCATCAATGACCTTTTTTTACACCTCTTGGTTAAACAGCAGATGCAGCCCACATCATTAGACAAACCTATTGTCCATCATGATAAACCAATTAGCTTATTTACCAACCTTGACATTTTTTTTATTTATATATTTTTTTAAACAGCTTCCTCTTCTTCTTTTTTTTTTTTGGTGTTCTGGGTGGAACCCTGAATCCCAAAGCATCCAACTATGTTTCGGCATCACCTAGTCATTTGCTCTGTTTCATCTTCATAATGCCTCAGAAATACAGACTTCGGCCAAACACTCAATCAGCCAGAATTTGGCCAAATCTCGATTTGGAGAATGCACAAGTCTAAAAGAATTCTGCCTCAATGTATTTAATTAATCTAGATTTACTACTCATGCTTTCGAACTGAACATGTGGGGTCAAGTAGAGCCCTACTAATAAATCAAATATCTTTAAAAGAATTATAATGAGAGTTTACAGAAATAGTTCATAGTAACTATATTATGATGTGTACTTTCTGTGTTTTTCTCTACCAATACCCTTTTTATTCAGAAGATATCAGCATTTAAAAATGCAAATGTTGGTGACAAATGCATGATTTACTATTCAGTCATTACCATTAGCAAACACTAAAGCTGCTTAAAGTGATACATTGACCTGTGGATAATGTCATAGAAAACAATTAAATCACTAATCCCTTTTCCATTTCACAACCTATGTTAAGCTTTAGCACATTCTACAAGCATACATATTTTACTGTAAGTGCTTTCCGAGCTCTGAGCATGCATGAAGCAGGTCTACAATAACCCTAGTCAGATTGAAATGCTGATGTGTCTCCTTACACTGGCTGAATAATAAAATGTTGATCGCAATTTGGAGTAGCACAGTTCATTTAATGACTGCAGACCTACAACTATAGTTACAACTATTCTTACCTACCAGGTTCCTCACAACTCGTAATGCCATATAGGGTGGGTAGAGGGTGGTCGGAGCTGATTAATGGCTTTTTACCTAATTAAATACAGATAAGTGCTGGAGGACCTCCAAAAACTCCATCTAAACCAGAGTGTGGCTGGCCTTTGCCACCCTCTATATCCACACACCCACCATGTTTGATGATATGAAGCCCAATAACTATCTTGAATTAGGCCAGTGACCCATCTCTGCCTTCCACACTGCATGAGTGAATGATCTGATCTAAAAAGCAGCTATTCCCCATTTGCATTTGGTAAGGTTAAGAATAGCCTATCTTCTAGGGTTTAATACTGAATGGTATTTTCACTCCTCTGAAGAATACTCAAGACATGACCAGTACATTGATATTAAAACATAGTCAGTCCTATGGCTCACAGCCACTTTCTACTGAACTCAGTGCATCACAGTTTGCTGCATATGGCGCTGCATAGCCACAGACCTTCATGGCAATGGTGTACCCTGATGGCAGTGGCCTCTTTCAGTAGGATAATGCACCCTGTCACACTGCAAAAAGTGTTCAGGAATGGTTTCAGGAACATGACAAAGTGTTCAAAGTTTGCCATCCAATTAAGCATCTGTGGTATTTGCTGGAACAACGAATCCAATCCATGGAGTTCCCACCTCCCAAATTGCAGGACAGGTTCCAGATTCCATAGGACACGTTCAGAGGTCTTGAGGTCTTGTGTTCATGCCTTTATGACGCATCAGAGCTGTTTTTGCAGCACCAGGGGGCCTACACAATATTAGGCAGGTGGTTTTAATGTTGTTGCTGATCATAGTATGTGATTGTGACCAAAATACATGCCTACATTAAGAAAGAGCCACCGCATCACACTCTGTTAATCACGTTTTTTATTTTTATTTTGAAAGAAAAAGTATAGAATAAGAGAGCAATGTGGAGCATACAAGTCCGAAATAACAAAAATATTTAGAGAGTACACAGAAATACAGTATAGAGTCACACAATTGTGATTTTTCATTAAGCAGTATATAAATAATTTTTAAACAGGTGTGGTATTTATCACATCTGAATAATATTTAAACAGGTGTGATATTTACAGGGGCGTACCTACAGCATTTGGCACCCTTGGTTGGTCCTCTTTTTGGCACCCCAACCCCCCTTCTCTCCCCCCGCACTTTAAAATGTAAAAAACACTTGAATTTTTTTTAATGTATATAGCACTGAGTGTGCACTGCTATTACATTATTACAGAAGCCTGGTCGCACTGTTAAAGCACTGCAGTGCACAACCAGGCCCCTGAAGCATTGGCGACTCTAGGAACAATATATAGGGGAGTCACATAAGATACCACAGTCAAAACTGGGGGGGAGGAGGGGACATTAATAATATTCACTAGGGGATGGGTTATTGTGCCGCCATTGGCTGTCTGATGCAACATCAGACAACTAATTTGCATAGAATTCATATTAGCCGTCCAGATTTCTTTTTGTGGGCTGACTGACACCTCTTAAGTTCGATCTTTGTTCAGCAGGTAACTCCCCTAATTGCTATCCTTATGTGAGATTGACATATTTAAGGACACCAAATAAAGGAGCTATTTGCTAAACAGCACTCTAATTTGATATCTTTACATATGGAATATCACATAAGGGCACCAATTTAGGGAATTTTCTACTAAACAGCTAAAAGATTAACATTTTTAAGGCCTTTTTCTTCATTTTAAACTTTCAATTGTTTAGTAGATAACTCCCTTATTCGTTTTCCTTATGTAGGATTAACATATTTAAGAACACCAAATTAGGGAGCTGTCTACTAAACACATACACATTTATGCACACACACAAACGTATGTCTGTGTGTGCAGATCTGTGGTTGTGTGTGTATATAAGTACACACACAATCACAGACATACACCCACATAACCACAGACACACATAATCACAGAAACACATATTTACTGACATACACACAAAAATCACATTCATACACACACATTTAGGAAATAAGAGGTCCAACCAACATCTCTACCTTGCTTTGGGAGGGCTGAAGTGGATCCTCCCCCTGGTGACTAGCGGTTGCTGCTCTGCTGGGATCTCTGTGCTCTTCCTGCACAGCTCACTCACGCTCCCAGTAGTGATGCCGATGCCAGGATAACGTCATATTCCGGCATGCTCAAACTCCTATGTAGTCCTTAAAGAATGTTTAATCTCACTGCCTCCCACTATATACCTGTACTTGTCCTGTTTGTGAAAATGTGTGTTTGTGACAGCGTATGTATGTGCAATGTGTGTAACTGGATATGTAATCTGTGAATGTGAGCCTGTGTATAATGTGTCTATGTGACATGGGGTAACAGTTGTATTTGCCTGGGTGGGTCGGAGTAGATTGGGGTATGGGACTTAGTGTGTGATATTGCATGGAGCAACGTGAGGACGTGGAGATATATGATATATATAAGTGAGTATTACTAGCAGGAGAAGGGTATTATGACAAGGTGGGGGTGTATATTCAGGGAGGGTATTATCTCAGAGTTGGTATTATATGACATGTTGAGGGGTATATGCCAGGGTAAGAATTATGACCAAGTGGTGGATTTATGGTAGGCAGAATATTATGACAAGCGGGGGTGTATATGCCAGGGAGAATATTATGATAAGGTGGGGTGTATATGGCAGGGGAGGGTATTATGATGAGGTGGGTTTGGGGATATATGGCAGAGAAAGGTGTTGGTATAATGGCATGGAGGATGGGGTATAATGGCATGGAGGGTGGGGGTATAATGGCAGGGTGGCTGAGGGTATAATGGCAGGTAGGGTGAGGGTATAATGGCATGGAGGGTGGGGATATAATGGCAGGGAGGGTGGGGGTATAATAGTATTATATAGCTATGAGGAGGGGGATGTGAATTTGCAAGTGCAGTATAATATTATTAACTCACCATTCAGGGGATGCAGGAGCAGCAGAGGCTGTCTCAGATCTTTCAGCCTCCAAGCAGCTCCATTCCAGGGTCAGGCAGTGCAGCAGGTGCAGGCAGGGGATCTAGAGAGCCTGACTCTGATCACTTGCATGTTCAGAGTGGCCCTGCAGGGAAGCAACCTGGTGCAACCTGTGCACCCCTTGTTGGTACTCTCCATAATAACCTCTGTGGTGCTCAGTGATGACTCAGAACACAGGCTGGGAATCCCCTCCTTGTGCTCTGACTCACCAACTGAGTGCCAGAGCCATGAGGGAGAGATTATCGTAGCTGAAGCAGCAGGAGGTACAGAGCGTGGAACCCCCTACTGAGTGGCACCCCGGGTCGACCGCCCCCGCTTTCCCTTTAGTATGCCACTGGGTATTTTTCAGATCCGTGGACTCTCCCATAACTATAACAAAGAATAAATCTCCTGTCTTCCGTAAAAATCTTAAAAAGATCTCTAAAATTCCAACATCATCGTGCAGCACACCTTGAACTTATTAGGAAACTGCAATATTATTGGTATTTTGTGCCAGAAAAACTATTGAAAATCCTTCAAACAAATGCTTGAGATGCAAAAGAGGAATAGGTATGATGCTACATATCTAGTGGTCCTGCCTAATTATTAAACTATACTGGGAAATGGTAGGAAAGGAAATCGCAAACCCATTACACATACCGTACACACCCACACCAAAACATAGTCTACTATTTATAAGCCAGGAACACGTCTAAAGTGAACGCCAAACTTCTGTTCCAAGTCCTAAGTGCAGCAAACACTCTAATAACACAAGCAAGGAAAACATCTGTCTGAGAGAGACACACTTATAGGTTAAATTTCAACCAACTAGGTCTACGAACTTATGGCCAACCACCACATCCACCCCCAACAAACTCACTAAAAGTGCAAAAGACATCTGGAACAGCTTTGTATCCTCGACATAACGTGTCGGTCCGAGTTTCAAAATATAATATAGAAAATGCTCCTCAGATGGCTGTTAGAGATCCTTCCTGGGTCATGGCTGCCTAAAATGCATCCAAACATTCTGTATCTCCTCCCTCTGCATGCAGACACTGAACTTTCCTCATAGAGATTAATTGATTCAATTCATCTCTATGAGGAGATGCTTATTGGACAGGGCTGTGTTTGAATCATGCTGGATCTGACCCTGATCTGCCTCCTTGTCAGTCTCAGCCAATCCTATGGGGAAGCATTGTGATTGGATCAGGCTACCACTTCTGATGATGTCAGCAGACTGCTTGATTTTTTAAGGCAAACAGCATGCAGATCTACAGCTTCTGGCTTGAATAAAGTAAGATTTTGCTATATTTATGGAGGCATGAGGGACCCAAGGGGGCTGGATGGTGGTGTTAACACTATAAAGTCAGGAATACATGTTTGTGTTCCTGACCCTATAGTGATCCTTTAAGTCAATACACTAAAATCAGAGCATTCAACATGAAAATGCCCCACCAGCAGCGCATAACCTTGAATCTTTTGAAACAAATGTTCGGGGCCCACAACTCCTAACCCTCCCCAGTTTACACCACTACCCCTAGTTATACCAGTTTATGCATGTTTATACCAGTTTATACCAGTTTATGCCCTACACAAATTAGGGATGATACAACTCTCCCTCAGGCATGGGAAAGACTCAAATGATCCACTTACCCGCACCAGGCATTTAGCCTGGCTACCTAATCCATGTAAACAATCTCTATGGGAAAGTTATACTCAGTAGATATAGCAGATATATAAAAGTAAGAGGATATTCAGCACTTGTCCAGTACTGGAACAGTCCAAAGGGTAGCTAGGTCACCAAATCCGGGGTCTTTCTTCTCTCGTAGAGAAGTAGGTAAATACAAAGAGGGAGGTGCAGCGCCTGGAATGTCCTTGGACACCATAAAAATGAGGAGAAATAAGAAACTGACAGTGAAGTACGTAAAAAAATACAGTAAGGTGAGGGTAAATAAAATGATATGCTTTATAGGAGATTAAGTGCAGCTCCAACTTAGACGCTTGGGCGGAATAATCCCCGTCTGAGGATATGGTGAAGTACAGACTCTATAAGAGGTTCTTGTGGATGCAGCCTCTCCTGCAGATATGTGGGGGGTGGGGGGGAAGAGATATATAAAACAATATTTAAATACAGTTAATGCATTTCACCACATAATGACTTTCTCAAAAGTGTTTACAGAAGGAAGGACCAGAGCTGCTTTAAATAATGGAGGGAAATTCAAAAATAACTGCTGTGTGACATCATAGATCACATGACTCAAATTAGTTAACATGGTGTTTTTAAAAACGGTAAAAGAGCAAAGTATATACTTCCAAGAAGCAATATTATATATAATAATGCTCCATGGAAGCTTATACTTATGAGCCTAAAATTAACTAAAGTGTATATATATATATATGAGCCTAAAATTAACTAAAAATGAGTGTTTATTAACCTGATAACCGGACAAATATAGAATCTCAACTTTCATAAAATGGCACATTGTAGAGATTGACATATGGGGACAGTAAAAATACAATAAAATAAATGATTTTTATAAATAAATTCAAAAAAAATAATAATGATAAAAATAAGGTGAGGGATAACGTATAAAAGTAATAAATCATAAAAATAATGAATTATGGTAAAGGGGGAAAGAAGAAGGGAGCTATAAAAAAATCACATAAGTCAATGTCCGCATTAAGACCAGTAGGTGTTTTTAAGTAAAAAACCATTTGCATTTCCCGTTGACTTAAAATTTTAGTAATATTGCCACCATGCCGTGGTAGAGTGCAAGTATCTATTGCACAACAATTTTAGGGTTTTTGTTGTGTTTTGACACTGATTGATATAATTGATAAAACCCTTTGAAATATTTCTACAATGTTCTGCTATTCTTGCTTTGAGACATCAGTGGTCATGCCTACGTATGTCAACAGGGGCACTCCGCTATGTCAATTACGTTATGGTGTGACTTACTCTTCTGCATGTACGCACTGACAATCTAACTATTATTGTCAACACCATGAATCTATATGAAATTCTTGTAAGTGTATTGCCACGCCATGTATGGTTACCTTACCGGTAAAAAAAAAAATGGGAATTTGAAAAAAAAAGAAAGAGCCACTGAACAGGGTAGATGCAAAGAGAACATACAGTAATGATAACAATATAGAAAAGAAGAAGAAAGACATAAAAAGTAAGAAATTAAAAATTAAAGTTATAAAAATAAGGTAACAGAGAATAAGAAAAGAAAGGTGTATAAAGTTTTGAAGTAAGTGGGACACAGTTGTGGTGAGTAACATAAATGAGCTGCTGACAGATTTGGATTCAGGAAAAAAGTCCAGAATTTGTGAGTGAACAATTGGAACCAGAACCAGAAATCTGTACTTCTGGAAGTTGAATATAAAGGTATGGTTTTATAACACAGGGCCCACGCACACAGCTAAATTAATATTTTCTTCTAATAAGGTGGTTGATGACATCCATTATGCATGTGGTCTAATAAATTTACAGTATATTTACATTTCTACTTTTTTTAGTTCAGGTATTTTGGGCAGTTGTCTATGCATACCAATTAACTTTTTAGTGAATATACCTGTTTTTGCCATTGTAGTCAGATCCTTGCTCTTTCCCCAAACCACAGTTTTGCCCAGGACTCCATATAAGGTGAAGATTACATTGAAAAGGTCAAATTAGTCTTTGTGTTTAGCTTTATTTGTTTGAAAAGGACTCATTGATAAATCTGTGACATCTGTTATCAGTCACCAGAAAACCACTTCGTAATAACGGTTTATCTCTACTTAAATCCTGGTCTTATTTACTTTCTCTGACCTATCTAGATTAATAAATTGTAATCCATGTTTGGTGGTATAATAGCGGCTTTGGGTAATACACGCAGAGGCATGGTTTTAAATTGGATAAAAAGATATCAGACAGATTAAACAGATGAAGGACTAAATAGATATCCCTGATACAGACAATTACACCAGCTCAAATACCTAATGCCCATATACACAAAAACAAATGCATTGTAAAATTGACCATCAAATTGAAAAAGTTATTCCAAAAAATATTTCCACTTAACAATTTTTTCAGCTATACACATTAGCCTACATTAGCAGTCAAGGTGTCAGTTCAACCCAAATTATTGTCTAGGATATAAACGTAAAGGTATGAAGATATAAAGTATAGACCCCATTTTTCATTTCTATTTTCTGTTTCCATATCCATATGGATTATAATATATAGACATGAGAAGTTTGCTAGTGTTAGTGACAAGGTTATAATCATTAAAAAAAAGTTAGTTACTTTCATATAAATATATATAAAAGGTTTTTTTCTCTGGGTGGTGTGTTGTTTATTCATCATTCTCGAGTCCCATACCAGAGGGTGCTTCTACAGAGTATCTTACTTCTTAAAACTACTGTTCTGGATAGAGATCTCAGATGTTCCACTTGGAATCGTGGAATCTTCTGAAGTCACTTTCCCAATTGAGACCTTTTTTTTTTTTTCTAAAAGTTACCAACCACTTAACACAAGTTACTATTCAGCAAATAAACCTATAACAATTAAAAGGATTTCCTACCCAAAAAAATGCATATAAAGTACTTTACAGTACAACTTTGAAAAGAAAAATCCAATTTTTTAAAGCCACAAATGTTAATTTGGTTTGGCCATTTCTCATCACTTCAGGTGTTTAACATCAGTCAAGTTAAATATCAAAGGATAAGAATGGGTTTATAGCATTCTAATCAAAACTTTTTAAACCCAATTCAGAGTTTAAATATTAACCTGTACAAGTTATGATAGAGTTGATCCATTCATTATTTTATTTAAATAGTGGGGCCTTATACATTATTCCTTTAACCCCTTAAGGTCCATGGGTTACGCAAAAACTTTTATATTTCTACATTCTGGAGGGAGGGAGGGAGGGAGGGATGGGTGGAATATTTGAGATGTTTAATGACAGCAGATATACTCAGTAGATATAGCAGATATATAAAAGTAAGAGAATATTCAGCACTTGTCCAGTACTGTTTAAAGTAAATTTTTGAGCAAGCAAGACTTTTTTTTTTTTCAATCAGTGCAACTTATTTCCATTTTCAAAATAAATATGAGATTTGCACTTATCTGGCCATCAGAAGGTTAAATCGTACTGCTCCACATATTTTTTTTATTTGCTGATTTATATAAATTTATACGCGCATCATTCCTGTCATTAACACCAATCAACATTCTCTGTTTAATGTGAATGTAGCAATCAAAGGGTTAAGTGGTAAAATGACTATACATTGTTTTAATTTATTTCTGTATTTATTTTTGTCCTCTGTTGGCTTGCATTATTTTAAGTTCACAATATTTCCGTGAGAAGCAATGACAATAACATTCCTCATTAATGTAAACACTAAATCAATGATCAATCAATTGATTTATTTCAAAAGACAGTGTACACCTGGCATGTTCAATGTAGTTATAAATCAGCCAATACCAGAGTTGCAAAATAATCCTACATTTAAAAAAAAATGTTGTTGTTTTTTTTTAATTATTATTATTTATTTTTACACCCTTTCAACCTCAAAAAATATCAGAATAAAATCAGAATAAAATGTCTTTCCTTTACCCCTTGCCTGTCTCTCTGCCAGTGATAGTAAGAAGGTCTGGCTGTGAATCTACAGGCAGGGCTTCCAGATCCAGACAATATAAACACTGCTAGTGTAGAGCTGGCTGTAAAAGCGGATGATACAAATTCAACCAATGTATATAGGATGTGCTAGCTTGCTCCCAGGCGTGAGGGTGCTATTTTTAGAAAGCTTTCTCTATCAGAGCAGGGGTGGGAGAGCTGTAAAGTGGTAGAGAGACATAGAAATATAGTGACAGAAAGGGAAGAGGAAGGAGAAAGGCTGGGAAAATACAAATACCACAAGCAACAAGACTGATTCTAAGCAGTCCACGATAAAGCAAAGGACGTTCCATTTTGCTGCATCGCTTTCTGCAGAGGGGTAAGAAATACATATCTTCTATAGAATACCGCAGATCAGGCTGGATACAGCCTGTTTAGCAAGGCAGGCCCAGCTGCATTAGGGGAAGATAATCTTGTTCAATTCTGATGTTTCTTCACCCAATTTAACGCAGGGAGGAATGGGTAATGCAAAAGATCAACAGTGTGCCTTGAGGAAAATGTAGTTTTTTTGAATGAGGCATGAGCAGAGTAGCCATGAGATCTGACTGATTCAGCACCATGGCTGAAGGGATAGCTCCTCCTGGCTGCTAAGCAAAGCACAGAGCAGACAGAATAACAGGCGGTCTGCAAACAATTAGACCACAGGCTTGCATTGAGATTGGCCTTTGTCCATTTGCTGTGTGCGGGAGAACTGCAGGTGAAATTGTCCAGCACAGATCACTGACACAATTCTGATCATGTCAGCAGATGGTTTGTTTCTCATGTAGAATTTCTTTAACATAGGTAGTAGTGATGTAGACAGGATTCTCCTGATAGACACAATCCATCAGCACTGCAGTGCAGAGCTAACCTGTACTGAACTGATATACTGAGCTAACAGGTACTACACAGCCATGGTACCTCAGCTGAAAAGGCCTGCAGTGCACCTGGTTACCAAGGGGATTGTACATAAGCAAGGCAGATCGAAAAAGTGCTACAATCTAACTGAAAATAAAACCAAAACCTTCCCCATTCACATTAGGGTTTATTAAATAATCCAGGAATTGTGCTGAACTTTCAAGAGCAATTCAAGTAGTAGGTCAAAATAGCCAAATGGGGAGGCATTTTCTACCTCTGCAATTTTGGTCTTAAATTTGAAATCCCCACGTCAATTCTCCACAAATCCTGATTTAGTAAAAAGAAAAAAAACTCACAGCATTGGAGTACTTACATCTAAATAATTTCCATCACGGTGGTTGTGGTGTATACATTTGGTGTTTAAATGGTGTTTGCTATTTTTATATGTTGCATGGGTCAAAAATGGTAAACCATTTTCTATCGTCATTTTTAGAACAACCAAGTTTGTGACACCAGTAATTAATTTAGCTGTGCACTGGTATGTACATAGCAACTTACATGATGAGCATAATATACACGATGAGACTTGTGGTGCAGTTTATACATAGTAAAAAAAAACATGATGAACATGATGTGAATTTGCCTGTGTATGGGTTTATACATTGTAACATACATGATGAGAATTTTCCTATGTATGGGTTTATACATTGTAACATACATGATGAGAATTTTCCTATGTATGGGTTTATACATTGTCACATACATGATGAGAATTTGCCTGCGTATAGATTTATACATTGTCACATACATGATGAGCATTTTCCTATGTATGGGTTTATACATTGTAACATACATGATGAGAATTTTCCCATGTATGGGTTTATACATTGTAACATACATGATGATAATTTGTCATGTAATCCTTACATGGTGCTTAGAGTGCAATCTCCTAACACGTGAGGCTAGATTCTTAAGTTTGAACCTGGTAAGCTATATACATAATATAAATATATATTTTACAATGGAATGATGTGCCTGTGTATGTATTTTACACAGTTACATAAATGATGAGCATTAACATGTGTATGGTTTTTTACATTGTTACATATATGATGAGCATTTGATTGTGTTAAAATGTATATATACTGACATATATAACAAACAACATAATACGCTCAGCTATAATCTTCTATATTCAAACAATTTCAAAGTAACAAATGTAAAATTACTTTTGGATGTTACAAACACAGCAATAATGTTAAAAGTCACTTAGAAATCATTGTGCGCTGAAACACTATATAATAGTTCCATTAAATATACAGGGAGTGCAGAATTATTAGGCAAGTTGTATTTTTGAGGATTCATTTTATTATTGAACAACAACCATGTTCTCAATGAACCCAAAAAACTCATTAATATCAAAGCTGAATATTTTTGGAAGTAGTTTTTAGTTTGTTTTTAGTTTTAGCTATGTTAGGGGGATATCTGTGTGTGCAGGTGACTACTACTGTGCATAATTATTAGGCAACTTAACAAAAAACAAATATATACCCATTTCAATTATTTATTATTACCAGTGAAACCAATATAACATCTCAACATTCACAAATATACATTTCTGACATTCAAAAACAAAACAAAAACAAATCAGTGACCAATATAGCCACCTTTCTTTGCAAGGACACTCAAAAGCCTGCCATCCATGGATTCTGTCAGTGTTTTGATCTGTTCACCATCAACATTGCGTGCAGCAGCAACCACAGCCTCCCAGACACTGTTCAGAGAGGTGTACTGTTTTCCCTCCTTGTAAATCTCACATTTGATGATGGACCACAGGTTCTCAATGGGGTTCAGATCAGGTGAACAAGGAGGCCATGTCATTAGATTTTCTTCTTTTATACCCTTTCTTGCCAGCCACGCTGTGGAGTACTTGGACGCGTGTGATGGAGCATTGTCCTGCATGAAAATCATGTTTTTCTTGAAGGATGCAGACTTCTTCCTGTACCACTGCTTGAAGAAGGTGTCTTCCAGGAACTGGCAGTAGGACTGGGAGTTGAGCTTGACTCCATCCTCAACCCGAAAAGGCCCCACAAGCTCATCTTTGATGATACCAGCCCAAACCAGTACTCCACCTCCACCTTGCTGGCGTCTGAGTCGGACTGGAGCTCTCTGCCCTTTACCAATCCAGCCACGGGCCCATCCATCTGGCCCATCAAGACTCACTCTCATTTCATCAGTTCATAAAACCTTAGAAAAATCAGTCTTGAGATATTTCTTGGCCCAGTCTTGACGTTTCAGCTTGTGTGTCTTGTTCAGTGGTGGTCGTCTTTCAGCCTTTCTTACCTTGGCCATGTCTCTGAGTATTGCACACCTTGTGCTTTTGGGCACTCCAGTGATGTTGCAGCTCTGAAATATGGCCAAACTGGTGGCAAGTGGCATCGTGGCAGCTGCACGCTTGACTTTTCTCAGTTCATGGGCAGTTATTTTGCGCCTTGGTTTTTCCACACGCTTCTTGCGACCCTGTTGACTATTTTGAATGAAACGCTTGATTGTTCGATGATCACGCTTCAGAAGCTTTGCAATTTTAAGAGTGCTGCATCCCTCTGCAAGATATCTCACTATTTTTGACTTTTCTGAGCCTGTCAAGTCCTTCTTTTGACCCATTTTGCCAAAGGAAAGGAAGTTGCCTAATAATTATGCACACCTGATATAGGGTGTTGATGTCATTAGACCACACCCCTTCTCATTACAGAGATGCACATCACCTAATATGCTTAATTGGTAGTAGGCTTTCGAGCCTATACAGCTTGGAGTAAGACAACATGCATAAAGAGGATGATGTGGTCAAAATACTCATTTGCCTAATAATTCTGCACTCCCTGTATATATACTATTAAATTACTATGACAGTGAGTCTCAAAGGAAGCATCATCAATCAATATTATTTAACAAGAAAACTTGGCTAGATCATGTCTTATGCTAAGGATGTTAGAATTCAAAGTGTGAAACATATGCCACAAGACAATAACTCATTTTAATACAAATTCACAACCAAATATACATTTAGTCTACTTTCGTATAATTTTAAATATGCTGTCAAATCATCAAATCATCAAATTAGCAAATTAAGACAGGTGCAAAATAAACCATTACATAAACATTAATTTAAAAAAAATGCTGGACTGATAAAAAAAAAATACTCTATTTTATGTATATAACACATGCACATATATACATGCACATATGATATTATTTAAGATTGTATGTGGTCAGTTAGGGTAGAAGCACAATTATGTTTTTTTACAAATGTAGTATGTCTAACAAAAATACCCGGAATGTAGACATTTGCAATAATCTGCTAGGATTTAGTGGAGTGCAGTGTCCTAAAAATTCAATTTGCATATAAAAATTATGCCTTTGTGTGAGCATAATGATTACATAAAGTAAACATCAGACTTGTACATGGTAGAAAAATCCAGTTAGGCCTAACATTTTTATTCGAAAATGAAATTTAGTTTTGCACCTCAGACACTCGTTCTGTTGATGGTTCAGTTTGATTGAATATTGTCCGTGACAAAAATTGTGCAAAAATGTGCCAGTTGATGTACTGCAAAATATATACACAATATAAATGTATATTTTGCAATACAATGAAGGCTACATTTTTCTGCCATTTGGTTCACAGATCAAGTGAGAAAAAAATGTTACCAATAGAGGGAAAAAAAGGAGTAGCGGTAAAAATAAAATCTATATTTATATATTATATATATTCATTAAATTATATAGATATAGTTTTTTTTTACTGCTACTTCTATTTTTTTTCTCTGTTGGTCACTTTCCACTTGATTTATAAAACATGTAAAAACACATTTCTATACAATACATATTGCTGATAAATAGAGAGATGGTCTAAGTGACTTTCTGACAGAACAGATAGACATCTATCTCAGTTATCATCTTCTCCTGACGTGTTAAGGGTATATCATCTCTTGTCAAAGCCCACTTCAGCACTGAATATTAGAATGAAACATTTCTATCTCAAATACTTTCTTCTGTGTCATATTGTGACAGATAATAAACACTTTATATTCTGCTACCCTTTCTACGTTCACATATAGAGTGTAAGTCAAGGGTCTTGTCAGGTCTCCCACCTACACCCTCTTCAATACTGACACGTTTATTTATGGCTCGGTTCTTTAAAGCAGTAATCAAACCAGTCACCGGGGGATCCTTGACAGCCATAATACAGCAGATTTACTTTTTCTATGAAACATAATAACTGACGTATATATAAACTGACTTGCAGTCATAGGGATATATTCATGATACTTGAGTTCAGACATCATGTTTTCATAAAGATTTCCATTGTATAAGATTATATTCGTACATGATCGGGTATTGGTATAACAACGGTTAATGGATTTAAACAGCATAAAAATCAGAAGAAGATGCTACATAATATTGAGGACCAAATACTTAAGTGACACTTTATATATATACATATATACATTTATAAGTATGTAAACGTGTACTGCGCCACTACAATATCAATAATCATTCATCCTCTACTCTACATTAGACTATCACTAAATATTATCCCGTACACTACCTTAACTCTTACTCTAATACTAACCTTAATTTGAAAGTTGAATTTATTAATAAAGAAACATAATGGTGAAACATTTGTTGGAAAAAGTAAATACTCCCCAGACCAAGAAATTGCCATGGATGGATGCAAACAACACTGTAGCTTCGTTATAATTTTTTTTCCTCTCCTGTGTTCATCTTAATTGTAATAATGCCACATTCCATTCTGTTGTTAACTGGACAAAACTTTGTATTACACACAGTATTTAGTGATCAAATCAGTGTAATTGATGTAATACTTACCCTGAAAAACAAAACAGGCCATTATAAGAACCCATAATGAGAAAAGAATTAAAATAAAACTTAGCAAAAAAGTGAGAACTAACTTAAACTCAAAAGTATTTTAAAGCCAAAGGGTTGATTGCCAAACTAAAGAAAATAAAAAGATTGAAAATATGGTCCTGAGGGCACATTGTGCATAGCAATTCATTCAGAGACAACTGTAGCAACATGCTCGTTACAATCACACCGATCCACAGAGACCATTATATTGTGCATTGTTTTCCTACTTATAAGATGATAATTAACTCTCGAGGCATCTCATCTAAATCAACAAGAATCTCACTTGCTTTTATCACAGGCCTGATATGACTTACAAAGTTTTTTCTACAAGTAGCAGCCAGTAAAAACATTGGAACAATAGCCTTGAAGGGACACTATAGTCATCAAAACAACCTGAGCTTAATGAAGCAGTTTTAGTGTGTAAAAGTGTTTCATGCCCCTGCCCCTGATCAATTCTCTGCCATTTAGGACTTAAATCACTTTGTTTATGCAGCCCTAATCACACTTCCCAGGATGCGATGTGCACAGCCGTTCTAAACACTTCCTGTAAAGTGAGATCTAATTTTTACACTTCCTTTATTGCAGTCTGTTTAATGTATAATTTCTTATCCCCATGCACTGTCAATAACCTTGTAGATATTTCAAGAGCCATCTGTGTATGGTTAAAGTTCAGTTTACCGAGCAAAACTTTATCTGATTGAAAATGAAACCTTATGCAGGCTATATGAGTCACAGCCAAGGGAGGTGTGGCTAGGGCTGCAAGGACAGAAGCAAAAGTGATTTAACTCATAAATGGCAGATAATTGAGCAGTGAAACTTCAGAGGCATGATCTATACACCAAAACTACTTCATTAAGTTAAAGTTGTTTTGGTGACTGTAGTGTCCCTTTAATGAAAGTGGATAGAAACCCTACAGATACCAGTATGTGGCCATGGGCCCAGAGGTCTACTACCAGTATGGTTTGTTTAATTTTTTTTTCATGAACACTTGTACACTCAATACACACGTATTGTGGTCCTTTCAAAGCACTGTCCTTTATCTTGTTATATTACAGGAACCACATTGTGCTAGAAGGGGTGGGGAAACATTACTTGCACAAGGACCTTCTCTGAATTAGAAAATTAGAAAATAGATGTTGTCTGCAAATAGAGCCCTGTTTAGCATAAGTGCAGAGAGAACAAATACAGTCTTCCTGAGATCAGATTGCATCTGTAGTGTCTGTGAGATAGTGAGAATCTTGCTTGTCTATGGGATGAGAGATTATGCATTGGCTCAGTGTGAAAAGGGTGTATCTGTGATATATCTGATGAAAAGCTTATTATAGGACTGTTATAGGCATCCTTTGGCACTCTGGATGTTAAGGGCTCTGGATGTTTTAGTGTGTAAAAGTGTTTCATGCCCCTGCCCCTGATCAATTCTCTGCCATTTAGGATTTAAATCACTTTGTTTATGCAGCCCTAATCACACTTCCCAGGATGCGATGTGCACTTCCTGTAAAGTGAGATCTAATTTTTACACTTCCTTTATTGCAGTCTGTTTAATGTATAATTTCTTATCCCCATGCACTGTCAGTCTCTCATAATGCTCATGTAGCCATAGTAGCTGGCAAAGCATCAGGGGAGATAGTCCACAATATCTGGAGTGCCAAATAGATTATAGACTATAGAGCAGGCTTCTCCAAACTCTGGCCCTCCAGATGTTGCTGAACTTCAACTCCCATGTTTCTATGAATGAAATAGATAGGCTGAGAATCATGTAGATCAGCAACATCTGGAAGGTCGGAGTTTGGGGAAGCCTGCTATAGAGGTTGAATGTGTTTCCACTTGAAGGTTTGGTTGTTTAGTAAAATACTGTGATATATTCTCTTAGTGGGTCAAAATTACACTTTACTATGATTACTATGATTACTATGATCTAGACTGCTCCACCCCCTTATTTTGGCCCTACACCACTCAATCCTCCATCCCAATGGAATTATGCAATACTGGTTTAGTCTGTTCTGCAATCTAATAGGGCTGATAGAAAACTGAGTATTGAATTTCCTTTAGGAATAATAAATTAAATTGTAATACATTTGTTATAAATTTGTCTTGAAATTTATAGAAGGAGCTTAATATGAAATGGATATGTTCATAAAATGAAGGGGAAAAAAGTATTAAGGAACATTCTAATTCACAATTTATATGTTATAAACAAGGGTTTAAATGTTGTTTTAAGTGTACATATTTTTACCTCTTGGTCATTGTTCAATTTACTATGCAAATACCTGGTAATTCATTTCATTTGTGTGTATTTTTTCTCTGCATCTCGACTTTTTAGTTCTTTACAGCAGTTTGTCCTTTAATGAAGATATAAATTGTAGTTTTATTGAAAAAAAGTTGGAAACACTTAGCTATTAGCATATAGCTCTCCAATACATGTTATTCATGTATTAGAAATGACAGAGCAAAGAGAGGAGGAGGCATTGTTATATATGTTGACCATTCCATAAAGGTTATCCCCTTACAAAACTTTAGCCCTTCTGCCACCTTTGATTTCCTTTCTGGCACAATTGAGATCCTGTGCAGTAAATCAATCATTGTTGCAGGAATCTACCGCCCATCTAGCTCCCCACTACATTTCCTATCTGACATAGCCCATCTCCTTAGTGAAACTATAGCTCAAAACCCAAAAAGTGAACTGGTGGTCTTTGGAGATTTAAATATTGATTGGCTGAATCCTAAAAATAATAGTTCTTGCACGCTGTTTAAGACTTTGCAGCTAACATTAAAAGTCATAACCATACCCTGCTCGATTGGATTCTCTCCACTTCTCCTGATAGAATCCAGGAGGCAGGTGTTCTCCCTAACAGTTTCAGTGATCACTGTTTAGTGTACTGCGTGCGCAAAATAAAGGCTACTTAATCCTTTCCCAAGGTTAAAATCACCAGGTCCTTTAAAAAATGTAATCTCAAAGCCTTTCTTAATGACATCAAGAACCTCTCATGGCAAAGATTAAACATTATCCCAGATCTAGACTGTGCTGTTGAATTCTTTCAGTCTGAACTCCTTCAAATTTGGAATTTGCATGCCCCGCTGCTTAAGGTGAGAATAAAAGGGGCACATATGAACTGGATCACAGCTGACCTCATCCAAATGTACCAGTTTAGGGATTCTTTGTGGTCAAAGTTCAAGCGTACTGGCTCTATGAATGATCACTGTACATATAGACAATTGCAAAATATATGCACAAAACAAACAAAATTGGCTAAGGCCCAATATTTTTGTGCTGAACAAATCTGAACAATAACCTATCAAACCCTAGAAACTTTTGGAAAGTCATAAATAAATTACAAACTCCCCCAATCCACTCCCAACCATCCACTGTCAAAGTGAATAACCAAACCCTGCAACTTCCCTTAGATGTAGCAAATGCCTTTGACAATTATTTTGTCGGTTGCTCTACTGCCCTGATTGCCAAGCTAATAAATGACACGCATCCTGGAACTACAAATTTTGGTCAGGCCCCACTAAATTTACAAAGGCCCAATATAGACAAGTTCATTTTTAGACCTGTACCTATTAGTGTCATTAAAAAACACCTTAATAATCTAAAGATGAAAAACCAGTCTGGACCTGATCAAAGCCCAGCAATGCTGTTGAAGCTCAGTGCACCGGCACTTGCTAAACCCGTCACAAGCCTAATTAAAGAATCCTTGGTGTCTGGATACATACCCAAACTTTGGAAGACTGCGAGAGTAGTGCCTATCCATAAAAGTGGTGACACTACTTTGGTTTCTAACTATCGCCCAATATCATTGATCCCGGTATTGTCAAAAATCTTAGAAAAATTTGTCCATACGCAACTTTGTGAGTATTACCAACAATCAAACTATCTGACCCCTGATCAATCGGGCTTTCGCCAGAATCACTCCACTACAACTGCCCTCTTAAAAGTTTGCAATGACATCCAAACTGGCATGGAACAAGGAGACCTAACTGAAGCTATTTTCCTTGATTTTGCAAAGGCCTTTGACACAGTAGACCACAACATTCTACTGCACTAACTCAAAAACTCAGGTATTGGTGATTGTTCGCTAACCTGGTTTCAATCATATGTATCGGACCGCTCGCAATATGTGTCCATTTCTGACAGCGACTCCCTCCCTCTCCCAGTCACGTGTGGTGTTCCCCAAGGCTCCATTCTCAGCCCCCTACTATTTACATTATTTATAAATGATCTGCCTAATGTCTGCAAATCCTCAAATGTACACATGTACGCAGACGACACAGTAATCTATGCGAGCAAATCCGATCTACCGCAGCGTGAGGCTGTGCTCCAAGACCAGTTTACAAAGGTAGAAAAGTGGATCGCAAAAAACAAACTCTTCCTAAACACTGACAAAACTGTCACAATGATCTTTGGAACAGTACCTAAATTACACAAATTACACAATTTCCACCTATCCATCAAAACAAATTCAAACAGCACACTGAACGCGGTCCACACTTTCAAATACTTGGGTATGTTGTTAGACCCCAATCTATCTTTTGGCCTCCACATAGAAAAACTTGCATCTAAACTTTATCCAAAACTAGGTGCCCTGTACAGAAACAAATCCTGCCTAAGCCCTACAGTAAAGGAAAAGATTGTACAGCAAATGCTGATGCCAATTATTGATTATGGGAATGTAGTTTATGCATCTGCACCGCAATCCCACATTAAGAAACTCAATACATTGTATAACTTGTTCTGCCAATTTGTGCTACAATGTAATTATATGACCCACCATTGTGACATGCTAAAAGAACTAAACTGGCTGTCGCTGGAATCCAGACGCACCCTTCATCTTTCCAGCCTTGTGTTTAAGAGCTTTTCTGGGGAGCTCCCACCCTACCTGAGCAAAATGCTCTCCTCGGCTGTTCCCACTTCCTATAACCTCCGGTCCGGTACCAACACTTTACTTAGTCTGCCTCAATACAAAAAGAAAGTGGCTCAATCCTCCTTCTCCTACAGAGCACCGCAATTGTGGAACGGCCTCCCACACAATTTAAAATCTTCCCCAAGCCTAGAGTCCTTTAAGAAATCCCTCTCTACATACCTCAAAACAGAATGCACGTGTTATGGTTGATTATATATTTCCTACCTATCCTATGTTAAATTTTGTATATATTGTGTATTAAAATTGTGTATTTATTTTATTGTACCCTATTGTATCAATGCAATGTTTTGTGGACCCAGGACATACTTGAAAACGAGCGAAATCTCAATGTATCTTTGCTGGTAAAATATTTTATAAATAAATTAATTAATAAATAAATAATACGTAATGCCGTATTTATGTTGAGTTAATATTTCAGCTTTGCCTTGGGTATCAATCTAGAAATGAAATGTGCGAAGAGCATTAAATAGTGTTTTATTACAATTTTGAGCCTTCTGATCGGTATTTAATTTGCACATTGTGTGTATTTAAGAATAAGTATCTTATCCTTAAGTCGTTAGTTCAGATACAGTATGTGCAGTTGAGGTCTTACATTGTGTTCTAAAATGACAATGGCCTCTTGTATAGATTAAAGTTTTCATCACAGAGGTATATCCTACAATTGGTGGTTTACCTCAGATATTGGATTCATTGGGGCCTAGGAACAATCAAAAGCCATTTTAGTGTAGCAAAACTCTTTAACTGGAACAATGTGTCATAATTGAACTGGATGCCATTCATGTTTATGTACAGTTAAAAGGTGTTGTGAGTGGCTGAAATAAAGAAAGACGAGTGACAAATGATCAATGTAATCTGAGTTTAGACGTTTGACATTTATAAAGGGTGAAGAGTTTCCTAATTCCCTAATCCCCCACTATTTGTTTTACTACTTAGTGCATTATATGAGGATTAAATTCTGGTCCATACCCATTAACACATAATTATTTATGGAACTGTTATGATGATAAATGATTAATATTATAATTATTGCCATTTATATAGCGCCAACAGATTTCGTAGCACTTTACAATATTATGAGGGGGGGATTTAACTATAAATAGGACAATTACAAGAAAATGATAGATTGAAGAGGACCCTGCTCAAACGAGTTTACAGTCTATAGGAGGTGGGGTATAAAACACATTAGACAAAGGAAATAGCAATCAAATAAGGTGGGAGTGAAGCAGAGCTGGAGGAGAGAGTAAAGTGCTGCCCTTTAGGAGAGACATTTGTTATACATTTTTCTACCCCTTATGTCTCTGACTTGAAATTTCAGCAATTAATTAAAGTGTAGGGATCACATAAGATAGTGGAAGTAATTTTCTAAATATTCTATCTTGCACATGTTAAAGAAAACAGTAAAAAAGAAAATTACTACAGGCAAAAAATGTTCACATTAAATGAAGGACACAATATTTGAATAGAGTATATATTAAATCAATTTAATAGGCATGCACACTATGGAACTGCTGGAACTTGAGTTAACTAGAAATAGGGGATTATCTCTAAGGAGAACAAAAAAAAAACATTTCAGTCCATGTTAAGGGAATAAAAGGGCAACCTTTATTTAGCAAAGTTTACAGTGGGGAGGAATGGATCAATCTGACACATTTCATGCCCACTCTGTCACTTCCTAAGGTTTACTTAAGTTATATTAAACATTTAAAGATTTAGTCACAAATCACTGGATGGCTTACGTTTTGGAAGGTATTTAACGTCCAACCACAAATCATTGTAAGAAATATTATGGTCATATTATAAGTAACAACAGGTCTCAGGAAATCTATAGAGTCTGTTAAGATTTCTTGGCTGTCTCTTACTTCCTTATTGTCACTTATTGCCGTTTTTAATCTTGAAACTCATTACTGCTTACGTTAATGTCCCCAGGCCTAATTGCAATATAGAGAATATAATGTTGATCAGCACTGAGATTGCGTACAGGTGAAAGAGTAAGGACTCCTGCCATTAAACATAATAAAGACAATAAACTTGCTAATCCCTCACCAGAGCATTTCTGTTTTGTTGAATACTATTCAGCAGGAATGTGGTGTTGCTGACTTTCTTTATCCAAGTATATGGACATTCCAAAATGAAAATAAGCCAGTTGTGATGTTTCTGTTTTTTACATCCACATATCTATTGGATTTATAAGGAAACAAGTAAAGTTTGTTTAAAAAAATATATATATTTAAGAATTCCCTAGGTGGCAGGATAGCCCATTTGGTTGATGCACCAGTTAGTACCTTTGCTAACTTGTAAATATTTCTGGTAGAGTCAGCATAGCCTTTCATTCTTTAAGCTGATATAAATTTGTGCATACATGTGAGCCATCTGTAGGGAGAAGAATTAACAGGGAGCATGCAATGCTTTTTGCAATAATCACATGCAAAACAAAATCATTCTGAAAAGAGCTCCAAAGCCCCTTTGCAGATCCCAATGGGATGGAGAAGAGGTCAGTTTTATAAAGAAATACTGCAATTTTGTAATTTACTGCTTACATAGTTTTTGTGTTGTTAAGTAAGCAGTTTAACTAAACAAGGAAAGCCTGTGAGTACATTTTTTTTTTTTTATATTATCATGACTATGCAAAAGGTCAATGACCATGAATGATGTTACCGTCAAATTTCTCACTATATAACTGTACTCACTATGATATAAATATTGTATCGGATCTGCATGAGAAAACAGTGTTTTTTCCAAATCTACTTTCTCTAATAACATCACCTACTTACACATTTAGTCCAGTTAGAAGCAAAATATGAAGATGTACATATACCTGTATAGCAGTGGTTCCCAAACCAGTCCTCAGAGCTCCCCTACCTGTCCATAATTTAGGGATTACCCAGTTGTATCTAATGGTTTTTCTTTCTAACTGGGTAATTCCTAAATCCTGGACTGGTAGGGGAGCCTTGAGGACTGGTTTGGGAACCACCGCTATGTAGGTTGTACCATAGTTTGGCAGTTGAGGAGGGATTGTTACCAAAAGTAAAATATTCAAAAGAATCATAACTGAGCATATCACAATTAATTTTTCTGAAAGCCAAGATAAACTGTTTCTGTCCTTTCTGTTATGATTTGAGAACAATAATACCCCTGGAAACCCATCATCTGCAACATTCATCAGAGGGGGATAATATACAAGGTTATTCACTAAAGTAAGAATTTAAGGTGAATTTCAAATTACAGATCAAAATAGCCAACAGAACTAAATTCCAAATCAGAAATACTTCCAGTTTGGCTACTACTGCGTTACATTTGAATTTCACTTTGAATCTCAAAAATGCCGAACAATCATTGCCTTATAATATATGTAAGGTTCATTGAACATCAACTGGTTTAATGATAATACATTACAAAATAAATAGAAAAAAATATGGAATCATAAAAACATGATAATCAAGCAGTATAAGCCAAAATGAGAATATAAAATTATTATTATTATTATTAAAACATTGACTAAAGTAGGTATTATTGGGATATGATCAGAGAACAGTACATTTTGTATTAAAAAAAGTAAAGCTGGAAAAATAAGTGATTTGGAGAATTACTTCCAATTCAGCTGTTTTAGTCTTAAATTTGCAATCCACTGGTTAATTCTTAACAATTCCTGTTTAAGTAAATCCCTGACTGTATGACAACCTCCATTTTTTTTTTTTTATATGCATGCCTTAACTTTATATCTGTTCGCTAATTAATGATGGACGTGTTTTTGCTTCCGACACATGTTTAATGTTAAGGAAAGGAAAGCTTTGCTCTTTGAGATTCAAAAATATATAATCATTTGCCTTGAAATGTGCATTCTACATAGAAACATAATAAATAAAACATTCTGCTTGTATACCTTGAAGCCTAGCCTTTTGACAGCACAATACTGAATAAAGTGCTTGTGGTTGCATTTAGCAAATGTGTACACATTGAGTGGACTTCTCTCTTGGAGTGACTAGTAATTTTAACAGAATTGAGTGAGTGGGATAATGATAGTGGTAATATTGCTTGTTAGATCACATTTTCTGTTACAAGCTTGATATTAGTCCTGGAGAGATTTACCACCATATGGTTTAGTACATTTCTGTAATGCCAAACAGAAAAATCAGGATTAAATAATGGTAAATGTACGCTCACTGATTCATGGATCTACTAATAGGTAGCCTCTGGAACTGACTTTCTTAAATATTGAAGAACACAGAACTGTTTATTTTCAAATTAATCTATAAATATCCATACATTAAAGATTATTTTATTTGACAATATACAACAAAGGGGAACATGCATTAAAATGGATTACAGGGAACAAGAAATGTAAATATATATCTTTGCATATTTGTTCTGGTGAAAAATACCTACATAAAGATTCAGAGGTGAGAATGATTTTTTAAATTTTAGTCTACAATTTTTATTTCCTAAAAAAAATTATATTACATTAACTTGTTTTGGCATCTATTTAAATATATACTTCTGAGAGTGCATATAATTATGTTTCATCTCTTTGGCCTTTTGTGGGTGTTATGTCCACCTAACTTCTATATTTTATTTTAGTCCACACTTACCTCCAATGCATACAGGGGGACACTAATTATTAGCTCCCACTCATTGCCCAGGGGTGGGGGCTGGGTGGGACACTAAGCCCTGTCATTCGTCATCAGCCAAATTCAGGCTGCGACTCCCCAAGCCCATCCGGGCATTATTCATTTACCAAACTTGCTGGTGCAGGAAACCCACTGCTGTGACAAAATGAAAAAACAAAAAAACACAACACAACACAAACAATAATTCCAGAACAGAACAATTGGGGAGCTGCCTAGTGTACAGTACTGTATCTTCACCCTCCACATGCAGCCACTGAACTTTCATCATAGAGATGCATTTATTCAATTAGCTCTATGAGAAGATGTTGATTGGCCAGGGCTGTGTTTGACTTGTGCTGGCTCTGCCCCTGATCTGCCACCTTGACACTCTCAGCCAATGCTATGTGGAAGCATTGTGATTGGCTCAGACCACCACGTCTGATGATGTCAGCAGACGGCAGGCAGGTCAGAGGCAGACAGGGGCAGTTGCAGCAGCTGCAGACTTGTCTACAAGTACAATTTTACAATATTTAGGGAGGCAAAAGGGGGCCATGGTGGCTAGGTGGTGGTTATAACTCTATTGGGTCAGGAATACATATTTGTGTTCCTGACACTATAGTGTTCCTTTAAAATATTTTGAACATATAGAACATGTAGTTATTGGATGGTATTCAGAGACAGATCTCTAAACAGCATACGCCTGTATATACTGCAATACCCTATGCATGATGTTATATGAATTAATAGCAAAGGTGCTCGCTGGGAACATCTGCCTCTGATCCAAAAGGTTTTTTGTTTTTTACTAAACAAAGATCTTTGATGAGGAGCTGACAAGATAACTGCACAATTTAGATGAAAATGGCAGGAGGATTCTACCAACTCAGCAATTTGGCCTTTTTGTAAATTCACTTGTCAACTCCACTTAATTATTGAATAGCGAGTAAATTTCATCTTTACCTGACTCATACATTCTATTGTCATGCACAAGGGGTAGGCAGCTGCTTAGCACACCTGGTAATCTATGGGGCTCACCTCACAGGATGGGAGAATAATCTATGCACTTGTTGTATAGACTTATTATAATATCATAAACTGTATCTTATTGAAAGAGGTTTTGCAGATTCTAAAAATGCATTCATGCTCTTTCTATAAGCAGTGATTACCTAAATGATGGGACAAAGCAGGTAGCAAACACCAGACCAGTGAGTGAATCTCTTATATATCACTATATTATAAAGAGCAATTGTATCACAGAGCCGGCATAATGGACTTTTTAGAGTCCCACAGTCCATTAATCTTTTGTTTAATAGGACCACATGAAACCCAGAGCCAACCGTGACTGATAAACAGTCACATTAAAACATTCATTCTCAGAGTAAATAGAATCACAAGTTTCAAAACCGTATCCTGCCTGCAGATTGCTCTATTATCTGTACATCTACCGTAATTCACTTTTAAATCATTTCAAAGCCAGCAATTCATAGTGTTCCCAAACTTAGTGAATCTTAGACAGAGTTAGGATTGGGGAAATAATTCTTAGCATTTTAAAGGTATACTTCAAGCTTACTGCAGGGGTTATGGTGCCATAACTGCCCTGGTGGCCCCAACCGGAATAAACCATAGGAAAATGCTAACAAGTTTTGTGCCTATAAGCAGAGCAGGATTGCGGTTCAATGTGAGACAAGTAATGTAAAATGCTTTTGACCACCAACCCGTTTCCTCCTCACTTTGCTTGAGTAACATACAGGGTTATTCACTAACGTGGTGTTAGATCACGCAGAATTCACCAGTGTATGTTACACAATTAACCACAGGGGTGTGTCAGTCTAGGCAGTACAAGCACTAACTTGGACTTAACTCTTGTTAATAAATATAAAAATATAAAAGAATAGAACGTTCCAATAAACAGAAAGAAATATTGTATGAATTAGACACAGCACCTGGTAGATTTAATCTTTCAACTAAAGTGAATTCAAAGTGAATTTCAAATTGAAAAAGTAGCTTGAAGCACTGCACGTGCTGAGTTAGAGTATTTTTAATTGTTGGGTGCTAGTAGTTCTGTTCTGGGCTGCCAATGTCAATTCTATGCATAAACATGTCTGTCATCAGCACATGCACTGCACACTGCAGACAGATGTAAAGATTGTTCCCCCTACCTCCAACTTTGTGTTCCCTCCCCCCTCCAGTCTCCCTGTTTTTTGGGTTTTTTTTTTAAACCTCTCCCTCAAGCCCCCTTTGGCCAAAATGTGCTCTGAGCCAGCAAATTAATCCAATCACAGACTTCTCTATGAGAAGCCTGTAATTGGATTGTTCAAGGCCCCTATGCCATCAAAGGGGCTGTTTTAGTCAGCTCCGGGACCTTCGCCCAGCGCTGGATTCAAGGTGAGTAAAAACTTTATGTTTGCAGCTTTTACTGCTAAAAGAGGGGAAAGGGCTTATCTATATTGCCCAATAGGGCATTTTACTATACAGGAATGCCCCCACCCTCATAAAAAGGCTGGAGTAAACATTTAAAGCCAAGATAGTAGAAATTGAAAAATTATTTAAGACAGCTATGCTGTCATTTGACTTAATTTGATTCAATTTGAGTTCACTTTAAATACTCACTTTAGTAAATAATCCTATTTTATTTATTTCTACTTGTTTTGAGATAGCCTTAAAAAAACCTATTTATCACTCATAATAAAACAAAACAGCTTATTGACATGGTGAACTGCACTGTGATCTAAGCATACATGATGGGCTGAGCTCTAGATACTGATTAACAATGACTGGTTACAAAGTTATAAAACATATAGAATACATGTCAGATTACATTTTCCCACATTGTTGAATATACAAACCATAAACGATTTATTCTAATGTTATTTTGTATAATTGCCCAGCTGTAGAAGTTGTACAGTTATAATCCAGAAATATAAAATATAAACACATCATACATTGATCACTTTTTTTTTTTTTTTGAAATATACACTGTTATTGACTGACAAGAGTATTTTTGAAAAACAAACTGAACAGACTATTTACATAAAGAGGACTCAGCGCGTGGGAGAAAAGGAATAGTATTAATAGTATTAATTGCTAAAAATTCCACTTAATGGTTTATTGCTAATCCACGACTTCTGCCCACTCACAACACACTTAGAAAAACAATCTTTTTGGCAACTACAGAACTGTGTTACAAAATTATTCTAAGCAGAAGTTATCTCTGCTTGGTATTTGACAAGTTTGGTCTTGTTAACAAAGTAGCATTTGCCCATACTAGTTGCATAAATATTCTTTGTTTATTCTAAAAGAGCTATCTCATGTCTATGTGTGGTCTATTTAATATCATCATGTATGCAGTGGTTATGGTTTTTTTAAGGTCATCGTGTTTGTAGTGGTTGGTTCCCACCAAATTGACATTCGTCCGAATTTTGCTTGATTGGTCGGTCATCTGAATTCTGCCACACCGAAGTGCCATGTGGATGTATAATCGAACAAAAGACTCACCCAATGAATGAGCATGTTTATTTGCTTTGATTTGAAGTTCTGTCCTTAGCACCAAAAAAAAAGAAAAAAAAAAGATGATGGATGAAACAAAAAGATGATTGACGGTTAAAAAAAAGATGATTGAGAGTTAGGGAAAAGACACTAAATGTTGACTTTATTCACAGATCAAGTAAGATGTGGCCAGTAAAGGGGAGAAAAGAAGGAATAGTAAAAAAAAGTGACATTTATATGTAATATAGTTAAGAAATATATCATATATAAAAATTAATTTTTATCCTGTTTTTCCTCTTTTTCTCTTCTATTCATTACTTTTTCTCACTTGATCTGTGAGCCAAATGATGTGAAAATGGATAAATCAGAGTTATATACATAATATTTATATCACCTACTAATATATATTAACATATACACTGCTCAAAAAAATAAAGGGAACACATAAATAACACATCCTACATCTGAATGAATTAAATATTCTTCTGAAATACTTTGTTCTTTACATAGTTGAATGTGCTGACAACAAAATCACACAAAAATTAAAAAATGGAAATCAAATTTTTCAACCCATGGAGGACTGGATTTGGAGTCACACTCAAAATTAAAGTGGAAAAACACACTACAGGCTGATCCAACTTTGATGTAATGTCCTTAAAACAAGTCAAAATGAGGCTCAGTAGTGTGTGTGGCCTCCACGTGCCTGTATGACCTCCCTACAATGCCTGTGCATGCTCCTGATGAGGTGGCGGATGGTCTCCTGAGGGATCTCCTCCCAGACCTGGACTAAAGCATCTGTCAACTCCTGGACAGTCTGTGGTGCAACGTGACGTTGGTGGATGGAGCGAGACATGATGTCCCAGATGTGCTCAATTGGATTCAGGTCTGGGGAACGGGCGGGCCAGTCCATAGCACCAATGCCTTTGTCTTGCAGGAACTGCTGACACACGCCAGCCACATGAGGTCTAGAATTGTCTTGCATTAGGAGGAACCCAGGGCCAACCGCACCAGCATTTGGTCTCACAAGGGGTCTGAAGATCTCATCTCGGTACCTAATGGCAGTCAGACTACCTCTGGCGAGCACATGGAGGGCTGTGCGGCCCCCCAAAAAAATGCCACCCCACACCATTACTGACCCACTGCCAAACCCGTCATGCTGGAGGATGTTGCAGGAAGCAGAAGGTTCTCCACGGCATCTCCAGACTCTGTCACGTCTGTCACATGTGCTCAGTGTGAACCTGCTTTCATCTGTGGATGTCAGGCCCTCATACTACCCTCATGGAGTCTGTTTCTGACCGTTTCAGCAGACACATGCACATTTGTGGCCTGCTTGAGGTCATTTTGCAGGGCTCTGGCAGTGCTCCTCCTGTTCTTCCTTGCACAAAGGCAGAGGTAGACGTCCTGCTGCTGGGTTGTTGCCCTCCTATGGCCTCCTCCACGTCTCCTGATGTACTAGCCTGTCTCCTGGTAGTGCCTCCATGCTCTGGACACTAAGCTGACAGACACAGCAAACTTTCTTGCCACAGCTCGCATTGATGTGCCATCCTGGATGAGCTGCACTACCTGAGCCACTTGTGTGGGTTGTAGACTCCGTCTTATGCTACCACTAGAGTGAAAGCACCGCCAGCATTCAAAAGTGACCAAAACATCAGCCATGAAGCATAGGAACTGAGAAGTGGTCTGTGGTCACCACCTGCAGAACCACTCCTTTATTGGGGGTGTCTTGCTAATTGCCTATAATTTCCACCTGTTGTCTATCCCATTTGCACAACAGCATGTGAAATTGATTGTCACTCAGTGTTGCTTCCTAAGTGGACAGTTTGATTTCACAGAAGTGTGATTGACTTGTAGTTACATTGTGTTTTTTAAGTGTTCCCTTTATTCTTTTGAGGAGTGTATTAAAATATATATTTTGCAGTACCATTTTTATGCGATTTTTGTTTGGTCAAAATTGTTATGCTGAATATTTTGTCTGGAAAATATTTAGACAAGCCCAAATGACACATGGATGACTATCGGACTATGCAAACTAAATTCTATTTTTGGACAAACTGATTCAGTCAACCAAGTTTTTTCTCATACACAAGTCTGTCAGGTTATTCACTGAAGTTTGAATGGCCCCATACCGAATTGGGCAAAAAAAAACCTAGCATACAGTGCCATTTGGACTGCAAACTTCTTACATTGTTTACACTATTTATCAAGGTCTGTATTTTGCAATACAGACCCTAAATGGGGCAATTTATGCCCTAAATGGGGCAATTCAGCACCTTAATGGGGCAATTCAGTCCCTGAGTGGGCCTGAAGTTTGTCCTGATTTCAGCCCGACCAAACACTGCAAGACAGCTAAAGTCTGGACCGAATGCCTCAAATTATGGCCCAGATTTTTAAAAATCTGAACTATTTGCCTGCTGAAAGCACTAGTAGCCAGCCGCCAAATAGTTAAATAACCCATATTAAAAAGTCATATTAAAAAGTCAAAAATGAAATTAATAAAATCCTATAGGGTCCAATATAACCTTATAGTACTATGGAGGAGGTTAAAAACCTCCTTATTCCCTAACTTGCCATGCCACATATGGGGCATATCTACAAAATATTTAAAACTAGCAACTGGGTAGGCTTAGTCCCTCCCCCTATGCCCTCACCTGGGGGACTTTCAAACAAATAATGGGAACAAATCACTCTCCACCCTCCCTTCCCACCACCCTTATCCCCACTTTTCTCAAGACTTGCCTGTCAGAGGTCATAGTACTCTGATTGGTATGCTAACTAGCCAACCAATCACTCACTAATATTGCATAGCATGGGAATTTCTATCACACAATGTAACAGCCAACATAGCATGAGAAAACCTTTATAAGGGCTTTCTCCACTCTGAGAACAGCAGCGAGCCCTAGCAAAAATGATGGATCAATTATTATTATTGCATCGTGCTTTGTTTCACTTTTTTTTGCGAATATGTTTTTTTTTTATTGTCATTAGTTACATTGGGAATTTGGTATTTTAAGTTGGTCTTTTTTGGAGCTGAAGAAAAGAAGAGTTAGAAGAAAGAAAACTATATACGGGAAGTATAATGTTTTATTAAGACAGGTATTAGTTTTATTGGCCGCCCAAGGGGAGTAGGTAGATTATTTAATTTTATTGAGGGTGGATAGGGGATTAGCCACTTTTTTGGGGGGTGCCACTCCTAGGGGGTAGGGAGAGTGGCCAAGCAAAGTCATGTTCACCCCCCTATCCTCCCTCCTCCATTTTTTAACCATTTTGGGAGACCTTTCCAATGACTGGCCCAGTTGCTAGTTCTAAATATTTTGCAGATATGCCTCCACCTGCAGCATGGGGTGTGTTGACAAGGGCTTTTAACTATTTGCCCACTGGTTGCTAGCTCTGCCAGTAGACAAATAGTACGTAAAATTATCATTCGTTTGCTAAAAAGTAAGTGAATGATAATTTGTGAATGTGTATCTGACTGGATGCATTCGTTCACGATTTTTAGTAAAACTGGTGCTTTGTGAATATTCTATCCTTGTACTTTGTATTGGGTACGGATGCAAAAACACTGATTTTAATCTGTACACCAAATGCATCCAGGGAAATGCTGCAGAATCACCCAGGCAGTCCAAATTCTGACCGTATTTGGCTTTAGTAAATATGAGAATTAGAATTCAGTCATTTTGACCGTATTTTGTCCATCCGGACAATATGTGGTGTTAAGTGAATAACCCTGTACATTTCTGTAATTTTCACTAACATATCTTGTTATCACTTTTAGATTATTTTATTTCACCAGTAGTTTAACGATGCTCTTTCACGATACTATTTGTTGTGAAGGATTTTTCTAACTATCGTCACTGTTCTGATGAAAAACGATAAAAGCAGAGGATAATCAGCCTGGTGTTAGTGGGGGAGCAAGGACCAGGGGAATTTAGTGAGTTCAATGATTTAAAGACAAACTAGTAAATGACAAAGTTGCACATGTTGCAAATTAAAGTTCCAATGTTGAAAGTGCTAACATTCTAATGCCCAAAGCTCATTATGTCTGCCTCGGTCCCATGGCACATTATGACCTCCTACACTTTCTCAGCCTAGATTGATTTCCTCCTGCTTTTTAAATCTGCCTACAATGAGGCCACGGTGTTGCCCAGAGGTTTAACTCAGATTTAACAGCAGATGATGGCAGCAGGCTAAGTGGGTAATGAAGCATCAAGCCATAATCTGCCACCAGGTTGCTGAAACTTAGTCTTTCCTGTACATTTTCATCCTGAGGACAACAGATTGAAGGGCTGTCTGTGTAAGGAAAGGGATGCCTGAGGTAAATCGTATTTTTGTGGCACTGGGCACAGTTTGGCACATCAGTAAATCTAGTAACTTGTAACAAGAAATCGATTTGCAGTCCCTCCGGATCCCATTCTGAGAAAATGGAATGTTCACTCTTTTACAACGTTTAATTTTCTCTTTAGATTATATGAACTGAATTGATAGATTACAAAATTATGGAAAGAAAATTAAAGCCAATGTAACAGTTGCCAGAGAATGCGACAAAAAAAAAAAAAAAAAACACTAATGAAAGTATATACCATCTTTCTGATAAAAAATATGAAAGGAAATCTTTCATAGGGAAAAACAAGGTCTCTTCTAAACTGTCAAGCACATTCTTTTAAACATTTAAATAGTCCTAGATATTATTAGCAATACATTTCAATTTATCAGGCTATGAACAAAATAGGCAGTGGCAATTTTGAATAAAACACTCAATTTAATTCCTTATTTATGTTCCATTTACAGTAAAATACAGAAATATGTATAAAAAATAACCAAATGAATACGAATCGAGAAAATAAGATGCATGCTGGCAAATATATTCTAAACATTGGAAAACACATGGTTGGATGGTTGAATGAGTATATGGGTGAAATGGTTGATGGATGGCTTGAGGGTAAAAATTTAAACTGGGGCAAAGACTTCTTTAAAGCCACAGGATGAAGGCTGATTGCCTGCAAAATTATGTTCCTGTGAGTAATTTTCCTAAAGAGGGTATTGCCAAGTTTGTCTCCTTGTCTAAAGATTGGTAGATCCAATAATTAGATTTCATGTAATTTAGGATCAAGCATATTTCGTTGAGGATATTATCAAGATCCTCCACTATTTTTTCCAATTCCTAATAGTTATATTAATATTGATTAAACATAACTATGGAGAATGTGCTTCTGTTCTTGCATCTAATTCTCACCTGGTTTCATACCTACATCTAAGGTTTTTTTTTTGTCTTCTCTACCTGGATGGCTCCTTGGTATCTGACCTCTGACCTAATTTTCAAATAGGTAAGTCATTTTATGCATGTTTGTTTCTTCCATACATTATCTAAAAGTACTTCTATGAGCAGGAAAACACTAATTTTATGCTCAGGTAACTTTTGAATAATGTGGCCCCAGATTGATAGATGAGCGCTGCACAAATCCTTTTAAATCACTGTGGCTGAGCGATCGCACTAGGCTGCTCTGATTCTGAGCTGTCTCCAGCCCACCAGCAATTTAAATCAGATATCTTTTGATATCTGATAGACCCCTCTGTCAGTTGGGGACAATATTAGTGGCCCCAGACTGACAGATGACTTTTGTGCAATGCTTAAAGTGAGATCTTCATATGTTCCTTAAACATTTTTAATAAATAAATCACCTCAGATAAACTGAGCTCAACTACATTGGTTTTGAGTCTCCCCATAGGGTGAAGGAGATGCCCTGAGACACCGAGGTCCACCTGAATGCCCCTCGGCCCAAAATGCATTTAGGCTCTCCTTACGTTAAAAGGGTAATCTAGATGTGGACCCCCTGCTCACTGCCTAGATGGATATCAGCTACACTTCACTGACAAGGCCCAAAGAAGGCCAAAACAATCATCAGGTGTGGCTGCAAGCAGGGCCGGACTGGAAACGAAAAGCAGCCCTGGAAACAAAATTCTACACCAGGCCCATGATGAATGAATGCATCTCTATGGGGATCATTCAGTGCCTCCATACAGAGCGTGGAGTAGCTCAACATTGGTGCTGCACACTGCACAGCACTGGACTTAGAAGCAGCTCTAGTAGCCATCTGAGTGACTGTCACTAGAGATGTTCCTAGGCAGCAATGTAAACAGTGCCTTTTCTCTGAAAAGGCAGAATTTACAGTGCTCAACCTACACGGACAGGCTATAGACACCAGAACCACTACATTAAAATTGAGTAGTTCTGGTGACTTAAGTGTCCCTTTAATGCAATGTTTTTCTCTCACCTGTCGACTCTTCGGCATAGACTCCTGTGCTGAAGAACCGAGTTATAGGGAGAGCAGGAGACACAGATGAAGATGCATGTATTTATTTTTTGTGTCTTTCTCCCCCAAGCCCCTTTCATATGTCTCTTAGCCCTAGCTCCTTTGTCTCTTACTCGTCTTCCCCATCCCTTCTGTGAGTCTCTTTCCCACATCCCAGCATCTCTTTGTGTCTCATTATCCCCTTCGCCAGCCCCTCTGTGTGTCTTCTGTTCCCCTTTCCCAGCTCATGTCTCTTTCTCCCCACACCCCATTGTGTCTTTTTTCTCCCCAGCCTCACTGTGTGTCGTTTTTCTCCCCAGCCCCTCCGTGTCTTATTATTCCCACCCAGACCTCCATGTATTTCATTACCCCCCAGCACTACATGTGTCTCAATTCATCCCCATTCATTCCCCCAGCCCTCCATGTGTCTCATTAGCTTCCTCAGCCCCTCCATGTGTCTAATTAGCCCTCCAACCCACCATGTATACCTCTAGCTCACCTCCCAGACCTCCATGTGTCCCATTAGCTCTCCTTCTCATCCCCCAATGTGTCCCATTAGGTCTCCCTCCCAGCCCTCCATGTGTACCATTAGCCTCCCTCTCAGCCCCCCATGTGTCCTATTAGCCTCCCTCCCAGCCCCTGATGCACCCTATTAGCTCTCCCCCCTTGTGTCTCATTAGTCTCCCTCTGCACCCCCCCATGTGTCCCATTAGCCTCCCTCCCAGCCCACCATGTGTCCCATTAGCCTCCCTCCCAGCCCTCCCATGCGCCCTATCAGCTCTCCCTCCTTGTGTCTCATTGTCTTTTGTCCATTCTCAGAGTTCTTATTGCAATGTAAAAGCGTACATATTATCTGTTTTTGTTGCAATGTATTTACTTAGACTCTCCCAAAATTAAAAGGGTTATCCAGATATGGACACAATGCTCACTGTACTTAGAGGGGTGTCAGCTACAACTCACTTACTACCCCCAAAGAAGGCCAAAAAGATGGGATTACTGATAGGATTAGGGTCTGGATTCCGAGTTGGATTATGAGTAGAATTTTGGGTAGGATTATATGTAGGATTTGGAGTTGGATTCTGGGGATGATTGGGGGTTGGATTAAGGGTAGGATTGTGTAGGCATATGGGGTATCGTTGTACTCCGGATCAGTAGCAAAATATAAATATGAGTTCTTTACAGTACGGTGAACACACATGGTCTGTGAATTTCCCAAAAATAAACTACAAATAATTAAATACAACCAGCAAATTTAACCAAGGTTTGTGATAAAATGTTTAAATGGCAAGTATCAAAAAGCCCTTAGTTAAGAAACTTTGGGAATGTACATCATATACATATATACTTTTGATTAGCAGTTTTGGATTCTGTAACTATTTGTAATCTCAGCAACATTTTAGCTCTAAAATCATAATTCACTCCTTGCAGTATTTGTTTTATAGATTATAAATATTAAGTGATATATAAGTGAAAAACTGGACATATTGAGCATATTGACAATCAGAAATAATATTATTTACTTTATATATATTTTATTTTGAGTTGCCTTTCTTTAGTTGCACTGTTTGTTCTGTATTTCATTTTTTTAAAATATATTTTATTCATATTTAATATTGTGTTATGTACACATATCAGGTATCATAAGAAATCAATATTTGTTCTTTAAAAATATATTGGTCAAAAGGCCTTGGTCACAAACATCTGAAAAGAGCATTGGTCCTTAAGGAGCTAAGCTCACACAAACATAAACTAAAGAATATAATAAATCTAACATTTAAATTAGTACCCACATAGACTCAATATTAATACAATTTATTTTCTGCAATGCAGTAAAAAGAATTTTAAAAATACTATTTTTAACCTATTAAATATGAGGAAATTATTTATAGGAGACACATGTTATTGAAGGTGAATTCAAAGTGTATTTCAAATTTTAGCCCAAAATAGATAAACTATGAGCATAGATAGAGAGCATTTCCAATTTGGCAATTTTGGGTTTAAATTTGACATTTACTTCAAATACACTTTAAATTCATGATCATTCTCATTTTAATAAATAATCCTGACAGTTTCACAGAGCATGTAAAGAGAGGTTACAATGTCTGAAGTATTGCTAAATTTGCCTAAGGTGTTTTGAATACACAGATATTGACTTGTAATTTGCTTTGCCAATACAAAGCTGTTAATGATTGTTCTGTACACTAGACATTTGCTTTACCCATCTAGAGAAGAGTTAAATTTTTACAAGATAGATAGACAGACAGACGACGCATAGAAACCAAGTCTCAATTTTCAGTTATTTTAGATATGCGGGCTGCTTCATTTGTCATTCATTGTTCCAGACTTTTTTTTTTTCTCCCAGTGACCCTATGTATCACAGTGTCTCTATGTATCAACGTGTATCAATGCCCCATGTCTCCCTGTGTCCTCCAGTATTCCCATGTATCTATGTCCCCATGTCTCCCAGGGTCCCCATTTTACTAGAACACTAGAAACACGGGGAGACCTAGGGACACGGAGACACCAGGGACGTGGGGACACTGGGAAAATAGGGGACACTTGAAGACATGGGGATACAGACGCCAGGGACACAGACACTAGGGACACTAGCTTGGAGACATGGGGACATTGAGACACTTGGGGCACTAGGAGACATGGGGACAGTGAGACACAGAGACTAGGGGACACTGGGAGACTAGGGGGCACTTGGAGATGAGAGGGCACTGAGACACCAGGAACACTGGCTGGGAGACATGGGGACACTGAGAGACATGGGGACACTGTGTCCCCAAGTGTCTGTGTCATAATGTCTCCCAATGTCCCTTAGTGTCTCAGTGTTCCCTTGTCTTCCAGTGTCTGTCATAATGTCTCCCAATGTTCCTTAGTGTCTCAATGTCCCCATGTCTCCTTGCAGCCTTTTCCCCCATCCCTCACTTCCCTGAGCTGTAGGCTGTCTCTGCAGGGTGTCTGGACTCTCTGTAGCTGCTCCCCTGCAGATCAGTGAGTAGAGATAGGCAGTGAGGGATATGCTGGAATGTCCTATCCCTGCCTCTCTCCACACACAGCAACCCCTACTGGGCGGTGCTGGTATTGCATAGTAATCTCTGTTTATACTGAGAAAAATACCAGAATTTGTATTGCCAGTATGACTGCAAAATTGGCACTAGCCAGGCAGCCTTAAATACTGGATGTGCCAATAAAATCAATGGGCCTATCATTTTTTAAAATCAATGGGCCTATTCCATGGGCCTGGAGCTGCAGCTACATCAGCCCCTATGTTAATCTGGCCCTGGAAGGAGGGATGTGGTAGCATCCAGCTTGTTAGTTGTAATGGGGGTTTTGGGCCCATTGGTATTAGTGTGGCACCAGGGTTTTGTGGTTTTATGGTTTTTGCTTGTTCTTAGGTATGCCTTGCAGTGGACCACTGGCTGTGATATTGTTGTGTCCTTTTGGTGTCCCTGTGTTAGGTGCGGTGTGTGTCGTTCCTATTGGGTTAACATTCAGGTCGGGTGTTTCAGCTCCCAAATTTCCCATACCTCATGTCTCCAGCTCCTGTGAGACGGCACCGGTGAGATATTGGATTCATATTTCCCGATTTGGGAGATATGTCTGATTATCTCTTGTATCGATGCATTAGCTGGCAATTGCCAGTTTTTTTAAATAAACTGTTGGGCCGCCACCAGTATATGGAATATTAAGTATTTTATTTTGAGTAGGTAGTGTCAAACATAAGTAGGAGTAAAGAGGCTGGGGAGTTTGGTATTGTGACAGAGGTATGTTGGTGTATTAATGAAATGACTGCATTCCAGTATGGTTGGAGTTCTGAACATTTCCACCTGATATGGAGGAACGAGCCAGTCTCCCAGACACTTTTTTTAAGATGTAAGCAATGAAGAACAGAATTTAAAAACAATAAAATTTTACTACCATATGTAAAAAGATTTTCTCACTATAAAGCCAATCAGCGGCTCTAATCTAACAGCAGAGTGACCCCACTGAGGCCTCTGCTGCTTGACTGGGATGTATGATGTTACTTTAAAAGCTACCCTCTAATAAATTAAGTAATATTTATTTAAAACAGCATTTATGGGGGAAGGGAGGATTTAACCATAAGGAGACTTTATTAATTCACAAGGGCCCTGCAATTATGAATTTGCTATGTGACGAATGAAGGGAAAACACAAACCTGTGGCTTGTCTAGTGCTCTTTGGTCTTAAATCCTTCTCTGATGGGTCATGACCTGAATGTCCAACTGGACAAGTGCACCTGATGGAACTCTGTGTATTAGGTAAACAAAAAAACACAGACATTAACCCCTTAATGCCGTTACGGCGTTCTATGCCGTCCCGCATTAAAAGGGCGTTAAAGCTGTTGCGGCGGCATAGAACGCCGTAACGGCTCTCTCTCTCTCTTTCTCTCTCTGGAACACACACTTAAAAGCAATGTGGCTCCCCAGTTTGCAACAAGTACAAGTACAATAAATGTAATGTAATTTATCTCTCTCAGTCTCTTGTGCTATCACAACTAGTCTGGTCACATGAATGCAAGCCAACACACTGACAGCCTGATTTATATATTACCCCACCTCAATGACTCAGTGTGCCTTCATTGGCCAAGTGTCAGTGACAAAATAACCATTAATTGGCTGTCCTCTAACACCAATCACAAAAATTTGCTCATATTATTGGACAGGGAATAGTGAAACCGGATTGGGAAAGCAAGCATTACATTGCACAAAAGGAATTAACTTATTGGTCAAGATTCCTGTCATCATTCAGGTAATTTTCCCTCCCTCTCTCTTGTTTTGCCACTTTTTAGAAATCTGAATCACTTCGGCACTTCGGAGCTTCGACACTTCCGAACTACTGAACTTCAGAACTTCAGAACCTCGGCACTTCGTACATTCGTAAGCACTCGAATGTCCGAATGGCATTACACTTCATATATTTTTAAAGTCCCTCTTCTAGCCAAAGCAGACCAGCTTACCTTAATCTAGAAGAATATTGACACATGTACACATGCCCTTATAAAAGTCACAGTAGCTCCTGCCACTTTTTGACCAAATAGAACAGGGTGAATAGGGCTTTCTAAGCGTGTTTTTCCCTAGCACAAAAAAATAAAAATAGGGGACTCAAAAGATGGGTGGACATAAAGGACTTGGCAGTATATCCTCAGAGGATTTATGATGTGTTGTGGGTTGAATTGACCAGCGCTTGTTGGGGGCCAGCAGGCCCTGGTGACTGATTTGATATCCTGGTCACAGAACGATATTATAAAAACTATTCATTGGTTTTAGTCATAGGCACTCTTTGAATATCTTATATTCACATATCTCTTGAACAGCAAATTTTTAAAGTAATTGTAAGTTGATCCTTGTACGTTTGCCACTGTTTATTTAGGACATAAGGATATGGATCTCTTTTTTCACAACCTCTCCACACACTATAGAAAGCATGTGAGGATATCACTTTACTAATGACATTTTTTTTTATTTTGTTACATATTGATAATGGAGGCCAGGTTAACTATTTCTCTATCCTTCATTGCACAATGGGAAAGAGATAACGGGCACTCTGTATCTACTTTGTGGCGGACCTCCTTTCAACATAAATCAAAAGCAATCCATCATTGTATCATGGATTTTTGTGCCAGCTGCTATTTAGTTTGGTTCCCCAAGAGGTCCATCACATTTTCCATCTAAAAGTAATCTTTGTTGAAAGGAATGTTGTGAAATATGAATGAAATAGGACTGGAGTTAAAGGACCATAAAAGCATTAAAGCCCATTCTAGTTGTTAATTAGTAAATTTAGATAAGTTTATAGAGATTCCAGCTTATGTTTGTTGGATGAGTATGGTTTATCACTAAAGATGGCCCAGAGAAGTTAGTTTCAGGTTGATATTTTTGTCAGATTACTTGAGGCTATGCAGTTTATATGTGTGTGTGTATGTATTTTATTTATTGGCCTCAGCAGAACCCTTATATTGTATGCATGTTCAGGTGAACGCAGCCTTTCTTTTCCATTTATACATATATTTGAAAGTAATCATCAATCTTCTTCTGGTTTTGCATCAACTTATTATCACAGGTGCCACATTACAGGAACCTATTTAAACTTTATACTGTGGAAAAATGTTGATGGATTTAAGTTAATCTCATAGCAGCATTAGGTTGTTAAAACAGGACTTGCCAAAAATTGGATATTTTATAAAATGAAGGCAGGCTTTCTGAATGTATGATTATATACTTTAAAGCAGGCTTCCCCAAACTCCGGCCCTCCAGATGTTGCTGAAGTACAACTCCCATGATTCTCAGCCTAGCTATTTCATTCATAGAATCATGTGAGTTGTAGTTCAGCAACGTCTGGAGGGCCTGAGTTTGAGGAAGCCTGCTTTAAAGGGACACTCCAGACCTGTAAAACACTTTGTCTTGCTGAAGTGCTTTATGTGTGAAGAGTGTGTCCTCCTTATCATTTTACAAGAAGTGCATATTTCAATAGAAAGTGGCACAATTTTTAAATTAACATTGTTATATCCCCAGGCTGTCAATCAAAAAACTGGTCCCTTACATCCTGGCAATTGAGCTCAATTGAGCTTCATTGAAGAGGCAGCAATTGCCCAGAGCACCTGCCTTGCAAGTACTTCTCATTGAGCTGCGTTGGGAAGTCTGTGATTGGACAGCCACAGAATGTCTGGGCAGAGTTAGAAGGGGAGGGCTTGCAAAGTAAACAGGCAAGAGAACTGTAACTTTTGCATTTGCAAGTACATTTTAGATGTACTCAAATGAAAACAATGCATAATTAAATACACCCAAGTTTTCATTTGGGGGATATCCATTATTGTTGCCCAAGTTGGCTGTTCTCGATCAAACAATTTTTTACGATTCATATGGCAATATATCAAAATTGTTTCACCTCTTCTATTCTACTGTCCTCCATGATACTGACAAGCAGCATTACAGTTATATAACCAAGCTCATTGCCTATGGCTCATTTTGCTATACTCTGCTCTCTTTTCACCCATCATATTCAATTTCACATAAATGTCTGTCACCTTCACTTAGGACATCTATCTGCATCATGCTCAGTAGCCTATTCCTTATCAACTGTTCAGTCCACCATAAATATGCAGCCAAACTAGTAGGGTTATTCAGTAAACACTGGATTTTGTCAGAATGGACAAAATCTATTAAAAATGACTAAAATCTAAACACAACGGCAATTATCAGATTTACTAAAGCCAAATATGTTTAGAAATCAGTTAGTGTGAGTAAATCTGAAACAATAATGCAGATGCATTTGGTGTCTGGATTAAAATCAATGCTTTTGCATCTCAATCCTATACAAAGTATAATATATAGAGGATTGCAAACCACCAATTTTAAACTAAATAGTGACCATGAAGCAAACAATAATTTGAAACTATTTCCCCACTGGATCATGTGTGCGCCACTGGCCCCATCCCATGGGAATTAGGCTTGGGATATAAGTGAGCATTGGGTAGGGGACTTTAAACTAGTAATGGGTGTGGGTGGGTCCACACCCTGCCTAGTTTCATGGGCATCCAGTGGGGGACTTTAAAATAAGTACATGTGGTCAGCAGACAGGGACTATTATAGCATAAGGAGAGAGACCTTGTATCCCCCGCCGACCACCAACCACTGGTGAATGGTGGTCCTAGTAATAATATTCATGGGGGAGGACCTAATGTCTTCCCCCTATCTCTCACTCTTTTGCAGTGGGCAGGTGCTCTGCTATTAATATTCAGGGAGGAGGACCCAGTGTTCCATGGGCAGCAGGCATTGTCTCTAATTCAACAATAAGGGTGTACATGCTATTGTCCACCGCCCTAAATAGTGGCATTGTCCATCCTTCGCCCAATCTCCAGCCCTCCACCATTAAAAAAATCACAACCAGAACCACCGTAGTGGATTCCAGTGGAAGAACCCTGGGCAATGAAGTTTACCTGCTGACCCTGATTTGGCTCCAGAGAACACAATGTCCTAATCTTAAACACTCCCAACAACATCTATTGCTGTATATACCTGTGGGATAAATTTAGACACCTCCTCTGCCTTCACTCTTTGATATCATTAGCATCTCCATTACAAGCTATTGTCACTCTCATACCAGACTTTAACTATGGAATCTGGGAAAGAACAGATATTTACTACCTATATCCAGAGGCATACAAATGTAAAAAATAAATAAAGAACTATACATACCCTCATGCTAATAGTGAGCGGGAGCAATAAAACTAATTTCTTTTTTTTTTTCAGCCCTCAAAATAGTCCAAATAAAAAACCATAAATCTATACATAAGTAATGAAAATTAAAAGAAAAAAAAGTAGTTTTTTTGTGGGGGGAGGGATTGTTGGGGTAAGGGTTGGACCTGCCACTATGTGGAGTGGACAATAACATATACAGCCCCCAATGTTTAGTTAATTAGAGCCCCCACCCACCACCAATAGGTGGGGCACTAGTTCCTCCCCTTTGCAATAAGAAACAATGTTAAATAGTGAACAATGTCAGCAATGAGGCACCGGTAAGAATTGCATAGGCTCTTCTCTAGCCTAGCATTCTGCAGATTTTTGCATAGGCTGGCTGCCTGCAATTACAGAGTTCACCTACAATTACCGACTGGTCCACTGGCAAGGTTGACCAGTCTTCCAAATTACAGATAGTTTACAGATTAGCTGAAAAAATAGTAGATCACCAGATGTTGTAGAATTGCAACTTTCAGTCCTGGAACACCTGGGGACCTACTGATTGCTCAGCCCTGTTTCAGATGATTGCTGAAAAAACTTTGCCTGTTATTGGTGGCAATCGAGTTGTGGGAAAAAGAGTCTGTACATCTGTGCAGAGTTTTATGTGACTGTCCAATACTGCTGCATTGGTCCTACTTATAAGGGTTGCAGGGATATCTGTAAGAAGCCTTCATTTATTAAGTGTATATATTGTATGTTCTATGCAACTAGGACAATTCGCACAGAGATCTGTGAGGTTTGTGCACAAAAAAGCCATTTGTAATTGTCCCCAGGCCTAAACTTGCCAGCCCTCCCCTGGTTTATATTCCTGTTAGGTACATCAAAATACATAAGGTGGCTTTCCACAACATTCAATAGAAATAGTGTGCTGTGTGTGTAAACTATAACATTTTAAATTACACTCTAGCTTTATCTAAGAAATAACGATTTCTGACTTTGACCCAGTATCGCATGACTATTTTCAGTATAATCACAAACCAAAAATGTCAAGGTTCTGTTATAGTGTCAATAACTATTCCTCTGAAGGATTATGATCACTTAAGCTTGACTGTCTAACGTAAGGTATAGTGCCCTTTCCCGTCAAATTGATAATGATTGTGAACTTGTCAACATTGCTAATGTTTCATTGACACTAATTAAGATGTCGATAACTATCAAACACTAGATTGTAATTTACCCCAGTGTCTCTTTACTGCAAATGCTTTAAAGACAGCTTGCTGTGTAATGTAACTTCCTACCTTATAGCTTTTCATAAGAGAGTCCATGTTTTGGTAAATTTAAATTCAGTGGACGTATATAAAAGCAAAAAGTGTTTTTTTTTACCCAGCACACATAAGTGAATCAGTGTCCATGTAAATAAATAAAGTAGTTCTAGAGCAAGTTCCATGGAAGTCTAAGTCTCCCTTGTGTATGGTATTTTCAGAAGAGTTTCCCAGCTCATATGGGCAGCAGTTCCTTCAGGATAGGTTACCTGTGTCCTCGGGCATAGAGACTTTTTTTCTACTTATGTTGATTGGATAGATGATAAAGATTGGTCCCCAGTTGCCCACTCTGCCATAAAACAATTTGGCATTATTCTCCACCACTCACCTTCCATCTGGTAAAGCCTGGGTATGAAGGTTTAATTACATGAATATGAGTGAGTATATAATGCTATAGTTTTGTGCACGATTGTTTAATTATAGAGACAGTAAGTCCCTATAACTGAACAATCTTGCACAAAAATATAGTATTAAAATCAGCAATGTATCTAAAAATGTTTAAAATCTTTCCCATATGTCCACATAATAGTCCCATTTTTCATGAAGAATACAACAAAGGTAATACGTCACTTAAAAATGTGTTAAGATGTAATTTATCTTTAGAATGTTTTTGTACCAGTAGCTCTGATTTGTATTGGTTTGTAATAAATACTTAATAAATAGTCAATATTTTTAGTGCATCTGTTGGATTATCCTTACAAAGTGGGGATGGCTATCCTAAGTCCTTTTTGATCAGAAGCTCCATCTCATAAGACCACTCAAAATTTGAAAGCCTGAAATAATTCCTTTGTGAGATGTCAGGTACTTATACATGATGTTAGAATTCGTAGATGCATGCTAGCTATTGATTACTTCCATGGTTTTTGGTCAGATAAGCCACGCTTCTGTAAAACAAAGATTTAAAGATGGATGAAACCATGGGGCAACAGTAAACCTGGAGATGCACTGTAAAGAGACATTTACTTACATGTATCCATTACAAAATAATACACAAAGAAACTCTAATACATATAATATTGTGATAATATTATGAAGAAATAATTATAATTATAATAAAAATTATAAACATTTCCTTTTAACACTTTCAAGACATCAGGACATGTCATGCTGTCATCTACAAAGTGGGCTTTAAAGATGTTAAGACAGCATGGTGCGTCAGAACAGTCTTGCCACCCAACACATCACCAGTGCATACTTACCAGGTGGGATCTGTTGTTTGGTTTTATCTGGCAACCAAGGCAGTCCCTATGTCACACTTATGTATAATGGTGACAGACAGATTTATACTGTGATCAGTCAGTCCTGATTTTATTGGTGGGGTGTAGAGTTTAGTTTGTTAGGTGGAAGTGGGAATTGTGAGTAGGTTGAGGGTGTTACTGTTAGGAGAATAAAAATGTCTTGTATCATGGTCTAGAAGTGCTCTGAATCAGTGAATCAGTGTCTGAGGCAAATTGGGTACCCCAAACATAACCACCCCTGAAAATACCCTATTTCCTAGCATAACATCCAGCAATGAAGTTTGATCCAATAAATGTAAAACTTGTTTTATGACAGACAACATATTTGAGCATATGACTAGTTTATACAATATTGCCAGGTAATATCTGTCAACTAATCCTAATTTACTGAAAAATATAGAAAAACTATAGCACCCAATTGCTGATCAATCATAAATATCTTTGGGGCACTGACTCTAGTAATGGGTATAATAATAAAAAAATTTAAAAACACTGTACAATCCTACAGTCACGAGTGCCCCATCCTAGTTATCCCTCTTTTTTCAGGGATTATGAAAATTTATAGGCATGAGGAACTGCTGTGGATACTCTGTTTTAATGATACTACCCATTTCCCCCCTAGAAATGACTCATTATATGACAAGATATTCAAATGTATACGAAAATTACACCCCAAACAGAACATATAAATAGCTTTTTGAGCAATATATTCCATCAAAGAAGGAGTACAATTTTACAAAGTAAGCAAATGCCAAGCCTGTTACAAAAAAAGGAGGTAAGAGAGACGCTAGCTACAATTCCCCTTTGTGTCCATATCTACCTGGCCTATACAATACACACTGTTTCAGAGTCTATCGTACACAGCAACATTATTGATTTAAATGACTCTATATGTGACTTGATTTATTAGTTACTCTGGTCTACTGACCTTAGCTTGTCCTGATTACGATTTTTCAGCGGCCTGTACTGACTTATTAGCTTGTCATAAAGACCACTCTGATTCTCCCTGATTCAGATCCCTTGACCTTGCTTGATCTGTCCCTGTTTATGCTAAGCCCACACAATCTAAAGTCATTAGTGGTTTAAAAAAAACAAAAAAGTTATGGTGGGGAAAAAATTGTGATTGAAAACCCCTTCCACCTGAAGTCTGTGGATAGTTAATACAATGTTAAACAAAAATCTGCACACCACTCAAGCCATAAGACTTGCTTTTCCCACAGAAATCCCAAATATGGAGTATGTTACTAAGGAGTTTTCAATCACATTTTTTTCCCCACCATAACCTTTTTGGTTTTTGCTTCCAAAGCACTACCAAGCCTCAATAAGCAAACCAGTAACCAGCCTCATGCTGATGATTTGCATTAATAATGAACAGACTTCAGGTGGAAGGGGTTTTCAATCACATTTTTTTCCCCACCATAACCTTTTGGGTTTTAGCTATTTATATATACATATATATATATACACTGCTAAAATAAATAAATAAAGGGAACACAAAAATAACACATCCTAGATCTGAATGAATGAAATATTCTTCTGAAATACTTTGTTCTTTGCATAGTTGAATGTGCTGACAACAAAATCACACAAAAATTAAAAAATGGAAATCAAGTTTTTCAACCCATGGAGGTCTGGATTTGGAGTCACACTCAAAATTAAAGTAGAAAAACACACTACAGGCTGATCCAACTTTGATGTAATGTCCTTAAAACAAGTCAAAATGAAGCTTAGTAGTGTGTGTTGCCTACACGTGCCTGTATGACCTCCCTACAACGCCTTGTGCATGGTCCTGATGAGGTGGCGGATGGTCTCCTGAGGGATCTCCTCCCAGACCTGGACTAAAGCATCTGCCAACTCCTGGACAGTCTGTGGTGCAACGTGATGTTGGTGGATGGAGCGAGACATGATGTCTCAGATGTGCTCAATTGGATTCAGGTCTGGGGAACGGGCGGCCCAGTCCATAGCATCAATGCCTTCATCTTGCAGGAACTGCTGACACACTCTAGCCACATGAGATCTAGCATTGTCTTGCATTAGGAGGAACCCAGGACCAACCGCACCAGCATATGGTCTCACAAGGGGTCTGAGGATCTCATCTCGATACCTAATGGCAGTCAGGCTACCTCTGGTGAGCACATGGAGGGCTGTGCAGCCCTGCAAAGAAATGCCACCCCACACCATCACTGACCCACTGCTAAACCGGTCATGCTGGAGGATGGTGTAGGCAGTAGAACGTTCTCCACGGCGTCTCAAGACACTGTCACATCTGTCACATGTGCTCAGTTTGAACCTGCTTCCATCTGTGAAGAGCACAGGGTGCCATTGGCGAATTTGCCAATATTGGTGTTCTCTGGCAAATGCCAAAAGTCCTGCACAGTATTGGGCTGTAAGCACAACCCCCACCTGTGGACGTCGGGCCCTCATACCGACCTCAAATACCAGTAGCAGGAACATTCTCTTGGATAACCAACACGATGGAAACCATGACAGGGCACTGAACAAGTGCAGGTTTGGGTTTAAATAACCCTGATATTTGATTATTTGTGTCCCATGATCCCAGAACTTGCGTGCATGGTGAAAATATGATGCCACACGCACGTTCACATCACTAGTGACGTCATTGTGGGCAGCGCTATCATATAGCCCTGCCGTGCAGCACCCAGTGTCCTTCCTAACGCTGGACCTGGCCTCTGTCATAGAAACAGTGCAGATGGAGAGGCGCTGGAGGCAAGGTGAGTAACCTGTCCCTCCTTTAGAGTGACCGCACAGATCAGATGCGGTCAAATTGCAGTGCCAATTGGGCACTGTGACAGCGTGAGCGCACTGATCAGGTGTGATCACATCAAGGTGCCCAACCAGCAAAATTACACTCAGCCAAACCACACAAAAAAAAATCGCACTCAGCCAACCCTCAGGGAGTAAAGAGGGACAATAACGGGGGCCCTTCCTTGATTCTTGCACCGAGGCTCTGTGGTTCTTCGTTATGTCACTGAATTGGCAAACTAAATTAAACTCTGAACAGACACCCTTGCTTTTATCATAAAGTGTCTTCACTCCTCTTTTTTATGTTAACTGTTTGCTAGTAGCCATATCTTGACATCAGTGTCACTGTTAGAAGCCCATATACAGTCTGTTGGAGAATGCATCTTTTCAATACAGACTGACATTCACTTCTACAAATTGCTTAAGCTCTGCTGTAGAAAAACATCAAAAAGTCTTGCTGGGTCATAATTAAACATGATCAATTATAAAGTACTTCAATATTAAATGTCAAGATAAATTTACCGGTTAGCCTCTCATGATCTCTCCATCTCTAAAGGACATTACGTTTGAATTTCTATTATACCATATTAAGTTGTCAACCTGTCATTTTAATTCTTGTTTTTTGTTTCTTTTACTTTCTTTTTTTTCTTTTTGTTTTGTTCATACCAGACATTTGTTGGAAACTGCACTACAAAAGCTTCTTTAAGCACTGCTTTCATTTATGCTATTATCTTTAAATGCCAGGGGCCATATACCCTGTGTAGCGAAAAACCCAGAAAACATGGAAATTGTAAAAGCATTGTAAAATCATTGTGCCGGATACCCCACCAGTGACTTAGTGTTTAGATTCCATCTAACATATATTTAGCAAAAATAGCAGAAAGGAGATACAGTGTTTTGTAAAGCAGTGTGTGTCAATGACTCTTTCCACCTTAAAGGGACACTATAGACACAGAGACCAGAAGTGGCCTGGGTGCAGTGACCCTGTTCCCTTAGCACAATTTTACAATGAAGGGTTAAGACTGCCTCTAGTGGCTGTCTACCAGTTTGACACTTTGCAGATGTCTGAGAAGGAGGAGCCCGACACATGGAAGGGGATGGGGGGGGGGAGGGGGGAATTGAGACACATGAAAGGTACTGGGGGAGGAATTTACACATGGAATGGACTGGGTGGGATTAAGACACGTGAAGGGACTGGGTGGTGGAATTGACACATGGAAGGGACTTGGGAGATTGAGATACATGGAAGGGATGGGGGGATTGAGACACATGGAAAGTAAGGGGGAATTGAGACAAATGAAAGGGACTGGGGACAATGACATATGGAGGGACCGGGGGAAATTGACACATGGAAGTGACTGGGGTAAATTAGACACATGGAATGAACTGGGGGATTCAGACACATGGAAGGGATGTGGGGGAATTAAGACACATAAAAGGGACAGGGGGAATTGAGACACATGGGGGGACTGGGGAAGGGAACTGACACATGAAAAGGACTGGGGGGATTGAGACACATCGAAGGGACAGAGTGTGGGATTGAGACACATGGAAGGGACTGGGGTGAATTAAGACACATGGAGGGATTGGGAGGTGAAATTGACACATGGGAGAGACTGGGGGATTAAAATATATATAGGGAATGGGGGAGTAATTGAGACACATAAAAGGGACTGGGGGAAAGAGACATATGGAGGGTGTAGCAGGCATGCCGACAACTCGACCCGTTGTCCTTGCTCAGCCACATCTTGTCCCTGGAAGGGAATCAGCTATAACACAGAGAGACTCATTTCCCACCCAGTAACCGGATGACACATGGTCCTGGGGGTAGAACACAACTTTTTTGGCCACACTCGGCATTAAACTTTCCCCAATGAAGGGGTGGATCACACACAACGACAATGTCCCCTTCCAGGGTCGTCCCCCTCTCAGGGGTCGCATTACGGAACCAGAATCTCAATCCCTTTGTCCCCTGTTCCCGCCACTCAGTGCCCCTTCCCAGGGTCCTCACCCTTCCAGGGGTCTGTGTGGGTGACAGGAACTCCAGTCCCTTCGTCCTCAGTTCCCACCACCCATCCTCAGGGTTTCCCACCTCTGGTGACCAGGTGATCTTTATCCCATGAGCCTCTGTATCTGGGAGTCCCAGCCCAGGAAAGTTTCTTGCCTCTGTGACTCCCAGCTACAGAAAACCCGTCAAACCGCCATTGTCCCCAAAAGAGTGTCCCCACCAATCTCAGATGACCCCAAGAACAATAACCGCCTCCACTCGTGGGTTTTCTGGGTGAAACCAGGCAAGGGAAGTGTCTTCTTTCAGAACACAAATGCTCCCCCTGGCCGCCGCTCGTCTACATGAATGGCGGCCGCCCGGCAAAGCACTCATTAATTACTTCCCTTGCAGTTTCACACTTATGTTGCAAGTTGCCAACATTCTAATTGATTGGTGGGAACACTCCAAGGGCAGTGAGGAGGTTTCCCGAACAAGGGGGGAAGCAATCCACAAATGCTCCCCCTAGATGGCATTCGTCTAACAAATAGGCCGCCACCCAGGGTCGGCACGCACTGAGGATTCCCTTGTAGTTTGTGGTTTTGACACCTTTTTACGAGGTTTCGTGGTTGTCCCCGTTCGGAAGGCGAATTGAACTCGTTCGTGTTGGCTCTCCGGGGAGCAGGTAAAACACAGGAATATAATACAATACAGGGAAAAACACAGGGAATAACACATAGCAATTCACGAACAGACAGCGGTCCCACCACAGAGGGGTTGCGAGGAATTGAGACACATTAAAAGGGGTAATGATACACATGGAGGGTTGAGTGAGGGTGGGAGGAGGGAGAATGAGACACATTGTAGGGCTGGGTGGGGATGAGACACATGGGGGCCCAGGTTAATTTTTGCACCAGGGCCCGCTGGTTTCTAGTTACGCCACTGATTATAATCATTGTAATTTTTTTAAATAATTTTCTGTCAATTCAATTGTTGCTGTGTGGAATGCACGTTCCAGGAGTTTAAAAGCAGAGTTTTTATATAAAAATTTTTTCTTTCTTTCTCAACATTTCTGATTCACTTTAAGTATGACTTTTTTACCTGATATGTTAACTTTGATGAAAAGTAAACACACAATTGAAAAGCTACATCTTGTATTATGACTTTTTATGTATGAACATGTTTTTTTAGATGTATGTTCCACAACTCTTGTTTGTCACATTGCTGACTGTTTTATATGTTTGCATTGATTTATCTAGCTGGCAAAAATTCTGAGAATTTTCAATCTCATTATGTTAGGGTAATGAGATAAACCTTTGGAAAAGATTTGAGGAACAGGAAAGGTTAATAGCTTTCTCTGTGGGATGGCTCACATTTTTAGGCATCTTAAACACATATTGTCTAACTCGTGCCACTGCGGAGGCAATCTTTACTCCAACTGAGTTTCCCAAAGAAAGTTAATTGAAGAACTGAAACGGTGTTTCATTCGGAATAAAGATAGAAGAAATTACAAAGCTGAGAATGCCTGTTGATTTTTACTTTTTCTGCAGAGATGGAGGCCACAAATTGGCACTGGGAATTATACATATTTTAGAGCTGTGAGTGCAAGGCGACTTGGAATATTTTGTGCATATAAATATATTTTTCTGTACGATCTTGCTAAAAGACCATGAGGGGCCAAAACATTGATCGAATATGTAATTGCTCTTTTTGAAATAAATAATGTTTTTTTCATCATTAAAAAGTCCTGTGAGTGTGCCAATTCAAGCAGAGTTATGTGATAAGCGGATAGAGAGCAACCAGGCAAACAGATAAACAGTTGGCTGCAGGACTATCCACATTCCATGTAATATACTGTGTATATATATATGTGTGTGTGTGTGTGTATAGTTAATACAATGTTAAACAAAAATCTGCACACCAGTCAAGCCATAAGACTTGCTTTTCCCACAGAAATCAAAAATCTGCAGTGATGTTACTACCGCAAAGGATTCTGGGTGGGCATATGCAAATTAGCTTAACAAAGAATCACATTTTTGCCTCATTCCATTTTTAACATGGATTCCTTTTAATCTGTGTTTGCTGTATACAACAGCTTGGAACACAACTTAGGAAAAGATGCAAAGCCAGTAAACCACTCATGGACAGCTGTTTCGTTGTTAATGCAACCCATTGTTCATATTTCCTCTATGTAAGCCCACTTTTTACCGGCCTACAGCATACGTCGGTTTCGGCACACCTCAACCGATTATTCCTAAAGCTACATCTCTACAACCCATCTTATTCTATATCATATGAGAATGCCCCGAACACAAATATATATATATAAATATATACATACACAAGATTCACTGCACTCACTCATTCACTAAACAAATACTTCAAAGCTCACAGATTTTTTTTTTTTTTAAAGCCCCTAACGTTTAGTTATATGATCATACATTATACATACAGTATATGATCATACATTGCATAAGACTGCCACAACGTAAAGGTACCCCATTCTTGGCAGGTCCTACTCTAACAGCCTGATTCTTGCTCTTATGAGATTAATCCACTTACTTGGGAAATCTTTCCTCCTGGAACTCTCTGCAGGTCAAGGTTAAATAAGGCATTTGGTTGCTAGAATAGGACCTTCCCAAAACAGGGTACATTGGTGTTGTGGCAGGCTTATGCAAAGTATGATCATATACTGTAACGGAACCCCCATAATGTTTGCCTAAGTAAATTTTTTGTTTAGAAAACCTATTCAATTTTGCGAGTTTTGAAGTTACAATTTTGTGAATGAGTGAGTGTGCTGGATCTTGTATGATATCTATCTATCTATCTATCTATCTATCTAGCTATCTATCGTAGGCTTATGAACTTAAAGGGACACGTACACCAATGCAATATTGATGAAATCTGCCCTTTGAGCTCATACTAACATAACTAAAAATATATAACAAAAATTGCATTAATTAGAAAAATTCCATCATTTAATTTGTCTCCAGTAAACAAAATTTCTTAAACAGAAGTAAGGGCCTGAAATATCAATGACCTTACCTATGGGTTTATTTTGTGGCGGTTTTGTTTTTGGGGGGGTGGTGTTTTTTTGTTAAGTAGATATTGATATTTACTCAGGCTTGTCAATACACTGCTATTAATGATTGTTCTATACACTTTATTCATTAAACCAAGATTTCAAAGTGAATTTCAAATTTAAGGCCAAAATAGCCAAACAGAAAACAGAATTGACAAAATAGCCAAACTGAAAACGGAATTTGTCTAATTCGCCTATTTTGGCCTAAATTTTAGAATTCTGACCATTCTCACTTTAGGGAATAATCCTGGTAAAGTGTGATTTACCTGCATTTTATATGAAACTAATGGACAACTTTAAATACAATGACTCCTGTTTCATTATCGAACTCCATCCACATTTAATCTACATTTTCAGTCAGGGCCAGACTGGCCCACTGGGATACTGGGATAGGCAGACAGCTGGTTCAGGCGCAATTAGACTGCTGGCGGCCGGAGGGAGACCTGTGCTGTCTCTGCTCTGCTCCCCCGCACTTGCACGCTACTTAATGAGACTGGGGCACCGGTCTTATTAAGCTGCGCGCTGGGTAGCAGAGCAGAGACAGCACAGCTCCCTATTCACGCAGCCAGCCACCCGCCCTGCACGACAACCCAGCATGCTACCCGCCTGCAAAATCCCCTGGCCGGTCGCCATTGGACCCCACAGGTAGCAATAATGTGTGAGTCAGTCTGTCAGTGTGAGTGTATGGGTCTGTCATGGTGTGTCTATGTGTGTGTGTCTGTCATGGTGTGTGTGTCTGTTATGGTGTGTGTATGTCTGTCTGTCATGGTATGTGTGTGTGTGTATCTGTCATGGTATATGTGTGTGGCATGGTGTGTGTGTCTGATATATATATGTGTGTGTCATGGTGTGTGTGTGTCTGTCTGTCTGTCTGTCATGGTGTATGTGTGTGTCTGTGTGTATGTTTAATTTACCAGAGCCCTTCCACTGGCAACGGAATAATGTTTTTACTCATCTTTCTTTCCCCACGCCATGCTGGTGTCCCCTCAACTTGCCCTGTTTCTATGGCTGAGATCATCAAGCTTGATGATCTCAGCTAATCCAATGTTTTGTTATAGGATTGGCTGTAAAACGCTACACCAATCAGCATCTCCTCATAGAGATGCATTGAATCAATGTATCTCTAAGGGGAACGTTCAGCGCCTCCATGCAGAGCGTGGAGGCGCTTAATGCAGGTGCTGCACACTGTGCAGCCCTGACACAGGAAGCACCTCTAGTGACCATCTGAGTGACTGTCACTAGAGGTGTCACTAGGAAGCAATGTAAACACTGAGGTGGTGTATCAATGAGCTTGTGTGTCAGTGAGATTGTCTGTGTCTGCATGTGAGTATGCTTACAGTATAATGAAACTTTTACTCTGAAAGGACCAATATTTTATTTTAGAAAGAAAAAAATATATACATATATAAAGTATCTCACAAAAGTAAGTACATCTCTCACATTTTTGTAAATATTGTATTATATCTTTTCATGTGACAACACTGAAGAAATGACACAATGCTACAATGTAAAGTAGTAATTGTACAGCCTGTATAACAGTGTAAATTTGCTGTCCCCTCAAAATAATTCAACACACAGCCATTAATGTCTAAACCATTGGCAACAAAAGTAAGTACATCCCTTGGGCCCAAGGTGTCAATATTTTGTGTGGCCACCATTATTTTCCAGCACTGCCTTAACCCTCATGGAGTGGGCATGGAGTTCACCAAAGCTTCACAGGTTGCCACTGGAGTCCTCTTCCACTCCTCCATGATGACATCACGGAGCTGGTGGATGTTAACCCTTTAAGGACACATGACGGAAATATTCAGTCATGATTCCCTTTTATTCCAGAAGTTGTGTCCTTAAGGGGTTAAAGACCTTGCACTCCCCCACGTTCCGTTTGAGGATGCTCCACAGATGCTCAATGGGGTTTAGGTCTGAAAACATGCTTGGTCAGTGTCAGGATGATCCAGCACGTAGAATTGTGTAACACAGAAGACTGATAGGTAATGGCCGGACTAACGTACCAAAGAATAGTCAGGAATAGCCGAGGTCAACGGAGACAGAAAGAGACACAACGATAAGGAAAAGCCAGGAGTCAGGGATGCCAGAAAACAGGGAAGTCAAAAACAATGCCAAAGTCAAATAACCAGAATAACCAGAATCAATAACGCGCTCTCGGATAACCACAAGGGAAACCACGACAGGGCACTGAGCAGGATGAGAACTGGGCCTAAATACCACTCCTCTAGATATGATAGGCTGTAACTGGCCTTTGACCCCCAAAGGCAGTTAACAGGTTCTATTTGCATAATTGCTGCTCAGCATTAACCCTTCTGTGGATTTGGTTGCTGCCCGGCACAACTTTTCCTGTGTGGACAGTAAATGCCATTAACCACATTTTTATAAGCGGATGAATACGTGACAGTCAGTCCATCGCCTTTACCTTCAGCTTCTTTAGCAAGGCAGTGGTCGTCTAAGGAGGTGTGTTTGGGATCGTTATCATGTTGGAACACTGCCCTGCAGCCCAGTCTCTGAAGGGAGGGGATCATGCCCTCACAGTATGTCACAGTACATGTTGATATTCATGGTTCCCTCAATGAACTGTAGCTCCCCAATGCCGGTAGCACTCATGCAGGCCCAGGCACACTTGTCTTTGTACTCCTCACCTGGTTGTCGCCACACACGCTTGACACACACCATCTGAACCAAATAAGTTTATCTTGGTCTCATCGGACCACAGAATATGGTTCCAGTAATCCATGTCCTTAGTCTGCTTGTCTTCAGCAAACAGTTTGCAGGCTTTCTTGTGCATCATCTTTAGAATAGGCTTCCTTCTGGTACGACAGCCATGCAGACCAATTTGATGCAGTATGCAGCGTATGGTCTGAGCACTGACAGGCTGACCCCCGACCCCTTCAACCTCTACAGCAATGCTGGCAGCACTCATGCATCTATTTCCAAAGACAACCTCTGGATATGACGCTGAGCACATGCATTCAACTTCTTTGGTTGACCATGGCGAGGCCTGTTCTGAGTGGAACCTGTCCTGTGAAACCACTGTATGGTCTTGCCCACCGTGCTGTGGCTCAGTTTTCAGGGTCCTGGCAAGCTTATTATAGCCTAGGCCATCGTTATGTAGAGCAACAATTCTTTTTTTCAGATTCTCAGAGAGTTCTTTGCCATGAGGTGCCATGTTGAACTTCCAGTGACCAGTATGAGAGAGTGTGAGAGCGATAACACCAAATTTATCACACCTGCACCCCATTCACACCTGAGACCTGGTAACACTAACGAGTCACATGACACCGGGGAGGGAAAATGGCTAATTGGGCCCAATTTGGACATTTCCCCTTAGGGGTGTAGTTACTTTTGTTGCCAATGGTTTAGACATTAATGGCTGTGTGTTGAGTTATTTTGAGGGGACAGCAAATTTACACTGTTATACAGGCTGTACACTTACTACTTTACATTGTAGCAGAGTGCCATTTCTTCAGTGTTGTCACATGAAAAGATATAATACAATATTTACAAAAATGTGAGAGATGTACTTACTTTTGTGAGAGACATTATATATATATATATATATATATATATATATATATATATGTGTGTGTGTGTGTGTGTTTATATATATAACTCAATCATCTGGGGTGGCAAGACATAGCCTTACATATTACATGTGGCAATATATGGCGTACTGACTTATGGGGCTGGCATAGATTTTTTTTCCAGGGCTGCTTTGTATCCCCAGTTCGGCCCTGTTTTCAATAGCAATTTTAGTAAACTTTACAGGTTTGTAGACTTGTATTTTTCTGTAGATATTTTAGTAGAATTTTAGTGCGGTGTTGGAGCTCTGGTCTGCTGTAATCTAGCACTTAATTGGTTAATCTGATGATGGAAGGTAATCATGGAATTTTAGTATTTCTTCTATTGCCTATTTAAAGTAACTAGGCAGTTTGAAGAACAACAGTACATTTTAGTTACCATTATTTACCAAGTATCTAGTTGCACTTATAATAAATATATATTAAGCATCTCGGCAGTTGCCATGCACCATGTAATGATTATTCAATGCAAAAAGTGTTTACTTACCTTGGAACAATATAACACAAAATTCCAAGTGATATTACTTAGCTTTTCTTAGATGTGTCACAGCTTGCTCCATAGATTCAGGATATCAAGGGGATTTCAAAACATAATGAAATCTTGAAAGCAGATTAGCTGAGATTCCCAGTACTTTAAAGGGAAGCTTTGATCAGTGTTGGGAAGGCCCTGCTCTTACAAGATGACTGTTTTCATCTTACACTATTAGACATTAAATCTTATATAAATTAATAAATACAAAGGGAATAACTGGACACATGGGTTGTAACAATCTCTGCACACTTCATGTCTCGGACCAGCGCAAGTGTAAGGCAGCTTGGATCATGCCCGGTCCGTATGTCCATCTCTACCTTTGTTGTTTATTTTATCTGTTCTCCCACCTATTTCCCCTGGTTTCACCATCATTATGCACCACTGTCCACAGATTTATTTTCTGTCCATTCTATTCTGCCTACCTAAGATTATTTATTTCTGCTTGGTGATAGAATGTAAATATTCAGCCCCTTTTCTATTACCTACCTAGCGGTCATGGATGGTGGGCATATTTTATGTCTGTGTGAAAATGTGTGTACGTATATGTAAGAATGTGTGCGTCTAAATTTATTTATTTTATTTTTTAAGGGGGTAGTGGACGCTTCACAAATTCTGCTCTACAGGCACATTAAAAGTAAATGCTGCCTTGTTTGTCTGCCCTGCAGGTGGGGACATTATGATTATGCGACTCTCACACAAACATCTTGCGTGCTGGGCACCATGCTCATGATATCTACGTGAGAGTCAGATCTGTGTGAGAGCTTGTATTTGTGTGTCTGTGTATGATTATCACTCTGTGTACTGGTGCGTGTCTGTATATGTATAGTATTGTGTACCTGTTTCTTTTCCTGAACAATCTCAGCACCCAAACAACCTGGCCACAGAGTGGGTATTTCAAGTTACTCACACCCCCCCCCCCACCTCACCTCCCCCTCCATCTTTTAACAGCATGTCTGAATTGAACAGAAGGGGAAAAAAAGAAGCATTGAGCACTAGCAGCTCAGCCACAATATAAGAAGGCATAGAAATGGGAACAAAATTACTAATTTGGGGTAAGAAAACTGGAAGGGTGAATAGTGGTAATGGGGATAAGAAAGGGGGGAGGCAAAATGCATCTTGCATGAGCCCTGTTCATGTACTGTAGTATTGTCTTTCTTATTGGTCCTGGTGATCCCCGTAGAGAACTGCAGTGTGCATTGCTGTGAGGGGTGCAGTGTTTGTGAGAGGGATGCACTTTGTGTGAGGGATGATGTGTGAGGGGTGCTGTGTTTGTGTGAAAGGGGTGCAGTGTGTGTGTGAGGGTGCTGTGTGTGTGAGTGGCTGAGGGTGCAGTGTGAGTGAGGGTGCTGTGTGTGTGAGGGTGCTGTATGTGTGATGGTTGTAGTGTGTGTGTTAAGGTGCTGTGTGGGTGTGTGTGGATGCAGTGTGTGTGAGAGGATGCAGTGTGTGTGAGAGGATGCAGTGTGTGAGGGTGCAGTGTGTGTGAGAGGATGCAGTGTGTGTGTGTGAGGGTGCAGTGTGTGTGTGTGAGGGTGCAGTGTGTGTGTGTGAGGGTGCAGTGTGTGAGGGTGGATCCTTTCTGCAATCCCTGGTGGCAGGGACGTATTAGCCGCGAGGCAAACAAGGCATTTGCCTTGGGCGGCATTTTTCAGGGGGCGGCAAAAAACGCCGCCCCAAATGCCCAGGGCAAATGCCTAGTTAGCCTCGCGGCTAACTGACATGCCAGTCGGGCTGGGCGGTGCTGGCTGCTGTGCGGGCGGGCGGCTAGCGAGGGAGCACTTCCTCTGAGCTGACTGCTCAGCTCCCTTGCGCGCCGCCCGCAGAGTGAGGCTGGGAGCCGGAAGATGACGTCATATTCCGGCTCTCAGCCTCACTCTGCGGCGCGCGAGGGAGCTGAGCAGTCAGCTCAGAGGAAGTGCTCCCTCGCCAGCCGCCCGCCCGCACAGCAGCCAGCACCGCCCAGCCCGACCGGCAGCCACTGGACCAGCAGGGAGAAAGAGACCCCCCAGCACACCCAAAGGTAAGGGGGGGGGTTAAATTAAAAAAGTTAATGTGAGTGATTGTGTGTGTGTGTGTGTTTGTGTCTGACTGTGTGTGTGTGTTTGTGTCTGACTGTGTGTGTTTGTGTGTCTGACTGTGTGTGTGTTTGTGTCTGTGTGTGTTTGTCTGACTGTGTGTGTGTGTGTGTTTGTGTGTGTTTGTGTCTGACTGTGTGTGTGTGTGACTGTGTCTGACTGTGTGTGTGACTGTGTCTGACTGTGTGTGTGTGTGTGTGTGTGTGTGTGTGTGTGTGTTTGTGTCTGTGTGTGTGTGTGTTTGTGTCTGACTGTGTGTGTGTGTGTGTGTGTGTGTGACTGTGTCTGACTGTGTGTGTGACTGTGTCTGACTGTGTGTGTCTGACTGTGTGTTTGTGTCTGACTGTGTGTGTGTGTTCTGACTGTGTGTGTTTGTGTCTCTGTGTATGTGTCTCTGTGTCTGTGTGTGTTTGTGTCTGACTGTGTGTGTTTGTGTCTGACTGTGTGTGTGTGTCTGTGTTTGTGTCTGTGTGTGTGTATTTAGAAGGTGGGGCGGGGGGGAAGGGGGCGCCTGATACACCACTGCCTGGTGGTGCTAGTGGTGAGTGAACTCTAGCCTGTGGGGCTAGAATTCACTCTCGCGAGACCTGGAGTCTTGCCAAGATAGACCTGCAAGATAGAGCTCTTCTGGGTCCTCTTCTATCTCTCTCCCCCACAGGCACCCGCATTACACTGCCTGTGGGCCGGTTAGAGGATAATGAAGCTCTTCTAACATCGGCACGCTAGAAGGGGGGGAAATGAGAGACACAAGAAAGAGGAGTTGGAGACATAAAATGAGGATAAAAGCCAGAATAGTGGAAATTGGATACACAAAAGGGGAGTTGAGACATGAGAGGGCATAATAGCCTCTATAAATGGTGTAGGAAATACAAGAAAGATGTTGGGAGTCACAAGACGGGTGTAAGAAACACAAGAGAAGTGTAGGAGACATAAGAGGGGGTAAGAGAGTCAATGTAGGCAGTAAGCATCACAAAAAGGTATAAGAAAGGCATATATGTTTTTAGGGTCAATGGGCCTACTCCATAAAGCATGGGTCTAGAGAGGCAGCTTCATTAGCATCCATGTTAATCATGTGCTTATCCTTAATCAAAGCTCTCAGGGTGCAAAATCAAATCAAATCAAAAGATTCTAAATCTAATAATTTAAAATTACCCAGAATCAGAGTCTTAATCTAGGATTTAGAAAACACTAGCAAGAGTGTGGGGAAAGTTGTATATATTAACAAGTATATTAACATAATATACTACAGTTGATCGTGCAGGTATGGTAGATAGGATTCACCAGACATGAGAGTAAAGCTAATCCCTTGGCGGCGCAAAAGTTTACGTGGGGCTGACTAGTGCTTGCAAGTCAGCCGCCACATTAAAAAAGTATATAAAAATCTCACGGGAGTTAGTAAGACCCCCATATTACTATGAGAAATGTATTTAACTTCATATGCCCGCACCTGCCATGCCATTGCTGCCCAGTTGCTAGAACAGGTCTTGGGAGATGGTTGTGGGACCTAATATTAATAATAAAGTGGATAGACCTAATGTCTGGCAAAATACGGTATTTAGTGAGTAACCCTGATTGTTTTATGCCATGGATCCAAAGGAAAGAAAAATAATTTTATTGAAGTATCAAATGCCTCAAAAAGTAAATAAATTCTTTCTTGACTCCTTAATGACTATTACATTTCTCCTTGGTTTAATAATTTGGATATATATATATATACATATATATATATATATATATATATATATATATATATGTGTGTGTGTGTGTGTAGGTGTAAACATGGATTCCTTTTAGTCTGTATACAACAGCTTGGAACACTACTTAGGAAAAGATGCAAAGCCAGTACACCACTCATTGACAGCTGTTTCGTTGTTAATGCAACTCATAAGCATGAGGTTGGTTACTGATTTGCTTATTGAGGCTTGGTAGTGCTTGGGAAGCAAAATACAAATAGATTATGGTGGGGAAAAATTGTGATTGAAAACCCCTTCCACCTGAAGTATGTGGATAGTTAATACAATGTTAAACAAAAATCTGCACACCAGTCAAGCCATAAGACTTGCTTTTCCCACAGAAATCAAAAATCTGCAATGATGTTACTACTGCAAAGGATTCTGGGTGGGCATATGCAAATTAGCTTAACAAAGAATCACATTTTTGCCTCATTCCATTTTAAACATGGATTCCTTTTAGTCTGTGTTTGCTGTATACAACAGCTTGGAACACAACGTAGGAAAAGATGCAAAGCCAGTAAACCACTCGTGGACAGCTGTTTCGTTGTTAATGCAGCTCATCAGCATGAGGTTGGTTACTGGTTTCTGTGGTATACAGCAAACACAGACTAAAAGGAATCCATGTTTAAAATGGAATGAGGCAAAAATGTGATTCTTTGTTAAGCTAATTTGCACTAATACTATCTAATTAAAACAGGGTCCAGTGTGAGGGAAATTAAAGGCACAGATTTCTTGCTAACTTTACGGAACCGCAATTTCACAAAAAACAGCACATTCAGTCGTTTAATAAGTGACAGGCATTTTCTTCAGAGATTTTCTTTCTTACATTACTCTTATCTGATAATGGGACACGGGTAGTTGAGCATTCCGGAAATTTGATTTTCCTGATAAACGCATGCAAAAAAAATTCTTGTTTATCCAAGACTTTTTAATTTCCATATCTGGCAGCCTTTTCTGGTCCAATAATGCAATGGATAAAAAAGTGTATGTGTATATATATATATATATATATATATATATATAAAGAAAATGATATGTATGCACTTTTGTTTGCTTGTAAGATTTAATGTACATACTAATGAATATTTGATTCCTTTATGTGATGGATGGAATATTTAAATTCATTGTTTCATTACTTTGTCTCAATTAGCAGAATATCGTAAGGGAAGAGAGGAAAAAAATGAAAATAAATCATGTTTTGTTTTTAATTAATCATACCTTTAAAATTGCTAACATTTGAGAACTGTGTTAGGAGGCACAGATTGATACCCTCCCTATTAAATATCTTAAAGAGATACATTTGTTTTGTGCTACTTTTGCCTTGGATTCCTAATTAACTCATAGGTGGTACCTTACAATCATTGTACCACCTGCATAGTAATTTGGGTATTGGCTTCTACGACTTTTATAATCTGAGTGAATTGACTGATTTTTGAACCCACGACCACAATGATTTTAGAAAGTGTCACCCGCTGACATGAACATTGAAGACTTTCATTGTGATTGATTGAAAAATTAGGAGCTGGTAATGATGTGTTAAATGCTTTAGAAACACAATTTAGTTTGGATGGTTTACAACATTGGAAACACATTTCTGATAAAATAAAATGTTACGTTGCTTATATTTTCACCAACACTGAAAAATACACAAGATTCCGTAATTACCAAAACATTAGGTAAATTATATTTCTGTTCCTGCAACAAATAATATTCATGTTCCATTTCCACTATGTTCCGGTACACTGTTAGTATCATCATAAATCTGCTTCATGGACAAATATGTATAAGATGTTTACTTGACAAAAGCTGAAAAGAGATCCTGTCTAGATCCTAGGAACAATGTGTACTCATCATGTCTGTTCAAAACTGGACACTCTCAGCTTATTGAGAGTAAACAAATGTTTGCGTTTCCCAATGCTGACTTTACATGAACTCTCTGTCATGACTGTTTATATTATATTTTATACTACCTAATACACCTTCTTTTTTTTTTATTCATTGAACTTTAGAAGACGATAATGGCATGAACTGTATTGGGGTAATTCTCTAAAGTTCGAATGGCCCTGAATGGGACAAAACCATGCTACAATTCAAAATTCAGACATTGTTTATGCAATTTAACAATGCCTGATTTTTGTAATTCAGATTTCAGCAGGAGAGCTGAAATCCAGAGCGAAAGCCTCAAATTCAGACTTTTGATCCAGGTCCGTATTTAAAAATAAATAAATATCCAAACTGTTTGACGCTGGCCCGCATATTACTGTAATGGAGGTTTTAAACCTTACTCTGGCCTCACTAGCAGGTGGGGGTATTTCTACTAGCATGTTTTAAAACTAGCGATTCTTGTGAAAAAAGAGGGAGGTGGCATAATCCCTTCTCCCAACTGTGCCTAACCCATAGTCGTTGGTTGTGAGAGTTCTAAAAGAGAAGCGGAGGTGGAGAGATTGCCCTCTAACCCCTATCCCCACCCATAGTCAATGGGTGGGGATTTTAATAAAATAAAGGGGAAGATATCATTACTATAATATTTAGGGTAGAGGACCTAATGTCACTCTTGGCTCTTACCCATTAGCAGCATGTCTGTCACTTCTGATTCAATAACCATCCTTTACATGCTACAACAACCGCCGCTTCCACTGGCACTGATGCTCCTTCTGACGCTCCTACCACAGCTAGTTCTTGCATTATATATTTTTGGTTGAAGCAACTAAGGGAGAGCACAGTAGAGTCTACTTTGTAGGGGTCATCAGAGCCACAGAGTACCAAGGTAGTGTCCCATATTTTGTTGTTGGTGGTGGTGGTGATTAATTTAGTGATGAGCTTTCCTTATCCTGCATCATTGCAGACATAGCACTTTCATATCTGGCCCTGAAGCTTTACAGCTATGAGTATGGTGAACCAGAGCAATTAGAAGAGGAGAGTGTGGAGAGAACAGTCAGCAGCCCATTATTTTGACTGGCAGCTAGTATGCACTCGCATACTGTATCTTCTCCACCATCTCCAAGTCCACCTGTAACTGCTATAGAATCATCTCATACAACAGTCAGTTGCAACATCAGCTGCACCTGCTTCCACTGGCACAACAAGCTCATCCACTGTCAATGTTACCATCACCACCACCACCACTGGTACTACAACCAATATCATCACTGTCAATATTAACTGTACCAACACCATCAACATTTCCATTAGCATTAATCACCCATGTGCTATAGTACACGTTAGTGTTGCAACAACTTCCACTGCCACTGATACAAATCCACCAGCATCTTCTTCAGCCACAAGGTAAGGGATGAGGGGTTATGTATTGCAACATCAATGCAAGGTTTGGGATCACTCTGAGTGCCTCCAAAGAGGGTGAATTGCAAAGTGCAAATTATGTGGCAAGAAAGAGAGTGAGTAAAGGGTCATCTCACCAGAGCCAATATGAAAGAGATAGAAATAACTATCACACACAACTAGGGACATTATGATGGATAACACAGAGTTACAATACAGAGATACCCACATAGTACAATCAGGGCTGGATTAACATAGGGGCTGATGGAGCTGCAGCTCCAGGCCCAGGCCAATGGAATAGGCCCATTGATTTTTAAAAAAAAAACACACATTTTTTTTTACACATTACTCTTAGGGATTCCTAATTCTTTGGGCAGACATGTCCTCTTTTTGGGCATGTTCGCCCCTTTTGGAAGGTTACGTGATTTGCGTCACTGGCACACCCTTTTACCACACCCATTGACTTCCTGCTTGACTGGACACTGCTGTTAGGGGTTATGGATTTACTTGAAAGATGAAAACCTAAATTAGAGGGAGATTAGCATAGAGTATGTGTTTTTTTACAGCTGCTGTTTTCTTTCTCTCCAGCACCATCTCCCTCAGATACATGACACTTAGGAGGTATGAGTGTTTTAGTGTGTTTAGTGTGTTTTTAGTAGATAAGATTCTGTAATTAGGCCCATCATAATTCTCAGCACCAGGCCCACTGGGCTCTTAATCTGTCCCTGAGTACAATGCCTCTATACAATGATCTAGCTCTTTCTGTCAAACTCTAGCTTCTTAGTACTCTGTGACTCTCTAGCTCTCTCTTTATAATCTCATCTTCAGTAGTAGTCTTGCAATAACAAATTTAGATGTCTAGTAAATAATGTTGCAGTTGTGAAACATGTCAGCTCCTCCTGACTCACTGTTGGCTCTCAGAACACAATGTGCACATGGTTAAAGTAACAGTACACCAAAATACTCATTACCTTTGCTGAGCCGGCAATAACCAAGCAACGGTCTTGCTGTGGGCCGGTGGGCAGATAAAAGATCTCTCTTACTGGCACTTCATTGTGCAGAGTGAGGGAAGAGGTTGGCCTGTGAGGCAGAATATTCCTCCAGTGAGCTGGCTGGAAAGATCAGAGTGCTGTTGAAGCGTTATTAAGGCAACGCTTCAACATAGAACCAATCAGAACGCTCTGAGCCTAATTGCAGGGCATGGAAAGGCTTTATAGGGTGAGGAGGATAGGTAGGGGTTAATTAATATTTTGGGGTGGGGGGTGACTGGGGGCTTGGGGACCCCTAGTCACATGGGGGGTTAACATTTTCATTTAGGGAACCTAACCGCCGCTCATGGGTGGGGGCCGGGGGGACAATAGGTGTCGCCCCCATTTTTATTTAAGGCCCCCACACGCCCCTCATGGGTGGGGGGGAGAAAAGGTCCCCTCCATTTTCATTTAGGGCCCCCACCCGCCGCTCAGGGAGAGAAGAGAAATCGATTGGGGAAAGGTAAGTTCGGCATAGCAGTGCCGCTTTAATGGAGAATAGATATATTTAAAACATGCTGAAACAAGAGAGATTTCAGAACTGTCCCATTTTTTTTACATGCCCAGTTGCTATCAAAAATGCCTCTCCACACAGTCGGTAATGAGAGGGGAGCAGCCCATATTACAGCGATACCAATGACACGAGGGGCAGATGTGTTCAACTGAATCTACCTTAAAGATCTTACAGCCATACTGCTGGAAAAGCATCAAGGAAGATGTAGTCCACAACATCTGGAGTGTCCGAAGTTTAACACAACAAATAATACTGAAATCAGTGGGTTTATAGGCGCTTCAAAGTTTGTGACAGTGGGTGTGTATCAATGTTTTAGGTGTTTTCCCAATAACCTTAGTACATGTGTAAATAAATTAATTGTAGTGTCAAACACTACCTAACATACACAGCACCCAGTGTTATAAAATTATACAGCACTTGGAATCTATAAAAAAAAATAAGTAATAAATATAGTGTAATCTGTATAAAAACAATAAATAGCAAACAATTGCAGACTTCATCAAGTCGAAACGCGTTTACATCTTTGCACTGAGGAAGACTTCATCAAGTCAAAATGCGTTTGCACCTTATTTGAATTTTATTAAGGATGTATTATAGTGTGATAGTGTATATAGTTTACTATTTTGCACACTGCTTATAAATATTCTTTTTTTTTGTATTTTAAATATATTATTACTAATAAAACATTTTGGAGTACATCCTAAATCCTGGCTGTGGATAAACCATGCTGTATATATTAGGAAGTGTTTGACACTACAATTCCTTTATTTATTAATATCCAAAGGTTACCTAGCCCAGGATTAGCTGCAGTATGTAAATGTATGTTTTTTTCCATATGTTTTAGCTAGCCCTCCTCCCCCCACAAATAAAAAATAATGTTAGTGTTTCCCTGGTCAGAACCATATATCTCAAAGAAAAAGAACATGCATGTCCATCACAGATGTCATTTAGATAGTTGTAAGTTTATATGGTGTTTCAGAGACACAGAATTTGGCTAACCTGCAAGTCTGCCTAATTTTGGAGAAATTGCGTTCTGGCTGAAACCAAATGGACAAGTCTAATAATTAATTAGCTGATAAAGACTTTCACAGTAGACACTTCTTTAGAAATAGATTTTTCTCTATCTCTACACATTTTTGTTATTTACACTCCCTATGGTATGCAAACATGCTTCTTTGGTTTCTTAGCAACCATACAGCAAAATAAACATATTTTTTCCTATCCAAGTCATGACAAAGGTCAGTGTTGAATCTCCTATTCAGAGATTAAGAGCATCTCTTTCAATGAGATTTTTATATGCAATGGATGTCACAGCTGTTCTGCTAGGAAGTTAAACTTTAATTAAAATAAATTGTCACATTTTTAATATTTATAATAAAAGATTACATATATTATAACATCTATGTGTATCATTTTATAATGCATAAATATAAGTAAATCCCTTTTTTTGGCATAGCTAGCACTTACCCCTGCAGTATGGGGTTAACCATTTTTAAGTTCTTCTAGCACAATTTTTAAACTTATTCAACCAACATCAGACAGGCAAGTTAGTGTATATATATATTCACAAACCCACTGCAGATTCACTGAAAATAGGTTATTAATGTATATGAGTTTTTTTTTACTAAATAGAACACCACAATGCTGGATTAGACTTTTAGAATTTGTAGTAATAAAAAATATGAAAGTTTTAACTTTAACAATATTCTCTATTTTACACAATATGATTACAAATTGCTTGTGGTCCTAGAAAAATTTGTTGTTTTTTTTTTTTTTTTGTTACAAATTCATCTTTACCAACATTTAAATGCAGTGCTTCTAGATCCTAAGACAATACAATGCCAGTACATTTAGGATGCCATTTTGTAACTAAAGGTTGTGAGACATCACAGATCAAACCTTAATAAGACTAGGGATTGTAGTCTATAAAACATTGAAGATATGTATTCTACTATTAGCAAAGGAGAGCAAAAAAAAAATTAAACTTGAGTTTCCAACTTCACAAAATTAAAGTGTCCAAGCACCATAACAACTCTACACGTGTCATATCTCCTGCATTAAAGCAGGATGTCTCTGTAGACTAATGCACAGGCAATTCAGGACTGAGTTAATTGACCAAGAAGCTTGATAAAGACCTACACTGAAGCTGAAACATTGCCATTTGTTGTGAAACCTCAATACAATTGCAGGGCTTTTCACCCACAGTTGTGTGCTGGACCATTACTTTCTTGGAGAAGTATCAGCTGATGTTCTCTGCCAAACAGCATGGTCTTTCATAGGCACGGTGAGCTCTGTAAACATCTGCAGGATTATATCTGAAGCATGAACTGTGGTTGTGGGTACCTGGCTAGAACCAGCTGCCAAACTATACTAAAACGATTTGACTACTTACTGTGGGACAGCACCAGCCGCCAGGGCACTCTTGGCACCATACGTTAGGGTGCTTGGATTATTCCTTTAAGCATTCCTATAGGATGTAGGATAATGGATTTACACGTGCACATGAACAGGATTTTCATTGAAGAATTTGATTAAGTTATGAGCAGTATCGCATTATTGTGGTAAGCCCCTTTTCTAGGCAGACATTTGGTCTTCGGTAAGATAAGTCTGTCTTGCAATTTTACGTTCCCTCAATTTGCCCTTTTGTCTTGAGTCAAAGCATTCTGCGGAATGATGAGGGTTCATGATTGCTGTATACTAAGTGGTGATCTGTGACTCCCAATCATTACCAGTAGAAAAGGCAGGAAAGTCTGACTGCCACCATTACTCCTGGATCCTTCATGGACCATACTAATTTTGAGAATGGAGAAATGCTTGATGGAAAGTAAGCAATGCAATCATTATTTACCTTTTTTATGTGTATGCAAATTTTATATGAATACTTAGGAATATCTTTCATTTTCGTTAAATAATGAAAAACAAGCTTATCCTGAACCTGAACCATTATTTCAACTGCTCTTTCTGATCAGTTATTAATCACTGTATTTTAAACTACTGGTTCTTCGGCCTCTATAATTCCAGTGGTATCTCTTGCCCAAGCTTATTATTATTATTATTTCATTATTTATATAGCGCCAGCAAATTCCGTAGCACTGTACAATTGGTGGACTAACAGACACCTAATTATAGCCAGACAAATGGACGCACAGGAACAGAGGGGTTGAGGGCCCTGCTCAATGAGCTTACATGCTAGAGTGAGTGGAGTATAGTGACACAAAGGTTACAAGTAGGGGTAATACAATAGGTTGCTAGAAAAATATTCACTGGGAACTTAGTAGGTTATTTTTGATAGTTGCAGGAGAGAAGTCATGGGGAGGGGATCAAAACCGCTAACAGTTTAGATGATATGCTTTCCTGAAGAAGTGTGTTTTCAAAGATTTTTTGAAAGGAATGGAGACTGGGTGAAAGTCTAACAGAGAAGGGAAGGGAGTTCCACAGAAAAGGTGAAGCCCTGGAGAAGTCTTAGAGGCGAGCAACAGATGTGGGAGTATGGACAGAGGATAGGCGTAGATCTTTGGCAGAGTGCAGGGGCCTCGACGGGACATACTTGTGTATTAGCAAAGATAGGTAGGTTAGAGCAGCATTATGTAGGGACTTGTAAGCAAGCACCAGAATCTTAAATTGAGCCCTATATCTAACTGGAAGCCAATGTAGGGACTGACATAGGGGGGAGGTGTGGGAGGTGCGGGCAGACAGGAAAATGAGCTTCGCCGCTACATTCATTATAGATTGCAGCGGTGCAATCTGGGAACACATAAGACCACTGAGAAGGGGATTGCAGTAGTCAAGGCAAGAAAGAGCAATGGCATGGACCAGCACCTTAGCTGCATCTGGTGTTAAATAGGGGCGGATGTGAGCTATGTTTTTAAAAAGGAAGCGGCTGGATTTGGTGAATGACTGGACAAGAGGAGTGAAGGAGAGGTTGGAGTCAAAGAGAACAACTAGACTGCGAGGTAGAGGTGATGGTGGCGCCGTTGACTCAGAGGGAGACAGACACAGGAGTAACAACACTCGAGGGAGGAAAGACCAGAAGTTCTGTTTTGGATAGGTTGAGTTTAAGGAAGTGAGCAGCCATCCAGTTGGAAATCGCAGAGAGGCAGTCAGAGACACTAGTCAAGATGGGCAGGGAGAGAGATCAGGAGAGGACAGGTAGATTTGTGTATCATCTGTATATAAATGATAATGGAAGCCAAAGGAGCTGATGAGTTTACCTTGGGGAACACCAACAGAGAGGGTTGGGGAGAAGAGGCAGAGCCAGAAAAAGAAACACTGAAAAAGCATCGGGAGAAGTAGGAGGAGCACCAGGAGAGAGCAATATGTTCAATGATCTGATTTCAACCTATTTTGAAAGTCATAATGTGGTTTGTATGTGCACCAATCATCATCTATGGCAGTAAACGCCTGATAGCGAGACATACATTCTGATGTAGAAGCATATCCCAATAAACAAACTGCTAAGCTAAGGAAGCAGTTGATTGGTTCATACTTTACTGTAGAAAAATGCTGCTGAGTGTATTATCTTACCCTCATGTATATAGATAAAATTCAATATTTAACCAACAGAATTCAAGGTAGAAAACATCTGGTCCAAACTTGATTTTTATCATCCCTTAGTGGGAAAATATTACTTTTTTTTTGTAAATATAGTACAACTGTATATACATATCTTTTGATACCTAATGAGGTACTGTTGCACTTATCTAATTATATTTATGTTTTATTGCAGGGCATTGCTTGAAAGGTCTTACATCAGGATGAATGAACTATTTTGTCTTTAATAGGTGAGTAAAACATGCTATATATTGGTTATTTAAAGACTGTCCCTCTAGATTGGTGCAAAGTCTATAAAACATTTGTGGCTGTATCAGCCTGTATAGACAAGGTGTGCTCTGCCAACCCATTACCTTCCCCTATTATATTAATGTAAAGGTTGGCACGGTGATCATCACATCAACAGGTATGTACACATCTTTACACATGTATGCCACAAGTTTACTTAACTATATTCTACGTCAGAATGTATGTCTCGCTATCAGGATATTACTGCCATATGTGATGATTGGTTCACATGCAAACCACACCAATTGTATCTGCTTTAAGAGCTTCAGGCTGCGCTGCTTTGCCAGTCTATTTGTAGTTTGCCATCTTGTATTGTATTCTTCTACAGATGGTAGTTAGATATACTAGACATATATATCACTGGAAGAATAGAGTGTAGGGAGACAACTCGGGTAAGAGAAAGCATGTGAGCTACAAAAGAAAGAGACCGAATTTTGTGTATTATTGTAAAAAAAAAAAAAAAGGCATCAGACAGATTTACTGATCAGGATAAAGACTCATCTAGATCCAGGATTGTATCGTATTGTATTGTATTCTTTGGATTTCTCCCATTTTTTCATGTTTTATGCATTTTGTGCATTCTATGGCCATTCTCTATAGGCATTGTTTTGCTGCAATAGATCAAGTATGCCTGTGTGTTCCCAATGTCATCTGCAGACTCTAAATTTTTACTGATTCCATCTTGTCCACTTGTGCTCATGAGCCTGTAAATAGCAGCCTGAAAATCTGTCATATCTGAGTAAGCTGTATCGCAATCACGGAATCTTTACTGGATACTGATGTCATTGATGTCTGATGTCATTGATATCTGATGTCATTCCACTGGATGAGATATTTTTTTGGATAAACTGTTTCATTGTTTGGTTCATGTACAACATTACATTAAAACATTTTTATTTCAAGCATCAAGTGAAATCATCTTATTCAGTAGTCAGTTTACTAATGATTAATATTTTGTCTACATGTTGCTTGCCGGTACATATGTAGAAGTTATGTTTAAAAAAGATACTATGTCTCAAAACATGCTAGAGATAAGGGCTGGATCCTTTACTTCAATAACCAACACATGTCTGTGAACCAGCAGCAATATGATTATTCAAACAAATCATAATCATGATATAAGTGTCTGGTATTTGGTAGAAAACTGTCTTCCTTGGGAAGTCATGACTGTCAGATGATTTTAAAGTCCAATATATTATTAGTTGAGTTTTCTACACAAGTCACATTATGTAAGATGTACTAATGTCAATGATGGAAGTCTTATAAGGATACTTAAAATCACCCGTCTCAGAAAAAAATAATGAGTATTTAGCTCCACCATATGGCAATATTGTGTTAAGCCCACCACTACTTCACAGTACCCCAATATTAGTGGGTCCTACGCTAATTCCAACATGGGAGACAAATTAAATAGTGTTAGAGCTAAATAAGGTAGAGTGTATTTTAATAATCTTTTGTAAGAGCATTGTGAATATATATATATATATATATATATATATATAATGCATTATTAAATTAATTTTATTTAAAAAAAACTAAATTTTTTTGTTTATATAAAAAATAATAATAAAAAAAAAAAAAAATATATATATATATATATAGCGTGAAGGCTTGCACTCCTGGTGTAATCCTGTGGTGCCCGGTGCTGGTCTGGCAAGGATCATGTAGACATAGCAGAAATGACTGCACTCCAAGGACTTTATAGAGATCTTCAAATAAAATTTAACTTTTATTCAATCCATTTATAAAGTCAACATTTCAGCTCCCACATGGAGCTTTCATCAGGACAAAACTCTTTAAAGTCCTTGGAGTGCGGTCATTTCTGTTATATCTATATATATATATATATATATATATATATATATATATATTTATGGATTAAATGGATTACTGTGAAATAGTGGTGGAACTGAATATTTGTTTGCTGACAATTTTAATCTGTATTTGTATGTGTGCGATGTTACTTAATCTGTATTGTGCATGAATTTTGGTCACTATGGCAGCACCATTCCCGTGAAATGCATGTTCCGGGTGTGTCCCTAATTCCCTTTTTGTCTTGACAATGATGTGATTGTTATCAGGGCTGAAGCTAGATATTATGTTATTTCCCCTGCAGTCTAAGGCGCTGTCATTCTTGCCTTTCCATTATGTTAGAAATTAAAGTAAAATATGACATCAATGTATATTGTTGCATTTGCTGAAAATATCATTCTAAAAGTATGACTTGCAAGTTAATGATTTAGTCCATATGGATGAGCAGGTCTATCAATCACCAAAATTGTGACTGTCTATATAATGTACATGAATGTATCTTACAGTAGCAGTTCAACTTCATCTTATATATCTCAAAACTCCATATCTTGCCCTCAACACTATTTTTTAAAATAATAATCCTTTCATTATGTTTTGAAAAGATATGGATTTTTTTCAAGTTAAGTATATGTAAATATATGTGAAATATGCATCCCTACTTTTAGTATATGACAGGAGCTGTTTTATGTGCACCTTGGGTCAGACAGGAGCAGGGAAGGCTATGGAGACTAACTATTGATATTCAAACACTCTCTGATCCAAGGTGGATGTATATGACTGAAAGATCCTGTCATATACTAAAAATTGTTTTCATTTTTTTTAATATACTTTATTTTAAAAAAAATCCTTTAAAAATTGATATAAGGATTGTTATATTAAAAAAATATTTTTGAGCTGACACTTGCCCATTAAGCTGCAGTATGAGGAAGATCTAGTTGGGCGGCCTTTGATAGACTGCTCTCAGCCTATTAATGAGTGTCAATTAAGAGAAATAGTATGTACTTTATTTATCCTGTATAGTAATAGTAATATTATATTACATTATTTAAACAGGAATGATACATTTAGTTTAGTATTGTAATTCAAATCAATTATGCAAATTTGATCTACCTCAGAATCATAATAACTCTGTCGTTGTCCCAGTAGCTTGGGCTTTGTCTGGGTGTCCGTGTGAGCTGCATGGTGAGGATCGCAATATCCAATACGTGTCCAGCGATTCCAGCACCGGACCTTTTGGCCCCACCTCCTTTTATGACTTGATGCATGGGCGTCTACATCAACACATCGGTTACGCCAATTTGCTTCAATTTCAATGTCTCCTTACGTTTTGGTGTACGCGGTTTTAAAGCAGGAGTATTCCACATAAATAGGAGTATTTGTGCTTTATTCAGTGCTCTGTTGTGGTTCCTTTCTTTTTCCCTATAGCGCTTTGTGATTTTTGTGTCTACTCTGGTTATTGACTCGGCTTGTACTCTGATCTCTGGTACCCTTGACCTGGCTATTGTTTCTTGTTCTCTTGACTTCTTGCTTCTTTGATATATGGCTTGTCCTGACCATTCTATCTCAGTACACGTCTAGCTCGGCCATTCTAAGGTCTGGTAATTCTTTCTATTCATTTCTGATAGGGTTGCTCTCTGCAAATTGAGGTTATAACCATGACAGCAGGAATATAAATCTGATAATGAACACTTTAAGTAGGTATTCAAGAGGGTGCAGCCAACATTAATGACTCTCACTGTCCTGTAGTAAACAACCCTTTAGATCTGAAGGAGGTAGAATGATATTTTGGATTAATGTATGAAACTGTGTGTTTTTATGTCATTGCCATGCCTTGCACAGTACTGAAAAATACTAGTCTGCTTAAACATGTCCCTTTTCAGTGCCCAGTATAACTGTAACAAGTCAGTATATGCACCTAAGTCACTTTGGGTCACTCACTGCTTGACATTCAAGGTTATTTATTAAGTGTTCTTGCATAGCAAGACCACTTAACGTTATCTCACATATATATTATTATTATTATTATTATTATTATTATAGCCAAATTTGCCACCCTTACTCCTCCCACAGTTTTTACACTACATAGACAAAAATTTACCAAAACGTGAAGATTAAAATACGACCGTTTGAAATACTCTGACCTGTGCCAGGCTGCTGCAGCAAGTGATGTCATAGACAGGGCCTTTTGGACACCTGCTAATGTTTTTATAAATGTATGGTTTAATGTAACTGTGCAACAACGTTGCAATTAAATGTGCTATATAAATGATAACAGTTACTCCGCCCACTCCAGTTGTAGACTACTGGTGGAGGCAAGAACACTTCACACAATTTCCCCAGAAATTGTAGCTTTTCTAGTTACAAAGATGTTATTTTTGTTCAAGACAGGAACTCATGCAACAAATTCATTAGCTGAGAGCTTCAGATGGTTGATGCTCTCAGCCAATGGATGCATGCCTACATTGTTAACCAGCTTCCCCAGCTCAAGAAGACGGGAAGAAGCTCAGTCGCTGATGGAATAAATAATTTAAATAATAAATTATCTGGGAGCACTCAGCTGACAGTCATCTTGGCAGATTAAGCCAGGACAGCACCAGGGCACTCTTGTCAACCACTGTAGTGTGCTGTGGTGGTTATTGTGCTTGGAATGTTCCTTTAAATCTGGTATTTGTGCCAGATATGTCAGCCTTATATCTTGCTGGAACTCTTACTCCAAAAAAAAAAAAGTATTGTGCCATACTTTGCCTAACTCTCCACGAATACATCTTATTTGTAGCAAGCTTAATTAAATTATTTCATAGGTGAGCAATAACTGTAGACTCTACTGCTTGTGTTTTTTATTCCTATAAAGATAAATCTATATAACAAAGCACTTATCAATTATTTAATCCATATCGACCCCATTACAGAATCCCTTGTTATAAGGAGGTATGTTTATTCATACTGCTAATGCTAAAAAAGATACATCATGGAAACTGCTCACAAACAAACATTTAAGTTAAAGGGACACTATAGTCACCTGAACAACTTTAGCTCAATGAAGCAGTTTTGGTGTATAGAACATGCCCCTGCAGCCTCACTGCTCAATCCTCTGCCATTTAGGAGTTAAATCTCTTTGTTTATGAACCCTAGTCACACCTCCCTGCATGTGACTTGCACAGCCTTCCATAAACACTTCCTGTACAGAGAGACCTATTTAGGCTTTCTTTATTGCAAGTTCTGTTTAATTAAGATTTTCTTATCCCCTGCTATGTTAATAGCTTGCTAGACTCTGCAAGAGCCTCCTGTATGTGATTAAAGTTCAATTTAGAGATTGAAATACAATTATTTAAGGTAAATTACATCTGTTTGAAAGTGAAACCAGTTTTTTTTTTTCATGCAGGCTCTGTCCATCATAGCCAGGGGAGGTGTGGCTAGGGCTGCATAAACAGAAACAAAGTGATTTAACTCCTAAATGACAGTGAATTGAGCAGTGAAATTGCAGGGGAATGATCTATACACTAAAACTGCTTTATTTAGCTAAAGTAATTTAGGTGACTATAGTGTTCCTTTAACAAATAATTCATTATATAAATCAAATCAAACAGTGAACCAAAAGACTCTTGCTAAACTGTGAGGTAGAGAATATCGTGGATGTGTGGTTATATCTCATACTATGCACCGTAGGTAGGCCTTTCGTAAAATGTTATTCTAATTCGGCATTAGCGACGTATAGGTACATTAATTGGTGATAATCATACCTATATAGGAAATGCTTATGAAAGAACAAGAGGAGCATTAATAACTCAAAATCCCACACATGCTATACTCATAACATTAGTTATCTCCCTTAGACGTTATTTAGTTTAATATAAAAAGGATAATTATTATTTTGATGACTGTATAAAAATAAATAAATAAAATGTGGTAAAGTTGAATGGTTGAAACCCCTCTTTTAAAACAGTTCCTCAAAGGAGACATAAGTGATTCTTGTAAATAAATTGCAATAACACATGACAAAATGTAATTCATTAAAAATGGATAAAAAAATTTACTTGACGAAAGCTCTAAAATGAGGGGAGAAAACTCATCTGTATACAAGGGCACAACATTAGCTTGGGGATAGCTAAGGAGTGTGTGTATTAGGTATGGACCTTAACCCCTTAAGGACTGGACTGTTTTTTGCGATGTACATTTGCGACCAGGCATATTTTTACACTTTTGTGGTGTTTGTGTTTGGCTGTAATTTTCCGCTCTCTCATTTACTGTTCCCATACAAATTATATATTGTTTTTTTCAGGACAAAAGGAGCTTTCTTTACATACCATTATTTATATAATCTCATGTATTTAAATTTTAAAAAAATGAAAAAAAAATGATGAAAAATTTAAACAAATACATGTTTTTTGACTTTTACTTGAAAAATCTTTTACTCATCTACAAAAGCGAATGAAAAATAGATTCAAAATTTTGTCCTGAGTTTAAAAATACCCAGTGTTTTACATGCTTTTTTGATTTTTTTTTGCATGTTATAGGGCTATAGGTACAAGTAGGATATTGCGGTTTCAAAACATACATTTTTAAAATTTATCAATAGTGACATTGTAACACTATTATCTGTCATAAATCTCTGAATAACACCCCACATGTACAGTCTTTTTTAGTAGCCACTTAGTTGAAAACACTGGCCAAAGTAAGCATTCATATTTGTTTGTGTGTGAAAAAAGTAAAAAAACTAAATTGAACGATAATTTTGGCCAGTGTTTGTGACTAAGTGGTTACTAAAAAATACTGGACATACCCCATTTGCAATACCTTGGGTTGTCTTCTTTTGGTATGTCATCATGGGGGTAATTCCCATTCCTGGGCTACCATATGCTCTCAAAGGCAACGTAACCAACCTGGCCGTTTTCAATGTAAGAATATTTGACCCATATATTTGACCCTGTAACTTTCGAAAATGCTATAAAACCTGTACATGGGGGGTACTGTTTTACTCGGGAGACATCGCTGAACACAAATATTAGTGTTTAAAAACTGGAAAACGTATCACAACAATTATATCATCAGTAAAAGTGCTGTTTGTGTGTGAAAAATGCAAAAAAAGTAACTTTCACTGACAATATCATCGCTGTGATATGTTTTACTGTTTTGAATCACTAATATTTGTGTTCAGCGAAGTCTCCCGAGTAAAACAGTACCCCCCATGTACAGGTTTTAGGGTGTCGTAGAACGTTACAGGGTAAAATACAGTGCTAGCAAATTAAATTCTCTGGAATTTCGGCCTGGGTTGGCAGGCAGGTCCCTCAAATTGCAATCAATAAAATTACTGAATTATGTAAAAATATTACATAAATACACACGTAGAATTTAAATATATATGCATATTTATATATTTGAAGTCTACGTTTATATTTATATAATTATTTATGTAATTTTGTATATGGACATATGTATATTTCGTATTATTTTTATTTATTTATATATACATAGATATATATACAAATTAATTCTAAGTGTATTTTGATATAAATATATATATATTAATTTTAAAATACAGTTAGAATAAAATTTCAAATAGATATATATAATTTTTTAATAATTTTTATTATTTAAAAAAAATGTAATTTAATTTAAATTACTTATTATTTATATTTTATAATATATATATACAATATATAGTTATCATATATATTATATATATATACGTGTGTAATTTAATTATAAGTGTATTTTTATATTAATATAAGTACATATTAATATAAAAATACACTTAGTATGACATTATATATATGATATATAGACATATATTATATAAATATAATATATGTCTATATATCAAATATATATACACATATAATTTTTTTTATTTTTTATTAACACTAACTTTTTTTTATTTTTTTTATTTTACACGTGCAGGGAGACTGCCTGTCAGCACAGGCAGTCCCCCTGCAGGCAGACACATGGACACCTATTGTGACCATGTGATCGCTGTGTTGAGCAATCACATGGCCCCAGGGGTCCTAATCCAGTGCAGGGAGACTGTCTGGGCTGCAGGCAGTCTCCCCACAACGGGAGCAACGCTGATCGCCGCCGGGGGAACGGCAGCGATCAGGTAAGTAACTAGGACCGTTAGGACGGTTCAGGACCGTCAGTGGTCGGCAATGGGAAAATGCCGATGACGGTCCTGAACCGTCCTCGGTCCTTAAGGGGTTAAAGGGACACTATAGTCACCTGAACAACTTCAGCTTAATGAGGTTGTTCAGGTAAGAACTATGGCTCCCTGCAGCCTTTCTCATGTAAACACTGTATTTTCTGGGAAAATACAGTGTTTACATTGAAAGCTAGGAACACCTCCAGTTGCAGTCACTCAGAGTGAACCAGAGGGACTTCGGAGTTGATGGAGGCATGATATGCCTCCATCCACTCAGATCTGCTGTCAGCAGAGCACAGGGCAGCACTGTGCACAGCATCCTGTGATTCAGTGTCTCCTCCCTCTGCATGCAGACACTGAACTTTCCTCATAGCGATTCATTGATTCAATTCATCTCTATGAGGAGATGCTGATTGGCCAGGGCTGTGTTTGAATCATGCTGGCTCTGCCCCTGATCTGCCTCTTTGTCAGTCTCAGCCAATCCTATGGGGAAGCACTGTGATTGGATCAGGCTACCACATGTCAGCAGACTGCTTGAGTCTAACAGCATGCAGATCTACAGCTTCAGGCTTGAATACAGTAAGATTTTTACTATATTTATGGAGGCACGAGGGGCCCAGGGGGGCTAGATGGTGGTGTTAACACTATACATGTTTGTGTTCCTGATCCTAGTGATCCTTTAAGTGATTTGATGCCAAAGATGAATACAACAATTGATACTGGTAATACTTGTAGTACATAGACTTGCGTAGAAATGTTTTTAAAGTAATATGGGTGGTATTTTAAAGCAGCTAACTGCAGCTAACTGTTAGCATCATACAAACTATCAAAACACATAAGACACCTAGAATCAGTGATATATGTTCGAGATCAGACATTATTGTGTGCGAAAATGGAGTACAAATTCTTCTTTATATAGATCTGTAACAAGAATTGGGTCAGAGCAGATGGTATAGAACCATTCTTAAAAGATTTTTTTTTTACCAAAAATGTTTGTTTTTTTATATAAGTTTATCTAGAAGTTCTTTACACAAAGGACATAGGAGATTTTTATGAATAGGAAGAAAAAAGGAGGACGGAAAAAATGAAGAATTTTAATATGAGGCAAAATTCTGATCTTCAATGGAACAGTTAGTTATAAAAATAGCATTCAGTTCAAAGTCTATATTTAGACCTCTTGGTTCTAGAGTATAAAGTTGGAAAATCCATCTGGCTTCTGCTCTATCTAATGCCTTTTCAAGATCTCCTCCTCTCCAGTGCTTTTTGATTGATTCTATTGCCATGATTCTTAAACCTTCTGGGTTCTTTGCATGATGAAACATGTCTAGATAGATTATTGGTAAATAAGCCCCTCTTTATATTGTAGATATGTTCTCCTACCCTCGTCTTGAAGGGTCTCTTAGTAATTCCTATTTAATATTTATTGCACTTGCAAATAAGAAGATAAATCAACCCCACTGAGTTGCAAATGAGACAGGTATTAATTTAAAAAAAATCTCTATTTTACATATCGTTCAATTTCTCTATTTTCCATATCGTTGAATTGAGTGTCCTGGGTTGGGTTGTTTTTGAATCCTGTACATTTTACCACATTTGTGAAAGCCTGGTTTCTGGTTGAGGACTCATTTTCTTTTGTTCTTTCATTGTAGGGGCCAACATAATTTTTAGATTAGGTACCCTTGAGTAGATTATCTTCGGTTTGTTACCTAAAATTGGTGCCAATATTGGATCACCCTCCAAAATGCCCCAATGTTTCCTTAGGAAAGACTGATGAATGTACTGTATATATATAGTTAAAGAAAAGTGCTATGGAGAATGCAAAGTGTTAATAGTTATACCTAAAAATATAGTTCCAGCAGGTGCCCATACTATCCATAAAGTGCAGAGACAAGATATCTCCCTAAAAAACATTATTGTCTTCATACTCTAAATAAAAGGTAACAGAGAAGCTGTCTTATTGAACCTTTTCGTAAATTGAAAAATACCTCTAAAATAAAATTATTTAAAATCTTTTAACTGGTATTAATCAATCAGACCATTTAAATAGGAATCAAAAACATATAGAAATAATAATATCATATCCAATAAGTAATTCACTAATCCCAGCAGAACATAGTGAGAAAATTAAAGTGACACTCTAGACCCCTAAAGCACTTTAGCTTGCTGAAAAGCTTTATGTGTGAAGAATTTAATTTTTTTCATTTTGCAAAAAGTGTAGATTTCAAAAGTAATTGACACTTTTATAACTTAACCTGGTTACACCCACTGGTTTTTAAAGCAGACAACGGGTCCTGTTATTTCCTGGTTTGGTTAGCTTTTTTGCACTGAACTCAAGAGGCAGCAATTGCTCAAATCATCTGACAAAGACTTCTAATTGAGCTGCATTGGGAAGTCAGTGATTGGACAGCCAGGGAAAGTCTGGGCGGGGTTAGAAGGGGAGGGCAACAGACAAGAGATGTGCAGCTTTTGCAAGCTGTCTTTAGATATATCCCCCCGCCCCCAAAATACATAATTAAATGCATCCAAGTTTTCACTAAGCAGTGAGTTTTAATTATTTTGTACTGGCATTGGAGTGTCCCTTTAAGTATCTGCTATATATTAGTATTGCAGCCTATTTGTGGCACCCACTACTATTGAAACCTCAGACAAAGAAAGGAAATAAAGCGGCAGGTCGAATAGCATGTAGACTTTAGAGTTAAACCGTTAATTTAAAGCTTGATCCCTTGAGGTAAGCAAGCGAACAAAATCTTCCATGCACAATAACAACTTAAATCTGATGAAGTTGTTATGGTGCTCAAAATGTCACTTTAAAACCACATATTTTACATTGAGAATAGATATATTTCTGCAACTCTTATGGTGTCAGTTGATTTATTTACCCATCTCGTAATGGGTCACTAGATAGGTCATTTGCCATACAGAATGTGCAGTCAAGTATTTTAAAATAGTGTGTAGTAGTATGCTGCTCTATTTCTTTAATCCATTCCATGTCATAAAACACACACAAATCCAATTACATTAATGCTGCAAATAGCAATTAGTGAAATAGGGCAAATATGGCTAATTTTCCTAGTAAACCATCAATCATGATATAAGAAAGTATCCCTTGGCCTGCAGATATAATATGAACAAGCTGTGTTCTTACAAGCAGTAAAACAATGCTTTATAAACTGAGTTATTTACTCTAGTTTGAATTCAATGTGCATTCTGAGTAAACTTCAAATTTAAGGCCAGAGGAGTTGAATGGAAGCATGGCTGACACAATTTTTCTAGTTTCGCTATTTTGAACTTAAATACACTTTGAATTTTCAATTTAGTCCATAACCATGTTAGTATATCACAGCATGAAATGTTAAAATCATATTTCTGTGAATGTGAACTGTTGGATGAAGAGTGAAAAAAATTGCTCTTTAAAAATGCAGCTTGTTAGTACATGCTGGGAGAAGTTAGTTAAAAAAAAAAAAAAAGGATCTGGTGTTATTTTTCTCAGAGTCAGGGTTGATTAATGTTATAACACCCAATGGAGAAAGTATGACAGGAATAATAAAGGATCTCATTAGGATCCTTACAAGAAGATCAGTAGTGGGTAGGGCTCAGGAGAAGTCAACCAGTAAAGCCAGCAATTGTGTCCTCAAAAAACAAGGTCATACACTCCCCTCCCCCCTTCTCCCCACCTAACTCCAATCTCCCTTTTTGTTATAGGCAGAGTCTGGATGCAGTGAGGGCACTATATTACATTGTACATTGATTTGTACAAGGAGGCTGGGAAATAAGGGAATCTGTGAAGAGAGCTTCAGGGAGAGTCTGGTGTCTATCAATCAGTGTGTAACTGATGCTAGTTAGACTGTGCCACCTGGTTAAAAGGGAGAGAGAGATGGAGTGGGGTGGGGGTAATATTTGAAGGAGGGAACATAGCACGTCACTGAATGTAGGGAGTGACTGGAGTCACCAGCTGGGCAGTTCAGACAGACTGGAGTTTCTCTCGGCAGCAGAGTGTGAGCAACTAAAGGCTGAGGACTCCGGCTATACATCATAGCAAACCGCCTCTGATACTGTGTCCTTGCATGAGAGAATTCCAGGTTAGTGACTCTAGATATATTGTTGCAGGCTAGTAGTATCACACTGGTGTGTTTTCTACCGCAGCAACAGCTGCAGCTCATTGCTATGAATGGAGCTCTCCCTGGTGCTGAAACACCAGCTGCCTGAGCTAGTGTGATGGGACTTGCTCATAACAACCATAATAAGAGAGTAATGAAGTGCTGAGGATACCCTGAGCAGAGGTGGCAACATCTGGGTGTTAGAATGTAGCAGGACAAAGATGTGTGTTCTAATCTGTGTAATTGCAGGGTTCCATTCATTCACTCTTAGACTGTCTTTATGAATTGAATCAGATGCTCCAACATTCTTAGCTAGATAAGAGCCATTAAGATCCATGGTAAGTGACAATGCTGCCAGTTCTATGGCTTTGAACACAAGGTTCTAAGGCAGATAATTAGGTAAATTGCAACATCTTGGAGACAGAGACAAGAATGTAATGCTTTATTGGGGTTCTGCGAGCTTGTGACTTAGATGCTTCGAAATAAAAATGAACTTGTATTTATGTAAATATTGCATTTTGTGGAATGTTTAGCATCAATCCCATTAATTCGAGTCTGGTTTACTGTACGTGGAAGTCAGACAGTGAGTTTGGATTTATTTGAATGAATATTTTAGAAGCAGTGTCTTGTGATAGTACTACAGGACATGTCTGGAATATTGGAGATCATTATGATTTCACTGGTAAAAGTACAGGGCAGCGTGTGAAAAATACTTGAACTTCATATTCCGCTACCCCAATCAGTTGCACGTTTTGTGTATAAATAAACCAGTTCCCCGTGTCAGACTGTGTAGGTTTCAAGTAGTGATAATGGGCAGTTTGTCATATTTGCATATTTGCCAGTGTGTGTTTTATATTCATTATCACTTTTTCATAGCATCCCAAATTTGTTAACTTATCTCTGTGTGCAATGCATGTGTAGATAGACAAATACATATTGACTGATAGAGCTATATAAAATAACTATAGCTATAAAGTAACTATAGCTATAGAGGAGTAATCAAATTTCAGTACTCCGGATGCTGTGGACTACATCTCCCCTGATGCTTTTTCAGCATTACTGTTATAAGAGTATTATGGGAGATTTAGTCCAAAACATCTGGAGTGTCAATGGTTGCCTAACCCCTGCTTTAGACTGTATTTTCTAGTAGTATGTGTTTTCATGTTGGAGATTATGTATATGTGTTTTTTTTCCCACTTGCCAAGAGTAAGTTTAAGTTCAGTTCTGGCCAGTGTGTTTGATACCATCCATGCACAACCCTATTAGAAAACAGTATTTTATTGTAACGGTGATCACATGTGTTCTCATTGAGCATCAGTAGTGGGGTTACACTAGGGAATCGGGGAGCTACAGGCTTTCAGCATAGGTTAGGATCTCTGGACTCCCATGCCCCACTCTTCCCTTCCTCATTTCCCACTAAGACAGTACCTGATAGATAAAGCTTTTTTTATTCTACTCCCATGATTGCACTCAGACTGCGTGACCTCTCAGACAATACAAGGGTAAAATAAATTAATGGGCACCAGGAGTTTCAAGATGTGTAGAGATCAGGTTGTCAGTCATAACCCATCTCAGGCACCATTCAGGGAAACTTTATAGGATGCAACCAGACTTCCTGCGTGCCTCCCAGACAGACTAATTGATTAATAGGAAAGAGAGATCATAAGTAAGTTCCTATTTCCTCCTCATGCATGTAGATTGCCGAGACCTAAAGGGGACTGTTAATCACAGAAAAGTTAACAATGTAGTGGTCTCCTAACTTTGCTGTGATTAACTTTTAAATTATGCACTACATGTTATCAATTTATCCTGCTAGACAAATAGTTTGCAAAAGTATTGGTACGTTTTTATTTTAATTTTAAGCATAGCGTTAAAGACTGTAAAGAGCCTTCTTTTGTCTTAAATGCTATAGTCTTGCTATGTTACGTAGTACGTAGTCATATTATAGAGGTTCCTAGTGGGAAGTATGGTTTTGACCTGGACATTAGCTCTCAACCTGAATCTTTAGAGTACTAACACAGGTATGTTCCCAGATCTGAAAAAAAAAACCCAACAACCCTTGTTTAGTTGATAAATTCACAGGTTAAAGTATATATGTATAGTGGGGACCAGACAAAAAGAGATGCAGACAGACAGATTGTGTGTAGTGCTTTGGGTGATGAATAACAGCACACATTTCCAAGCTGTTCTGCAGCAAATCAAATATAGACTTTGTATGTCTGGCCTCTATGAAAACAAATTATGTAGTATGAGATCTGAGTCTTTAAACTACTGGCATATAACCCCTGAGTCTGCATGTCCCTAATTATATATATATATATATATATATATATTATGAAAAAAATACCTTGCACTCCTACTCACAATTTTTTTTGACCCGGTGCTCGATTGCACTAAATATGTAGAACAAAAAAAATCAGCAATCCCAGGTAGTTCACATATGTAAACTACCTGGGAGTGCTGATTTTTCTGATATTTGTGTGTGTGTGTGTGTGTGTGTGTATATATATGTATGTATATATATATATATATATATATATTCTCAAACACATTACTTAAAATACAATAAGTACAGTAGTAATACAGACATTATAGTGGAGGATACAGTTTATTATGCCCTACACACATTAGAAGTAGGACTTACATTAAAAACACTATATAATAGGTTACCAAAAAGAATGCTAATGGGGAGTTAGAACACCATGTATTTATATTCAAGAGCATGTTTCAGAAAATAATTTAAGAGATTTTGCAATTATGTTGTCATGATGTATGTATACGTCTTGATAAATGTAAACATAATAATTATTATGGGCTGTTATTTTTCTCAAGGCAGCTATATTTATTATATAAAAAATTATTAACACAAATATTGTGTTGAAACTTGTATGATCCATTAATACTTTGGATAGACATTTATCCATCTATCTAGCCATCTATCCGTCCATCCATCCACCTATCCAGTCAACCACCCATCTATTCGCCTATCCATCCATATGTGTCCATGCACTAATCCGAATGTGGTGTCTTTTCAACACCCATATAATGCCATTAGTTGAATAAAGATTTTAATGCTAGGAATAACATCTCAATGAAAACAGAAAACTCAGAACGGACGGTGTGCACCTCACTCTTACCTGGCCTAGTGTTGAATAGAAACCTCATTGTGATTTATCGCCTGTGTTTGGAGTTAGCTAGCAGCTGTCAGAAATCTAGCTCCCAAGCAGATGTAGCATCTGTACAAACTGCAAACAATACAGTCATACAGTCATTGTGTTCCAACATATCTGTTCAGAGATATTGACATGATGAATAAACACAGTTTCCACAGAGTTGCGTGCAGCTTCCTAGCAAGGTCAGGGGATTTTATGTGTGCCAAATGCAAGAGAGGGTTGAGAGTAATAGAAGAAGAAAAAGCTCTTTAACCCCATAATGACCAATGGCAGGACAGAGGGATTGGCTATTAATTGGTTATTAATTGGTTATTGTGTATGAACACACTCCAGGGCATGACACTCAGGTTGATTTAATGAACCAGAATTTGAAGAAGAATTGACCAGGGAATTGCAAATATAGGATCATAAAAAGTTTAGCTGGAAATATTTTTTTAATAATATGAAAGTTTTGGCCTAAAATTTGAAATCCCTATTGGCCATTTCTTAACACTCTAAGTTTGGTAAATAAACACCAATAATGCATTGTCACGCAAAAATGACAAAACGTAGAAATAAAAAATTCTGACTATCCTATTTTAATGTGCGCTTTCACTAACCAAAATGCACAGTTTTGTAAAAAAAAAATAAAAAAAGACACCCAATGTCTATTTTGTTAGGGAATTTATTTTATTTCATCTGCTATGGAAGTCAGATCTCAAACAAAATGAAATACATTTGTCTTCTCATTAAACAACAAACATTCCCAGATCATGCAATATTTGCACAGACGAATAACGTGTATGAGGCAGAAACACACAATTCTGGAAATCATATATTTTATCAATCATTACGTCTCACTTTTTTCTTTGACTTATTACTTACTCTGGAAAAATATAGGAGAAGCAATTGCTTAACGTAAAGCCATCTTGACAGCAACCTAAATAACTATCATGATGATCATACAGTTGTAGCCCACCAATAGTCAAAAATACATCGGGCTTGCTATATAGACCCAGTAGAAGATTTAAAGGAACACTATAGTCACCAGAACAACTATAGCTTATTGTATTTGTTTTGGTAAGTATAATCATTCCCTTTAGGCCTTTTGCGGTTTGGAGTTATTTTTCAGAGAAAAGTCAATGTTTACATTACAGCCTAGGGATACCTCCACTGGCCACTCCTCAGATGACTACTAGAGGTGCTTCCTGGGCAGTGCTGCAAAGTGTGCAGCACTGACATTCAGTGTCTCCACCCCAGTAGTGTACCCTGGTTTTGTGCTGCCCTAGGCAGGACAAAACTCAGATGCCCCCGCCCAATGCACCACCCCCACCCAACCCTTCCCCCCGCCTTCTAAATACACACACACACACACACACACACACACACACACACTCTCACTGACAGATATGCATACACTAGCTAACAGAAACACACACTCACTAACAGACACACTCACTAACAGACACACACACACACACACTCACTAACAGACACACACTCACTAACAGACACACACACTAACAGACACACACTCACATTATCAGACACACACACTCACTAGCACACACACACTCACTCACAAACACACACTCACTATCAGACACACACACACACTCACAAACAGACACACACTAACAGACACACACTCACACACTAACAGATATATACACACACTCACTCACATTAACATATTTATTTATTTAACCCCCCCAGCCTCCTTACCTTTGGGAATGCTGGGGGGGTTTCCTCTCTCCCTGTGGGTGCAGGGGGTGCAGTGGCTGCTGGGCGGGCGATAGCTGGCGGCTGGCGAGGGAGCTCTTCCTCTGAGCTGTCTGCTCAGCTCCTTCGCGCGCCACAGAGTGAGGCTATGAGCCGGAATATGACGTCATATTCTGGCTCCCAGCCTCACTCTGCGGCGGGCGAGGGAGCTGAGCAGACAGATCAGAGGAAGAGCTCCCTCGCCAGCCGCCTGGCAGTGCCGCCCGCCCGGCTTGTCAGTTAGCCGCGATTAATTTTCCTCATAGAGATGTATTGATTCATTGCATCTCTATGAGGAGATGCTGATTGGCCATGACTGTGTTTGGCTTGTGCTGGCTCTGCCCCTGATCTGCCTCCAAGACATGCTCAGCCAATCCAATGCTTTCCTATGGGAAAGCATTGTGATTGGCTCAGGTCACCACTTCTGATTATGTCAACCAAGCAGGCAGGTCAAGGGCAGAGCCTGCAGCAGTAGAATGCAATAAAGGTAAGATTATATTATATTTAGGGGAAAAGGGTTGGCAAGGGGGTGGGGAGACATGGTGTAACACTATAAGGTCAGGAATACATGCTTGTGTTCCTGACCCTATGGTGTTCATTTAAGGGTGTACATAAGCAAGACTCTTCAATTTACAGGGTGGAGCAAAGTCAGAAACCACTTTGTAAGTTGCTGTAAGATGCTTGTAACTTATAAGATGCTGTAAAACATAGGATGTTAATATATTCAATATGACAGCCTAGAGATTGCGTACAAAACACAATTACACCAATCTAATACATAATGGTAATAATAAGATTTATCAAACAAGTTTCTCACGGATGGAGGTTCCAGACTCCTAGTGTATTTTGATTAATCAGCCAGGTATGTCTGAAATATTTATTACTGCAGCAGAATATTTCTATTCCTGTGCTTGACGATACAATGCATTTGATGCATGTTTATAAGTATAGCTGATGACATAACTTATTGGAAGCTTCTGATTTATAATATTAAATATAGTTTCCAATTCTCTTGCTGTAATTTAATATTTGTCTACTGGCTCTCTGTGAAAATAGAGGCAATTCTGTTTAGTCCAGGTATAACCTAGGGGCTGCATGGATCAGGTGCAGTATAATCAAGTTTATTTGTACACAGGATAGAGGAAAACATGCAACATTTTGGCCTACATGGCCTTAATCATGCATGATAGCAGATTTGCTTAGTGTCTGACAGTAATATGTCTGCATAAAACAATCATATGCTAGACCCCAAACTGTGATTTCTAGTTGTACACATGAATGATATGGTGTTCTCATCAAGTGTAGAAATAAGTTACTTAGAACTGATAAATATTGTTTGTCTGTGTGTTTACATAGTAATGTTCTTTTTACTTGAACATTGCATGATGCAGTTATGTTTAGTACAGCTAGCATTATCTTGTGTCATTTTCTTCAGGCTTCATTGCAATATCAGCATCAGAAGACCTCTGGCACCATAACCACTACAGCAGGCTGTAGTGGTTATAAAGCCTAGACTTGTAAGTTAAATTACTCTATTCCTTCAGCCTTAGTCAGACCCCCTTGAATGTCAATCACATAACATTCTTACACACTTCCTGAAAAGAAAAATAAACCAACATCTAGGTCACCAGAGTTGTAGACTGCGGAGAAAGATAGTCCTTCTTATCTTCCTGCTCAGGGCAATGAAGCAGCTAATGCTAGCATAAATCATGGCCCAATGCTAGCACCCTCCTGCGTGAGATAAGAAGCATCTTACACAAATAATCAAGAAAACCCTGCAGGCCTGGCCTTACTATTTGTCTTCATGTATCTTATTATAGATTCCAAATGTGTTTACAGTGTATTGCCACGTATTCCCTAAACTATTCTATTATGCTCCCTGTGTTCACAATGCTTCTTTATGAGAAGATTTTGACTGGACACTGCCCAGGACAAACAATGTTGAAATTAAGTTAAAAGGCCAGGGGTAGGCAACCATCCTCACTCCAGATGCTGTGGACTACATCTCCCTTAATGCCTTGCCAGCATTATGGCCGTGAGAGCATTATGGGAAATGTAGTCCACAATATTTGGAATGTAAAATATTGCCTACACTTGTCTTAGGAAGTTTTGAAAAACGAATAAATACTTATATACATTTTTAAATACAATGTACAGATGCATTAAAAAATTTACTGGTAACCTGGACATTCCCTTTAACTTTCTATAGCAGTGTTTTAACACATGCATTTATGAGCAGTGTTGCGTCGCTTTACGTTTTGGCCACGTTTTTCTATATGGTGATTTATTAATAAAGGAATATTTGTAACCATCCAATAAAGGCAGTATATGAAAGCAGTCATTCATAACAATGGCATCACATCATAACCACCTTAATTTAATGGCATTGCCGTAATCTTGGGGAATGTACATAGTCTCTTAGAGAATAGCAATAAGTTAGTGTACATTTATTAGAAGTTAATGTACATTTATTATAATTATCATTAATTGTTGTATTTGTGTGTAATGTTTTACTATAGTGATTGTTTCATGATATGTTCAAATTAACATAGAACAGGAAACATATCCTTTACTATAGTGATACATGAAATATTTTGTTACATAGAAACATAGAAAGTAACGGCAGATAAGAACCCCATCTAGTCTGCCCAATGTTCTGAATACTTTTATTAGTTCCTTATAGTTATTTTATAGTTAGGGTAGCCTTATGCCTACCCTACACATGCTTAAACTCCTTTACTATGTTAAAGGGAAACTCCAGTGCCAGGAAAACAATCTGTTTTCCTGGCACTGCAGGTCCCCTCTCCTTCCCACCTCCCACTTCCCGGTTGCTGAAGGGGTGAGAGGCAGCGACGATGTCCCACGTCACTGCTTCTGCCTCCGCCGCTGCTCCTCCCAGTGATTGCGTCGGCCGGTGGGCGAGACTGATCCCGCCCACCAGCCATGGAGACCTAATGCGCATTAGCGCTCTCCATAGGAAAGCATTGAAAATGCATTTCAATGCTTTCCTATGGGGAAATGAGTGACGCTGGAGGTCCTCACACAGCGTGAGGATGTCCAGCGAGGCTCTAGCACAGGTTTCCTGTGCTAGAAACCAGTAAGTGCCCTCTAGTGGCTGTCTAGTAGACGGCCACTAGAGGTGGAGTTAACCCTGCAAGGTAATTATTGCAGTTTATAAAAAAACTATAATAATTACAATTGCAGGGTTAAGAGTAGTGGGAGTTGGCACCCAGACCACTCCAATGGGCAGAAGTGGTCTGGGTGCCTGGAGTGTCCCTTTAACATCTACAACTTGAGCTGGAAGCCTATTCCATGCATCCACTACCCTTCCTGATATTATTTTTAAAACGTTGCCCCTCTAATTTAAGACTGTCATCTTTTAAATATAGTCTCCTCCTTTACTGTGTTGATTCCCTTTATGTATTTAGATGTTTCTATCATATCCCCCCTGTCTCGTCTTTCCTCCAAGCTATACATGTTAGGTTCCTTTAACTTTTCCTTGTAAGTTTTTATCCTGCACTTCATAAACCAGTTTAGTAGCCCTTCTCTGAACTCTCTCTAAAGTATCAATATCCTTCTGGAGATATGGTCTCCAGTACTGCGTACAATACTCCAAGTGAGGTCTCACCAATGTTCTGTACAATGGCATGAGGACTTCTCTCTGTCTACTACTAATACCTCTCCCTATACCACCAAGCATTCTGCTAGCATTTCCTGCTGCTCTATTACATTGTCTGCCTACCTTTAAATCATCTGAAATAATTATTCCTAAATCCCTTTCCTCAGATGTTGAGGTTAGGACTCTATCAAATATTCTGTACTCGGCCCTTGGGTTTTTACATCCAAGATGCATTATCTTGCACTTATCCACATTAAATGTCAGTTGCCACAACTCTGACCATTTTTCGAGTTTACCTAAATCATTTGCCATTTGGCTTATCCCTCCTGGAACATAAACCCTGTTACATATCTTAGTATCTTCAGCAAAAAGACATACCTTACCATCAAGACCTTCTGCAATATCACTAATAAAAATATTAAAGAGAATGGGTCCAAGTACAGATGCCTGAGGTACCCCACTGGTGACAAGCCCATGCTTCGAATATACTCCATTCACTACAACCCTTTGTTTCTTTAGAAGCTATTATAGTAGTACTAATCTGCTACCTTTGACTCCAAAAGCACATTTAACACATCTTCCCTCCTCTTCCCCTCCCTTTTAGACCCGATTCCCCCTGCTTAGGATTATTTCCTTGAGAAGGGCAGTTCTCTTATGAACACACTCTATATTCCCCCTAAAAGAGGTAGAAAGGCTTGCTAGTGGAAGAGCACTGTGCCAAACTACAGGAGAACCACCTATATGAGGGTTCTCCTGCTCACCCTGTCGCTCAATCCACAGTATACATCTGTATGCCACTATGATAGACTAGTCTATGTTGAGGAATGATACGCAGGTTGGAAGATACTTTTTTTTTTTTTTTTTATCTAATTTCATAGCATTTCTGCTTTCACAATGTACAGATGAAATTGAATGCTCCCTAATATTATCCTCGATTGTGTGTACCATGACAGACACATTGTGAAGGCATACCTGCAGGGTGGAATTACCACTCATTTCTAAAATACATTATACAGGTAATGTTTTATTTAAAAAAAGCGAAATATAAAAAGATACTTGTAAATGTTTTTTTTTCTGCAGGTGTTCCTTGGAATTTTATTTGCCTACGGCAATAGTCAACTTCAACCAGGTAGTTGCTGGGATATCTCAGCAAATCCTTGATCACCTAATCATTTCTTGAGGGGTCATTAATGTATCCATATATGCTATCACCCATGTATATCGTGAGCAATTCTTATAGACATAAATGACAAGAATAAACCTATTTTAAATTTGTATGCCAATGGCATCTTAATCACTTTAAAAAATATAAATGAAATTGGCTCAATCAAGCGAACTAAAGGCAGTGACAGCTTCTATTAACTTGGATGAGAGGTTCTTATTTAGAGTTTTGTGCTGAATAAACTGTCACAAGCAAATGCATTTTGCATGTACAAGCAGTCTCCCTCACTAAAATTGGAAAAATCACTGCGAAATATCGGAAATGGCCAGCCAACTGAGGACCAACCAGACTTTCTCGATGATTTCATGGCTGCAAGGCTGAAGATAGGCTCACGGATGTTTTCAAGGGGCAAGCAAGCCTTTTAATAGTCCTTGTGGGTGCCTGGGATCCAGTTAACATCTGAGTGCAAGAAATTTGGCTCTACCCAGAATGACTTGCACCCACTGAACAAAATAGTCTCAGGCTGTCTGGGTCTAACCTGAGAGTGTATGAGGAGGGACAAAGAGAATGCAAAAGATGGGAAAAGAGACTACCTACAGTGAATGGAGCCAAAAGGCAACCCCATCTTTTATAGAACTCCAGTGCCTGCAGTGCAGAGCCAACCATAATATTGAACACATGGGAGTTGTGGTTCTGTGACAGCTGGGAACTACCTTTTGGTCCCTCTTGACCTGCAGCATTCACAAAATACCCACATTGTTACTGTGCACATTACAGATACTACCCACACTATTCATGGCATTTAAACACCAACAACAACACTAACTTTCACAATGGTGGAGATTTGTCAAAGTGTTCTGGTTTAAAAAGTGGTGCAGAAATGTAAAAGGAGATGTCACTAATGGAATGTGCCTGATGGTTCTACTGGTTTCCCTGGTTTTAACACACTTTGAGTAGTAAGAGAGTTCTTTTTAGAACAGAACACTGATACATCTCCACCAATGTCTTCGGTCAGCCCTAGTGGGAGTTTTCAACCAGCATCTATGTTCTACTACCTGGAGTGTCTGTTTTATTGTACTTTGTGTGCTGCCAACAATATCAAACTTGTCAATGGTCAAGCCACGTTCGTAATAAAATGCGTTTGGCCGAATTAGAAACAAATTGGAATGAAAGGAGGTGAATAGTAACCCAGCAAACTCTTCTAAGACTGCAGCCAACCAGCAAAGCAGGGTTGTAAATATCCTCTCAAATTGGTAAAACAAAAATAAAATAAAGAGTTTTACAGGGTTATTCAGTAAACCACAAATTATAAGTAATGCACCAAGGATTTGCAGACCTTAAATTCTACAGTCAAATCGCTATAGAGGAAGTTTTCTCCAAGTCAGCTATGGTTCCCACTGAGCTATTTAGCGTACAATTTGCAGTTTCTTGTTGAATTCCTGACAATTCACGGTTTAGTGAATAACCCTGTTAGGATGCCTTGTGAGCATCCTCATTTCCCAGTGTAAAACATGCTGATATCTTCAAAGCTTGCCAGAAATGCAAAAAAAACATTACATGCAATGTGCCAAAGGCTGCAAACTGTTTACAGTATCTTAGACACATATTTTATTCATATATATTAAAAGATGTTTTTGGTCTGCTTTGTAAAAGCAAGGGTAATTAAAGGTTTACATGGGTATAAGTCTTAAAAATCGAGAAAATGTAATGTAAAAAGCATGTGCGTAATTAATGTCTGATAGTCCTAGCTTCTTGATATCATTGTTTTGCTTGCGGTATATTCACTACAATCGCACTAAATTAACAGACTTGCAAAATTTATACAGAAATATTTAAGTTGCAAGCAAATTGCTGGTTTAGGAAAATCCGACTTACCACCAAAAGTGTCTCCAAACCATTCTTTTTTTATTTTAGTTGTATCCTTCCTTCCTCTTATGTGTTTATTTGTTATTTTCCTTCTTAAATTAGGATCACCCCTAAAAATAATTTTAGGTCTTTCTGGTAAGCTACTAGCAAGAATTTTATCTTTTTTCAATAGATGCCAGTGTTTTGTAAGTATTCTTTTTAATTGTGCATTTTCTTTTATTCATTATAAGGGACGTTTTTGAGCCATCTAGGTCAGTGACAGCTCTCTTCAAGGATGAAGCTGTTCACATCTACTTCTTTAAAATGCGTTTTCGTTTCAACTTTACCGGAATCTATATAAATGATAAGATCAAGGAATTCTACCTGTGTTTTACTACAAGTAGTATTCAGTTTCACTCCCCAGGTATTCTTATTTACGTATTCTAGAAATTCTTGTAGGTCTACCATCTCACCTTCCCATATGAAGAAAACATCATCGATGTATCTTTTATATCTGTGGATATTCATATTTCAGGGATGTACATTCCAAATGTGATTGTCCTCCCAATCCCCCATAAACAGGTTAGCAAAACTAGGGGCAAATTTCATCCCCATAGCTGTTCCCTTCTTCTGGAGGTAAAACTGATCTTCAAATAGGAAATAGTTGTTCTTCAAAATAAACGTAATCCATTCTATTATAAATGAAATTTGGGTATCTTCCAGTTCCCCATATTTCTTTAATGAGTTCCTCACGGAGTAACAATCTTGTTGATGATCAATAATTGTGTATAGGGAAGTTACGTCTGTAGATACTAGAATATACTACATTTGCCATATTCCTTTTCTTCCAGTTTTTATACTTTTTGGCCTGACATCACCTTTGCTGTTTTTAAGATGCACAAAGAATCCCAGGTGGGGATCATACCACCTACACGCTATACACCGACCAGTGAGTCTGCTCGGCAAATTGTGAGATACAGTGAGCACTATATTCTGCCACCGTTTTTATCTTTTCAGTTGGATTACTTTGCTGTTACATAAGATTGGAAGCCTGGAGAACTGCATATATCCTTGAGTGGGGATTATTCCACTTCATGCTTTTCTAACCAGAGCTGAATTTTAGCTTTGGGAAATATGAGTAATATCCCATTTATATATATTTTAGGGAATATACTGTACATACATACCATACCATTGGAGTTCCCCTTTGTTTTCTCTCCACATACTCTGCCGGATCCCAAGTTTTATTCTGTGACATCACTACTATCAATAAGTTTGCTGCTCTATAAAGAACCTTTCTTCATTCACTATTGGACTGAACCTTTTTTCTCTCTATGTCTTTTGTATTACACTTATATTGGGGGGCCTAAACTTTTTTTTTTTTTTTTTAAATATAAACCTTGTGGCGTGTTAGTGTTGACCCTTTTTTTTTAACTTTTTTAATCCTCCTCTATTGGCTGTCTATCAAACAGCCACTAAAGCGACTTCCGGGTTCTTAAACAATTTTTTGGTCGTTTAAACAACGCTGGAGGTCCTCATGCTCTGAGGTCCAGCGTCGCCGGAATCCCCATAGGAAAGCATTGAATAATGCTTTCCTATGGGGAGGTTGAATGCGCACGCGTGGCCATTGCTCTGCATGCGCATTAGGTCTCCCCCACTGGCGTCTGCCAGCAGGGGAGGAGAGTGGGCATAGTCTGACCCAGCACCGAGGGACATCGGCGCTGGATTCAGATAAGTAGCTGCAGGGGTTTTAAACCCATCAGAAACATGGGATGGGGGGCAGAAGGGAGGGGGGCACTGTAGGATTCTTTAGTGCCAGGAAAACTGGTTTGTTTTCTTGGCACTGGAGAGTCCCTTTAAATCTATGTTCAGGGGGAATGCCCTTCGACATAGATCAACTCTCTAGCGCAGTGAATTCCACAAATCTATGTTCATGGGAAATGCCTCGAACATAGTCAAGCTTTTTAGGGCAGGTTGTATGTCTAAGCATTTGGTAAATAGGTAAGTCATTAAGTGAGGACTACCTGTATGTGCCCAGTCTGCTTTAGGAAAATTGGACACGTTTTTACATTTCTTTATTTTAAAGTTCTGCTCACTGCATTTCACTGTTTAGTGAATACACTGCTTTGAGTCAGGGAATTCAAACAATCTGAATTACTTGCTTTATGAATAAGCCAAGAGGTTAAAAAGATCTAGTTCAGTATCTGGTGCCTTGGGTAGTGACACAGTTTGTAGGAAGTGCTTATCAAGCACTGCTCTTACTGGGATATACTTTTACTGTGTCCCCTCTAGGGACCTATCCTGAATCACATATCCTACAATTCACTCTTGAGCGCTCAACTTCCTCTGAAAATCCATCACATGCATTTGCTTAGGAAAATCAATGATTTTGGTTTGGTTACAAGAAGCTTTTATATAGATGAGAGAGGATTCTTGCCCATAATGGATTGTATAAAAAAGTGGACAAAGGTGTAACAATACATATTATAATTTATTTATTTAGTAATAATTGTTCTAATCTCTGATACGCAAGTTGATTGCATTATATGTTAATGTTATGCTTTCTATTTTAGTGTAAAGAAAGATATGTTTAGATTTAACACAGAATAATTGTATTTTATTTTTGCTAAAAGAAATGAGGTTAAATATATATTTACTAGTTTAGTGTAGATAAATTTAGTAACATTTGTCTATTTTTGCCTGTAGAGTATGCGTTCTTAACAGCATACAGAGTTTTGTATACATTTAAAGTGATTTATTTGCAAGGGAATTATGGCAGTCTATATGATTTGGAAAACATTCTCAACAAGTTTTGCAGCTCAGCATGTATAGTCTATGACAGAGGTTCCCAAACTTTTAGGTTCAAGGCACCCTTAATATTTCAGTATTTTTCCAAGGCAACCCAAGTCAAAATTTCTAGGTTGTATATCTGTACAGCGTTGTGGCCTTTACTGGCGCTATAGTGTAATGTACTGTTGGTGTTTGAAGGGGTGCTTGTATATAGTTATCATGTTTTAATACAGGGGTGTGTTTGTAATGATTGCGTTTGATTGCAGCGGTGTGTCTGAATATAATGTTCACTTTTAAATGCAAATGTACATTTGTATGTAATGATTGCAGAAGTGTGCTTGTATGTTGTGCTGGTGTTTGACTGCTTGGATGTATGCACATACACTACCACATACATACTTACACAGATATTCATGCACATAAATACACTGACACATACACACATTCATTTAGACAACGACACATACACACATATAGATACACATAGATACACACTGACATATACACACATGCACCCTGACACACACAAACATTGATACATGCCCACACCATAACAGATATACACACTGACATAAAAACACACACATAGATGCACATACACTGATGTGTGCACAGACACAGAAGCACACTGACACATACTATATATATATATATATATATATATATATATATATATACATATATACAGTTGCAAGAAAAAGTATGTGAACCCTTTGGAATGATATGGATTTCTGCACAAATTGGTCATAAAATGTGATCTGATCACAGCATAGAAGTAAATCAACAATAGACTGGCTTAAACAGAAGAAAATACGCCTTCTGAAGTGGCCCAGTCAGAGTCCTGACCTCAACCCGATTGAGATGCTGTGGCATGACCTCAAGAAAGCGATTCACACCAGACATCCTAAGAATATTGCTGAACTGAAACAGTTCTGTAAAGAGGAATGGTCAAGAATTACTCCTGACCGTTGTGCACGTCTGATCTGCAACTACAGGAAATGTTTGGTTGAAGTTATTGCTGCAAAAGGAGGTTCAACCAGTTATTAAATCCAGGGGTTCACATACTTTTTCCACCTGCACTGTGAATGTTTACATGGTGTGTTCAATAAAAACATGGCAACATTTCATTCTTTGTGTGTTATTAGTTTAAGCAGACTGTGATTGTCTATTGTTGTTACTTAGATAATGATCAGATCACATTTTATGACCAATTTGTGCAGAAATCCATATCATTCCAAAGGGTTCACATACTTTTTCTTGCAACTGTATATACTTCCAAGTGTCCTGCACTCACTGCTCCCGGTCTTGTTTATGCCTCGCTGCAATCTCCGGCCCTTGTATACAATGTCTTGATGGAGAGCACTCACAGGACTCCAGAATATTTCAAAAGTGCTTTTTATTTCAGCAATCAATGTTCAAATTCAAAGTGTCAACGTTTCAGTCCAACCTTGATAAAAGTCCGGTTGGACTGAAACGTTGACACTTTGTATTTGAACATTGATTGCTGAAATAAAAAGCACTTTTGAAATATTCTGGAGTCCTGTGATGCACACCATGACACACACACTCATACACACTCAAACTTCTAAACATACACACACTCAAACTGCTATACATACACACACTCAAACTCATACACATACACACACCCATACTCACACATTCACTCAAACTCATATAAATACACACACTCAAACTCACATACACACACTCATACAAGTGATTTAAAAAAAAATATATCTCTAGCCACCCTCCTGTTCCCTCCAGCTTACCTTATGTGCCAGGAGAGTGGCTTGGATTCCTGCTGCTGTGTGAGTGAGGGGTCTGGAGCTGTTCATGCTCCTCTCCTCCCACACTGTGGCTGCCTCCTCTCCCTCCCACGCTGTCTCACTGCAGGATGCTGGGAGGAAGTGTCATTTCCTCCCAGCCAGCCGACATCACAGGCACCTGGTTGCGGTCTTAAAGGAACGCGGCACCCGACCCGGCCCCTGTTCAGTAGTAATGTTTCCCTGGTGCTAACATCATGGCACCGGGGAAACATTCCGTGGCACCCCTGTGTGCAGGTCAGTTTGGGAACCACTGGTCTATAACCTACAGTTCATTTGCTAATTCTCCATAATTCCCAACACACTCTGCTGAAAGTCCAGCATTCAATTGATAGTGTTTTCTGAACTTCACAGGAGTCCTTTCCAAAAACAATACAGGTTTCATGGTGTTTTGGAAAGTTGAAGGGTCAAATAAAAAGCTTGCCCATTTCAGTTTTTACACATTAAAATTTGCCTGATTGGTTTTGCTTTTGGGGCCATAAGGCAGCCCAAGAATGAAAAGTACCCACATTGTGGCATACCATTTGTACAATCTAGTGTATTCAAAAAGGTGTAGCTAATTAGTCAAAAAAGCTGGCCAAAGCTAGTGTTCATATTTTTTCCACACAAATTAACATACACTTTCACTGATGATATCATCGTCATTATACATTTTACTGCTTTAAAACACTCATATTTGTGTTCAGCGATGACAGTTACAATAGTATTCCCCATGTACAAGTTGGATGGGGTTTGATAAAATTACAGGGTCAAATAGAGGGCTTGCAAATGACATTCTATGTAATTTGTTCCTGTATTGTCAGGGAGGTCCCCTACATATTATTTCTAAATAATTATATTATTTTATTCATTATATATAAATACACTTTGAATTATATATATATGTGTGTGTGTATCAAAAGACACTTAGAAAGATATATGTATATACATATTCTAAATGTATTTTGATATTTATATATGAGTTCATTCTAAGTGTATAATATATATAATTTATATATTGGGGGATCTGCCAGAAAATCAAGGCAGTCCCCATGCTGCCAATCCAGTCGGTCTGAGTCATGCAATCATGGTGTCACCACGATCACATGACTCAGATCAGCTGGATTGGCTGCAGTGAGAGTGCCTTGATTGTCAGACAGGTCCCATGATCGCGAACGGCATGGAGGGTAAGTATTTGGGCTTGAGGAAGGGCCAGATCATTAAGGCATGCGATGCTGCCATAATAGCATAAAAGCCCTTCTTTTGTAGGATGAAATGGCATGTCCTAACCTCAGGAAAGGGTTAAACTCAGACTTAAAACTTATCATTATTAGACACATGACCCAGTGAATAACTCCAGGAGGAAAAGAACAGATGGTTTTCCAAACTTTGCAGGTTGTGGATACTAAGTGACCTTCTAAAATTTTACATATGAAATTCGCAAGAGATATTGCACTTGTTCACACTGTCAGGATTGTTCATTTAAACACACACTACAGCTTCAGTCCAACACAAAAGCCTCTAGTTCCCACATTACAATCCTTTCTGTAACACAAGGATGTACATGTGGGAGGTGTGTGTATGTCGGCTCGGACTAAATAGGTGTAGCTTGCAATTTGGCAGGCACATGTGGGTCCCATGATCTCCTATTTCTCAGTGACCCCATGGGTTGTCTGTGCACTCCTCCCCATATACAAACTTCCACTCTCTCTCTCCTTTCTCCTTCTCTCTCTTCCACCCTCACTCTCCCCCTCTCTCTCGTAATCATAGTAATTTGGGGCAAGATCTAAGGTTTGGGGTTTTTATAAGTATGTCTGTTGACTTTGTGTTTCATTTATTAGCATGTTGGTATGTTTTGTCTATAAATAATTATTTGTTAAACTATACGGACCAGAGTTTATATTGTGAATAGTACCGCTGCACTGTGATTCATTTGGTAGACTGAATTAACATTATTATGTATCCAGCATATGCTGGCACATCGAGAGATCTTTACATTGACATTTTCAGTAAAAACAAACTATGTATGTTCAGAAGACAAATTGTAAATATGCAAATTATACAAACATTTGCCAGAAACAACAATGTGTAGCCATCTAAATGAGACAGAGATTCACTACATCATTTGTTGTTTCAATTTATCTTATCTGTACATCTGCTTTTTACGAATTTAATATGTAAAAGAGTTACAACTTAGAAGCATGCTAACATTTCTAAACCTGCAGTATGCAAATAGTCTATGCAAGTGGATCACAAAGGCCCCCACAGTCTCAATTTGGGCAAGTCCATACCAAACTTGGGCTCCGGACCTGCTGCCCTGATTTGTACCCTGATTTTTTACATTCAGAGACTCCAGGCTATTGACTCCAGCCAGCAAAGTGAACCAATTGATGTGATCTCACAGTGAAAAGGGTAGTGGGATTATGAGAGTGTTTAAGCAACTCTCTCTGCATGGTCTGCCCTAAGTAAAGTAAGACAGCGGGCTGTCCGTCAACATGACGTGCCTCTTATGCAGGCAGTGCTGCATCTTTTCAGACAGGACTGCACTTTTAAAGTGCTTTGAGTGATGCAAGTGGAGTCACTGGTATTCTCCTTTAGGCCCACCCTTCCTGATTTCATACCTCCCAATACTGAGAGGTATGTCATTGTCAACCAAATGACATATGGAAGCGTAGGCTAGAGGTTCTGAATTGCAGACCCTGGCTATTATTGGGTTACAGGCAATGTCTGGCAGAGAAACATGGGATGTGTAGTCCAAAAACATTTGTGGGGCCTAGTTTATATTCCTTCTATAGATTGTGCAAGTAGGGCCTTGGGCCTTGTCAGTAATTAATGTTTTGAATTAATTATCTGCAACTAATATGCATCCTTAATTGGTTGGTAAAAAAAAAAAGGAAGGATGTTGATTTTGAAGCTTGAAAGCTCACGGGCTGTCTATCCAATCACTTTGTATAAAAGCGCTTCAATGGCTGGATCTCCGCTTACAGGCAGAGCCCTATCTACCTTTTGTGTTTGTCTGTGTATTTTGTGCATTCTCCACTCCACTCAATTTTGAAGCTGCATTCTTAGTGAGCTGTCCAGGAGGTGGGAGGGTCTGGGAGGGAGGGTCTGCTGCTGATTGGCTGGAATGTGTCTGCTGACATCACTATTCTCCACTAATTGTACAGTGCTGCGGATTATGTTGGCACTTTATAGGTACCAGTAATAAATGAATAAATATAGGTAAGCTTGTCATAAGTATCCCAGAGGGGGGAAAAAAAAACAAGTTACACATGATGAATATTTTGCTTGGTATTGTCTTGAAAATGAAAATATATTTCAAATCAATCCATTTACATTCACCTCTACTCCATCAGAGAAACTAACCACTTATAAAGAGCCAGTAAATCGCTCCAATAAGCTGTAAAAATGTCACCCTTTTCACCTCTTGCACTGAACGAGATCTGCATTGATCAATGTGTCTGGGGCTTATGTGAAGGCTGCCATTGCAACTTGAACTGGCCATACAGAGGCCAGGTTTTAGCCAGGTTAGGTATAAAACACACATACAGTAGACAATGTTTGACTTTACCTGGTGTTTTGTGAAGCTTTATTTTCAGTCCTTTACTAACAAATACTCATTCACAGAGCAACACAATGTATAACATACTGTATAATCACTAATACTGGTTACCCTTCTACCCTCAATATTTCAAAAAAGATGGGCTAAAAAAAATATATGCTGAACTTTTACATAATTTACATTTTTAGCAGTGTTCTTTCTCATGTTTAATTTTTTAATTAAATGGTATAATTCTTTTTTTTTTTTTTTTTTTTTAACTTGGTAGTGGAGAGGCTAGAGAAGGTGAATATGGAAAAAAAATGACTAATACATTGTAAAACAAGACAATATTGGATAAAGAACTTTCAGACTAACTGTTGGTGACTGAAGAATGTGTAAAATGAGATTAAAAATTATGTAGTAAAATTTAGGTTAGATCAAGAATTCTTTACATTTGTTGCAATGGTTCTAATACTGATATGCTTTTCACAAGTCATACCAGCACAATAATTCCCAGAGGATTGTGGGACATTGAATTATGGACTCTGCATAGACATAGCTTACAGCCAAAATGATAAAGATTATCATCTGTCACCCTCCCTCAACAGCAAAATGATAAAATGTAAACGGAAGCAGTTGAATTAAGGCATTGACTTGAGGCAATTTATGACATTTACATTCAAGTATCTATGCATTCATGTTTGATACTTAAATATGCATAACTAAGGAAAGTTGCAGTACATCATGCATTGACCCGTGGGATGTTACTTGTATGAATGCAAATGTCAAAACTGGTTAGAAACTGAAAGAGAGGATAAACTTAAATATATATATACTAGAACAATATCTATAAAAAAATAAAAACCTAAATTACAAGTGAAAAAAATGGTACTGAAATAAATATACAAGTAATTAAATTATCAATAAGCACTTTAAAAACTGTAATAACCCCCAAAACACTTTAAATGATATAAATCCCAACAGGGGTGTGCTGTGCCTTTAAGACAAATTATGTTATGTGCCAATGACGCATTGTGCACTTTTTAGCTAAGCGCATTATATATATATATATATATGGTTGATGTGTTATTGGCACATGACATAATTTGTCTTAAAGGCACAGCGCATCTTTTTGGGGATTTATAGAACAATATCCAAATTCACCCAAAATGCCAATGTAAAATATGAAACTCCAAATATTATATATAGAGAAACACCTCTACTTTGCATGTTATTTGATATTTATTATTTTACATAGCCAGGGTTAAACTACCCTACATCACATGATATTTTAAACGCATTATGTGATAGAGCAAGGGCTATAATTGTAATTTTAAATTGGGAATTCTTGACTATTTCCAAACAGAGGATTTATTTATTAAAGTCCCCGTACAATTATGCCATGATGTAGGCCAGTACCAGATCCATCAAAGAGAAGTCAGACATATTTACATAATATGAAATGGTTCAGACATGACAAGTGCTTTGTTATAAGCCTAGAATACTTTGAAAAATGACTACCTTAGTTATTTCCTGATTGCCAACTGGATACTTTTCATTACATTTTGTGTTGTAGTTGATTAGTTTATTCTCCTACCAAGATTCTTTTAATAACATTGTAAGTGTAAAAAATGGAGAACAATGTGTTTCCTTTAGGCGTTCAATCATTGTTTGCCTGGAAGCATTGCTATGGATACAAATTTAACAATGAGCAAATCAGAAACTCCCAACCTTTCCACTCCCTTCTCATTGAACAATGCTCGGCTGATAAGCTAAAAGCTAACAAGACAAATTGTGATTACAGATACATTTGTGTTCATTTTGTTATTTCTTTCATATATGCATTGCTAGTGATATATGTCAGTGATAGAAAACACAGCTGCAAAATATTTCGTTTTCTCACTATAGGCTACAGGTTTGATGCTTGGTAGGGTAATATGTGCAATTAACCCATCTGAGGTCAATAAAATAAGCATCACTGAATTAGGAATATATTCACTCAAAGATGTACAAATTAAAGCTAAATGTACCCTACCAAGTTAAATAATTTGAGATTGTACTGAAGTAAGCCATATTGGTTTTCTAGCAGACTACAATTTATAAGCCATAGAGGTCTAGGTTGTTCACAGGGCTGGATTAAGAGCCCATTGGGCCTGGTGCTGACAGTTATGATGGGCCTAATTACAGAATCTTATTTTAAGACAGTCAAATTTCCCAAGTGTCATGTATCCAGTGGAGGTGGTGCTGGAGAGAAACTCACAGATATAGCTATCAGAAAACACATACCCTATACTAATCTCTCGCTTTCATTTTTCAAGTAAATCCATACCCCCCTAACAACAGTATCCAGTGAAGCAGAATTTTGGTTGGATGGGTAAAAGAGTGGGCCACTAATGGGAATCACGTAACCAAAAACGCCCAAAGGGACAAAAATGCCCAAAGAGGGGGTGTGTCTGCACGAAGAATTAGATGGTCAGCCTGACGTGAATGCAATCATGCAGGATGACCAACCAAGGGCATACTGTGCAGACAGCACCCCGAGCTTGGAATTAATGCATCTGATAATGCGCTAGCTCTACGCTTTCTAAGGATTGTCCCCTAGTACTCGTTTGTCCACTCCTCTCCTAACCTTCTTACTAGCAGGCAGAAGCTCCTGTTATATAGTCTGGGACAGAGAAAAAGTGTATATAGTGAGTTTAGAAGAAAGGGAACATGCCACAGTGTTAGAGAGACTGAAGAGTGCAGCAAGAGTATTTGCATAGTGCGCAAAGTCAGCTTTAGCTTAACTAATTTCATTGTCAGCCAGTCCACATCAGTTTTGTTCCCCTTCATCCCTCTTAAATTTCCATACTTAAGCAAGAGCATGTGAAGAGTAGAAAAAAAAAAAATATATATATATATATATATATATATATAGTTAATACAATGCTAAACAAAAATCTGCACACCAGTCAAGCCATAAGACTTGCTTTTCCCACAGAAATCCCAAATCAGCAGTGATGTTACAACCGCAAAGGATTCTGGGTGGGCATATGCAAATCACAGCTGTCCATGAGTGGTTCACTGGTTTTGCATCTTATCCTAAATTGTGTTCCAAGCAGTTGTATACTGCAAACACAAATTAAAAGGAATCCATGTTTAAAATGGAATGAGGCAAAAATGTGATTCTTTGTTAAACTAATTTGCATATGCCCACCCAGAATCCTTTGCGGTTGTAACATCACTGCTGATTTGGGATTTCTGTGGGAAAAGCAAGTCTTATGGCTTGACTGGTGTGCAGATTTTTGTTTAGCATTGTATTAACTATCCACATGCTTCAGGTGGAAGGGGTTTTCAATCACAATTTTTCCCCACCATAACCTCATTGAATTTTGCTTCCCAAGCACTACCAAGCCTTACTAAGCAAACCAGTAACCAACCTCATGCTGAAGAGTTGCATTAACAACGAAACAGCTGTCCATGAGTGGTTCACTGGTTTTGCATCTTATCCTAAATTGTGTTCCAAGCAGTTGTATACTGCAAACACAAATTAAAAGGAATCCATGTTTAAAATGAAATGAGGCAAAAATGTGATTCTTTGTTAAACTAATTTGCATATGCCCACCCAGAATCCTTTGCGGTTGTAACATCACTGCTGATTTGGGATTTCTGTGGGAAAAGCAAGTCTTATAGCTTGACTGGTGTGCAGATTTTTGTTTAGCATTGTATTAACTATCCACATACTTCAGGTGGAAGGGGTTTTCAATCACAATTTTTCCCCACCATAACCTAATTGAATTTTGCTTCCCAAGCACTACCAAGCCTTACTAAGCAAACCAGTAACCAACCTCATGCTGAAGAGTTGCATTAACAACGAAACAGCTGTCCATGAGTGGTTCACTGGTTTTGCATCTTATCCTAAATTGTGTTCCAAGCAGTTGTATACTGCAAACACAAATGAAAAGGAATCCATGTTTAAAATGGAATGAGGCAAAAATGTGATTCTTTGTTAAACTAATTTGCATATGCCCACCCAGAATCCTGTGCGGTTGTAACATCACTGCTGATTTGGGATTTCTGTGGGAAAAGCAAGTCTTATGGCTTGACTGGTGTGCAGATTTTTGTTTAGCATTGTATTAACTATCCACATACTTCAGGTGGAAGGGGTTTTCAATCACAATTTTTCCCCACCATAACCTAATTGAAATATATATATATATATATATATATATATATATATATATATATATATATATATATATATATATATATATATATATATATATATATATATATAAAAAAATTTTTTTTTTTTTTTTTTTAAATCAATGGGCCTGGGCCTAGAGCTGCAGCGCCATCAGCCTCTATGTTAATCCGGCCCTTGCTGTTCATGTGTAGCAACAATCACAATTATGGAATGTTTCTTGATACAAGAATTTTGTTGCAGAATTTGACCACGGCACTTTGTTTTAAGAAATCTGAAATAAATCCATTATTGATGCATACCTTATTTACACTTAGAAATATTTTCATCTCCTAGAAAATCAAGACCGGTAAAGTTGCATTTCAAAGGGTATGTAAAACATTAGATCATTTACATCCCTTTTTATGCATCAGATTAAAAGCCATGGAATACAAAAAGGTGCTCTAAAAAGATTTGCTAAACAAAAACGTGTAATAAAAATATAGCATCTGCATTTATTCTAATTGATATAATTAAGTTAACATATATTATAACACCACATCATTTAAAAGGCAATTTTTACCCGTGAGAGGCCACTTAGTGTTCAAGGGCATATTCACCTAAGTAAGAGATGATGAGTTGTTATGGAATTGGTCTACTAGTAATCTGTTCTCTTATGGGAAATGGCCTGACAGTGATCAATCATGAATCGGGCACCAAAGGGATCATAAGGGTGTGCACCCTAAAGAACAAAAACACACGCCGCATATATATATATATATATATATATATATATATATATATATATATATATATATGCATGCTGCCACTGCGGTGTGTGTGTGTGTAAGGTGCTGTGTGTGTGTGTGAGGGTGCTGAATGTGTTTGTGTGTGCAAGGGTGCCGTGGTGTGTGTGCAAGGGTGCCGTGTGTGTGAGGGTGCTGTTAGTGTGTGTGTGTGTGTGTAAGGGTGCTGTATGTGTGAGGGTGTAGTGTGTGTGTGTGAGGGTTCTGTTAGTGTGTGTAAGGGTGCTGTATGTGTGAGGGTGCTGTTAGTGTGAGGGTGCTGCGTGTGTGTGTATATGTAAGGGTGCTGTGTGTGTGTGTGTGTGTGTGTGTGTGTGTAAGGGTGCTGTTTGTATTTGTTTGGAGGGACTGTGGTTGTGGGGGGACCATTTAAGAAATAGCCCCCCTCCCTTCTTACCTTTTGTAGGGAGGGGGGACGGTACTGCTGCCAACCCTGGTGGTCCAGTGGTGAGTGAACTCTAGCCTGTGGCGCTAGAGTTCACTCTCGCGAGATCTGAGCATTGCAAAGTCAACGCTCCAACCTCGCAAGAGGAACCTGGCGGAGCTGCTGGCTAGAGCTTCCCAGGTCATCTCCTGCCTCCTTCCCTGCCTGTGGGCCAGTGAGGGAGATCTTTGATCTTTTGTCATTGTGTATAAGATCTTTAGAGATGTACTAAATTTCACATGCAGTTTTCGGATGACACTATTGTTTATTTGGTGCACGGTTGTAGTATTTTTATACTACACAAAAAAAAAGAGAAGGTGCCACTTTGAACTATTCAATTTAATTTTTTATTTTTTGTAAAGTATAAGTGTTACTAGTCACCGATCCTCACTCGGTCAATGCTGAGGTTAGTGGAAGCCACCAGTCATGTGTGTGACTTCACGCACAGAAAAGGGCAGAAGAAATTCTTTCCCAGCGCTGTCATCTTTCAATTTTTGAGATGGCAGCGCCAAGAAAGAAGTGCTGGTGGGGCCAGAACAACTTTGAAAACAGTAAGTTAAGGTAATGTTGAGGATGCAGACAGTTGTCCTTTGCATATTCTCAATTCTGGCAGGTTTTGTAATCACAGAAGCAACAGATTAAAAAAATAAATAACGTCTTATTCGTATTTACTTTTGTTCAACGGGTAAAGTTTGTTGCCATTTTTGTTATGCTATATTTGTAAAATGATTTCATTAAATGCTGTATATTCTATTATTTTATATTATATATAAACCCAAACCTATATACCGTCAATGCAAACAATTTGCTAAATACACCGCACACTCTCAATAAAGCTTTCTCAGATCATGCTGAATAATTGTAAAACAGGCACATGCTATGGATGCCAAATGTGTTAATTTTGCAATTTTCTCTTTCTGCTGCTGCTGTCTATAATAATATATCCATTCTGTAAGTGCCTAAAAGAGTATCTTCCCATAGGATGTATCTGCCAAGGTTCCCATTGGTTTCTCATCTGCATTTATTTATAGTCCGATTCGGATAATTCCTGTAACGTTAAGTAATTATGGTGGTTTGGATTGTTTTGAAAGCCAGGAAACGTTTGATGTCAGTCCAAGCGTATTAAGACTTGTTATTCCTGTTTTGTTTTTTTGCGAATAAGATAATGCAAACATTCTTGTGGCATATATTAACTGTTCTCTTTCAGTGTTTAAAAGACATTCACATCAAACACTTAAGTATCAAATTAGGTATTTAGGCCATAAAATACTATTAATCTACATAGTACAAGCATCTAAGTATTGTATATAAAGCAAAATACAGGCAGAACATGAAGAAGAATGGAGTTCATTATGAGTTGGGTCTTCAAAATCTAAATTCTGTTCAGACACTTATTGATTTGTATAAAACTCCAAAAATCTGTATAAACAAGGTAACAAAATGTCCATCTGTGAAAGAAATATTTCCGACTAAAAATGAATCTTAGCAAAATATTAATCATCATTTGAGACGCTGATCTGTCCGCTTGCTACCCTAAGAGTATGCTGATCTAAATGCACATTTGTGATGTTATTTACTAAGCTTTGAATGGACCTCAAAATTACAGAATTCATAAATAATGTCTGAATTAGAACCAATATTGTAATTTGGTGTTTAGCAAAGGCAATGCATGGACAAATTCAGTTCAAAATAATTTAATGCTAAAAACAAGTAGCCTCAAACAAATCTTAATGGCATGTTAAGTAATGGAATTAAGGCATTTATCAAATACTCAGTTGTACTAGTCCGTGATTGTGGTTTGTGCATATTACATTTGATGCATTTGCACATATTTTATACTAAATACACAATTTAGTAGCTTGTCATCTTATAACTTTACCTTAAAATAGACAGTTGTCAATAGTTACTGAGTGCAATCTATATTGCATATAGCATATGCCATCACACCTGTAGGACGTGGACAAACCTTATGATATATATTTTGCCCAAAAAAATGGGGCCATCATTTTCCTTCAAAACAACTTTAAACCTTCTTGGGCTGCTGCAATACAAATCCTACACTGTGTACAATGGACTATTGCACCTTTCTTTATTACAAATACTTATGATGTTTGATAGATTAAGGAGGTGAAACATTACATTACAACTTGTTTTGTATTTCAACAAAAAATCCCTATTGAATATTTTAAGGTTTGAAACTGTATGTGATCCTTAATCTTGCACATGATGTAATGTTTATTGCACCAATTTACATAATGGCTACTCACAAATTGGCAAACAGTCCAACATACGTAAAAATATATGAAATGTGGGTGCTGTCCTTCAAGGCTTACAATGTACTCAGTCGTTTTATGATAATAGAGTGTTACAACCCTCACTATTATCCTTCTTTGGACTATAAACAGATAGATAATTATTTTTAAGTCCATCTTGTCACCAGGTCTAGACATAGTGAAGGAACATATCATTATAAGGCACTCCTAGGAAGTGGATCTTTGAATAACCACTTGGATATTTGGAGTAGTGACACATTGCAGGATGTGACTTCCTGAAGACAAATAGTAATTAATAGCAATGCTTCTGATGAAAGCCGACAACAGCTGCAGACTGCAAGACACCAGTTTCAGTGACAGGAAATAGTTCTCAAGTGGCCCATTAGCATCCCACTAACTATTACTGATGCCAGAATATACCTTACATTCTCACGGTACATAGTAACCCTTATGCCTTCAAGTGCTTTCACATAAATGTGGCATTTAAAGGCAATTCTAAAATTGACCCACCATCCATTTAGTGAACGACAAAACTTTTGTTTGTATTTTTCATTATTTTTATTTAGACAATTATGCACATTGTGAGGCAGACACAAAAAAGAGCGATTATAGATTATACAAGAAACAGAGTTCCTCGCGTTGATCTTAAAGTGTGTGCATTTTTAATTTATAGATAGCAGCTGCTTGTAAAAAAAAAATTCCAAGTTCCTATTTTAGTCATCAAAAATGGTCATATCTATTTTTCTAATGTGTATGTTATTTAGAAGTCTCTGGTTCAGAGATACAAATATACTTGGCTAAAAATATAATAGAAATGCTGCATACATTATGATGAAATGTGTCAACAGAACTTTCAGAAAGGTTAACATGTGCCCAATTTTAGACACCTCTTTAAAGGGATCCTATAGTGCCAGGAAAACAAATCTGTTTTCCTGGCACTATAGGTTTAATAGCCCTCCACCCCCTCCCCCACTTACCTGAATCCAGCGCCGATGTCCCTCAGCGCTGGGTCAGGCTCCGCCCACAATCCAACCCCACCAACGTCAGCAAGTGGGGGTGACCAAATGCGCATGCGCGGCAATAGCCGCGCGCATTAGACCACCCCATAGGAAAGCATTATTCAATGCTTTCCTATAGGGAAAATCTGACACTGGAGGTCCGTGAGTGTCCATTTCTCTGGAACTGCAATGTTTTACATTGCAGCACTAAGTGCAAAAGGGACACAGCACCCAGACTACTTCAATGAGCTGAAGTGGTCTGGGTGCCTACAGTGTTCCTTTAAAGCTCTTCAATGGATACACATGTATCTCATAATGCCATTTTTTTTTTGTGGTATAGAGTAGGCATTCTGCATAATTTATCTTGAAGTGATAATAGAGCATGTGTGAGGAATTTTCATTGGGGGAAGAAAAACGCAACATCTCATTGGATGAGTTTATGTAGCCTAGGCACATCAGAATATGCAGTCAACAATGGCAGCTGACATTCTTTTCGGTTTAATCAGATCTGAATGGGAGTCAGAATTGGTTGTAGTGAAAATTGTGCTCTGTGTCCAAATGCCTCCTCTCCCCAGCTGAGAATTAAACTTTCCAAAATGACTATAAGTTTATGGCCATACTGTGCACCTATCTTATAGCGATTTACAATGTGAACATATGTGGCTGCCTTTTCGCAAGCATGAATAACAGAAATGTCAATGAAACTGTTACCTACAGATATATCATGTGCCACTCAATACTGAGGAAAATGGGCATTGTAATCCAGCTTCAGGTAAAGAGCTATTGTCAACTTTATGACCTTTAACCCCTTAAGGACCAAACTTGTAGAATAAAAGGGAATCATGACATGTCACACATGTCATGTGTCCTTAAGGGGTTAAAAAAAATGTTGGGGTGGATGAATTATATCCTTATGCTTCAAGCTTATTTATGTAGTATTTCACACAGTGCAATTTAAGGCTGAACAACTATTAAGATCCCGGGAAACTTCAGCATGCCTGTGTTTTAGGATTATTGCATTGAATTCTAATATTCGAACTTCTTAATTCTAACAATTAACTTTAGCACGGTAGGCACTGTTTTCCCCTATCCTCCTTCTAAAAACACAAGTGTATAAAAGAATAATACACTTATACAAGTTGCTCTTTTCCATGTACATAGTCTTAGATTGTCACCTTAAGAAACTAAAGTCAAGAGGCAATCTATACTTTATAGTATGCAAACCGGAAAATACGAGTGACTGTCAACTTTAAAAAGAAAATGTCAAAGTTAGTAATCTATATGGATTTTCTTTTTCTTTTCTAAAAGTGCCTGAAAATAATGGATAATGGATGTTGAGTTTATTATGCCTTTTTATAACTCATCAAAACAATGTTCTTTAGAGACATTTGTAAATTATTCACATTATTTGAGAATTTTGCATTTTCTTAAATCTCTTGCAGAGTTTGCCAACCGCTGTGCATGAAGCAAATTCTTCTGTGACCAGTAGAACCAACCTCAAAGAAACAGTATGGATTTTGTCATGAAACAAGCTTTAGGGGGTAAGATTGATATTTTTTTTGTAACCTAAAATGTATTAAATTTGTCCAGAAGTCGACTTTACGTTTTACAGATGAATGGTAACTTATCACACTAATTAGTGTTTCAGAGAAATATCGAATTGCAATCTCTTTTGCAATATGCTGGCTCTGAAAAGATGAAGGAGAAAAAAAAAAAAACACTGGCTAATGGTTAAAATATCCTGCTAATCATTATTTCAGAATTCTGGGAGATTTCATTGTCTGTATTTAACAGTTCATCTGTAAGCTCTCTGCTGCATTTTATTTCTTTTATTCCAAAAGTCAACTTAGAGTTCCTTGATTCGGGTTGGTAGACTCAATAAAAAAACATTTTTATATGTATAAATGCAACAGCTTTGAAATAATTATACTCTATTTAGTCATGAAGGCACTTAACAAAAGCATGTTTGTTAGAGGAGAAAATGTATCATCTGCCTCTCTGTATCTATATTAAAATGGTATTGCCACTTGTCATTTTTGCAAAGACCCCCCTCACCCCCCCCAAGGTGGCATGTGATGACATAATGCCTAAAGGAAGACAGTGACGGCAGATATTCTTACCTGCAGGTCTTCATTCCTAATTTTATCGATCTTCTAATCTGGATGATAAACTTAAGAGAGGGTGGTGTGCTTATAAAAACCTAGGATATGATATTCCTTTAGATCAGTGGTCGCCAACCCAGTCCTCATGGACCACCAAAAGTCCAGGATTTGTTTATTTCCTGTTTTTATTGAAATGGAGATTCTGACAAGAACTTGGTTTTGGTCCATAAGGGATTGAGTTGGTGACCACTGCTTTAGATATCCTATACCTGCCTTTTATAGATAGATATAAATATCCCACTCTGGCCTTATTAGGATACATATAAATAATTGAAATCCGCCTAACTGGGACACAACCCAGTCTATAATTCAAAAAGGAACACGCTCCAACAGTGCTCCAATATACACAAATACTCTTAGATAGATCTGTAAATGAATAACTAAATAATGACCACTTTTATTTATTATAAAGATTCTTAGATCAAAAAAGCCCAATATTGAAGTCATTAAATAGTAGGTTACATCCTACAGAAATAATTTTATTATATACAAATTTACACATTATTAATTACAGTCTATACTCAGACTTCAACAGTAAAATTGGGATACCGAATTCCAATTAAAAGACAAACAAAATAGAGCCCTTATATTGGAAGAATATTTCTAGTGTTAAAAAGTGGGTTATCATGAACTTTTGAACAATTTATTTATCTATTTATTTTTTTCATAAAATATTTTACCAGGATGGATACATTGAGATTTCTCTCATTTTAAATAATGTCCTCGGTTCACTTAAACATGAGAAAATTGATTAAATATCAGGATTATTCACTAAGCTCTAAATTGTAACACATGTAAATCTGAATACCAAAATGCATGCCAGTATTAACGATGTGGAAATATTCTCCAACGCAAATCTAATCACAACATTAAACTGCGCTACACTTTTTTTATTGTATTTTCTTTCCAAATTTTTGCCGTTTGCCTACTTGTTTGGTAAATGCCAACTCTAGTCACAGTTTGGTTATTTTAGCCCAAATTTTATCATATAGATATATTGAATTTTGCTGCACTTTAACATTTATTGAATATTGCTGCATCATTTATATTGCATTCGATTTTTACATTATTTAAAAACAGAACAAATGTTCTACTTTTTAAAAAATGTTATTCAGATTCTAATTTGCGTTATCAGTTACATTAATCAGAGACATAGTCAGTGATTAATCTAAAGAGAGAGTGACAAGTTCTGTAGTTAGTCGGAGCCTCAGAATTAAGATATTTTTTTTTTCATCAGAAATTCACTGTAAAGGAGAGTAATGTGCAGTGTTTGAAGAGCCTGCTGATGCAGCATGCCCAGCCCACTATGTTCACTGAGAAATCATTGTTAGTTTAGTTATGTTAGAAATATTCAATTCAATTTTCATTTCAAAAAAATTACTTAACTGAAGAAATGAATACCAGCACCAAAAACATGCAGCATTTACAGTGATACATGATATTGCAAGATTTCTGATGGCAAGGCATACGGTTTTTGGCAGCCAGGTGCAGTCATTACTGTAAGTGGCTTCATTCATGAATATAAAGATCAGGCATGAATCTATTCTTAAGTCACATTATCTTGTCATGAATAAAACCACCTGCAATTGAACTTCTGAACTACAAATCCCATAAATCACTGCTGAGCTAGGGGTTATGGAATATATACTGTACTCTCATAAAAAACTAAAAGTGGATCAGGCTTGGTTGACATTTTTTGATGTTTCTGGTTTGCTGTAATTCTGTCTCATGAACCACTCAGATTTGTACCAAATCAGAAACATTAAAAGTAGTGATGTACCGAACGGTTCGCCGGCGAACGGTTCCTGGCGAACATAGCATGTTCGCGTTCGCCACGGCGTGCGAACATATGCGCGGTTCGACCCGCCCCCTATTCGTCATCATTGAGTAAACTTTGACCCTGTACCTCACAGTCAGCAGACACATTCCAGCCAATTAGCAGCACAGCCTCCCTAGCAGACCCTCCCACCTACTGGACAGCATCCATTTTAGATTCATTCTCAAGCTGCATGCTTAGTAAGAGGAGGGAAAGTGTAGTTGCTGTTCATAAGATAGGGAAAAGCATAGCTAGGTTAGGGATAAGGGTATGCTTTTTTTTTATTTATTTTTTCTATGTAATGTAAATGCACTTAGTTGTCTGCTACTGCTGCCAGCTTCTGTGTCAGGCTCACAGTGCCCATTTCCCCAGTCAGTGCCACCAATTACATCTGGTGTCACAATAGCTTGGATTTAAAAACAAAAAACTTTTTTCACTGTTATAGATTGAATAGCAGTCAGTTGTCTGCCACTGCTGCCAGCTTCTGTGTCAGGCTCACAGTGCATACTGTGCCCATTTCACCAGTCAGTGCCACCAAATACATCTGGTGTCACAATAGCTTGGATTTAAAAACAAAAAACTTTTTTCACTGTTATAGATTGAATAGCAGTCAGTTGTTTGCCACTGCTGCCAGCTTCTGTGTCAGGCTCACAGTGCATACTGTGCCCATTTCCCCAGTCAGTGCCAACAATTACATCTGGTGTCACAATAGCTTGGATTTAAAAACAAAAAACTTTTTTCACTGTTATAGATTGAATAGCAGTCAGTGTCCTTAAAGCGGGTGTGTTACGCTAACAGTG